>OY821782.1:23309698-23953446 GCA_963682175.1 Triglochin maritima
CCATATTAGAAGAATCTTCACTTTGACATAATATAGATGTCATGCATACAGAGAAGATTGTATGTGACAACATATTAAATACTGTGTTGAAAACCAACAAATCAAAAGATGATGGGAAGGCTCAGTTGGGCTTACAAGAAATGGGTATTTGTTCAGAGTTACATTTGGGGAATCAAGTAAAGGAAAAGGTTCAGAATCTTCATTCATCTAGAAAGATATATTCTTTAAGAGGTTGCTTGATTTAAAGGTTCCTTATGGGTTTTCGTCTAATATGAAGGCAAGAGTATAGTTGAAATTAAAGAGAGAAAGATTTCTGGTTTAAAAAGTTACAATTGTCACATACTTATGGAATAGATCCTGCCTCTTGCTCTTTAGAAAGCATTAGATGAAGATATTTGTGGCATTATTGTGTCACTCTCCTTAGTTTTCAGGGGTATTTGTAGTCTGGTAGTTGATATACAAGAAATGGAAAAGTTGAAGGATGAAATAGTTGTTACTCTTTGTCATCTCGAGCGTATCTTTCCCCTAGTATTTTTCACGATCACGATGCATCTACCTATACACTTAGTTGATGAAATTTTATTAGGTGGACAAGTGTTTTACGGATAGATGTATCCTATAGAGCGTTACTTGCTAACATTGAAATGTTATGTTAGAAATCAAAGTAAACCTGAAGGATCCATCTTCGAAGGGTACTTGGCAGAGGAGTGTTTGACATTTTGTTCTCATTATTTGGATGAGGTGGAGACAAAATTAACACGTGAAGAGTGGTACACTGATGGAGAACCAATTGGGGCAGGGAGAACTCATTTTTAGATCGGTGTTTGTTGGAGAAAGCGCATCATTATCTATTGTTTAATCTTGATATTGTGGCACCGTATCTAGTTCTCCATTTCGAGACCTGGTTTTGTGAGTTCTCAAATCATATGCATGTTCAAGAGAGTTTAGATGTTACGGAAGACTTGAAATGGTTTGCAAAAGGTCCAACAACTAAGGTTATATCTTATGATGGATATTGTATGAATGGATACTAGTTTCATACGAAAAGTCTCGAGAGTACACAAAGAACCCAACATAGTGGCAATGTCATGTCAGCGGAAACATCTAGTTTTTCATGTAGTAGGGATCGAAATCCCATATTTGATGTCATTACATACTATGGTACTTTGGAAGAAGGGATTGAGTTATCCTACAACCCGAGGTTGAAGATAGTGTTGTTTAAATGCACACAGTTTGACGACTTCGGAAAAGATGGGGTACAAGTTGATATAAACGGATTTACTTCCATCGACATGTCCCAAACGAAGCACAAGAAAGATCCATTTATGTCATACAGAACAATGCTTCTATGTTTAAGATTTAGTTCAAGATAATTGGCACATTATATTGAAGTATCGACCTAGAGCTTACTTTGGTGATAAGCTAATGTATTAATTGTGTTTTGTATATGTTATATGTTTTCTTTTTGGAAGAAATTGTATGCTATATGTTATATGTTATCTATTATGTTCATTAAGTCCTTATGTTTGTTAGTAATTTTTGTATATGTTATATGTTATCTATTATGTTCATCAAGTTTTATGTTTCTTAGCAATTTTTGTATATGTTATACAGACATGCCTCCAAGTAGGTGCATTATTCGTACCCCACAGGCGTCAGATCGATTTAAAGATGAACCACAAGCACTCGATCCACATAGTAATATCATTGAGGTGGTTCGGCGTCATGAAGTGGAGAGCATACTAGCAAAGGTTCTAAGTGAACTGGCTAAGCGTCCAGGACACAACAGTGGTCCTCGTGGCCACTCTAGAACACGTCTTGTCGACGATGTTGAAGGTAACATTGTGTTAAATTTGTCATTAATATCTACTTTCATGTAAATTTAATAAATATTATGCTCTTGTTTTGTAGAGAAAAAAAATACTAATATTGAGCCATCTACGAAGAGAGGTCGAGGGCCAATTAGAGGGGTCACATTTTTTATCAATTTAAATGATATAAGGTAATTGAAAAGGAAAAATATTAAACTTATTCCTTCTGCCGGTCATTGGTCTCAAGTCCAATGGAATGAGAGCTTCGTCCCGGTCAGACCGTGTGGAGAGAAGCTGAATACAACATTGGCATTGTAGCCAAGCAACCTGAGTTGCCACATCAAAGTCGTCAAGCATGTGTAGAGTCTTGGGATCTTCTTGTGGTATGTCATTGCTTTTTTTTATAGATTTAATAATTGAACGTTAATATGATGTACTCACAAATGTTTATATGTTATTCGTAGGATCGTTTCGATTTGGGGAATTGTGTAATTGCTGGGAACTACTTCTTCAAAAAGATCAGCAGTTTTTCGAGATTACCGATACTCGATAAGGAGGAAATACTACATGCCTTTCGAGACCGATGAAGAGCGTCTTATATATTTGACCTGGATAGGTGATCAACGGGTTCATCCCGACCAATTCATCATTCAGTGTGATGAATGGAACACTGAAAATGCGAAGGTATTAATATTTTTGGTCTTTAAACATTTGATTTTGTATTCAATATCACATCACAACCTTAAACTATTTTCATTAATTGTAGAACAATTCCTTAACAAAGAGTATCAATCACGGCTGCAAAAAGACAAACCACAAGACGACATCAAAAATCTTTACGAAGAAGGAAAAACTTCATGTAGATTTTAATGTTATTTACATATTTTAATTTTTTATTTGTCATACAGAATTAGAAATATATGGATTTCTCACGATCTTTATTATTGAATCCTAATTAATTCACATTGTTTGATTTTTATTAAATAATTAGATGGATGAAAACCAAATCAGTACACCTCTCACCAAAATTGAGAAGATGGTTCTATGTTATACAAATAAACCAAAAATTATATGTTTTAACTTTTTACAAGTCGAAATTAAGTGTTACTTTGAACTTTAAAATATTGGTAAGTCATGGAAATCTTTTTAAGTTGAGATACAAGAATAGGCCAGCCAAAAATGTACACAGCAGACATTGTCTCTAAACCTAGGTGAGTGTTCTACGTTGAAACCTCGTGAAGTGATCAAGAAGGAGGTACTAGAAGAAGTCTTGGAAAGAGAAGACAAACCATGTACGTGGTGCTCGTATTAAAGACTACAAGATAGGCAAGACGTCGAGTGGTCCACATAGCAGCGCTCACATGGACCATCTTCATACCAAGAATTCACAATACGTATCCATTGTAAGTGTATACTTAACTTCATAGGTTTATTTTACAAGTTCATTATATGTAGAATAATACAAAAAGGCATTGCAGGAGGAGCATGAGAAGTTGAAGGATCAACTCGCTATATTGGTGGCGACTCAGTTTGGTGGAGCTCAGGTATGTGGATGTTGAATATGTAATTTGTTGTTTTAATTTCCTAACATATTATATATGTTTCAGATTGTTCAAGCAATGAAAATCTAATTTTTTTACAGAGTGATGACATTGATACGAGTTCTCAGCACGAGGTGAACCATCAAAGGATCTGACTTCTTCTGAGCCATAGTTTGTATACAAATGTTGTTTTATATATAGTTGTACAACTTATGACTTCTTTCAATAGACTTAGACTTCTAACTTTTATATATATATGTACAACTTATGATTTAATATATTAATTAGGCGTAGACTTCATATATGACTTATAATTGTCTTCGACTTATGTGACTTAAACTTATACGTGAATGTAAGACTTTTTTTGTGTTGAATCGTTTCGATTGTATGACTTTGTTTCGATTTGGAGAATTGTGTGAATGTATGTGATTGTATGTGAATGGACAATTGTTTCCAATGGATATCGTTGTTTGATTTTTATTGCAGGATCTCTAAACCCGATATAGGTTGAATTGTAATGTATTAAGTAGTTTTTTTGTAGTATCGGCAAAACTTTTGGGTTGCTTATTGCTGACGAAATTTCCGTCGGGAATAAGTTATGTCAAATTTTATTGCCAACGGAATTTCCGTCGGTCGTGTTTTTTACGCACCATATTTTGGCATACAAAATTGTAACTGTTGACGGAATTTTCGAAGAGTATTTGGTTGCGGTATGTCTATATTCTTGAAAAAATAATAAGATGTGTATTGGTATTTTTCTGGTGAAGAAAGCAGAATATTCATGTGGCATATTATCTTCCTAAAATTCCCCTTAATATAGGTATGTTTATTGATGGATTTAATATGTTCCTCTATAGTTAATTTTTTTGTGTTTGGTACTTCCTTAAGTTGAATTTGGGTTGGTGAGGGATTTTTCTTAATTATGTTCACTGCGTTCATAAAATTTTTAGGAAAGGTTGAAAATATTGATAAAATACGGTGAGATCTCCACCAACTCTTATGTGCATTGTAGTATTTGTAAAAACACACATTCGACCACTGAAATAGCCATTTCATATGTTCTTTCTATACTTGTGTTCATATGCTCATTTCATCACAACCAAAAATTAGCATGTCTAGTTTGAAAGCGAATTGTAAAGTTTACCATATATTATCTAAAAAAAATTATGTGTTCTTGCTTGCTCTCAAATGTGATTGACTATAACAAAAATAAATTATATCTGGTGGTTTCGATTTGTGATTCCATGTATGATTTGAAATTGAATTGTATTTTTTCATTTGTCATTTGAGTTTCGTAGAATGAGATTAACTCCTTTCTTTTATCGACATTGCAGACAACAAAAAGAGAACTCTTCTTGAAGGAGCAAACCGAGAATTTTTTTATTGAATTGTATTTTTCATTTTACAATACATTTGACAAGATTAAAACATCTATAATTAATTATGTTTGTGTTCTTATTTATTTATTTGTGTTTTGTTAAATATTCATTTATCTCCTTCACTATTTGTAAATTCCAATAACAAAATTACATTATTTTTCATTTTATAGTAAATTCCAGTGATATGCACAAACGACAGAATTGAAAGACTTGTGGCGTGTGACTTTACCACTCTACTAAAAAAATTGTTGTTAGTGAGGGTGCCACTTCCAATATAGTCCATTCCCAAGCAGCGCAGAGCCCCAAACTAAGCATCGGGTGGACATGAGGGGTTGCATGCTAGTGCCAACGAGTCGGGTGGTTAAGCACTTAGGCCTTTAGGCCCACGAGCCATTGTAAGAGACTGCTTGGTAACAATCCCCCATCTATACAGGTGGTCCCATAACCACCGAGGAATTTGCTGGGGTCCCATAACCCCAACAAGAATTTCGTCAAAGATAACTTAAATTCCGTTGGATTCTGCTTTCCATTGCTTTTCTTTTGACTCCCAGAATCCACTTTCCACCTGATTCTTGTGCCCTTTTGAGCTAGTGAATGAAAATGTTTATATTGCAGACTTTCAACCGTCAAAGTGTATGTGGGAATCATTAATGAAGGAGCTTCCACTCATTACTGACAACCAACGAGCGATATTCAAGAAGACACCATTCACTAGATTCCTGAGTATGCAAAGAATCACTGTAGACAATGACATCCTCGTCTTCATGATTGAAAATTTTAAGGTGGAAATAGGTGGGTTCAGGATAGAGAATAAACTTATGAATTTCAACACCACCGATGTGGGAGTGATATTAGGACTGGTAAAGGGAGGAATGCCAATCGACATGCATAAAAAGCAATTGACCAAACGAGTTGGACGGAGACTGGAGAAGAAGGAATTAAAGATACAACCGAGGGAAGCCATGTGAAAAGAAGATGACATTGGATACTTCAAACTACTGATACTACATTGCTATTTTGTGACAACAAAAAATAGATCGAAGGAATGGTACAAGTCTTCTGTTGAAAGACTAGAAGACATGAGAAAGTATGCCTGGGAAGACACATTTTCTGAGTTCCTGGATGCTGGCATAAAAAGAGCTAGTATAGAATTGAAGAAAAGCAAATCTTCAGAAACCTTATCCCAAATCTTCAAGCTTTTTGAGTTCCCACATCAGGGAAGGTTGATGGATGTGTATAAAAAATTCATATTTGAAATATTTGTAAAACATTTATATTTTAAACAAGTTTTTGTGACACCAAATAATGACATATTGCTGCAGGTATGAGAAGTTAACAAGCGCAAGTCACACACTTAGAAGAGCATGAACAACCTGAATATGTACAGACAGGTGAGGTCAACAATTAGGTTGACCCTTGTACCACCAGCGAGCAAAGAACGGACAACATTCCACGAGTGTCAAAGAATCACCGTTGGAGCCCATGAAATCACAAGATATCCACTACAAGATGATGTGGACTTCACGGAAATGAAATTAAGGTGGTTGAAGGCAGAGCAGACCAACAAAGAGCTTAATCAAAAGTTGGCTGAGAATGCAAATGAAATACAATTATGGAAAGATAGAGCAATGGAGAACGCAAAAGATGCCTTTCCAGAGTGTACCCAATACACACCAGCATATTCACCTTCTCCAGTAGGGGTAAGAAATGAAGAACTTGGAGATGAGAATTTAAGAACACCTACTAAAGGTCCCTCAACATCCTAGTTGAAGCAACAAAATTATACAACAATGTAATGATATGTTCTTTTAAACCCACGACCAATTCCTTAAAAAGACACATATGTCCTTCATACTAGTAGTGTCCTTCAACCTCGTAGTGTCATTTAAAAACAAAGACTTTCCTGTAAGGTTTTTTTTGGTCATTTTAAAAAAAGTGTCCTCAAATAACAGTCTCGTCTTCTGAAGGACATTTGTGTCCTTTACACCACAACTCTAGTAGTAATAATCTTACGTGATATTTAATAGAACGAAACGATGAATATGTCCTTCTTTGGTGAAGATGAAGCAAGGAGGAAGGATGAGAAGGAGAAAGAGAATGATGAAGATATAAGGCCGAAAAACGTAGAGGAAGAAAGAAGAAAGGAAAACAGTGGAGAAGAAAAAGAAAAAGGATGAAGCAGAAAGAAAAAAGAAGAAAAGAAGAGGAAGAACAAATGGAAAAAGAGAAGAAGAACAAAAAGAAAGAAAGAAAGACAAGAAGAAGAAGAATTGGAAGAAAAAAGAAAGGAAGAAGAAGACGAGAAGAAAATGAAAATGGATGAAGAAGAAATAAAGAAAAAAGTAACGGTTAAAAGAAATATGTGATTTATGTTTTAGTTTTATGTCATTTTAGCTTTATGTTTTATGTCATTTTAGTTTTATGTCATTTTAGCTTTATGTCATAGAAATATGTGATTTATGTTTTTGTTTTATGTCATTTTAGTTTTATGTCATTTTAGCTTCTTTAATATTTCTTGTTTGCTTAGTTTAATTACCTTTCAGTATAATGTTTCATTTTGTTAATGTAGTTAGTGTAATGATTAGTGACTAGTTTCATTCCCATTTTGGGGGGGGGAGAAATATGTGATGTGATTATGTGATGTATGACGTGTGTCTTATCTTAATCCTTTGAACCTTATATGATTTCCATAACCATATAATGGGATTTCACTCTTGTATTTGATATGCTAATGCTCTTGAATAAAGCTTAATTTATGCTTAGACTAGTGTGGACCTATTTTATGGGGAATGATGAGGTGAGGATATGGATGGAATTGATAAAGGAAACATGACTTGTAGTGTATGTGCTCTTGTTTCCTTTACTTTGTTAATGCCTTGTATGTTTTAATGATATTGGGTTATCTTCTTTCATGTGGAGGCATAGTAGGGTCTAGTCTTTATACATGAGTCCATTTAGCTTCATTCCAATTATTGTCTTGTATGTTTTAATTATATTGTGTTATCTTATTTCATGCACTACATGTTGTGATGAGCATAAGTGAACACACACACATACACATATATTTGTATTCACACTCCTTTCTCTACCCCCTTTGGGGTTTAGTTTTATTGCTATCTTCTATTTCCTTTTGCATGTTAGTGTAGTTTAGTGTAATCAACATTTCTCTCCTTTCTTTCCCAGTCGCCTTCACATAAACCAAAAGTCGACAAACCTCCCTGTGGATCGACCCGTATTTGCCACCGCTTCAACGCGGCCATGCACTTGCGGTTAATTAAAACGTATCAATCAAGTTTTTGGCGTCGTTGCTTGGGAGGTGCTCTGTCCAGACTTTGGTTTGGACGATTCAAGTGGTTTTAATTTTTTCTTTTTTAGTTTTGATTTGTTTCAGGGATCTTGAGGATCAAGGGGAAGCTACTGGAGGAATTTGAGAGCAAAACACTCAATAGTGACCGCTAATCAGCGGTCTGGGACCGCCAATTGGCGGCCGGGTGAGCTTAACTTTCTCTCAATTTTGTTATGGTTGTTGATTATTTCATTGTAGTTATCCGGGAGCACCATCTTGCATGCTGTGACTTCTAGTTTGCTCCCAGATTAAAAATCAATCCATTTTAATCAACTTGGACCATAAAAGTCAAAGCAAAAGATTAGACTTCTTGCCATCTAGGTCATGCATCATTTGTAGACCTTGCATGCATTTGTCTTTTCTTTGCTTTACATTTTGTTGTTGATTGCTGGCGGAAGGTACGTGCACCCAAATCTCTCATTCATGCATGTTTCGATCATGCATTAGTTAGTAAGGTGCATCGGGACAAGAGTGAGTTGAGCGTTTTATTGGAGTGTTGATTGCTAGATTTAAGATAAAAACACTACTAAGGAGGGGTTGTCCCATTAAAGATAAGGTGGGGGATTTCATCACCCTTCCCTTGGCCCCAAAAATCACTCTTAAGAAAGCCTTAATTCTAAAAGCAAGTAGACATTGGCCCTAAGGATTTTGGACGCACTAGGAGAGTGATCTAGTTGAGACCATCATCGCCTGATCGGCGTTGCCTACCTTGTCAATAGTAGGAGGTACTGGATCTCCGGATCTGGTATCACTTGCTGGCCATTGTGGTCTTTGTTGTAGGGAGGTGAGTGTTGAACGTTTTATATTTCTACCGCAAGTGCACGGCCGCGATGAAGCGGTGGCAAGTACGGGTCGTCCTCAGGGAGGTGAGCTTGCTCTTGCTTATCAGAAATCAAGTGGCAAAGAAAGATGGAAGAAAGTTGTTTATGCTAACCTAAACTATGGTAACACGAAGAAGCAGATGCGAAGGAAACAAAACAAACGGATACTTCAACTAAGCTAGAGAAACTTGACACTATGGAGAAATCAGTAAGAGAGAGAGACCCCTTAGGGGGTGGAGTGACTACACATACACAATAAGGAGGCAAAAATATCTTCCTATAGGCACAAGTGTAGGTAGTGTTTGCATGTATGGGAGGTGTCTACTTATCATGGCAAAACCCATCAATTAAATCACTAACCTATTTTGATTAACATTCATAAACACAAGCTGGTTATTTAAGAAACTAAACAAGTATGGGAGGTGTCTACTTATCATGGCAAAACCCATCTAGTGAAGTGTTCTATTCTAACAAGCAAGTATGCATTCATATTAACCAACACATTTTAACATAAACATCCTTCCTTCCTTAATTGCATATATGATAATCATCTCCACCCCCCAAAAGGGGAGTGGTTTTACTCACTACACATTACCCTAACTATTACACTAAAATAAGAAGGCATATTAACTAAGCTAGATTTAATAAAAGACAATTAAACTAAAACATACATCAACAATAAAAGAAGCACAAAACAAAGAAAATTTTATTAATTGAAAACTCACAAGACCAGTAGCATCTCCCTATTGAGTTTCTTGCTTCAAGGCTTCCACTTCAATTAGGGAGAATGGCCACAAGCATGGAGTAATTACAATGGAAGGTGAAGAGTTCTACTTATAGCCATGGAAAAAGCTAAACCGGGACAATCCCCCGATGTGGGACTAAAGAAATACCATAAATAGAATAAGAACGCTCTAATACACACACCAGAAAAAGCTAAACGGATTCGGATCCACCTGGACCGCCAATTAGCGGTTCCAGACCACCAATTGGCGGTCTACAGGGTCCGGATTCGTCTAGGCTTTCTTGGAGGCTTTCCTGGATGGTATTGTTCGTCTTGGATGCGGTTACTTGACTTGTTGGAGCTCCGACCCGAATCGAATTGGTAAAATACTCCCCATGATGGTGTGGAGTATTCTGTTTTGCTCTTAGGTCCTTCTGTCTTGTAATCAGGTCCTTTTTCCTTGCATCTTGGTCCCCAGATCTCACAATTCAGTCCTTTTTCACAGCTTTTGGGTCCTTTTATGCTTCATCTCTTCAAACCTATTTATTCCTGAAAACTAAACATAAAACTCGTGACATAGCATTGTTCAGGTGAAAGATAATGGATATAAGATACAAATATGAGCATGAAATGATGTCAATCAAATACCCCCACACCTAACTTTTGCTAGTCCCGAGCAAAACAAAGAAAGAGAAAAGCATACGAAAAACAAGAAATCCTAACTCACTTTCGTAGGAATCACGGTTGCACTTAGCATGTGCAACAAGCCGTTAAACCTCCTTGTCGCCAAGGAGGAGGAGTGTTGTCTCCTGAGGGTTTTTAGCGGATATACCCACAAAATCCGAACAAGATGCATTAATCAATCTAGCTACACGACTCGTTGGACTTATTTTGTCGATCATGGGATGCGGTAATACTACGGGTCGACTCTATATATGTAATCAGTCCACACACCTAGCCTAATGAGTTATTCGTGAGAGTTAACTAAGGAATTAAGTGAAAGACATCGGCAACCTTAACTTCTGAATGTGATACAACGTGTAAAGTCCATTTCGGTTCTTATTTGACTCTTTTTTTTCTTTTTTTTCTTTTTTTTTTTCTTTTTTTTTCTTTGGAGCATTTTATTGGTTGGTGTTTGATTCTCCCAGGGTCAGGTTTCGTGCATCATTGCCTATGAGGACTTACACTATCACGTACACCTTCCCCCAAATCTCCACATAGGGTGATCCCTACCACCCGTGTAACGGGAGTTCGGTCGGTGCATCCCATGTCAGATGACTCGAAAGCACCAGGCACAAAGTCCCCTCAGACCTACTTTCCCGAGTGATAGGAGCCGTGCGAGAAGAGAGAACACCACTTATTTATTTATCTACATGGGAACCAAAACCCCTACACTTAAGTTTCACAAAAAGAGATTAAGGGCCCTTGACTACGACAAACTTCCTTATACTAACAGACACGAATTATTTGACTCACTAGGTTCAGGGTGGACTTCTTTAAATGTTTGAGTACTGAAACCCTATGATTACACGCCCCCCGAGGGAAAACCGGGGTGCATCCTAACGACTCGATAAGACCTAAAGCCAGTAAACTAGAAATCCTAATGCATCAAGTTCAAGACAATTTTGGGAGCTTTCTTTTTACTTTGCCTCTCAACGGTTTTGCACATGCTAAACACACGCAAAACCCACAAAAACATTTTCTTTCGCAAACACATGAAGATTTTGAAAGAAATGTGAAAATTTTAAAGCACTAGGCAAGCAAAAGAAGACAAGTCACCCAAGGATCATGGCAAGCAGATATATCGATATTAAATGCGGCACACTAACATGACCCTAACAATGCACACAAAAGAAAACAACAAAACAAAAAAAAAGACACAAACTATGTATAAACGTGAAAACACCCCCCCCCACACCTAATCCATGCATTGTCCTCAATGTATGGCAAAATGGTGCCAATGCATGGATAGGGTGTACCGGACTAAGGACGACGGCCAGAAATGCCTGAAGAGGCACCTCTCTCCAGAGCCGACAACTTCCTATAGATCTTCCGGTTTTGCTTGGCTAAGATGACGTTCTGCTGCTCGACCGCCATCTCAGAAATGTCGGTGTTAAAGAGCGTTCCTGAGCTCACAGACGAGCTTGAGGAACTGGCCCCAACATCCTCCTCCATATAGTCAGGCACCCATGCCTCAGGAAGGCAATGGCGAAATGACGGGGTCATCTTCGCTACCTCGAGGTTGGTGCCTTGGCGCCTCAGCATGCGCTCAAATCGTGGGGTGTCCAACATGCCACACAATTTGGTAACCAGAGTCGGCAAACAGTGTATATCTTTCAGCCTGGCATTCACTAAAACGTCGAACAATGTTCGACAAATGCAGTGTGGTGAACCGTCCATCAGACTATACACGATTCGCAAACTAGGTGTGAAAAATGTGGAGGTCCGCTCTTGGCCCAACACATTTCTACATACCCACCTGGCTACAATGTGCACATTGGAGTAAATGTGCGCATTAGGTACCCCCCCTTGTGATGAAATAGGTTGCCCACGCCCAAGCATAGATCGATAAAAATTGATATCGTGGGTGGGTGCGAACTCATCAACCAAGGGGATCCCAGTCGCGTCGGAGATTAGCTGGGGTGTCACGGTGTGTTTCACCCCTCTGAGAGTGATACTGAACTCGAGTGGACCGGTCTGGTCACGCTCGAGTTTAGCAAAGAATTCATGTACGAGAGGCTCTACGTACATGGATTCATCGCCCTCATACAATAAATGGTACCACCCTTTAGCTACGATTCGATCGTAGAAGGGTTCTCCGAATTCGCGAATCAGGGAGGCAAAATTGAGTTCTGGAATTAAATGATGGCTGGCCATACCTGAACCTACCTTGGCGAGCTTTAACGGCGAGGCACACGACGGCGAAGACGAACACGGCGCGAGAGGAGAACAGACCACCGCACGCCGTTTCCCGCAGCACCACAGACTCCCAACCCCGAAACCAACAGAGAATACCAAATCCAACAACCCAACGAAGAAAATCCGGAAACTCAGAACAAGCGACCGCTGATTGGCGGTCTTATACCGCTAATTAGCGGTCGGTTCAGGGGATTGGGTGAATGAATTTGGGTGGAGGCGCTATCTGAAGGAGAAACGCGTTTTGCTCTGCTGTAATAATGCGTAGGGCAGGAGAAAACGCGTTTTTAATCAAGGGAAAGGGCAAATATCACAAAGGTCTTCCAATTTTTGGTTTTTATCTTTTTTTTATCTTTTTTTTTAGCACAAAACAAAGATATGTACAAACTAACAGAGGGATGAGCCACATCAAGTGACCATATCCGTGGGGAGTTCGTGCAAAGGCACGACTTCCACCTCGACCTCTGCCGTGGTCCCCTCCAAGTATGGTTTGAGGCGTTGTCCATTAACTTTGAACACGTCCCCATTCCTAGGATTTTGAATCTCAACCGCCCCATGAGGGGAGACGGTTAAAACAATGAAGGGACCTGACCAACGGCTCCGCAGTTTCCCCGGAAACAAGTGGAGGCGAGAATTATACAACAAGACCTTTTGTCCCACCTCGAAGGTTTTGATTCGCACCAAGCGATCGTGGAAAATTTTAGTGCGGGACTTGCAGATCTTGGCATTCTCATAAGCTTCATTTCTCAACTCCTCCAACTCGTTAAGGTCTAACTTGCGATTGGCACCGGAAACATCAAGACTCATGTTAAGATGTTTGATTGCCCATAATGCCCGGTGCTCAAGTTCTACCGGAAGATGGCAAGCTTTGCCATAAACTAGCCGGTAGGGGGACATGCCAAGGTCGGTTTTAAATGCAGTGCGGAAAGCCCACAATGCATCATTAAGCTTGACCGACCAATCTTTCCTTGAAGCATTAACCGTTTTCTCAAGAATTTGCTTGAGTTGACGGTTGGAAATTTCCACCTGGCCACAGGTTTGAGGATGATAAGGTGTGGCCAACTTGTGCGTGATGGAGTATTTCCTCAGCACTGCCTCAAGGGATCGGTTCACAAAGTGTGTCCCCTGATCACTTATGATACAACGAGGTGTCCCAAACCTCGCGAAGATGTGTTCTTTAAGAAATTTGATCACAACCTTGCGATCGTTAGTGCGAGTGGGGATTGCTTCAACCCACTTTGACACATAATCGACCGCCACCAGGATGTATGTGTGACCATGGGACACGGGGAAAGGACCCATGAAGTCAATTCCCCAAACATCAAAGATGTTAACCACTAAGATGGGATTGAGTGGCATCATATCTCGTCTACCAATGCGGCCCACACGTTGGCACCTATCGCAAGCTTTGCAAAATGCAAAAGCGTCTTGGAACAACGTGGGCCAGTAAAAACCGCATTGGAGTACTTTGGCAGCGGTTTTCTTGGCACCGAAGTACCCACCACATGCCTCCTTATGGCAAAAGGACAAGACACTCTGAATCTCGTCGTCAGGAATGCACCTCCTTATGATTTGATCAGCACAATACTTAAATAAGTATGGATCATCCCAATAGAAGTGCTTGACTAACGACTTGAACTTCGCTGTCTCACTGTGTCTCCAATGAGCCGGCACCTCCCCGGTTACTAAATAGTTCACAATGTCAGCGAACCAGGGCGGTGAGGCTATTGCCATAAGGTTCTCATCAGGAAAAAACTCGTTCACCGGTGGATCCGGTGAAAGATCGATGGGGATGCGAGATAGGTGATCAGCCACGACATTCTCGCATCCCTTCTTGTCCCGTATTTCAAGGTCGAATTCTTGTAACAACAAGATCCAACGCAAGAGACGGGGTTTCGCATCCTTTTTAGACAAAAGGTAGCGAAGAGCTGAGTGATCAGTGTAGATGATGACATGCGACCCTATGAGGTACTGACGAAATTTTTCCAACGCAAATATGATCGCGAGGAACTCTTTCTCAGTAACGGAGTAGTTGAGTTGGGCGTCATTGAGAGTACGACTTGCATAATAGATCACATGAGACAATTTGTCGACTTTCTGACCCAAAACCGCTCCTATCGCGTAATCAGAAGCATCACACATCAGCTCGAACGGTAGAGTCCACACCGGTGCCTTAATAATAGGAGCGGAGGTCAACTCACGCTTCAGAAACTCAAAAGCAGTCAGGCACTCGGGTGTGAACTCAAAGGAGGTTCCTTTAGCAAGCAAGCTCGTCAAAGGACGAGTTATCTTGCTGAAATCCTTAATGAATCGCCGGTAAAAACCGGCGTGTCCAAGGAATGAACGGATTTCTTTTACCGAGGTGGGTGGCGGAAGCTTAGAAATAAGCTCAATCTTTGCCCTATCCACCTCGATACCATCACAAGATACCACGTGACCCAACACGATGCCTTTTGTGACCATGAAATGACACTTTTCCCAATTAAGGGCTAAGTTCGTTTCCGAACACCTTTTGAGAACAAGGCTCAAGTGGTGCAAGCACTCATCAAAGGAGGTGCCATGAACCGAGAAATCATCCATGAAGATCTCAAGGAAGTTCTCAACCATATCGGAAAAGATACTTAACATGCAACGTTGGAATGTTGCAGGTGCATTGCATAGCCCAAAAGGCATCCGTCTATAGGCAAACGTCCCAAAAGGACAAGTGAACGTGGTTTTCTCCTGGTCTTCGGGGGCGACTGGGATTTGATTGTACCCCGAATAACCATCAAGGAAACAGTAATAGGCGTGCCCGGCGAGTCTCTCCAACATCTGGTCGATGAAAGGTAGAGGGAAGTGGTCCTTACGCGTGACCGCGTTCAACTTCCTATAGTCAATACACACTCGCCACCCAGTTTGAAGTCGTGTGGGTACAAGCTCATTGTTGTCATTCTGGACAACGGTGATACCCGACTTCTTGGGCACAACCTGGACAGGACTTACCCAAGTACTGTCCGAAATGGGAAAAATGATGCCATGATCTAAACACTTGATGATCTCTTTCTTAACTACTTCTGTCATGGCTGGATTTAAACGCCTCTGTGGGTCGCGACGTGGTCGTGCCTCATCCTCCATAAAGATGTGGTGCTGCACGACGTCGGGACTTATCCCTTTGATGTCCCTCAAGGACCACCCAATGGCTGATTTGTGCTCCTTTAGGACTTGAATCAACCGTTCTTCCTGATCACCAGTCAACGTCGATGAAATAATCACCGGAAATGACCTATCGGGACCAAGAAAAACGTGTTTCAATTCCTTGGGGAGTTCTTTGAGCTCAAGTGTGGGTGGCTCCTCCAGGCGAGGCGTGATATCTAGCTCGAGATGTAAGATAGGAGGAGCTCGCCTGTACTGAACAGCATGCACATCATTGCTCAACTCACCCCCGTCCTCTTCATGATCAGACTCATCCATGAAGTAATCATTTAAATTCTCATGAATCAGGAGGTACTCTTCTTCCAATTTTTCTTCCAAGTCCCGGATAAGATTGACTTCCATGGGGTCCTCGGAAGATGCCGGCTGCCTAGCCATATTGAACACATGGAATGTCGCGGTCAAGTTGCCGAACGACAATTTCATGAGTCCGGTACGACAATTGATCAAGGCATTTGACGTCGCCAAAAAAGGTCTACCCAAAATCAATGGAATCTGAGAGTGGGTAGTCTTAATTGGTTCGGTCTCAAGGACGACGAAATCAACAGGAAATATGAAATCACCGACCTTGATTAGGACATCTTCAATGACCCCCAACGGGACTTTGATCGAACGATCAGCCAACTGCAAAGTTGTTTTCGTAGGCTTGAGAGTGCCTAGGCTTAATCGTTGATACACAGAAGCAGGTAAGAGGTTAACCGCCGACCCTAGATCTAGCAAAACATTGTTAATGCGAGAGTCCCCAATGATACATGAAATTGTTGGACTACCCGGGTCCTTCAATTTTATGTATGTTGGGTTCGAGATGATCGAACTCACATTAGCCGCCAAAAAGGCTTTGCTAGGGACATTGGTTTTCCTCTTAGTTGTACAGAGATCCTTCAGGAATTTTGCATATGGAGGTATTTGTTGAATCATGTCTAACAAAGGAATGTTGACATTCACTTTCTTAAATATCTCCATCATCTTATCCACACTGTCACTCTGTTTCTTAGACAACCTACTAGGATAAAGAGCTCTTGGTAGGTATGTCTTGGGCGGAGCCGGAGAAGGAGGCTTTGGTGTATTACTCTCACCCTCGGCCTCTTCCTCACCATCATTCCCACAAAGGGGTGGCACAGATGGATTTTCTGGCAGTGATACGTGGTTGTTGACCTGCTTCCCATTTCTCAGGGTCACAATGGCATTAACATGGTCCACAGGTTCTTCCACGTAGTTCACTTGCCCCCCCTGTGGTCTTGAACTTGCATTTTGCATGTTCGAGTGCTGTTGAGCACAGGGGTTAGCCACAGGTTGGCTAGGCAGGCTCCCTCTCTCTCTCTCATGTACAGACTGAGCCAACTGACCCATCTGAAGCTCGAGAGATTTGATGGTCTGCTGATTCGAAGTGAGAACTTGACTCGTGGATGACATAAAGTTTTTTACAGAGTTCTCAAGTCCACGAGTTAAGTTCTCAAGCGAATTAAACCGGGTTTCCAAGTTGTTAGAATTTGGGAAACCTGGTTGGTTGGTATTCTGACTTTGGGGTGGCTGATGAGACTGTGATTGCATGGGAGGGTAGTGTGGTCGGTTAGGTGGTCGAGAAAAGTTTGAAGGACCACCTGGGGCATTGTTATGGTTCCATGAAAAATTAGGGTGGTTCCTCCATCCAGGGTTATATGATGATGAATATGGGTCATTCCTGGATCTATCATAGATGGCATTTACATGTTCCATCTCAGGAGGAATGGATGCACACTCACCCCCTATATGACCTATCCTACCACATAAATGACATGGAACTGAACCAGATGCAGACACATGAGATACATCGTGCTGGTTTTGGAGCTCAATCGAATCCATACGGCGCATTAAGGCCGCCATGCGCGCCTCGGTGGCCGTAGTGGAATCGACAGCAAATGCGGAACCCGATCTAGTCGAGTTTGCATTCGCGATCCTCGCTCCTATACTAGATGATGCAGGTGGTTCTCTCACACTCTCCCATTGCATTGTTTTCTCGGCGAGGTCTTCTAGGAAAGCCCATGCCTCCCTTTCATCCTTTCCCAAGAACTCTCCTTGACACATGGACTCAAGGAGCGTTCTAGATGGAATGTGAAGACCCTCGTAGATAATCTGACACAGGCGCCACAACTCAATGCCATGGTGAGGGCATGAGGATAGTAGCTCCTTGAACCTCTCTAAGTATGCATGAAATGATTCGGTCTCATGTTGATAGAACGAATTGATTTCGTTCCTCAATTTTTGAGTCCGATGATTTGGAAAATACTTTTTGAGGAATGCAGACTGAAACTCATCCCAAGTCCTGAAGGCATTCGCCTGGTTGCTGTACAACCACTTCTTGGCGTCATCCTTAAGCGCAAAGGGGACAAGCCTAAGATGAATGGAGTCTGTGCTAAGTTGTTGCAGTTTGAACATAGCACAGACCTCCTCAAATTCCCTGAGAAAGATATAGGGGTCACCTTTCCCAGTGAAATGAGGGAGCGTGGAAATGAATTGAGGCTTAACCTCAAAATGGTTCCCATTAGCCTCTGGTAATACGATGCATGACGGTAGAGCTGTACGGCTCGGGTAGCATCGATCACGAAGAGGTATGGGAACGACAACTGGAAGCACTGGTCGAACAGGTGGGTCCAGCAACTGCTCCTCCTCACGGAAATTAGCAGCCATTGAACCCAGACTGCGTGCGACACGAGAGGAGGGAGGTGTCGAGAAATCGATGACCGAAGCCAGATTGACAACGCTCCTCGTCAAACGACCACTCTCGTCTCGTGTCCACGAAAGCATGCACAAAGGTGCACATACAAACCACAACTCTCTTTTTTTTTCAAATGAAGAATGTACGTATAAGAGAAGACGAGGGAACAAAGGAGAGAAAGAATGACTCAGGAGAGAAGGGAAGAAGTCCTTAAGCTACGGCGGATGGGTACAGGTAGAAGCAGACAAGCAAACAAGGCTCAAACAATCCTAAGGTCGCTTGATTGACATCATTTCATGCTCATATTTGTATCTTATATCCATTATCTTACACCTAAGCAATGCTACGTGACGAGTTTTATGTTTAGTTTTCAGGAATAAAGAGGTTTGAAGAGAAGAGTCATGAAAGGACCCACAAGCTGGGAAAAAGGACTGAATGGTGAGATCTAGGGACCAAGATGCAAGGGAGAAGGACCTGAATGTAAGACAGAAGGACCTAAGAGCAAAACAGAATACTCCACACCATCATGGGGAGTATTTTACCAATTCTATTCGGGTCGGAGCTCCAACAAGTCGAGTAACCGCATCAAAGACCAACAATACCAGAAAGCAAAGCCCACAACAAATTCCAACACGATCCGACAATTTTGGACCGCCAATTGGCGGTCTTGGACCGCTAATTGGCGGTCCATATTGCTCAGGATCCGTCGAAATTTCTCCTGGACTTGTATTAATGTTCGTTTAGGCTATGTTTGGTATTGGTTTAGTCCCACATCGGGGGATTGTCCCCGATTAGCTTTTTCCATGCTTATAAATAGAACTTTTCACCTTCCATTGTAATGACCCATTGCTTGGTGGCATTCTCTCTACTAAGGAGTGAGCCTTGAAGCAAAAACTCAAGGTGGAGAAGAATGCTACCTTCAATGTGAGTCAATTGTTAATAAAATAATTCTTCTAGTTTCTTTTAATCTTGTCTTTTAATTTGTGCATGTTTGTTTAGTCTTTCCTTTCCTTTTATGTTTCTTTAATGCTTCTTGCCTTCTTAGTTAACTTTCATTTCAGTATTATGCTTTCTTTTGCTAGTATAGTTAGTGTAATGAGTAGTGAGTAGTTCCATCCCCATTTGGGGGGTGGAGAAATATGTGATATAATTATGTAGTGTATTAAGTGTGTGTTATCTTTATCCCTTGAGCTTTATATGATTTCCATAACCATCTAATGGGTCTCCACTCTTATCTTTGATATGCTAATGCTCTTGAATGAAGCTTAGCTTATGCTTTGATTAGTGGACCTATTTTATGGGGAATGATAAAGTTAGGATATGGATGAAGTTAATATTGGAAACACAAGTTGTAGTGTATGAGCTCTTGTTGCCTTTACCTTAGCTAATGTCTTGTATGTTTTAATGATGTAGTCTTATCTTAATTCATGTGGAGGCATAGTAGGGTATAGTCTTTATACTTGAGTTCATGTAGCTTCATTCCAATTATTGTCTTGTATGTTTTAATGATCTAGTCTTATCTTAATTCATGTAGAGGCAAAGTTGGATGTAGTTTTATGATTTCATGCACTACATGTTGTGAGGAGCTTAATGAACACACACACACTTCTTTATGTTCACATTATTTCTCTACCCCCTTTGGGGTTTAGTTTTCTTACTTTTCTTCCATTTCCATTTGCACCTTAGTGTAGTTTAGTGTAACCAACCTTTCCTCCCTTTCTTTACCTCTCGCCTTCGCACAAACCAAGTGTCGACACACCTCCCAGTGGACGACCCATATTTGCCACCGCTTCAACGCGGCCGTGCACTTGCGGTTAAATATAAAACGAGATCAATCATCGCTATAGGTCCTTACAGCTAGACGACGCCTAACTGCGAGGTCACACGGCCTCAACACGCCTCACCTCCCTACAACGAGGACCACAAAGCCCAGCAAGTGAGCCAAGATCCAGGGATCTCGTCTCTCCTACTATCGACAAAGTGGTCAACGCCGATCAGGTCATGACGGTCGGGACCGGATCACTCTCCTAATGCGTCCAAGATCCTTAGGGCCAATGTCTACTTGATTTTAAAATTAGGCTCTTGATTAGTGTGGTTTTTGGGGCGAAGGAAAGGGTGATGAAATCCCCCACCTTATCTTTTACGGGACAGCCCCTCCTTAGTAGCGTTTTGGAGTCCTAAATCTAGCAATCAACACTCCAAACAACGCTCAACTCACACTTGTTGCAATGCACTTCCTACTAACTAATGCATGTTCATACGAAATGCATGAATGAGAGTAGAAGGTGCGTACCTCACGCCAGCTCTCAGCAACAGAAAATAAAGCTAAGATAAAAGACAATCTAAGTGCCTAAGTCACATACATGATGCATGGCCTAAACAAAAAGAATGCCTAATCTTTTGCTTTGAGTTTTAGGGTCCAAGTTGCTTATGGGAAGTTGATTATTAATCTGGGAGCAATCTAAGAGTTAGAACATGCACAAATGGAGTCCCAGATTACTATATCAATTAGTCTAAGAACCACAAAAAATTAGAAGGTGAACTGAGCTCACCCTACCGCTGATTAGCGGTCTCAGACCGCTGATTGGCGGTCTGAAGTGCCCAGGTAGCCTTGAAATTTTTCCTGACGCCTTCCCTTGCTATTCCCAGTATCCTGAAACAACGAAAAACTACAAGACACAAATTAAATCCACTCGAATCGTCCAAACAAGAGTCTGGACTGGCACCTCCCCGGCAACGGCGCCAAAAACTTGTTGAACGTTTTATATTTCTACCGCAAGTGCACGGCCGCGATGAAGCGGTGGCAAGTACGGGTCGTCCTCAGGGAGGTGAGCTTGCTCTTGCTTATCAGAAATCAAGTGGCAAAGAAAGATGGAAGAAAGTTGTTTATGCTAACCTAAACTATGGTAACACGAAGAAGCAAATGCGAAGGAAACAAAACAAACGGATACTTCAACTAAGCTAGAGAAACTTGACACTATGGAGAAATCAGTAAGAGAGAGAGACCCCTTAGGGGGTGGAGTGACTACACATACACAATAAGGAGGCAAGAATATCTTCCTATAGGCACAAGTGTAGGTAGTGTTTGCATGTATGGGAGGTGTCTACTTATCATGGCAAAACCCATCAATTAAATCACTAACCTATTTTGATTAACATTCATAAACACAAGCTGGTTATTTAAGAAACTAAACAAGTATGGGAGGTGTCTACTTATCATGGCAAAACCCATCTAGTGAAGTGTTCTATTCTAACAAGCAAGTATGCATTCATATTAACCAACACATTTTAACATAAACATCCTTCCTTCCTTAATTGCATATATGATAATCATCTCCACCCCCCAAAAGGGGAGTGGTTTTACTCACTACACATTACCCTAACTATTACACTAAAATAAGAAGGCATATTAACTAAGCTAGATTTAATAAAAGGCAATTAAACTAAAACATGCATCAACAATAAAAGAAGCACAAAACAAAGAAAATTTTATTAATTGAAGACTCACAAGACCAGTAGCATCTCCCTATTGAGTTTCTTGCTTCAAGGCTTCCACTTCAATTAGGGAGAATGGCCACAAGCATGGAGTAATTACAATGGAAGGTGAAGAGTTCTATTTATAGCCATGGAAAAAGCTAAACCGGGACAATCCCCCGATGTGGGACTAAAAAAATACCATAAATAGAATAAGAACGCTCTAATACACACACCAGAAAAAGCTAAACGGATTCGGATCCACCTGGACCACCAATTAGCGGTTCTAGACCGCCAATTGGCGGTCTACAGGGTCCGGATTCGTCTGGGCTTTCTTGGAGGCTTTCCTGGATGGTATTGTTCGTCTTGGATGCGGTTACTTGACTTGTTGGAGCTCCGACCCGAATCGAATTGGTAAAATACTCCCCATGATGGTGTGGAGTATTCTATTTTGCTCTTAGGTCCTTCTGTCTTGCAATCAGGTCCTTTTTCCTTGCATCTTGGTCCCCAGATCTCACAATTCAGTCCTTTTTCACAGCTTTTGGGTCCTTTTATGCTTCATCTCTTCAAACCTATTTATTCCTGAAAACTAAACATAAAACTCGTGACATAGCATTGTTTAGGTGAAAGATAATGGATATAAGATACAAATATGAGCATGAAATGATGTCAATCAGTGAGGCATGTCGAGACTAGTGACCTCAAAGTTAGGCGTCGTCTAGCCTAAAGACCCATTACCTTACATTGTTTGAGTCGTGCTTGCTAGATTAGGCTTCTACCCGCTACCACTACCCACGCTAGTTTTTAGGGATTCTTCCCTTCTCCTCTGAGTCATCTTCTTCTCACGTACTTCTACATTCTAGTCTCCTCCCCTTTACACTCTCTGTTAGCGTTATAGGGTCGAGTCGAGCATTTTTTGCGAGCTTAGCCTCGTGGTGGTGAGAGTGGTCGACTCGAGGGTTTTTTGTTGTTGTTGAGATGGTTGGTTACATGGGCGACCATTCATATCATTGCTGGGACCAGGATAATTCTCCTTGGTATTGTGGACCCATGCAACCTGGGGTGGCTCAGACTAACACCCCGTATGGTTGGGACAATCATAATTGTGTGGCTGAGCAATCTTCAAATTGGGATAATATGAGAGAGGCACCGACTGCTAGGTCACCATCTAGTTATGTCGGATCATATGATGGTCAACAAACTGAGACATTACAACAAACTTTGGCCTCCTTCATGCGTGTGGTAGATGACATGAGTGCACCGGTGGCTCCAGTAGCCTTACCGTGCGACTGTTGTGGGTTGAGTGGTCATGTTATCGGGGAATGACCTTATTTTCCCCCAGAGCCTGAGTATGAGCATACATTTTCCCAAAATGCTCAATATGACCATTACGCATCCGCGTACAACCCGAGAGGGATGGATTCGTAGGGAGACAATTCTTATTCAAATTCTTATACTTCATTTTCACCCCAGTATCCTCCTCCCGAATAGCAAGAATTCTACCAACACCCCACTTCAAATCATTGGACTCATTCTCAGCCCATCAACACCCAACCCCAAAATTTCCCAAACTCTGACTTTGACCTCCTAGTTGACCGCATACCTGATTCCTTGAAACAAACTTTCCTTACGTTAATGGAAACCACTCAACAGTCCATACAAAATATGGCACTACAAGTGAGTCAAATGACGCATCAATTACGTGAATGTGAGGACAGTAACTTTTCTTGTCAACATGAGGATTCATCTTTTGATATTGAACCACCACCACATCCACAAATTCAAATCACAATATTTCAAAGTCAAACTTCCAGTCAATCTGAGGGACTTGGGGTTTCAATTCACGATCACTTGGTGGAGGATTCGATTCCAATTGAGAAAACATGGACCAATGTCATTATGAGTCGGCACAGGATTGTGCCTTATCTTTTTGTCCCGTGGCCATTGAGCCACATGATCTTCACGTTGTGCCTCTTAAGTACTCACCTCTTGTGGAGCAAGAGCTCCCTAGTACCCTGAATTTCAAACAATCTGATGAGACTTTGTCTCTCACTATTGTTCCTGATCATCTTGGAAAAGATGGAACATCAAACTACATTGCTAATGAGCGTGTTAGGAGTTCCTTGGAGGATACCTTGGGTAAGAGACCCACTTTCTGTTCACCTGGTGAGTCAGGCATGACTAACGAGGCTCTTGACCTCGTTCCGACCCACCAGCATGTTGGTTGGAGAGTTTGGATTGACGATCTAACTTCAGCACCGCAACGGGAGAAACTCTTCCTCCCAAACTCTTGAGCGGTTCAAGCTCTTTCAGTTTGATCTTTTGAATGAGACGCATTTGCGTCCAATTCATGAACCTCTCCTTTCATCTTGTGCTTTTTGTGAGGAGGGCCCAAACATGAGTATTCCGGCCCCGCGTGGTGTCATGTTCCCTTTCCAAGTGCATTGACCCACTTTTGAGGTTCCCATTTGATGTCTTTTGACATATGAAGATGTGAACTTATCTTTTTACATATTTATATTAAAAAAAGTACAATAAAAGACTCCATGAGCGAGCATTGCTTTTTGTGGGCCCCAACACTTGTGTATTTGGGCCCCATTACTTTCACGTATTTGTATCTCTTCTTTAGCATCTCACAGGTTTTGAGAGAATTCGGGTTTTTGTCCATTAATGTAACCATGAACTTCCTGTTGCGCTTCATGTTGGTGAGATCTTTCCTTTTTCATGCATAAATCCATGTAGTATCTTGCTCACATTCATTGAGGACAATGCATGAAGTAGGTGTGTGGGGGGGTGTTTTACGTGTGTACATAGTCGAGTCTTTTTCCTTTGATTTTGTTTTCTTTTGTGTGTATTGATAGGGTCATGTTAGTGTGCTGCATTTAATATCGATATATCTGCTTGCCATGATCCTTGGGTGACTTGTCTTCTTTTGCTTGCCTAGTTCTTCAAAATTTTCACATTTCTTTCAAAATCTTCATGTGTTTGCGAAAGAAAATGTTTAGTGGGTTTTGTGTGTGTTTAGCATGTGCAAAACCATTGAGAGGCAAAGTAAAAAGAAAGGTCCCAAAATTGTCTTGACCTTGATGCATTAGGATATCTAGTACAATGGCTTTAGGACATATCTAGTCGTTAGGATGCAACCTAGTTTTCCCTCGGGGTGAGTAATCATAGGGTTTCAGTGCTCAAACATTTAAAGTAGTCTACCCTGAACCTAGTGAGTCAATAATTCGTGTCTGTTAATTTAAGGAAGTTTGTTGTAGTCAAGGACCCTTTAAATCTTGTTGTGAGACATTAAGTGTAGGGGTTTTGGTTCATGTGTAGATAAGAAATAAGTGAGTAGGTGTCTCTCTTCTCGCACGGCTCCTATCACTCGGGAAAGTAGGTCTGAGGGGACTTTGTGCCTGGTGCTTTCGAGTCATCTGACTTGGGATGCGTCGACCGAACTCCCGTTATACGGGTGGTAGGGATTGCCCTATGTGGAAATTTGGGGAAAGGTGTACGTGATAGTGTAAGTCCTCATGGGCAATGATGCACGAAACCTGACCCTGGGAGAATGAAGCTCTAACTAATAAAAAGAAAAAAATAATAATAAAATAAGAAAACAAACAAAAGGGAAAAAATGGTAATGCAAATAAGAACTTTAATGGACTTTACACTTTGTATCACTTGAGGATGTTGAGGTTGTCCATGTCTTTCACTTAATTCCATATTTAACTTGCACGAATGGTTCATTAGGCTAGGTGTGTGGACTGATTACCTATATAGAGTCGGCCCTTAGGATTACCGCGTCCAATGATCGACAAAATATGTGCAACGAGTCGAGTGTCTAGACTGAATAATGCATCTTGTTCGGATTTTGTGGGTATATCCGCTGAAAACCCTCAAGAGACAACAGTCCTCCTCCTTGGTGACAATGAGGTTTAACGGCTTGTTGCACGTGCTAAGTGCAACCATGATTCCTACGAAAGTGAGTTAGGATTTCTTGTTTCTCGTATGCTTCTCTTTCTTTGTTTTGCTCGGGACTTGCAAAAGTTAGGTGTGGGGGTATTTGATTGACATCATTTCATGCTTACAAATATAGATAATGGAGCAAGCGAGGTAGATGCATAAAAGACCAACAAATCCATCCAGAAAAGCCCAGAACAAAAACCAGGCGGATCCAAACCCTGTAGACCGCCAATTGGCAGTCTGGGACTGCTGATTGGCGGTCTGGGTTGGTCCGGATCCGATAAGATTTCTGCGGAGCGTGTATTTGAGTGTGTTTAGGCTATTTTTGGTATTTGTTTAGTCCCATACAGGGGGATTGTTCCGGATTACCTTTTTCTGTGGCTATAAATAGAACTCCTCCTCCATTGTATTCTACCCATTTCTTGGTGGCATTCTCTCTACTTGGAGTAAGTATTGAAGCAAAACTCAAGGTGGAGAAGAGTGCTACCTTCAATGTGAGTCATTTTAATAAAATAATTGTTTTTAGTTTCTTGTAATCTTCTTTTAATTCTTGCATGCTTCTTTAGTTTTATGTAATTTTAGCTTATTTAATATTTCTTGATTGCTTAGTTTAATTTCCTTTCAGTATAATGTTTCATTTTGTTAATGTAGTTAGTGTAATGATTAGTGATTAGTTTCATCCCCATTTGGGGGTGGAGAAATATGTGATGTGATTCTGTGATGTATGAGGTGTGTGTTATATTAATCCTTTGAACCTTATATGATTTCCATAACCATATAATGGGATTTCACTCTTGTCTTTGATATGCTAATGCTCTTGAATAAAGCTTAGCTTATGCTTAGACTAGTGTGGACCTATTTTATGGAAGGAATGATGAGGTGAGGATATGGATGGAATTAATAAAGGAAACATGACTTGTAGTGTATGTGCTCTTGTTTCCTTTACCTTTGTTAATGCCTTGTATGTTTTAATGATATTGGGTTATCTTATTTCATGTGGAGGCATAGTAGGGTCTAGTCTTTATACATGAGTTCATTTAGCTTCATTCCAATTATTGTCTTGTATGATTTAATGATATTGTGTTATCTTATTTAATGTGGAGGCAAAGTTGGATGTAGTTTTATGATTTTCATGCACTACATGTTGTGATGAGCATAAGTGAACACACACACATACACATATATTTGTATTCACACTCCTTTCTCTACCCCCTTTGGGGTTTAGTTTTATTGCTATCTTCCATTTCCTTTTGCATTTTAGTGTAGTTTAGTGTAACCAACCTTTCTCTCCTTTAATTCCCACTCGCCTTCGCACAAACCAAAAGTCGACACACCTCCCTGTAGATCGACCTGTATTTGCCACCGCTTCAACGCAGCCGTGCACTTGCGGTTAATTAAAACGTATCAATCAACAACTAGTCTATAGGAAATTGAGAACCCAGAGTTTCCTAAAATCAAAGGGAGACTAGATGGGCAACGTCGTTCAGGCTATAACGGTCTAAAACGGTTTCCTCTCCTTAATGCGTCCGGAAATCCTAGGGGCCAACGTCTAATTGTTTTATTAAGGATATTTTATTAAGTGGTTTTTGAGCCAAGGAAATGGTGATGAAATCCCCCAGCTCATCTCCTATAGGTGACTGCTCCCTAAGTGTTTTTCATACCTTAATCTAATAAACAACACACCAAACAAACACTCACCTCACTCTTGTTCCAATGCAAGTCCTACTAACTAATGTGTGCTTTCTAATCAATGATGAGTGAAAGGGATTACGTACCTTATGCCAGCAATCTACGACAAAAATCGTAAAATAAAAAATAAATACGATGAAAGAAAATCCTATATGATGAATGACTTAGCAAATATTGTCTATCTTTTGCTTTAGGTTATTAAAGGCCAAGTTGCTTAAACGGGTCAATGAGTTATTAGAAACTAAACATAAATAAACATTTAAATAAACAAAATAAGTTGTCTTCAGCATAAATAAACATAAATAAATAAACATTTAACTAAGCTAAACATTAATAAACATAAATAAATGTATGAACTCACTAAACTAAACATTAGTTTTTTACATGATCTAAGTTATAATCTATTTAATATAAAATCTAAGTTATAATTCTGCAGAAGAGTAATACAAAGGTTTGGAATCAAACAAAGTCGAACAAAAAGGCAAAACCTTCGTTGAAATAAACTTAAAATACCTTGTCACAACTGTTTCTAGCGTCTCTCTCTCTCTCACACTCTCTCAACAAGAAATAGACTACCTTTGATATATCTAGTTGTATCCACAATTCACATTACTTAATGTCCATTCGCAATATACATGTTAGTTTTTTAACAATGATAATTTTTGTTAAATACATTGTCAAGATGGTTTTTATTATGAAAGTAGGCAATTAAATACATTGTGCCTAAATAACTCAACTATTTCAATTTCACACAGAAGGATACAGTTACTCTATAAGCAAACTTGAGTTGTCATGTGTTTCAAAGCCAAAGCTTATAACATTCAATAGATTAGTCTTCAACTTCAAATGTCTAATATTATCACGCAAAAAATTCCCGATTAAATCACATTAATATTATGTGTAATATTATCACCCCAAATGACAAGCTAAGATAGCCTAATCGTATATATGAACGAAGCAGAGGAGGAGGAGGTCGCGACTGCGCTAATGGTGGTCGTGGAGGAGGAGGAGGTCACAGTTGCGATGATGGTGGTCACGGAAGAGGACGGTGCGGTGATGGTGGTCTTGGAGGAGGAGGGTGCATTGACGGTGGTCGAAGGAGGTTGCAGTGGTTGGGAAAGTGGAGAAAGACAACCGATGTTGCGGAGGCTAGGGTTTTAGCCAGAGTTGTCGAAGGGGAGGAAGACGGCTAAGGTTTTCTTCCGGTTTTGGTGGCTAAGAGAAAAGATAAAAGATAAAAACTGAAGGGATACTCGGCCTTATTAGACCTATAGACGTCGGATGTCACATGCACCCGACGTCTATATCCCGACGTCTTTACAGGATGGGGAATAGACGTCGGATGTAACAAATATCCGACGTCTATAGGTCGATGTCGGAGGGGAATAGACAAAGGATGCAATGCATGTTCCAACAACCGACGTCTAGAGTACACAATAGACGTCAACTGTACTAATAGCCGACGTCTATAGACGTCGCCTTGTAATACAACCGACGTCTCTTAGGCGACGAGTATGCATTGTTCTGCAGTAGCGTGCTTAGATTAGTGAGCATATCTTATGGGGAATAATGAGGTGAGGATAAGGATGGAGTGGATAAGGAGGAAACATGACATGTGCATGCATGTGATCATGTTGGCCTCATCCTAATTAATGTCTTGTATGTTTTAATGATTGTGTTAAATCTTATTTCATGTGGAGACATAATGGGGTTTGGTCATCATGCATTTCATGTTAGCCTCATCTTAATTATTGTCTTGTATGTTTTAATGATAATGTTTTATCTTATTTCATGTGGAGACAAAGTTCAATTCGGTTTTTATGGATTCATGTATTACATGGTGTGATGAGCACCAATGAACACACACCTACACATATTCTCATTAATGCATTCTTTCTCTACCTCCTAAGGGGTTTAACTTTATCGTTTGTTTTCTGATTTAGTACGCATCATAGTGTAATTCGATCTCATATCTTTTTTTTGCAAAGCAAAAGGGAGGCATAGCCTCGAAATTTCATTAATAATGAAAGGATTTACAGCCTACAAAAAAATAGTCTAGAAAGGACGCGGGACACGCAAAAGCACGTGCCCAGCCACACCATGACTCTAACGTCACCTCGCTATAACGTGATCTAAATACAAGTATTGGGTATTAAGTATTAAGTATTTAGTATTAACGTATTAACGTGTATTGCTATAATTTCCAGGTTTCTTCAAAAGTGTTTGCTGCAGCTGGGTCATCTACTAAATCCTTGAGCTTTGACCCCATCACCCAAACTGTGTCTTTGACCAAGCCCACATTGTCGGTCACTCGCCTTTGCTCGTGGTCAAATATTCGTCTATTCCTTTCTTGCCAACACTCATATACGGCAGCACTAAATGCTAGTTTCATAGTTGTCACCATTACTCGGCCCTCGTGATATGTTGCATGCTTCTTGCCTCCTCCCCAAGTGTATTCTTGATGTCCGTGCTAAGCCCAAGGGTTTGCAGCACCCTTGTCCGCACTTCCCTTGTGAAGGGACACACCCAAAAGAGGTGGTCCATGTCCTCCTCAGTTACATCACAAAACGCACAATCCAGCCCATGATGGGCACCACTTGCAGCCATCAATTTCTTCGTCATGAGTCTTCCCCTCAGCGCACGCCAACCTGTGATGGCATGTTTGGGGACGTGATGCTTGAACCAAATAAGCTTGCTCCATCCCATGGGTATACCCCGAGTCACCACCCAAGACCAGGCCTCCTTGATGGTAAAGATATCCTTCCTTGCGTCCAGCCTAGTGGGCTTATCTTGCCCACCATGTATACGCATCCCCAATATGCTCGGCCACAACTACATCATTTTCAAAGAACGTGGGCTGGGGAGATTCCAACTTCCATTCCTGATAAAATGAGATACCAACGTATCTTTTGGAATACCAAGATCATATTGTAAATGTGCCCCCCACTCCTCGCATGAGAAAGGCTTACCACACCATGGATCCAAGAAAAATCGGGTATTGCTTCCATCACCAACTTGATAACGGATGTGCTCCCGTGCCGTGTCTCGCACTCTCAAGATTCCCCTTTCAAGCCCATGAGAAAACAGAGGGTGGGTGTGCCATCCAGATAGTGCGGTTAGTGAGGTATTTACGTCTCATGCATTTCACCCAAAGAGAGTCATTATCTGCCACAACTAACCAAAACAATCGTAACAACCCTGCATCGTTCCAGTCCACCAATCTGCGCAAGCCTAAGCCTCCCTCGCCCTTGGGTACACAAATGTCCTTCCATGCGACGGCCACCCATTTCTTCGGGCCCCCCCACACGAAGTGGGTCATAATACTTTCCATTTCCTTCAACACCGACCTAGGGAGAAGGAATGCGGATGTCTAAAAGATGCTAAAAGAGACAAGCACACCTTGCACCAATTCCACCCGACCAGCCATGGACAAGAGGCTCCGCTTCAATGAGCTTAACTTAGCTTTGATCTTAGCAATCAATCCCTCACAATGGTGCCTTCCCAGCCTGGCTGTGAAGAGGGGTAGGCCGAGATAAGTGACCGGAAAGTCCTCCCTCTCCATCCCAAGATGCGAACAGATCCACCGGCCATGAATCACATTTCTCCCCACAAACACTTGACTCTTCTGTGTGTTTAATTGCAGCCCGGAGCACGTGGAGAACTCAGCCAAAATATCCTTTATCACTCGACCATTTGCCTTAGTAGCCGTTGCGAATACCATAACATCATCGGCAAACAACAAAGGCGAAACCGTGATGCCCCCACATTTCACCAGTTCAAGTCGGCCTCTTGCAACCGCCTCCTAAGGACTTCCATACAAAGTAGAAAGAGATAGGGAGCCATAGGATCTCCTTGCCTAAACCCATTTGCTGCCTTGAATGGTCTAGAATTTGCGCTGTTAACCGTCACGACAAAAGATGCTCGTACACACGCCATAATGAGCCTTTGCCATTGGCTCGAGAAGCCAAATCTTTGCAGCACATCGTGAAGAAAGCTCCAAGACACTGAATCATATGCTTTCCGGAGGTCCAATTTTAGACACATCTTTGCATGCCCACACTCTATGTGCATGTTGTGGCAGAATTCATGAGCGAGCAAGATATTGTCACCTATCCATCTTCCACGAATAAAAGCACTTTGTGCATCTCCAACCAGCCGGGGCTGAACTCGTTTCAACCTATTTGCAAGCACCTTTGATAAGTACCGGTATGTCATATTGCAAAGGTAAATGGGCCGGTAATCATCAACCATGGTGGGAGAAGCCTTCTTCGGAATCAACGTAATCGAAGTATAGTTCACCTCAGCAAGAAGCTTCCCATTTCGCATGAAATCATCCACCGCCTTGAAAAGGTCTTTGCTGATCACACCCCAAGCTGCCTTGAAGAATTTCACGTTAAACCCATCGGGGCCCGGCGCCTTATCTACATTTAAGTGCATCACTACCATCTCAAACTCCTTCATCTCGACCGGCCCATCAAGGCCAGCCACCTCATCAGAAGTTAGTGAGGTAAAGCTAAGAGCTAAGGGTATCAGGGTCACCTGAAAATCATTAGCAAACAAGTTAGATCACTCCTCACGAATGTTGCTCTCTTCCTCCACAATTTCGCCATGACCACTCACTAATCTCACTTTATTTGTGGCTCTCCTCACTCTCAAGGAACCATGGAAAAATCTAGAGTTCCGATCACCATCCCGTAACCACCTCACCCTCGACTTTTGTCTCAACAGAGACTCTTCTCTAGCCAAAGCCAGCTAAAGCTCATGTTTATAAGTTACCTCCAGCTCAGCAAGGGACGAGTCCCTCGGGTCACCGTGACGAAGACGTCTCACTTGTTCCAACCGGCCCTGAACAGCAGCACCCTTTGTTTCTACACGTCCAAACACCTCCTCACTCCAACCTTTGAGTGCCGCTTTGACCATATGCAACTTTGCTACCACCCGGTATAAGGGCTTTCCATCAATACGGGTGTCCCATGCACGCTTCACCAACTTCAAAAAACGTTCATGCTAAGGCCAGAAATTTACAAACCTAAACATTCATTTCTTTTGCGTGTTCTCCTTGGTAGTTCTCAACGTAAGCAAAGTATGATCATTAAGGTCTTTTCCACCCACAACATACATCGACTCCGGATAGGTGTCGAGCCACGTCATGGACATAAGCATCCTGTCAATACGGGTTTCAACACATGCCTCCCCTTGGGACGAATTTGACCATGTAAAATCACCGCCTCTGGATGGCACCTCCAATAATTGCAACGTGTCAACGCAATTGTTGAACTCCTCCATCGCAGTCCAGTTGAACCCCGAGCCCCCATTCTTCTCATGGCATCTACAAATACAATTAAAATCCCCACATAGCAGCCAAGGCATGGTACCCAATGGAGCAGCAACCGCGAGGTCTGCCCATAACTTTCGCCTCTCTACATGCCCGTTAGCCCCATAGACAGCCGTGATTCCCACTATCTTTCCATTTCCTCGGTCTACCCCTTGCAATTGCATCAGCTGGGAGGTTTCGAAACTGACCCTAAGGTCCACGGTATTCGCATTCCAAAGCACAAGGATACACCCCGAGTCCACTATCAAACTATTGGAAGCCCACTCATGCATCCAAATTGCTCTTCGAAAGCGTTCTAACTTCTTTAACTTTACCTTATGTTCTAGGAGACAAACAATGTCAGCTTTGGCCTCCCTAATCCTTCCCCTTATCATATGTGCACGGCCGGGGAGGTTTTCTTTGCGCACGTTCCATGCCACGACAATCATGGCTTCGGATACGGGGAACTAGTCCCCCTACATCCACGGTTTGCTCGCTGCTGCTCCAGCCTCGTAGATACATGCTTCGACTTCTCATGTTGCGCCTCCTTTTCCAGCACTTGTTTCGGAGACTCCACCCTTGGTCCACTCACAATCTCATCATCGCCTCCCCGTGCTTGCTCAGCAACTTGGGCAACCTCTGCCAAGCCAGCTAGTACACCAAATCTCCCCACTTGCGAGCATCCATCACTTCTTATTCCTCCCTTTCTTGATCCTCCACTTGTTATGCTTTGTTCCAAGCTAGCCCTTCCAGGTTCACATACCACCCTCTTCGGGGAGAGGCAAGGATCATTTGGTAGACTTGCACTAGCATTTTTCTCCCCACTCTCTTGAGACACCCCAACGTGTTCACCACTTAAGCCGAAAGTTGCACTCAGTAAGCTGGTAACATCTTCCTTTTCCATACAGACCAAGGAGCCAACTTGAGATTTCGAATTTGCCTCCTCCTCCCCAGACCTTGGAGCACTACCACCAATAAAACCAGCACCACTTTCCTCACCTCTGATTGGTGCAGCTGTGGAGCAGGCCGTACTTTTAATTCTAGCTTTTTGTCCCCCCACCGTTTTGACTGTAGTGCCTAGCTCCGTTACCATTCCAGCCACCACCGTTGGAGCTCCGTTTACTTCTCCTTCCTCTCTGTTGAGCTCCTGAACACACCTTGCACTCCCTTCCAACGAAACATCCATTGGTGCACCTTCAATTACAATTTCGTTCCTAGCAACACTATCCACTTGCAGCGCACTATCCCGTTTATCCCTATCCTCCTCGACCCTATGTTGCTGGCCACCCCGCCTCTTGCTCACAACAACCCATTCCTTTTGAGCTTTTACCCCATCTCCACCCTTCTTCACAATGGGCTTGCTCGGTCACCTCTCCGGCACGTGCCCAAACTCCTTACAATCTCCACAATACCCGGGACGCCACTCGTATTCAAGCTGGACCTCCTCCTTGCTGACCCCTTCTATTTGGATATCAATGGAAGATGGGTAATCAAATTCTTTATCCACCTCCACACACACCCTTGCATAAGCTAACCTCCTCCCAAGAGCTGTATTGTCATCCATGTATAGTGGTCTCTCAAGCACACTAACTATGGTGCTCAAATTTTCAGCCGACCAAAACCTCAAATCCAAATCGGGGAGACGAACCCAAATGGGGACAGAAGTTATATCCACTTTCCGCAACACCGTCTTCGGTGTCCAGCTTTGCACAACTAAGGGTGACCCCTTAACAAACCAAGGACCATTTTGCAACACATGGTTTTTATCTTCCTCCAAGGTGAAACGAAATAGGAGGAAATCTCTTTGCCGGCGAATAACCTCCACGCTCCGAGCAATACCCCATAACTTCGGCAAGTGTTTCTCAAGTGTGGGGAGATGGGGTCTGAAATCAACAAAATGACCCACCAAGACGTTGTCCCATCACTTCAAAGCATCAGATACTTGCTGCCTTGAGCAAACCGCCACCCTCACACCATCATTCCTTGCTGGCTCCACAAATTTCAGGGCCGTGGATGGCCTTGGACCAGCCGAGAACAAATCAGACCACTTCCTTTGCTTTGGCACTCCTCCCTCCAGAAGTGGGTCACGAGGTGCACCCTCAACATCACCTTCTTGACCTGGTTTGGTCGATTGTGAGGGCCCTATAGCACCACTCCCTCCAATCGATGTAGTAGACACGATTGAGCGCATCTCACGTTCCATTTGAGAAGAAAATCGAGGTATCTCGGTGGAAAACGGTAGAGATGACCTAGGAAAACCCAAGAAACCCCCATGCTTCCTCCTATCCTCCCTAGAGCTTCTCTCTCCTCTATCTCCTTCTTCCTTATTCGATCTCATATCTCTCTTTTCCTTTCCCACTCGAGTATTGTGAATTCTGACTCGTACACGTCCTCGTGGACATGACCCGTACTTTCCGCTTCTTCACCGACGCTGTGCACTTATGGTTATTAAAATGAGCAATCAATTTGTGAGTGAGGAAACATGGCATGTGTCTTGCGCTTTGGTTGGGAGGAGTTTGGGTTCTTAAGAGGGCGTTGGTTTGAGTGGTGTGTATGGAGGTTGTAGATTGTGCTATTCGGGTGGACTGTAAGACCCGCTCCCCTGATTTTATAATAAAATCCATCCTCATCTTCATGCTTGTCTGTTTTTATGTTTATTGTACGCTTGTTGTATTGTGTGTTTTTTTGTTTAGCTGAAGTTTCCATTTTCCGGAAAGTTTCCTTTTTGGTCTAGCGGGTGTGACTCGCCGAACGGGTGTGCAACTAGACTTGATCAACTTAGCTTTAGGTGCGTGTGGCATTACATTTAATTGCTCTTGGCCACTTTGGCTTGTGCGGGGGTGGCTTGACTAAGTCAGCTTTGCTAAGGTGGTGCCTTGTCATTATGTGCAAATATTTGAATTTGCATGGATTTGGTAAGAGGTGATCATGAGAGATTTATTTCAAATCTGGTGCAATCATGAGTGTACTTTTTTGGGAAGCTTTGTGCGTGCATATTTATGGCACCAAAAACCCTAGCCACCTATTGCTTTCATCTTCCCCTCTCCCTCAAGCAAAACACCACCTTCTCCCTTCTCAGGCATCTCTCCGGCAGATTATCAAGGAGACAAGGCAGCCAAGTAGAAGAGGTGCACAAGGAGTGCACAACGAGCAACCAGTAGTGTTTCCAGCAATCTCCGGGGCATTTTCCCCTTCATCACGACCTTTGTCACACATTTCCCTAGTGGTTTGTAGAGAGAAATTGGGGAAGGTGAGGTTGGATCGTGGGGGAGCACGTCGGGTGTGTTGCATGCATGTTTCTTGCGTGGCATGTTGCTCCTTGTTGTATGGACTAGTAGTTGCGTGGATATTTGTGGATGTGTCTCGCATGCTGGATTTATGTGATTTTTCATGATTCATTTACTGTTTAGAAGTTACATGTTCGTATATGATTTAGTTGCTGGAGTTATGAATTACATCCCATGAATTACAACTAGCCGTTTACTGTTATTTAGCCTATGTGCATGTTGGTATGTGCCTGAAATGTTTTAATCAGAATCACTTGTCATCAATTCCTACATGCACGCATTATTCCTTGTAGTATTTTGATTGAATCATGTGATCTGAGATTTATCCATATAGTTGCTCCCATGGCTTGCTTGTTTAATTGGAACGTGTGTGGCTTCTTTTGGGTCCTTGTATGCGACTAGGGGTTGGGTATTATAGCCTCTATGCCTTGCATTCTTGGGCCTGAAATTAGCCACGTTATGATCTCATGTCTCTTCTAAATATACCTTGATCCATGCGTAAATAAATTCTAGACTCATGAACGTGTTATATTATTGTAAAGTAAGAGCCGTATAGCCAACTTATCATCACCCGTTGCTCCAGGTTGCAGGTTGGATTTTCATGAGCTATGATTATTATTGGATGTGCTTTACATAATCTTATAGTTTTTGATGCTGCTGTTATGAGTGTGATGATGTAGATACATGCACGTGAGTTCATGATTCGATATTATGACTATTATTTCATGACCCGTAGATAGCTAAGTTATCATGTGGTGCCTTGTTTATGTTGATATTGAGATGGTTGTATGTCTATGTCTTTCCTGCCTATTACTTTTATTTGACATGGTGTTTCCCTGATGTTTATGTCGAGAGCGTTGGTGGTTGATTGATTCGTTTTATATTAAACCGCAAGTGCACGGCCGCGTTGATGCAGTGGCAAATACGGGTCGATCCAATGGAGGTGTGTCGACTTTTGGTTTGTGCGAAAGCGAGTGGTAAAGAAAGGAGAGAAAGGTTGGTTACACTAAACTACACTAAGATGCAAAAGGTAATGAAGATAAACAATAAAACTAAACCCCATAGGGGGTAGAGAAATAATGTGAATATAAATATGTGTGTGTGTGTTCAATTATGCTCCTCAGAACATGTAGTGCATGAAATCATAAAATTAAATCCAACTTTGCCTCCACATGAAATAAGATAAGACTACATCATTTAAACATACAAGACAATAATTGGAATGAAGCTAAATGAACTCATGTATAAAGACTAGACCCTACTATGCCTCCACATGAATTAAGATAAGACTATATCATTAAAACATACAAGACATTAACCAAGGCCAAGGCAACAAGAGCACATACACTACAAGTCATGTTTCCTATATTAATTCCATCCATATCCTCACCTTATCATTCGCCATAAAATAGGTCCACTAATCTAAGCATAAACTAAGCTTCATTCAAGAGCATTAGCATATCAAAGATAAAAGTGAAATCCCATTCGATGGTTATGGAAATCATATAATACTCAAGGGATTAAGATAACACACACCTAATACACTACATTATCATATCACATATTTCTCCACCCCTCAAATGGGGATGGAACTACTCACTACTCATTACACTAACTACATTAACAAAATGAAACATATTACTGAAAAGAAATTCAACTAAGCAAGAAAGGAACATTAAAGAAGCTAATTTGAAAGAAACATGCAAGAATTAAAAACAAGATTAAAAGAAACTAAAACAATTATTTTATTAACAATGACTCACATTGAAGGTAGCATTCTTCTCCACCTTGAGTTTTGCTTCAAGGCTTACTCCTTAGTAGAGAGAATGCCACCAAGCAATGGGTAGTTTTCAATAGAAGATGAAGAGTTCTATTTATATCCAAAGAAAAAGGCAATCCGGGACAATCCCCCGATGTGGGACAAAACAAATACCAGAAATGGACTAAACACACACTAATACGCGACCCACCAAAATCTTCGTGTATTTGGGCCAAAACAGACCGCCAATTAGCGGTCGTGGACCGCCAATTGGCGGTCTATATGGTTCGGATCACGCTGGATTGTATTCTGGGCTTTTCTGGATGTCTTTGTTTGTCTTTGATGCATCTACTTCACTTGTTGGAGCTCTGACCCGAATAGAATTGCAAAAATACTCCCCATGATGGTGTGGAGTTTTCTGTTTTGCTCTTTGGTCCGTCGGTCTTACGTTCAGGTCCTTCTCCCTTGCATCTTAGTCCCCAGGTCTCACAATTAAGTCATTTTTCCCTTTTTTGGGTCCTTTCATGCTTCATCTCTTCAAACCTATTTATTTCTGAAATTCAAACATAAAACTCGTCATGTAGCATTGCTTAGGTGTAAGATAATGGATATACGATACAAATATAAGCATGAAATGATGTCAATCAAATACCCCCACACCTAAGTTTTAGCTAGTCCCGAGAAAAACAAAGAAAGAGAAAAACAAACGAGAAACAAGAAATCCTAACTCACTTTCGTAGGAATCACGGTTGCCCTTAATACGTGCAACAAGCCATTAAACCTCCTTGTTGCCAAGGAGGAGGAGTGTTGTCTCCTGAGGATTTTCAGCGGATATACCCACAAAATCCGAACAAGATGCAATATTCAATCTAGACACTCGGTTCGTTGGACAAATTTTGTCGATCATTGGACGCGGTAATCCTATGGGCCGACTCTATAAAGGTAATCAGTCCACACACCTAGCCTAATGAACCATTCGTGCAAGTTAAATAAGGAATTAAGTGAAAGACATGGACAACCTCAACATCCTCAAGTGAGACAAAGTGTAAAGTCCATTAAGGTTCTTATTTGCATTACCATTTTTTCCCCTTTTTGTTTGTTTTCTTATTTTATTATTATTATTTTCTTTTTATTAGTTGGAGCTTCATTCTCCGAGGGTCAGGTTTCGTGCATGATTGCCCATGAGGACTTACACTATCACATACACCTTTCCCCAAATCACCACATAGGGCAATCCCTACCACCCGTGTAACGGGAGTTCGGTCGGTGCATCCCAAGTCAGATGACTCGAAAGCAGCAGGCACAAAGTCCCCTCAGACCTACTTTCCCGAGTGATAGGAGTCGTGCGAGAAGAGAGAACACCTACTCACTTATTTGTTATCTACACATGAACAAAAACCCCTACACTTAATGTCTCGCAACAAGATTTAAAGGGTCCTTGACTACAACAAACTCCCTTAAATTAACAGACACGAATTATTGACTCACTAGGTTCAGGGTGGACTTCTTTAAATGTTTGAGCACTGCAACCCTATGATTACTCACCCCCGAGGGAAAACTGGGGTGCATCCTAACGACTAGATAAATCCTAAAACCACTATACTAGATATCCTAATGCATCAAGTTCAAGACAATTTCGGGAGCTTTCTTTTTTACTTTGCCTCTCAACGGTTTTGCACATGCTAAACACACACAAAACCCACAAAACATTTTCTTTCACAAACACATGAAGATTTTGAAAGAAATGTGAAAATTTTGAAGCACTAGGCAAGCAAAAGAAGACAAGTCACACAAGGATCATGGTAAGCAGATATATCGATATTAAATGCAGCACATTAACATGACCCTATCAATACACACAAAAGAAAACAAAAATCAAAGGAAAAGACTCAACTATGTACACACGTAAAACACCCCCACACCTACTTCATGCATTGTCCTCAATGAATGCGAGCAAGATACTACATGGATTTATACATGAAAAAGGAGAGATCTCACCAACATGAAGTACAAAGAGAAGTTCAAGGTCAGGTTGATGGACACAAACCCGAATTCCCTCAAAACTTGTGAGATGCTAAAGAAGGGATACAAATACGTGAAAGAAATGGAGCCCCAATATACAAGAGTTGGAGCCCACAACAATCGATGCTCACTGAAGGAGTCTGTTATTGTACTTTTTTTCTTTTTTTTCTTTTTTTAACTATGTCCAAACATAAGTTCCCATCTTCATTTGTCAAAAGACATCAAATGGGAACCTCAAGAGTGGGTCAATGCACTTGGAAAGGGAACATGACACCACGCGGGGCCAGAATACTCATGTATGGGCCCCCTCACAAAGAGCACAAGATGATAGGAGAGGTTCATGAATTGGACGCAAAGGCGTCTCATTCAAAGTATCAAATTGAAAGAGCTTGAACATCTCAAGAATTTGGGAAATATAGGGCAACAGAAGAAGAGTTTCTCCAAATGCGGAGTTGAAGTTATGATCGTCAATCCAAACTCTCCAACCAACAGGCTGGTCCATCGGAACGAGGTCAAGAACCTCGTTAGGCATGTCCGACACACCAGGTGAACAAAAAGTGGGTCTCATACCCAAGGTATCCTTCAAGGAACTCTTAATACCCTCATTGGCAATGTAATTATTTGATGTCCCATCATTTCCAAGGTGATCAGGAACAATAGTGAGAGGCAAACTCTCATCAGGTCGTATGAGATTAAGGGTAGTAGGGAGCTCTTGCTCCACCAAAGGTGAGTCCTTAGGAGGTACAATAATAAGATCATGTGGCTCAAGGGCCACGGGACAAAAAGGTAAGGCACAATCCTGTGCTGACTCATAATAGAACTGGTCCATGCTATTCTCAGTTGGAATCGAATCCTCCACCAAGTGATCGTGAATTGAAACCCAAGTCCCTCAGACTGACTAGGAGTTTGTCTGTGAAGGATTGTGCTTTGAATTTGTGGATGTGGTGGTGGTTCGATATCAAAAGATGAATCCTCATGTTGACAAGAAAAGTTACTCTCCTCACGTTCACGTAATTGCTGCGTCATTTGACTCACTTGCAGTGTCATATTTTGTATGGACTGTTGAGTGGTTTCCATGAACGTAAGGAAAGTTTCCTTCAAGGAATCAGGTATGCAGTCAACTATGAGGTCCAAGTCAGAATTTGAGAAATTTTGGGGTTGGGTGTTGATGGGCTTAGAATGAGTCCAATGATTTGGAGTGGGGTGTTGGTAGAGTTCTGGGTATTCGGGAGGAGGATACTGGGGTGGAAATTATGTATAAGAATTTGAATACGAATTGTCTCCCCACGAATCCATCTCTCTCGGGTTGTACGCGGATGCGTAATGGTCATAATGAGCATTTTGGGAAAATGTGTGCTCATACTTAGGCTCAGGGGCAACGTAAGGCCATTCCCGGATAACATGATCACTCAACCCACAACAGTCACACGGTACGGCTACTGGAGCCACCGGTGCACTCATGTCATCTACCACATGCATGAAAGAGGCCAAAGGTTCTTGTAATGTCTCAGTTTGATGACCAACATATGATCCGACGTAACTAGATGGTGGTCTGACAGTCGGTGCCTCTCTCATATTACCCCAATATGAAGAATGCTCACTCACACAATTAAGATTATCCCAACCATACGGGGTGTTTGTCTGAGGTACCCCAGGATGCATGGGTCGGGAGTACCAGGGAGAATTGTCATGGTCCCGACAATGATATCGATGGTCGCCCATGTAACCATCCATCTCAACAAAAACTCTTGAGTGGACCACTCTCACCACCACGAGGCTAAGCTCGCAAAAAGTGCTCGACTCGACCCTAAAATGATAACAGAGAGTCTAAAGGGGAGGAGACTATAACGTAGAAGAAGGTGGGAAGAAGATGACTCAGAGGAGAAGGGAAGAATCCTAGAGCTAGCGTGGGTAATGGGATCAGGTAGAAGCCTAACTAGCAAGCACGACTCAAACAATGTAAGGCAATGGGTTCTTAGGCTAGACGACGCCTAACTTCGAGGTCACTAGCCTCGACACACCTCTCCTCCCTACAACGAAGACCACAATGCCCATCAAATGATACCAGATCCGGAGATCCAATACCTCCTACTATCGACAAGGTAGGCAACGCCGATCAGGCCATGGAGGTCTCAACTAGATTAGTCTCCTAGTGCGTCTGAAATCCTAGGGCCAATGTCTACTTGCTTTTAGTTAAGGCTTGATTAAGAGTGATTTTTGGGGCCAAGGAAAGGTGATGAAATCCCCCACCTTATCTTTTATGGGACAACCTCTCCTTAGTAGCGTTTTGATCCTAGATCTAGCGATCAATCGCTCCAATCAAAACGCTCAACTCACTCTTGTCCTGATGCAATTCCTACTAACTAATGCATGGGCATACAAGATGCATGAATGAGTGTAGGAAATGCGTACCTCATGCCAGCGCTCAACAACTGAAGATAAAGCTAAAAGAAAAGACGACTATATGCCTAAGTCAAGTTCATGATGCGTCACCTAAACAAATAAGAATGTCTAATCTTTTGCTTTGGATTTTAAGGCCAAGTTGATTAATGGGGATTGGTTTAATGATGTGGGAGCAAACTAGAAGTCACGGCATGCAAAATAGTGCTCCCAGATAACTAAAGTGAAAGCATCAACTACCAGAAGAAAATTGAGAGCCAAAAACACTCACCAGGCCGCCAATTGGCAGTCCAAGACCGCTGATTGGCGGTCCTTGTTGACGTTCTTGTGCTCCAACTCGTCCAATAGTGTCCCCGTTATCTCTAGGATCTCTGAAACAAACAAAAACAAAAAAATTAAAACCACTTGAATCGTCCAAACCAAAGTCTTGACAGAACACCTCCCCGGCAACGGCGCCAAAAACTTGATTGATTCGTTTTATATTAAACTGCAAGTGCACGGTCGCGTTGAAGCGGTGGCAAATACGGGTCTATCCACAGGGAGGTGTGTCGACTTTTGGTTTGTGTGAAGGCGAGTGGTAAAGAAAGAAGAGAAAGGTTGGTTACACTAAACTACACTAAGATGCAAAAGGAAATGAAGATAAGAAATAAACTAAACCCCATAGGGGGTAGAGAAATAATGTGAATATAAAGATGTGAGTGTTGTGTGTGTGTTCAATTATGCTCCTCACAACATGTAGTGCACGAAATCATAAAACTAAATCCAACTTTGCCTCCACATGAAATAAGATAAGACTACATCATTAAAACATACAAGACAATAATTGGAATGAAGCTAAATGAACTCATGTATAAATACTAGACCCTACTATGCCTCCACATGAATTAAGATAAGACTATATCATTAAAACATACAAGACATTAACCAAGGCCAAGGCAAAAGAGCACATACACTACAAGTCATGTTTCCTATATTAATTCCATCCATATCCTCACCTTATCATTCGCCATAAAATAGGTCCACTAATCTAAGCATAAACTAAGCTTCATTCAAGAGAATTAGCATATCAAAGATAAGAGTGAAATCCCATTAGATGGTTATGGAAATCATATAAGGCTCAAGGGATTAAGATAACACACACCTAATACACTACATTATCATATCACATATTTCTCCAACCCCCAAATGGGGATGGAACTACTCACTACTCATTACACTAACTACATTAACAAAATGAAACATATTACTGAAAAGAAATTCAACTAAGCAAGAAAGGAACATTAAAGAAGCTAATTTGAAAGAAACATAAACTAAAGAAACATGCAAAAATTAAAAGACAAGATTAAAAGAAAGTAAAAAAATTATTTTGTTAACAATGACTCACATTGATGGTTGCATTCTTCTCTACCTTGAGTTTTTCTTCAAGGCTTACTCCTTAGTAGAGAGAATACCACCAAGCAATGGGTAGTTTTAATAGAATGTGAAGAGTTCTATTTATAGCCAAAGAAAAAGGCAATCCGGGACAATCCCCCGATGTGGGACTAAACAAATACCAGAAATGGACTAAATACACACTAATATGTGACCCACCAAAATCATACCGCATTTGGGCCAAAACAGACCGCCAATTAACGCTGGATTTTATTCTGGAATTTTCTGGATGTCTTTGTTGGTCTTTGATGCATCTACTTCACTTGTTGGAGCTCCGACCCGAATAGAATTGCCAAAATACTCATCAACATGGTGTGGAGTTTTCTGTTTTGCTCTTTGTATCTTCGGTCTTACGTTCATGTCCTTCTCCCTTGCATCTTAGTCCCCAGGTCTCACAATTAAGTCATTTTTCCCTGCTTTTTGGTCCTTTCATGCTTCATCTCTTCAAACCTATTTATTTCTGAAATTCAAACATAAAACTCATCACATAGCATTGCTTAGGTGTAAGATAATGGATATAAGATACAAATATAAGCATGAAATAATGTCAATCAGTGGGCGTTCATTCATGCTCATTGCGTTAGGCTTGAGCTCAACTAGTTAGCTATATATGAGATGTATTGCCAATGATAGATTGCATTTGCGTACTGGTTAATATAATTAATCTAGGCACTATTGTTGAGGGGGCCTAACTGTAAGACCTCTAAGTAGAGAGGCCAGGCGTAAGATAAGACCTGGATGTGAGCACCGTCATTTGCTACAGGACGGGCATTCCCAATTTCACGATGGAATCTTGTAGGTCATTGCCGCGAGTTGGGGTGTCAATCCGGAAGACCATTGTGTGCCAAGCGTGGGTCACACTTTAGACCAGCATGGCTGATGGTCGGATTCCTATGTAGAGGAATCACTTCGGGTGGAACCTGAGAGGCGCAACTAGGTAGAGTTGTCGCCTGGCAAAACTATGTAGAGTTGTTGCCTTTTTGCCTTGCCTTTGTGGTAGGTAGGTCTCATTCATAACTTCTTATCATGTTTTTAGACGAGGGCATACGGGTTTTATTATTGAAAACTCACACATATTTGTTGATTTTTTTGTCTCAGGTACATTGGTTTCCGACAGGGGTCAGACTGGAGACGCTCAAAGGATTCTATACACGAGGGATTCGTCGACTATTTCCTTGTTATGTTTGATTCGGCATTCTTTTTGATGTACTTCCTTTATTGAACTCATGTAATGCAATTTATATTATTTTCATATATGGATAATTCCTCTTTTGGTTTCATGTCTTTATTTCGTGTATCCGTGCATGTTTTATCGTGAGTGTCTTGTATCGTTTTATTTTATTGTAAGTCCTTTGGTCGTCGTAGATGACTCTGATCACGACATTCACTTGATTTCCTCAGCGTGCGTACCCGCGAGGTCGGGGGCGTTACGTGGACGGTTAGGATTGTCTGGAGGATTATTTTCTTTCATAAATATTGCTAGATTTTTTCTTGAAAAAGAAAGTAGTTTTGTTAATTTAAGCATCATTAAGTACATGCGTAACAAGGTGATTAGGTGGAGGGACAAAAATTTGTTGCTCTCATATATACTATTTTTTAGATATACTAGTAAATTTTCCTATGAGGTATAACTCATTTAGTGTTAAATTATGTATACAATTAATTTAACATTTAGATCCTCATCCAATGGTGGTTGGTTTTTCATATAAATTGATATTTTAAATCTTTTATGTATTAAAAATGAAAAATTAAGTTTTGCGAAAACTAACAGTTCAATTATAAATCCTCAAACTTTTGGTTCCTCATTTAGACCGTTCATTTTATAATATTTATATTTGACCCACTAATTTTAAAAAAATATTTACAAGTAATTATTTTACGGAGCACGATTTATATTTAAAAACTATAACTTTCGAATTTTTGTATCCATTATTATTTTTAGGATATTTTTATTTACGTCCCAAATTTTATATTATTGTATGTATGTTTGTATGTAGACGTACGTGAAATTTTTATATATCCTTAACTCAATTGGCATTATAATCCATTACTTTTTACTTGTCATTTACCCCATACATCTGATCGTATTCTCTCTAGGGCCTGTTTGTGCCAAAGAAACTGTCACAAAATGGATTCCGTGGTCAACAGGAAACCAAAAGAAAATAGAAACCAGTGAAATTCAATTTCCCTTTGACAAAATTGTTGTTGTTTGTGCATTTCGTAGAATTTATTAGAACTCAAATTCTATTGTTTATGCACACAGCCAGAATTCACCAGAAAATAAAAAACAATTTATATTCCATGTTACTAGAACTCAAATTCTGTTATTAGTACAAAAATTGTCACATACAAGAAAAAAAGGCACCATAATAAAGAAATATGTGGTGTTCTCATTGCCTGTCTTTGCAATGCAATCGAGTTAGCTGGCATCAAACATGAATATACAAAGGGACTGTTTGTTGGATGATTCAATTGAGACTATTAGTGAGGGGGACACACCTCATCATATGCCTATACCAGAATGTGTCTTTTGCCCCATGTCCCATGGCCATTGATCCCTTGAGTGTCATCTTGATTCCAACAAGGACCCACCTGCGACCGAGCTTATGCTTCATAAAATAAAGGAGTTTGGGTGGTCCTTGTTGGATGACTTGAGGTGAATCCTCATTCTTAGTGTGACTGGTGTGCCACATCCCTCGAATGAGCCTAAGGAACTCATTCTGATGCACCCACCTATTGGTTGGAAGATTTTGTTCGACGAGCAACTAAACCCTAGTGAGGCAACACAACTCCACTCATTCATGTTGCCCACGCCCAACCAATATCATGAGGGGCTCAAGCCTTTCAGTTTTAACCTTTCACCCCTCAAGAAATCTCAGAGTACTAATGAAGCGGGCCCATCGTGGCAAATCTCTGGTCTGCATGACTCGATGTTCTCATTTGATCTTCATTGACCAAATGATTATGAGAATATCTTTGTTGATGTATATATCTTGTTTAGAAGAAAAAAAGAAAAAAAAGACTCCAAATGTGAGCACAACTTGTTGTGGGCTCCAACCCCTGTGTATTTGGGCCCCATTTGATTCACGTATATGTATCCCTTCTTTAGTATTTCACAGGTTTTGAGAGGAATTCAGATTTTTGTCCATCAACATAACCATGAACTTCCCTTTGCGTTTCATGTTGGTGAGATATTTCCTTTTTCATGCATAAATCCATGTAGTATCATGCTCACATTCGTTGAGGACAATGAATGAAGTAAGTGTGAGGGGGGGTGTTTTACGTGTTTAGATAGTCAAGTCTTTCTTATTTTGTTTTTTTGTTTTTTTGTATTGTAGGCTCATGTTAGTGTGCTACATTTAATATCGATATATCTGTCTACCATGATCCTTGGGTGACTTGTCTTCTTTTGCTTGCCTAGTGCTTTAAATTTTCACATTTCTTTCAAAATCTTCATGTGTTTGCGAAAGAAATTTTTTTGTGGGTTTTGCGTGTGTTTAGCTTGTGCAAACCCGTTGAGACGCAATCAAAAGAGAAGCTCCCAAAAATTGACTTGAACATGATGCATTAGGATATCTAGTATACCGATTTTAGGTCTTATATAGTCGTAAGGATGCACCCCGGTCTTCCCTTAGGGGCGTGTAATCATAGGGTTTTCAGTACTCAAACAAATAAAGAAGTCCACCTTGAACCTAGTGAATCGAATAATTCGTGTCTTTTAGTATAATCAAGTTTGTCGTAGTCAGGGACCCTTAAAATCTTGTTCTGAAACTTTAAGTGCAGGGGTTTTGGTTCCCATGTAGAAAATAAAAAAATATGTGGTGTTCTCTCTTCTCTCATGACTCTTATCGCTCGGGAAATTATGTCCAATGGGACATAGTGCCTGGTGCTTTCTAGTCATCTGACTTGGGATGAACCGACAAACTCCCATTGCACGGGTGGTACGGATCGCCGTATGTGGAGATTTGGGGGAAGGTGTACGTGTTAATTTAAGCACTCACAGGCAATGATGCACGAAACACGACCCTGGGAGAATCAAACACCAACTACTATAAAGCATAATGCTCCAAAAAAAGGGACAAATAAGAACCTTAATGGACTTTACACTTTGTATCACTTGAGGATGTTAAGGTTGCCCATGTCTCTTACTTTAGTCCTTAACTAACTGGGACGAATGGTTCATTAGGCTAAGTGTGTGGACTGATTACATATATAGAGTCAGCCCATAGAATTACAGTGTCCAATGATCGACGAACATAAGTCCATCGAGTCGTGTTGCTAGGTTAATGCATCTATGTTCGGATTTTGTGGGTGTATCCGCTGAAAACCCTTAGGAGACAACACTCCTCCTCCTTGGCGATAGGGAGGTTTAACAGCTTGTTGCAAATGCTAAGTGAAACCGTGATTCCTACGAAAGTGAGTTAGGATTTTCTTGTGTTTACGAATGATTTTTCCTTTCTTTCATTTTTCTCTTTCTTTGTTTTGCTCAGGACTAGCAAAAGTTAGGTGTGGGGGTATTTGATTGACATCATATCATCCATGCAGTTGTGTCTTATATCTGTTATCTTTCACCTAAACAATGCTACGTAACAAGTTTTATGTTTAAGTTTCAGTAATAAATAGATTTGAGAAGAAGATGCACAAAAAAGACCTAAAAGCAAGAAAAAGGAATGAATTGTTAGACTCATGGACTGATATGCAAGAGGAAAGGACCCCGATGTAAACAAAAAGGACCAATAAGCAAATCAAGAAACTCCACATCATCATAAGGAGTATTTTGGCAATTAGATCCGGGCCAAAACACCAATAACCGATCCGAGTGCACCTCATATGAAGAATTGAAGAACTATAGAAGATATCCGAAAATGGGTTTGATCAGGGAAAAAGTGACTACTGATTGGCGGTCTGTTTTTCTTAGAATTTTGACCTGGTTTCGCCAGGATATGGGTTATATGTTTATGCCTATTCGGAGAATGTTTCATTAGTCCCACATCGGGGGATTGTCCCCGGTTACCTTTTTCTATCACTATAAATAGAAGTCTTTCTCCTCCCTTATAATCTACTACATGTTTCGTGGCATTCTCTCTACCTGGAGTAAGCCTAGGAACAAAAATCAAGGTAGAGAAGAATGTCACTTGTAATGTGAGTCATGTAAATAAAATAATTCTTCATAGTTTGTTTTAATGTTGTCTTTGTTTAATGCTTTCATGTTTAGCTTGTTTGTTTTCTTTATCGTAGTATAATTAGAATGTCTCATTTTCTTAATGTAGTTTATAGTTTAATGAGTAGTGAGTAGTTCCAACCCCCTTTGGGGGGGTGAAGATGATATTTATACATGCAATAAAGAATGGAAATGATTGCTTTATTTTGAAATGTGTTGATAAATGTGAATGTATTCTTACTTGTTTAGAGTAGAATACTTCACTTGATGGGTTTTGCCACAACTATTAGACACCTCCCATGCTTGTTTAGGTTCTGAAATAACCAACTTGTGTATGTGAATGTTAATCAACTAGGTTAGTGACTGGTTTGATAGGTTTTGCCATATCCATTAGACACTTCCTATGCATGAAAACACTACCTACATTTGTGTCTATTGAATGCATTCTTCACCATCTTATTGCATGTGTGCACTCACTCCACCCCTTAGGGGTCTCTCTTCCTGATTTGCAGCTTTGCATTAAGTTCTCTTAGTTTAGTTTGAATCACTCGTTAGTTGTTTTCTTTCGCATTTCTTCTTACTAGTTTAGTGTAACTTAGATTAGCATACTCAAATATCTTCTCCCTTTATTCACCACTTGATTTCGTACCAACCAAAAGCTACTCACCTCCCCGCGGATCGACCTGTACTTGCCCCGTCTTCACCGATGGTTGTGCACTTGAGGTCTAAACTTAATTGATTAAACAACAATCAAAAGAATCAATTATAATTAAATCAACAAAACTGTCAGAAAACTCGAAAAATACATCAAACATGAATTGACTTCATTGTAGATGCTAGACTAAAATTGATTATATAGTCTAATCATTGAAAAATATGAACTAAAAGATCTGGTACCACTGTAGGATTTCATGTCCCTATGTATGTGTGTATTTTAAAAAGAATTATACATGCATACAAGATCGAATTCATATTTTCAGATATTTCATGTACATTATTTTGTCTTTATTCTAATATCATGCAAATCTACATATATTAAAATAAACAAGGAACAGAGGATCATACCCAAAGGTTCTCTAAAACCTTTATGAAGATCCGGAGTTGCGTTGCTCGTCGAATCGCCCATCGATTCACCTCCAAGTGTTCGCCAAACTCTAAACAGGATTAGAGAGAAATGAACTAGCCAATTCAATATCTAAATCAAGCTTGGAATCTAGCTAATAACCCCTTTTAAAGCTCCACGACATTTAATCTCCAAAAGCTCTAACTAATTAAGAGAATTTTGGATGGATTAGTGGTGAGATTAGGGAGAGAGAATTTTTGCATTAGTGTTAAACAAGTAGGGAGAGGAGACCTATTTATAGGCTCTCCCAACACCCACGTGATTGGCTACCCATTAACCCGTGATCTCTTATTTTTCTCTCCCTTAAACCTATCGCAAATTGACACATAATCATCCTTTAAAATGTTGACAACAATTGGAACAAATCCAGCCCATGATCAACATTAATCTCTTAATAATTCAAGGAAGAATTGTGCCGAACGGTTGACTGAAATCACCACTCGGTCGACCAAACGGTTGTTGCTTTGACAAGTTCGGTCGAACCGTGAGCTTGACACTTGAAATCTTTGATTCATTGCATTACATGACACTTAGAAAACCTATAGAAGTCTCACATAACATTCCAATTATCTTTAGACTACAATAGGAAATCATCGAAACTCATTAGAAACCTAGAACATGATTTCAGTACTCAACCGGTCGACCGGTAGAACCATTTGGTTCGACCGGTTTTCTTCAGACTGTCCCAGAATGCCATGTTATGTCCAAACGGTCGACCAAATTCCTCATCCTGTTCGACCGTTACATTCACCTGTTTTGCCTGTCTAAAATCGGTCGACCGACATACCCATTATGTTTGACCGTTTCACCTTGTCTAGTGATAGGAATCCGTTTATCCTATACAAATCCTCCATCCTATCAATTGTTGACACGTGTCCTAGTTAGTGAGACTTTTGGTCGACCGAAACTTAGCTTTTGTTCGACCGTTTGCATTTATGTATTCGTATTAAATATGACCGTTATACTCGTCGTATACTCCAACGGTCGTATACACATTTCTCACCTAACCCCTCTTTTGGATTTGGTCTTCTAGTCGACCGAAAGTTCCTTAACGGTCGACCGAATCTCGAAAACTTCTCAGGCCCAATTTTACTGGAAGTTTTCGGTTGAACGAACCCTCAATTCATTCTGTTCGACTTTGGCTTTATCCTGTCTGAAATCCAACACGTCAAACGGTCGACCAAAACTCTCTTCACGGTCGACCGATACTTGCATCTTTTCCAGATCCAGTTTTACTGGTCTTTTTCGGTCGAACTCATGATCAAATCCGTTCGACCGATCACTTAAGTTCTAGCCCAGTTGGTCCGACCGTCTGCACCTTAGCTCGACTGAACCAATTGTTCATGCATACCGATCGACCGATGGACCCGATCCGGTCGACCGGTTGTGTCCTGAAATGTGTCGTGTCACTTCCTGACTTGTGTTTTCTTGCACAACTTTTTACCATTTCAATCTCAACGGCTAGAACCAGTTTAGAGCTTATAAATATAGCTGAGAACATTCATCTAAGGTCACCAATCTTTCTCTAAGCTCAAATCTCATTACTACTCTCATATTTGCTCTAAACACTTGTGCTCACATCTTCTCACTTGAAATCACCATCCTTGATTGCATCATCCATTTCAAGTGCTCAAGATTAGTTGCTGAAGTAAAGTCTTCAAGAGTTGTATTAAACTTCTGGAGTGAAGCTCTTCTCGAATTGTTAGAAGGTGGTCCAAGATAGGCGAGGGTGTTCACAAAGCTTGTGGTGTAAAGGCGTGATCTCGGCCCACAACGGAGATCAGATTAGTGGAGGACGCAAAGTTGCTCGAGTGAGAGCAATTCGTAAGAGATGACTAGAATCCGGTGGTTGGATCCAAACCTCTATAATCCGATGTTGTGGTTTGTTTTTCTCTCCTTCATATTAATTGTCTTAGCTTTTAATTTGGCATAGTTTGTTAAACTATCTTAATTAATCTATTCACCCCCCCCCCCCCGTTAGACTAAGATTAGGGCCTAGTAGATCCTACAAAGGTAACATCGAAAGATTTAAGGCCAGATTTATTGCTAAGGCTTTACGCAAAGGGAAGGCATACATTTTGATAATATACTTTCTCCATTCTCAAATAAAGACTCACTTAGAATTGCTTTTGCCTTAGTAGCTCATTATAATATAGAGTTACATCAGATGGACGTAAAAAATACATTCCTTAATGGTGACTTGCAAGAGGAAATCTTTATGACACAACCTGAAGGTTTTGTTTTAAAAGGCAAGGAACATATGAGATGCCGATTAAAGAAATCCATATATGACTTAAAACAAGCATCTAGACAATGATATCTTAAGTTTGATGAGGTGATAACTAGCTTTGGATTTAAGAAAATGCGATGGATCAATGCATATATCTTAAGGTTGGTGGGAGTAAGTTTATCTTTCTCGTCTTGTATGTGGATGATATTTTGCTAGCCAGTAGTGATTTAGACATGTTATATGAGACCAAACGATTTCTTTCAAACAAGTTTGAAATGAAGGATCTTGGTGAAACCATTTATGTTATTGGTATTGAAATTCATCGAGATCGGTCTCGTGGGATTTTAGAATTATCTCAAAAGGCATATATTGAGAAAATGCTTAAAAAATATAACATGCAAAACTACTCCCCAAGTGTTGCTCCTATTGTAAAGGGTGACAAATTTAGTAAATTACAATGTCCTTAAAACGAATTAGAACGTGCTCAAATGAAGCAAATTTGGTATGCCTCAGTGGTTGGGAGTTTAATGTATGCTCAAGTTTTTACACGTCCTGATTTTGCATATGCAGTTGGTATGCTTGACCGATATCAAGTAGATCTAGGGATGGATCATTGGAAAGTTGTCAAAAAGGCTATTTGCAAGGGACAAAGACTATATGCTTACTTACAGAAGGTCAGATAGCCTTGAGGTTATTGGTTATTCTGATTTTGACTTTTTTGGATGCATTGATAGTAAGAAATCCACATCGGGTTACATATATATGCTTGCAGGAGGACCAATATTATGGAAGAGTGTGAAGCAGTATTTTCACCCTAATTACTCCCAAACTAGACGGTTCTTTTGTTCCATCATTTTGGCTTGGAAAACCATTGAATATCATTTCCTCAAGATTTCGTTTCCCCTCAATCTCTCCAAGATGTCTTTGACATCTAGTTGTAAGTACATCTTGTCTTTGTTATTTTATGTCGAATTTATGAATGATTTTGGGTTTACGTTAAGTTCTTAATGTTTTGAACACCCTTGTGAATAACAAGAATATGTGTTGAGGTGGGTACCAAGTTCGACTACCCCAACACGGTTCAAGCTAGGGAAGAAGATGGCGAGATGGAGATTGTCCGAGTAGAATACGAGTGGGCACCACCGTATTGCAAACATTGTGCCTCCTTTGGACATGCGGAAGGGTCCTTCCGAGGTCGTCCTAGCCACGTAGTGCAAGCTTCGACTGAAAAAAGGTAAGAATGGATTCCAGCGAGACGCCGCCAGCAAGCTTCGCTTGAGAAGAATAACCCATTAGACACACTTGGCGAGGTTGGTGAACCCGCTGCGAACGGTGGTGCAACCGAAAAGGAGGGGAGGCGCAATGTGTGAAAGGAGGATGGACGTTGAAGGTGACGGTGATGGCGGAGTAACAATACACACTAAGTTTCCGTTGGCGTTACTAATGGTGGAGGGAACGGAGGACATGGGGGCGGTTGGATAAGGGAACAAAGAAATTGGCGGGCGTTGATGCAGATTTGTTACGTGAGACAAGAGCCCACTTGGAACCACATCCGGATAGTGGGAGGGTTGGGGAATACGTGCAGGTGGTGCATGAGGACAACACAACCATGGGACCAATGGAGATCATGCATAGGACAAAGGGGACAACACAAAAACCGTTGGACAAGAACCCAATCCCACAAATGCATGTGCTAGGGGATGTACAAAATTCTGAGTCGTTAGACCATCCACAAATAGCTAAGACCTCGTTTTTGGTCGTTGAAGCACAATCCCTGCCTCGGGATCCGTTCGCACAAGACAAAGGTGCACCCTCTCCACAAGCACGTGAATACCGTATAAGGAGGGGAGAAGTTAGTGCGAAAATATTTCAATTTTTTTTTAATTTTTTTTGTCAAAATAGACATCAATTAAAAGTATTTTTCAAACTAGAATCGCTGTCACCACGTGGTGACATATGACGGCGGCGGGTTTGTTTTTTAGTGCATAGAGAACTCGGCATCACCAGTGCCGAGTTCTCCTTGGTAGAACTCGGCACGAGCGATTCCGAGTTCTACTTAGGAGAACTCGGCACGAGTGATGCCGAGTTCTCTTTAGCAGAACTCAGCATCACCAGTGCCGAGTTCTTTTTGGTTTTTTTATTGCCCAACACTTGTCATATTCCACTCGACGTGAGTTGCCAGGAGAATAGTGTTTCAAATAGAACTCGGCATTGGCGATGCCGAGTTCTATTTGAACCACTATTCTCCGGGCAACTCAGATCGTGTATGAGACGGTTGGAGGGCCAGGAGAACAGTGTTTCAAAGAGAAATCGGCACTGGGGATGCCGAGTTCTATTGGTGTGAACGCGGCACTATAGAACTCGGCACTTGCGATGCCGAGTTCACATCAAGAGAACTCGGCATCCTCAGTGCAGAGTTCTCTTGAAGAGTGAGTGCAAGTTTATTTAATTTAAGAACTCGACAATTTCATTTCATGTTTGACAACAAAGACAATCATTCCAATTACCAAAACACAATTCAATCACAAAACACAAACAACTACGATAAAACCAAAACAACAAACGTTGTAAACAACAAACAACCACAAGAATGAGTTTAACATTTTAACATAAAACCAAAAGTAGTGTAATAACAACCAAATAAGTTTAACACAACTAAATATCTATCCTAAGTGACCTCTTAATCTCTTCTTCCTTTTAGGACGTGCTTGAGCACGTCCTCTCCCCTGCCGCGTCCCCATTCTCTTGCTGCATTCTCTGTATCCTGAGTCAGATCGTCAACGTCTTCTTGAGTGTGTGGATTTTCTTCTCCAACGACGCGATCCTGACTCAAGTATAATGTGGATTCTTCAGCACCAAAACACATGAGCCAAGCCTTCATTTTTTCCTTCAATTTTCCAACCATCGAAGAGCTTGTCTTGTGATCTCTGATCGCCTCGTGAATTTGATGGAGTTCTTCGTGGAACTCATAAACTCCGTGCACCTACAGATAATTAAATAGTTCATCAAACACTAAACACAATTTTAAAATGTGGTAATTGTTTAAATAAATGTTTAAATCTTACCATCTCTCGCTCTCTACACGCTCGAGGTCTGTGTAAGGTATGAGTCGGAGCCAAGGTGTGATGAACAATCCAACATATGGTGATTCTCCAGTACCATTCCATATACACGCGTGTGCTCTCTTCAGGAGTGACACCTAGGAGTGGTCCTTCAAACTGTAGATGATCTCTTCTATGCGACCAATGTTGAATGAATCGGTGATTTTCTGCCAACCAATTAACGTCTGCCCTATCCTGAGCCGATTTCACTACATGTCTCTCCATCAGCTCTGGAATGTGCTGCTGTAGACCGAACTGTCTCATCACTCGGTCTGGACAATGCATAACCACCTCACCAAAATTTATAAGCCAAGTACGGCTTGTCCAGATCTCTGAATCTTCCGTACATAGTGGTGGTAACTGACTAAGATCCAAATGTGCATAAGGGTCCCAGATCACTTGATCGAAATCCTGCACGTCTAGCTCATTCCGATAAAAATCAAGTGTCGTCGACTTCGTACTACCCTTGAATGTTCTTGGTCGTCTCCAACGGGCACCTAATGGTGCCCTATCGTCCTCCAGGTATAATAATGGTCTGCTCTTCAAAGGTCTCCCAATGTGTAGATGTTCCCAGCACCACAATTGTAGGAACGTAAGAAAACCGCACAGATATTTGGTCGGAATCGGTGAAGCTTTGTTTAACATGTGATATAAGTGGGCTAGAGCCGCACTACCCCAACTGTACTCCGATGCGACGACCAAATCTCCGAGAAATGACAGGTACTTCAAGTGAACCATCGTGCCACTCTAATCCGCCAAAATACTGCATCCCAGCTGGAACAGAATAAAAGCTCTGGTGTGTCGTGTAACTGTCTCCTCGTCAGCATCAAAAGGCAACTGCTGAAACTGAGCTTGCAACAGACCCAGAGTTACGGAACCCTTACGACCCAAGTCATCGGGGACCTGACCTAATAAATCCATGCAGACCTCTGACCAAACGTACACCTGAGACTCACACACCGGCAAACCATCTACGTGCAAGCCGGTAATCAAAGAGATGTCACGCATGGTGCACATGATATCACCATGTTGCAGGTGAAATGAATGAGTCTCCGGTCTCCAACGCTCGACCATCGCCCCAGCAAGGTATGGTCCAACTGGACTCGGCCCAACCGAGTGACTGTGTCAAACCCTGCCATATCTAGCAGAAACAACATCCTCTCATCAGTGATCTCCCATTTGTTGAACTTCGATCCATGCTCAACACATTTTACACCATCAACCTCCTTCTGCATAAATTTAGAGAAATGTCAGAATATCGAAACCCACGTGCAAATATTTAACTTGAAGACGTAAAATGCTTAGAAAATCTTTGAACAAGTCAGACTTGTGGTTGGCCTGCAAAACCAACACTGATTTGTCTACCAGACCCTGTGAAGCGTAGCTACCTCTAACCGAACCAGTACTGGAACCACCAAACTCCATCTGTACATAACACGTTAAATATTAGAAAACATTGAATTGTTGCAAATATTAAACTCAACGTAATATTAATTACAGTTAGGAAAAATTGGAGTCATAAAAATTAGAGTCTAATTTATCCACTACACCATGTGAGTTATTAAAAAAATGAAAGTTTTGCAAAACATCAAAGTTATAAAAAATTGCAGTCCTAAAAAATACATTACATTAATTCAAGTCTTACAATTAATCAACTCTTAAAAATGATTCAAGTCTTACATTCATTCAAGTCATAACAAAATACATAACATTAATTCATGTTTTACATTCAATCATGTCTTAACAAGCATTCAAGTCTTACATTCATTCAAGTCTCACTAATATCGGTTTGTACGCCTCCCTGCACATTTGAACCTCATAATACGGGGACACCAAATGTGAAGTGTTGACATTTGCATGTCTGCCACTGCAAACTGCTAGTACATGTGAACATGGGACGTGCATTGCAATTATGTATCCACAAGTGAAAGTAATAACTCCTTCAAATTTCACAAGGTATTTTTCTGGTCATTGGCTTCAACCTGGTACATCAGCTGGTGCTACTGAGTTACTGTATATGTTCTGGCTAGATTGTTGTTTGTCGTCAGCACGGTGTGGACTGTCGGTACATATGTTTCATTCCACGACTCGGCGACGTCCCTTCTTTTAACAAAGAATTTGTTCAAACGGAGAAATGTCATCAAAATCATGGTTGTAATTGGCATACCGCGTGCCCCTCGTAAGACATTGTTGAAGCTTTCTGACATGTTTGTTGTCATACATCCGAAACGTCGACCCCCATCGTGACAACAAGGTCATCTTTCCAAAGGACCTTGATGTTGAATCCACTCGTATACGTGTTTATGTTCCTCTGCAATAGCCTTCATTAACTCTTCAAATTTCATAAAGGAATGAGTTTTACTCTGCTGGAAGGAATGTCACACACATTTTCTGGCCATTTGTTGCATGTTTGGAAGTTATGCGATTGGAAAAATGGAATTTGCTGGTATGCCGGAACTTTAGTTGTAGGATTTAGACTTATATTCAAATCTATTCCACATTCCCAACCGGTCGGCCTTACTGTATCGTACTCCGGCGAATGAGTGTTGGTTATCAGCATGGGGTCGGGCACTTTAGGTTCAGCTTCCACATACACTCCAAGCACAGACATCCGTTTAAACAAACACATCACTCCATAAACCGACCTATCATTGGTTAATGAAGTGTATGTCCAATCATTGTTTAATGACAATTTCGCCGTCAACTTGACATCAAACATACTGTGTGGATAACAACAATTAGGTCTTATGACATCCATTAAATCCTCATATTTTATGTTCAACGGAACAACTACCAATTTGCGGTCAGATCCTGTATATTCTGTCACATCTCCGTTACATTCTAATTTCGCATTATACATGACCAACAAAGATCTTTCATCATCTTTATCCATACCTAACATATATTAATTAAATTTGAAAATATGTTCAAGTGAGATGGTTATTCTTCATTACTAACTACTTAAAAAGTTGAAAATACTCAAATGTTTTAGAAATTACCTCAATCGAGTGTAGTAGCAAACAGATGTAAACGTTGAGCAATCTCTCCAACAAAATCAACTACAATAAACAACGTTACGAATCACGTCAGATTTTTTTTAAATTTTGACAGAAGCTCCCCTAACAATACTACAAATAACATCCTCACATTCTAAACATCTAAGTAACGACGTATTTCTCAACATGCAAATCACAATATATTTAACGAACATATTTCTCAACTTCAAAACATTTTTCCATTAAAACCCACATACAATATTACTTTATTTTTAAGACTACAAAAATCAAACTTCAATTCCCACATACATTCAAACTCACATACATTTAAACTCAAATAAATCATTTTAAGTTTACATTCATTCAAACTAACATACATCAAACCAAAATAACAACAAAAAATCTAATTTCAATCACAATAATCAAACTTAAATTCATCTATTTTTAATATTACTACCGTAGACCTACAATCAACAAAACTAAAATCAATAATCAACTAACAAACAAGAAATAAAAAGTTTGGCCTACCCAATATATAAAAAGGGCAAGAAAACGGTGGAAAACGAAAAAAATCGAAACCCTAACCATAAAATCGTGAGAACTCGACGTGAGGAAGAGGGGGGGGGGGGGGGGGGGGGGGGCGTCGGTCTGCTTTTATAGCCCGACAGAACTCGGTGTTTGTAACGCTGAGTTCTACCTATTAAACTCGGCATCTGAGATGTCGAGTTCTATTTAAGATTGTTCTCCTGACCCTCCAACCGTCTCAGACACGATCTGAGTTGTCAGGAGAATAGTTCAAATCGAACTCGGCATCGCAGATGCCGAGTTCTATTTGAACCACTATTATCCTGGCAACTCATATCGGGTGAAGTATGCTAAGTGTTTGGCAATAAAAAACAAAAGAGAACTCGGCACTGGTGATGCCGAGTTCTCTATGCACTAAAAAACAAACCCACCGCCACCACGTGGTGGCAGCGAGTCTAGTTTGAAAAAAACTTTTAATTGAGGTCTATTTTGGCAAAAAAAATTCCAAGTTAGTGGGGTTGGGGTTGAGGTACATGCACGTAACTCTTTGGAGGCAACATGTGATGAATCGTGTTCATGGAACAATGTGGAGGCATGTGATGCTAGAACTAAGCGGGAAATGGTTGGGCGAATCGAGCAGGTCAAGACATGCAAACTCTAACGGGTCTACCATTAGGCCCAAACCAAGTATTGCACCCAACGCATGAGGCTGCCATGCAAGGGATGGGGCAACATGGCGAGGAAGAGGCTAACTCCATTCGAACTGTTGTGCGTTGGCATGACATGGGGGATCGAACTAGAATGTGTTCACCCCCACCACCGGTTAACCTTGGGGTAATATCCCCCACAAGCAAAATTTGAAGGTGTTAGAGAGGCTACCTTAAGACATCAAAATAAGGATAAGAAGGGAAGGGGAGCCCACTCTCCCTGGCGTTCCAAATGAAGGTCCTATCATGGAATGTGCGGGGTGCACCCACATGATTCGAAGTAAGATAATCTGAGAAAAGGTGGACGTTGTGTGCTTATTGGAGCACAAAATAAAACAGAATAAACTTCTGACTTTTGCACGAGCAATATGGGAAAATGGCGAATGGTGTATAAATGATGACTCTTCCACGACCGATCGAATAATGGTGTTGTAGAAGTCTAGTGTGGTCGGACTCTCAAAGGTTCACGAATCACCTCAAGTAATGCACCTAAAGGGAATGTTAGTATCGAAGGGGATCAATATCATGTTGATGGTGGTGTAAAGGAGATCGGTTCAGGAAGAGATTCTTTGCATACGGCAGTTCATGGATCACCCGTGGTTCGTGGTGGGTGACTTTAATTGCATAAGGCATGAAAATGAAGAGCAAGGCGGTGTGGATTACAATTCCGTGGCTTTGTGTGACTTTAATGAATGCATCAATGCAACTTGATAGAAGTTGCAACAAATGGAGAGGATTTCATGTGGTCAAACTCTTCCCCTGGTGACGTTAGGATTGAAATGCGCATCGATAGTGCGTTATGTTCTTCTACATGGCTCGAAGTCTTTGCGAAATCCTCATGTCTTGTGGGGGACAATGAGCTAAGTGACCATACACCATTGCAAATCTCCTTGGATGGACGACAAATCAAAGCAAGGAAGATGTTCAGGATATTTATGAAGGGAATGTGTTCTAAAAGTTTTACTTTTAAATGTCAATTATTATGAATTGAATGAGAAAATCATTTTGTTCCTTGTTTATGTTATTCGTCTTTTAGAAGTGTTAAGGAAGAGGCTCTTGGTCCTTAACCGTAGAGCTCTAAAAGATATTGGTTTACATAAAACAAAAGATATTCGCAATCATGGTAATTAACATAGGACATTAATTACCGGGTTAAGATTGTCGTGTTGGTCATAGATCATTGTAGCTCTACAAGTGAGTGACAACACGGGTATGCAAAAGAGGAAAATATTACTTTTGTATACTGAATAGACCTAATAAGTAAAATATTATAGAAATGTGTTTCTGTGTCATTAATATTTTACTGTGTCCTTGGTCCTTTGATATGAGACTTATATCCGATCACTTAAGGAGTGCTTAATTAGACTAGTGTCTTAAACTATCAATGAGTGTAGTGCAAAGGCATTAGTTGGTTAAGTATGACTTTTGTTGGAGAAGATAGTTAGTCAAAAGATTATCATTGCCCCTCTTAATTGAGTGATGATATTAGTGGGCCCCTTGATAAAGCAAAGTTATAATGTGCACAATGTGATTTGAGTTAAGTCACATATTTATAACTAGCTTAAATAGATCAAGAAATGAATATCAATACAAAGATGACACAATACTACTTTGTGTGTATTCTTAATATCATGAGGCAAGGGACGGACACTAGTGGTGCACTCCATCACTGAATCGATCGGGTTTTGGTTCGAGTGGAATTAAGACATCTAACTAATTGGGAGCTATAATGTGTAGCTAGATACTGCTTATAGCTTGTGATATTAAGCTCTTAATATCACTGCCAACTTAGTTTAGATCCTCCCATAGGTCACACCACAGAACTGGGAAACAAGAAATGGGGATTTTGAGTTCATAGTATGTGTCGGGTTTCATGTAGAAAATATGACACATGGGGTGAACAAGCAAAATCAAAATTATGTTGTGATTAATAACGTAATTAGAATCTAAATTAAATTCATATGTGATGTAAATATTATGGTGTGTAATGATTGATCATTACATAGGATAATATGTTACATAAGTTGTGAAGTTACTACTAATTCCGAAATGTCAAATTTTGTAGGGGTTAAACCAAAATTTGACAAGTCTGCAGAACAGTGCTCAAACGGTCGACCGGTTAGCAGTAAACGGTCGACCGATAGGGCACGGTCGACCGGACGTGTCTCAACCGATAACAGGGAATTTTCATCTGTTCGAACGGTCGACCGAATGTGATCGGTCGGTCGACCGAACATAGCGATGGAATAGTTCTTGTAACGAACGGTCGACCGAGTTAGAGAACGGTCGACCGAAACTTGGTTCGAGCGGTCGACCGAACCTCCAAACAGTCGACCGGTCCAGACGGTTTTATGCAGAATGAATTAGATCATGCATGGAATTAGTCCATAATTGATTTAATTCGTGGCTAATATTATTTATTATTAAATAATGGTTGGTTAGATGGAATTTTGCATGAGATCATGGGCAAGGGGTTGCACATGAATAGGTAATTTGGAGGGAGCTTATAAATACAAGCTTATTTCATTACCCAAAAATCTAATTCATTATTTCTTGTGCAAAAAAATTCTCTCTCCATAATTCTCCACGAAAATCCCTTAATTATTAAGTTTGGTTTTAGTTCTTAAGAGATCATCTTCTCAAGGGAATTAAAGAGGGGTTAGTAATTAGATTCTAAACCCTATCGGAGATTGAGAGACTAGCTTCCCTCTCTTCGATCTTGTTTAGAGTTTGGTGAATACTCGGAGGCATCCGGCGCAGCGAGGAGCATCCCCAACGTCTCCGAATCTTCAAGAAGTTTTAGAGAACTTCTACGTATGAATTTCGGAGCCCATATTTGTTTTAATAAAGTTTTGAAACTTGGTATTAAAACAAATTGATGCATGCATGAAATAAATCATAGAAAATTGTAAATTGATCCTTATTGTGCATAAAAATTCGAAAAATATACATGCATAATTAAACATGAAATCCTACAGTGGTATTATAGCTTAGGGTTCAATTTTCTCATGATTTATGGCTGTAAACAAATTTAGTTTACCATCTAGGATTTAAACAATTCGTTTTACCGGTTTTTCGGTCTTTAAATGTTTGTTGAAATAATTCTTTATAATAATTCGTTTTAAATGTTTTGAATATTTAAAACATGTCATCTAATTATTAGAATTATGATTTAGACATAAGTCTAACTTGCAATAATTTCGTTTTAAGTATAAACGATTATTTTGTAAGAGAATCAACAAAACCGAAAAACTGCGATTCATCTTTCCATTGGAAATTGGATGGACAGCGGTTCATAATTAATTTTTGAATTATGGATGCATGAAAAACGTTTTTAATGGATTTCAAAATGTTTTTCAAAGAATTGTTTGGGATTCTAGATGCTTGATAAACTAGGTTGGATAGTTTATAGCGATATTGCGTGCATGGATGCTCGAGTTGTTTTGCAGGAATTGTGAGTTTGTATGCTCCAAATCAGCAGCTATGAATGTTTATAATTGTTATAATACAGGGGCTTATGTATGTAAAAGCCAAATTCTCTATTTCCATCTTTTAGATAAATTGCATATGCATATGAGAGGTTTTTACATAGGACTTGCACTAGTCGGTTTTTATCGAATGTGAGGAGCATGTTTATTTTCTGTAAAATCTACATCTCTGGTGCAAGAGGAAGTCGCCGCTGTAGCGCATCGATCGAGGATCGAGGATCAGGGATCGAGGATCAAGGATCGAAGGGAACATATAAACTCACACGATATGGATTGTGTGAATGTTTAATTTCTGTTTTTTTTTATTTCTGCTATGCATGTGATGAATGTGGTGAATGTTAGGATGTGTATGAATATTAATATGCATGATAACCTAAAATTCCAAATCACATGTAAATATATGAAATTGTCCAACAAAAATTAAGAATAATTTCCTTCTTATTTCATCCACTAGCAGCCATTGATCGAGGGATACTCTGCTCGCCCTTAGCGGGAGATAGCTCCCTCCATCTTTGGGAATAGTGGGAGATATAATGGTTGTCTGTTGTTGTGCCACAATTAAATGTATGAGGTGTGATTCACCCTAGTGAACCCCGAGTATGTTTAGTTGTGAATACAATGGATAAACGTATCTCGTATCAAATGAAAATAAGTTTTCTTAACATTACCTAGAGCCCTCGCTCGGTTTTGGGAAAAAGTTTTTCTTACGAGGATAGGTCGCATTCCCTCATAATTAAAACGACAAGAATCACAAAAGTTTGAAGATGCTAATATTGCTAAAATTCAAAAAGGTTGTGATTAGAAAATGTTTTCTTACCTTGATATTGTAATGTATTCGATAGCCCTTAGCTAGTCTATATTACAATTGATAGGATCTTGGATTGTTGCATTTATGGGCAAAGATTTTAATTTGCAACATTTACATTTATATATTCGATATATGTATGCATGTGTATTAAAACATAAAATTGGCATTTAAATCCTGTATGATTTATTTTATAGAAAAATGTCGAACATCCAACCTATCGTACGATCCATGATAGAAAAACACCCTTTAGCAAATGATGGCTCAAACTTCATTAGTTGGCAACTCAAACTCAACATCGTGTTAAAGTTTGAGAAACTATCTCACATTTTGGAAGGTCCAATCCCAAAGTGGAATGAGAGATTAACCGATGAAGAGAAAGAGGCTAAAGCCAAGTGGGAAGACCAAGAGAACCAAGTTCACGGTCTTATGCTAGCATCCATGGGTGACTCGCTTCAAGCAAAATACTTGGATTCAAAACCCAAGAAGACCATGGAGGCTCTATCAAAGATGTTCATGGATAGTGCCCGAAAGGAGCGTTATAAGACCACCATCGCACTCACAAGGTGCCATATAGCGGAGGAAACATCGGTATCTGTGCATTTTCTCACGATGCAAGGATACCTTGAGAAGTTGGCAAAGCTCTCTACACCAATGCCCGAGGACATTGCTGAAGATATGATTCTTGGCTCTCTAGCCCCGTTCTTTAAGGACTTTGTGATGCACTACCACGTGCGTGAAAAAGGGGTGAGTCTTGAGGAGCTTCACAACGCTCTCAAAACTGCTGAAGTTAACATGGGCAAGGGTAGGGACAAGCAAGTCCTTGCCATCCATGGAAGGAGCCAAAAGATTGGTAAAGGAAAGGGCAAATCTACCAAAAGTGCTTCAATCAAGAGCAAGGGAGTAGGAGGTACTCATAAGAGTGCCTCGAGGGGGAAATCTCAGAAATCTCCAACTCCCAATACGGAGTGCTTTCACTGCGGTGAAAAAGGACACATCCGGCCAAATTGCCCCGAGTACGAGGAAGACCTTGACAACGGAGTGATTGAACGTCGGCGCCCCAAAAAGGCCAAAGGTATATTTGTTATTGAAATAAATTTAGCCACCTCTGTCCAGGATTGGGTAATTGATACCGGATCTTGTGCTCACATAGTTTCTAATGTGCAGCTGCTCATGGATAGGAAGGAACTCGTACGGAACGAGATTGAATTGAAGGTCGGAAATGGTGCGAACGTGTCTACGGTTGCACAAGGTTCTGTGGTGCTTCAATTGTGTAGTGGTTTAAATTTATGTCTAAAGAATGTTTATTATGTACCTTCGATTAGCAAGAATATTATTTCTGTATCATGTTTGGATATGGATAATTTCAATATAAATGTTTCAAATTCTTGTTTGTCTATATCGAAGAATGGTGTTTTCTATGCAAATGCATTCATAAGGAATGGTCTCTATTTGCTTGAATTGAATAATAAACAAATTTTTAATATCAATAACAAAAGACTTAAGACCACTCACGAGAATGATACTCTCTTGTGGCACTATCGTCTTGGTCACATAAATGAAAAGCGCATCAAGAAATTGCAAGAAGCTAACCTTCTTGGTCTACTTGATTTTAAATCATTGGAGACGTGCCAACCATGTCTAATGGGAAAAATGACCAAAAAGCCTTTCAAGAAGAAAGGCCCAAGGGCGAGTGGCTTGTTGGATTTGATACATTCCGATGTATGTGGTCCAATGAGTACTAGTGCACGAGATGGTTTCAGGTACTTCATTACGTTCACGGATGATTATAGTCGTTATGGCTATATTTATCTAATGAGAAACAAAAGTGAATCTTTTGACAAGTTCAAAGAATTCAAGAATGAAGTAGAGAACCAACTTGACAAGAAAATCAAGTCTCTACGAACGGATCGTGGAGGTGAGTACTTAAGTGCCGAATTTGACTCATACCTAAAGGAGTTTGGTATTGTACCTCAACTCACCCCTCCCGGTACACCTCAATGGAATGGGGTATCCGAAAGGAGGAATAGGACATTGCTCGACATGGTTCGGTCAATGATGAGTCATGCGGAATTACCTCTTTACTTTTGGAGTTATGCACTACAAACTGCGGCTTACACACTAAATAATGTTCCATCCAAATCCGTGGAGAAAACTCCTTATGAGCTATGGAGTGGTAAAACACCTAAGCTCAATTTTCTCAAGATTTGGGGTTGTGAGGCTTACGTCAAGAGATTGATGTCGACCAAACTTCAACCAAAAGCGGATAAGTGCTTCTTTATTGGTTATACTCGTGAGACAAGAGGATACTACTTTTGGCATATCACCTCCAATCGAGTGATTGTAGAGAGGGTTGCCACATTTCTGGAAAAGGAATTTCTCGAAAGAGTAAAAAGTAGTGGGAGTAGGGTTGTGCTTGAGGAAACTCAAGATACTCTACAAGATCATGACATGAATGATGACATTCAAGATCATGAAGGCCCAACCGAGATTCCTTTGGTTAGTGGGAGCGTGAGCGAGAGACCATCACAAGAAATTGCGAGAGAATCTCAATCATCCCCACCAAGTGTATATTCAAGAGTTGAACGTGAACCCACTCCTTAAGAAATTGTGGAAGAAGTTCGAGAGACACGAGAAGAACCAAAAGAACTTAGAAGGTCAACAAGAGAAAGGAAGAAACCCAATTTGTATCTGGGACTTCATGAAATCATGGTACAAGATACCAATGATCCCTTGACCTTCCAAGAAGCAATGGATAGGGAAGACTCCAAACTATGGCTTAAGGCCATGGAATCCTACATAGAATCCATGTATGATAATCAAGTATGGGACTTGGTTGACCTTCCTCAAGGGAAAAAGGCCATTCATAATAAATGGGTTTTTAAGAGGAAGATGGACATGGATGGGAACTTGACGACCTACAAAGCGAGGCTTGTAGCGAAGGGTTTCACTCAAGTTCAAGGAATTGACTATGATGAAACTTTTTCACTGGTTGCCATGTTCAAGTCTATTCGGATCATGCTCGTTATTGCCGCATTTCACGATTATGATATATGGCAAATGGATGTCAAAACGGTGTTCCTTAATGGGAACTTGGAGGAGGATGTGTACATGGTACAGCCTCAAGGTTTTGAAGATCCAAAGAATAGCGAGAAGGTATGCAAGCTTCAAAGATCCATCTATGGATTGAAGCAAGCATCAAGGAGTTGGAACAAACGCTTTGACGAGGAAGTGAAGAAGCTTCACTTCATTCAAAGTAAGGAAGAACCTTGTATATACAAGAAGGTTAGTGGGAGCCATGTAGTATTCCTAATCTTATATGTCGATGACATATTGCTTATGGGCAATCATATTCCTTTGCTTGAGCAAACGAGAAGTTCATTGAAATCTGCATTTTCGATGAAAGACATGGGTGAGGCTCAATACATCTTGAGAATCAAGATATATCGAGATAGATCTCGTAGACTCATTGGCCTCAGTCAACGTACATACATTGACAAGGTCTTGGAAAGGTTCAAGATGAACAACTCCAAAAAGGGCAGTGTCCCAATGAGTATGGGTGTGAAACTCAAGAAGTCTCAACGTGCGGAATCGCGTAAGGACTTAGAGTACATGAAGGATGTCCCTTATGCTTCGGTAATTGGGTCGATCATGTACGTGATGACTTGCACAAGACCCGATGTCTCGTATGCTCTAAGCGTGACAAGTCGTCACCAATCCAACGCAGGTCCTGAGCATTGGACAACGGTCAAGAATATCCTGAAGTACCTTAACCGGACTAAGGATAAGATTCTTGTTTATGGAGGACAAAGGGAATTGATAGCTGAAGGTTACTCGGATGCGAGTTTCATGAGTGATCCAGACGATAGAAGGTCGCAATCAGGATATGTCTTCCTTCTGAATGGTGGAGCTGTGAGTTGGCGTAGTTGGAAGCAAAGCACTACGGCCGACTCAACCACTGCTTCCGAAGTAATGGTTGTCGCTGAAGCGAGCAAGGAAGGAGTGTGGATTAAGAAGTTCCTTGAAGAGCTTGGAGTAGTTCCCTCGAGCGAGGGACCAATAGAGCTATTTTGCGACAATAGTGCATCTGTCTCGCAAATCAAGGATCCCAAATCACACCACAAAGTGAAGTACATGGATCGTAAGTACTTCGTGACGCGTGACCTCATCGATGAAGGCAAAATAAATCTGTTATGGGTGGACACCAACAGCAACACAGCTGATCCATTCACAAAACCCTTATCCCAAGCCAAGGGCGAAATGCATTTCGAGTCCATGGGATTGAGGAACCATGTAGATTGGCTTGATGATTGATATGTAATGGGGTTTACCCTAGTTATTATTGTTTTATGCATTGAGTATGTATGAGAAAGAAAACTTTAATAACAAGTGGGAGATTGAAGGGAATGTGTTCTAAAAGTTTTACTTTTAAATGTCAATTATTATGAATTGAATGAGAAAATCGTTTTGTTCCTTGTTTATGTTATTCGTCTTTTAGAAGTGTTAAGGAAGAGGCTCTTGGTCCCTAATCGTAGAGCTCTAAAAGATATTGGTTTACATAAAACAAAAGATATTCGCAATCATGGTAATTAACATGGGACATTAATTACCGGGTTAAGATTGTCGTGTTGGTCATAGATCATTGTAGCTTTACAAGTGAGTGACAACACGGGTATGCAAAAGAGGAAAATATTACTTTTGTATACTGAATAGACCTAATAAGTAAAATATTATAGAAATGTGTTTCTATAATATTATAGAAATGTGTTTCTGTGTCATTAATATTTTACTGTGTCCTTGGTCCTTTGATATGAGACTTATATCTGATCGCTTAAGGAGTTCTTAATTAGACTAGTGTCTTGAGCTATCGATGAGTGTAGTGTAAAGGCATTAGTTGGTTAAGTACAACTTTTGTTGGAGAAGATAGCTAGTCAAAAGATTATCATTGCTCCTCTTAATTGAGTAATGATATTAGTGGGCCCCTTGATAAAGAAAGTTATAATGTGCACAATGTGATTTGAGTTAAGTCACATATTTATAACTAGCTTAAAGAGATCAAGAAATGAATACTAATACAAAGATGACACAATACTACTTTGTGTGTATTCTTAATATCATGAGGCAAGAGACGGACACAAGTGATACACACTATCACTAAATGGATCGGGTTTTGGTTCGAGTGGAATTAAGACATCTAACTAATTGGGAGCTATAATGTGTAGCTAGATACCGCTTATAGCTTGTGATATTAAGCTCTTAATATCACTGTCAACTTAGTTTAGATCCTCTCATAGGTCACACCACAGAACTGGGAAATAAGAAATGGGGATTTTGAGTTCATAGGATGTGTCGGGTTTCATGTAGAAAATATGACACATGGGGTGAACAAGCAAAATCAAAATTATGTTGTGATTAATAACGTAATTAGAATCTAAATTAAATTCATATGTGATGTAAATATTATGGGGTGTAATGATTGATCATTACATAGGATAATATGTTACATAAGTTGTGAAGTTACTACTAATCCCGAAATATCAAATTTTGTAGGGGTTAAACCGAAATTTGACAAGTCTACAGAACAGTGCTCAAACGGTCGACCGGTTAGCAGCAAACGGTCGACCGATAGGGCACGGTCGACCGGACGTGTCTCGACCGATAACAGGGAATTTTCATCTGTTCGAACGGTCGACCGAATGTGATCGGTCGGTCGACCGAACATAGCGATGGAATAGTTCCTGTAACGAACGGTCGACCGAGTTAGAGAACGGTCGACCGAAACTTGGTTCGAGCGGTCGACCGAACCTCTAAACGGTCGACCGGTACAGACGGTTTTATGCAGAATTAATTTAAGAATTAATTAGATCATGCATGGAATTGGTCCATAATTGATTTAATTCGTGGCTAATATTATTTATTATTAAATAATGGATGGTTAGATGGAATTTTGCATGAGATCATGGGCAAGGGGTTGCACATTGATTGATCATTTTATATTTAACCGCAAGTGCACGGCCGCGTTGAAGCGGTGGCAAATACGGGTCGTCCACTGGGAGGTGTGTCGACACTTGGTTTGTGCGAAGGCGAGAGGTAAAGAAAGGGAAGAAAGGTTGGTTACACTAAACTACACTAAGATGCAAATGGAAATGGAGATAAGCAATAAACTAAGCCCCAAAGGGGGTAGAGAAATAATGTGAACATAAAGAAGTGTGTATGTGTTCATTAAGCTCCTCACAACATGTAGTGCATGAAATCATAAAACTACATCCAACTTTGCCTCTACATGAATTAAGATAAGACTACATCATTAAAACATACAAGACAATAATTGGAATGAAGCTACATGAACTCAAGTATAAAGACTATACCCTACTATGCCTCTACATGAATTAAGATTTCACTACATCATTAAAACATACAAGACATTAGCTAAGGTAAAGGCAACAAGAGAACATACACTACAAATTGTGTTTCCAATATTAACTTCATTCATATCCTAACCTTATCATTCCCCATAAAATAGGTCCACTAATCAAAGCATAAGCTAAGCTTCATTCAAGAGCATTAGCATATCAAAGATAAGAGTGAAAACCCATTAGATGGTTATGGAAATCATATAAAGCTCAAGGGATAAAAATAACACACACTTAATACACTACATGATTATATCACATATTTCTCCACCCCCCAAATGGGGATGAAACTACTCACTACTCATTACACTACTGATTAGACTAAGTAAAGAAAACATTTAACTAAGATACTAAAATTACTAAACAAGAGATTAAACAAAGTAAAGCAACCCACACAAAACAAGCAACATAACAAAACAAGATTAAAAGAAACAAATAAACTTTTATTAACAATGACTCACATTGAAGGCAGCATTCTTCTCCACCTTGAGTTATTGCTTCAAGGCTCACTCCTTAGTAGAGAGAATGCCACCAAACAATGGGTAATTACAATGGAAGGTGAAGAGTTCTATTTATAAGCATGGAAAAAGCTAATCGGGGACAATCCCCCGATGTGGGACTAAACCAATACCAAAAATAGCCTAAACGAACATTAATACAAGTCCATGAGAAATTTCGACGGATCTTGAGCAATATGGACCGCCAATTAGCGGTCCAAGACCGCCAATTGGCGGTCCAAAATTGTCGGATCGTGTTGGAATTTATTGTGGGCTTTGCTTTCTGGTATTGTTGGTCTTTGATGCGGTTACTCGACTTGTTGGAGCTCCGACCCGAATAGAATTGGTAAAATACTCCCCATGATGGTGTGGAGTATTCTGTTTTGCTCTTAGGTCCTTCTGTCTTACATTCAGGTCCTTCTCCCTTGCATCTTGGTCCCTAGATCTCACCATTCAGTCCTTTTTCCCAGCTTTTGGGTCCTTTCATGGATCTTCTCTTCAAACCTCTTTATTCCTGAAAACTAAACATAAAACTCGTCACGTAGCATTGCTTAGGTGTAAGATAATGGATATAAGATACAAATATGAGCATGAAATGATGTCAATCAAATACCCCCACACCTAAGTTTTTGCTAGTCTCGAGCAAAACAAAGAAAGAGAAAAACAAACGAGAAACAAGAAATCCTAACTCACTTTCGTAGGAATCACGGTTGCACTTAGCACGTGCAACAAGCCCTTAAACCTCTTTGTTGCCAAGGAGGAGGAGTGTTGTCTCCTGAGGGTTTTCAGCGGATATACCCACAAAATCCGAACAAGATGCATTATTCAATCTAGACCTCGACTCGTTGGAAATATTTTGTCGATCAATGGACGCGGTAATGCTACGGGCCGACTCTATATAGGTGATCAGTCCACACCTCTACCCTAATGAACCATTCGTGCAAGTTAAATAAGGAATTATGTGAAAGACATGGACAACCTCAACATCCTCAAGTTCTACAAAGTGTAAAGTCCATTAAGGTTCTTATTTGCATTATCATATTTTTTTTCTTTTTGTTTCTTTTCACATTTTTTTTCTATTACTTTTTATTAGTTGGAGCTTCATTCTCCCAGGGTCCGGTTCCGTGCATCATTGCCCATGAGGACTTACACTATCACTTACACCTTTCCCGACATCTCCACATAGGGCAATCCCTACCACCCGTGTAACGGGAGTTCAGTCGGCGCATCCCAAGTCAGATGACTCGAAAGCACCATGCACAAAGTCCCCTCAGACCTACTTTCCCGAGTGATAGGAGCCGTGCGAGAAGAGAGAACACCTACTCACTTATTTCTTATCTACACATGAACCAAAACCCCTACACTAATGTCTCACAACAGGATTTAGAGGGTCCTTGACTACAACAAACTTCCTTAAGTTAACAGACACGAATTATTGACTCACTAGGTTCAGGGTGGACTTCATTAAATGTTTGAGCACTGAAACCCTATGATTACTCACCCCCAAGGGAAAACTGGGGTGCATCCTAACGACTCGATAAATCCTAAAGCCACGTACTAGATATCCTAATGCATCAAGTTCAAGACAATTTTGGGAGCTTTCTTTTTACTTTGCCTCTCAACGGTTTTGCACATGCTAAACACACGCAAAACCCACACAACATTTTCTTTCGAAAACACATGAAGATTTTGAAAGAAATGTGAAAATTTTGAAGCACTAGGCAAGCAAAAGAAGACAAGTCACCCAAGGATCATGGCAAGCAGATATAACGATATTAAATGCAGCACACTATCATGACCCTAACAATGCAAACAAAAGAAAACAAAATCAAAGGAAAAAAACTCGACTATGTACACACGTAAAACACCCCCCCCCACACCTACTTCATGCATTGTCCTCAATGAATGCAAGCAAGATACTACATGGATTGATGCAAAAAAAGGAGAGATCTCACCAACATGAAGTACAAAGGGAAGTGCAAGGTCATGTTGATGGACATAACCCGAATTCCCTCAAAACCTGTGAGATGCTAAAGAAGGGATACAAATACGTGAAAGAAATGGAACCCAAATACACAAGGGTTGGGGCTCACAACAATCAATGCTCACTGAAGGAGTCTTTTATTGTACTTCTTTTTTTTTCTTTTTTTTCCTTTTTTTTATATAACTATGTACAAACATAAGTTCCCATCTTCATTTGTCAAAAGACATCAAATGGGAACCTCAAGAGTGGGTCAATGCACTTGGAAAGGGAACATGACACCACGCGGGGCCAGAATACGCATGCGTGGGCCCCCTTCACAAAGAGCACCAGATGAAATGAGAGGTTCATGAATTGGACGCAAAGGCGTCTCATTCAAAGGATCAAACTGAAAGAGCTTGAACCTCTCGAGAGTTTGGGAAATAAGGGGCAACGGAAGAAAACTATCTCCCGTTGCGGAACTGAAGTTATGATCATCAATCCAAACTCTCCAACCAACAGGCTGGTGGGTCGGAACGAGGTCAAGCACCTCGTTATGCATGTCCAACTCACCAGGAGAACAGGAAGTGGGTCTCATACCCAAAGTATCCTCCAAGGAACTCCTAATACCCTCATGAGCAATGTAGTTGTTTGATGTTCCATCATTTCCAAGATAATCAGGAACAATAGTGAGAGGCAAACTCTCATCAGGTTGTTTGAAATTGAGGGTACTAGGGAGCTCTTGCTCCACCAGAGGTGAGTCCTTAAAAGGCACAACATGAAGATCATGTGGCTCAAGGGCCACGGGACAAAAAGATAAGGCACAATCATGTGCCGACTCATAATGAAACTGGTCCAAGTTATTCTCAATTTGAATCGAATCCTCCACTAAGTGATCGTGAATTGAAACCCCAAGTCCCTCAGACTGACTAGGAGTTTGACTTTGAAAGATTGTGCTTTGAATTTGTGGATGTGGTGGTGGTTCGATATCAAAAGATGAATCCTCATGTTGACAAGAAAAGTTACCCTCCTCACGTTCATGGAATTGCTGTGTCATCTGGCTCACTTGCATTTCCATGGTTTGCAAGGAATTCAAGTTGGACTTCAATAAATTTTGTGTGGTTTCCATGAATGTTTGGAGAGTTTGTTTCAAGGAATCAGGTATGCGGTCAACGATGGGGTCCAAGTCAGAGCTTGGGAAATTTTGGGGTTGGGTGTTGATGGGCTGAGAATGAGTCCAATGATTTGGAGTGGGGTGCTGGTAGAATTCTGGGTATTCGGGAGGAGGATACTGGGGTGAATATGAAGTATAAGAATTTGAATAAGAATTGTTTCCCCATGAATCCATCACTCTCGGGATGTACGCGGATGCGTAATGGTCATATTGAGCATTTTGGGAAAATGTATGCTCGTACTCAGGCTCTGGGGGAACATAAGGACATTCCCCGATATTATGACCACTCAACCCACAACAATCGCACGGTATGGCTACTGGAGCCACTGGTGCACTCCTGTCGTCTACCGCATGCATGAAAGAGGCCAAAGTTTGTTGCCCAGAGTATGATCCAACATAACTAGATGGAGATCTAGCCGTCGGTGCCTCTCTCATATCACCCCTATATGAAGATTGCTCAGTCACATAATGAAGATCATCCCAACCGTATGGGGTATTCGTCTGAGCCACCCCAGGTTGCATGGGTCCGGAATACCAGGGAGAATCATCCTGGTCCCAACAATGATATGAATGGTCGCCCATGTAACCATCCATCTCAACAAACAACTCTCGAGTCGACCACTCTCACCACCACGAGACTAAGCTCGCAAAAAGTGCTCGACTCGACCCTAAAACACTACCAGAGAGTGTAAAGGGGAGGAGACTATAACGTAGAAGAAGGTGAGAAGAAGATGACTCAGAGGAGAAGGGAAGAATCCCTAAAGCTAACGTGGGTAACGGGATCAGGAAGAAGCCTAACTAGCAAGCACGGCTCAAACAATGTAAGGCAATGGGTCCTTAAGCTAGACGACGCCTAACTTCGAAGTCACTAGCCTTGACACGCCTCACCTCCCTACAACGAGGACCACAATGCCCAGCAAGTGATACCAGATCCGGAGATCCAGTACCTCCTACTATCGACAAGGTAGGCAACGCCGATCAGGTCATGACGGTCTCGACTAGATTACTCTCCTAGTGCGTCCGAATTCCTTAGGGCCAATGTCTACTTGCTTTTAGTTAAGGCTTTATTACGAGTGATTTTTGGGGCCAAGGAAAGGGTGATGAAATCCCCACCTTATCTTTTATGGGACAGCCCCTCCTTAGTAGCGTTTTGAGCTTAAATCTAGCAATCAATCACTCTAATCAAACGCTCAACTCACTCTTGTCCCGATGCACCTTACTAACTAATGCATGATCGAAACATGCATGAATGAGAGATCGGGGTGCACGTACCTCACGCCAGCAATCAACAACAAAATGTAAGGAAAAGAAAAGACAAATCCATGCAAGGTCTACAAATGATGCATGACCTAGATGGCAAGAAGTCTAGTCTTTTGCTTTGAGTTTTATGGTCCAAGTTGATTAAAGGGGATTGAAATTAAATCTGGGAGCAAAGTAAAAGTCACAGCATGCAAAATTGTGCTCCCAGATAACTAACATGAACAATATAACAACTGGAACAAATTTGAGAACAATTGAGGCTCACCAGGCCGCCAATTGGCGGTCCCAGACCGCTGATTGGCGGTCTTTTTGTAGCTTCTGGTCCTCAAACTTCTCCAGTAGCCTCCCCTTGATCCTTAGGTTCCCTGAAACTAAACAACACTGGAAACAAAAAATTAAAAACCCCTCGAATCGCCCAAACCAACGTCTGGACAGAGCACCTCCCCGGCAACGGCGCCAAAAACTTGATTGATCATTTTATATTTAACCGCAAGTGCACGGCCGCGTTGAAGCGGTGGCAAATACGGGTCGTCCACTGGGAGGTGTGTCGACACTTGGTTTGTGCGAAGGCGAGAGGTAAAGAAAGGGAAGAAAGGTTGGTTACACTAAACTACACTAAGATGCAAATGGAAATGGAGATAAGCAATAAACTAAGCCCCAAAGGGGGTAGAGAAATAATGTGAACATAAAGAAGTGTGTGTGTGTTCATTAAGCTCCTCACAACATGTAGTGCATGAAATCATAAAACTACATCCAACTTTGCCTCTACATGAATTAAGATAAGACTACATCATTAAAACATACAAGACAATAATTGGAATGAAGCTACATGAACTAAAGTATAAAGACTATACCCTACTATGCCTCTACATGAATTAAGATTTCACTACATCATTAAAACATACAAGACATTAGCTAAGGTAAAGGCAACAAGAGAACATACACTACAAATTGTGTTTCCAATATTAACTTCATCCATATCCTAACCTTATCATTCCCCATAAAATAGGTCCACTAATCAAAGCATAAGCTAAGCTTCATTCAAGAGCATTAGCATATCAAAGATAAGAGTGAAAACCCATTAGATGGTTATGGAAATCATATAAAGCTCAAGGGATAAAAATAACACACACTTAATACACTACATGATTATATCACATATTTCTCCACCCCCCAAATGGGGATGAAACTACTCACTACTCATTACACTACTGATTAGACTAAGTAAAGAAAACATTTAACTAAGATACTAAAATTACTAAACAAGAGATTAAACAAAGTAAAGCAACCCACACAAAACAAGCAACATAACAAAACAAGATTAAAAGAAACAAATAAACTTTTATTAACAATGACTCACATTGAAGGCAGCATTCTTCTCCACCTTGAGTTATTGCTTCAAGGCTCACTCCTTAGTAGAGAGAATGCCACCAAACAATGGGTAATTACAATGGAAGGTGAAGAGTTCTATTTATAAGCATGGAAAAAGCTAATCGGGGACAATCCCCCGATGTGGGACTAAACCAATACCAAAAATAGCCTAAACGAACATTAATACAAGTCCATGAGAAATTTCGACGGATCCTGAGCAATATGGACCGCCAATTAGCGGTCCAAAATTGTCGGATCGTGTTGGAATTTGTTGTGGGCTTTGCTTTCTGGTATTGTTGGTCTTTGATGCGGTTACTCGACTTGTTGGAGCTCCGACCCGAATAGAATTGGTAAAATACTCCCCATGATGGTGTGGAGTATTCTGTTTTGCTCTTAGGTCCTTCTGTCTTACATTCAGGTCCTTCTCCCTTGCATCTTGGTCCCTAGATCTCACCATTCAGTCATTTTTCCCAGCTTTTGGGTCCTTTCATGGCTCTTCTCTTCAAACCTCTTTATTCCTGAAAACTAAACATAAAACTCGTCACGTAGCATTGCTTAGGTGTAAGATAATGGATATAAGATACAAATATGAGCATGAAATGATGTCAATCACACATGAATAGGTAATTTGGAGAGAGCTTATAAATACAAGCTTATTTCATTACCCAAAAATCTAAGTCATTATTTCTTGTGCAAAAAAATTCTCTCTCCATAATTCTCCACGAAAATCCCTTAATTTCTTAAGTTTGGTTTTAGTTCTTAAGAGATTATCTTCTCAAGGGAATTAAAGAGGGGTTAGTAATTAGATTCTAAACCCTATCGGAGATTGAGAGACTAGCTTCCCTCTCTCCGATCTTGTTTAGAGTTTGGTGAATACTCGGAGGCATCCGGCGCAGCGAGGAGCATCCCCAACGTCTCCGAATCTTCAAGAAGTTTTAGAGAACTTCTAGGTATGAATTTCGGAGCCCATATTTGTTTTAATAAAGTTTTGAAACTTGGTATTAAAACAAATTGATGCATGCATGAAATAAATCATAGAAAATTGTAAATTGATCCTTATTGTGCATAAAAATTCGAAAAATATACATGCATAATTAAACATGAAATCCTACAATTTAAAGCATGGACGACTCATGATAAACTTATGGGCATGGTGGAACACGCATGGCACACATATGTTGTGGGTACACCAATGTTCAAAGTGATGGCTAAATTAGGTGAGGTTCGACGGGTGCTAATGAAGTGGAACCGCGAGCAGCTTGACAACATTGATGATGTGCTCAAGACCACCCGGGAGGAGTTGGTGCAAACTTATGCCACCTGAAGGTTGACCCAAACTTGTCAACACTTGCGTACTAGGAGAACCATTTGAAACATAGGCTGACAGACACCTTGATGTTTAAAGAGTTGGTTATGAGGCAGAAATCGCCAATTCGATGGCTAAATGAAGGGGACTCCAACTCTAGATTTTTCCATGCCACACTACGAGTGAGGAGAGCCACCAACACTGTGAGGAGAGTAGAGTATAGTGGCAAAATATTCGAGGAAGACGATGACAATTGAGAGGCATTCCAGTGCCACTTTACTAACTTATTTTTTCAAAGTGTGCAAGTGTAACCATTTTGCTCGGATATTTCTCTCACCTCCCTCAGTCGGAAGGATGGGGAGATGCTTGTGTGTACTGTGACTATGTTCGAACTAGAGGAGGTGGTGATGGCAAGCAACATCGTTAAAGCTCCACACCCAGATGACTTCAACGCTAAAATCTTCTGAACCGCTTGGCCCATTGTGCGAACGAACATCTTCAAAGCGATACATTCGGCGATGAATGAAGCCCGCTTGTTGAAGTGTATCAATAACACGTCAAGCGCAATCAGCCTCAAGAAAGCCACGCCTAAGACAAAAGATGACTTCCGAACCATCTCATTGTGCAAAATCGTATATAGGTTCATGTCAAAGGTGTTGGCGAGACGGCTGCAATTGGTACTTCTGAAGCTTGTTGGAAAATACCAAAGTGCTTTTCTCCATGACCGTCGCATCTGTGATAATATTATGTTGGCACATGAGGTGTGCCACAACATGCACTTGGACAAAAGAAAAGGGAAAATATGTCTGAAGCTTGACCTGAGGAAAGCCTATGACTCAGTCTCATTGACTTTCTTACAGTCAGTAATAGTGCAATTCGGGTTTCCTGTGAAATGGTGCAAATTAGGTGAGGCAAGTGTGAAAGCGTCCTTCGTAGGCACGGTCAACGAACAAAACTCCTCTCCGTTTCATGCGACAAATGGGCTAAGACAAGGGGATCCCATCGCACCTTACCTGTTCGTATTATGCATGGATCTGGGCAATCTCACCCCACTCTGCTATTGTCATGAAAAAGTTTGTCTCCCAACTCTTTTTCGTAGACAATTTGATGGTATTTGCGGACACGACATTGGAGAATGGCTGAGTAATTCAGCAGATTATGACCGAGTTTGCGGGGATCTCGGGACTCAAATTTAACAAAGAGAAGAGTCAAGTATTTATGGGAGATGACAACCGACAGAGTGATCGGATTTGCCAATTATTGGGCATCCAATGGGTCGGTGACCTACCTCAAACTTCAACTCTTCCTGTCGAGACTGGGGATATAATTGTTCTAATAACTGCAAGTGCACGACATCAGTGAAGACGTGACAAATATGGGTCGAACCTAAAGGATTTGTAAGTGTTGTTGTGACTACCATACTCAAGTGGGAAAAGAGAGGAGAATAAGGGGATTATGCTTAACAAACTACACTAAATGATGAATTAATCAACAATTAATCTAAACCCCCATTGAGTGGAGGAGCACAGTTATGTGTGTGTGAGTGGCTTCTTTATTACATGAGGCACAAGTGTGTAAAGTATGTGAAATCAACTAGAAACTAGTGTGGAGTCTAATTAACATCAACTACATTTACATGAATACATGACTAATATAGTTAGACATGAAGTTAAGATGCACTTAGTGTGGACATTAGGACATCAATTAACCATCCATACGACTCCATACATTCATGCATTCTCTACTAATCAAGCATCCATACATAACAAACAAATTCCATACAAAGATAAATCATTACAAGCAAGAAGATAAACTCTAGATCTAGCATGATACAAGTACCTAGTGTGACCATTATCCCATCTAATACAAGTTTAAGCATGCTACAAGTATAGATCTACATTAAGCACACAGAAATGACAAATAAGAAGAACCCATCAAGACATAGCCTACATCACCTCCACCCCAAATGGGGTGGATCTACTCTCTACTCATGGTAACAACTATGGAAAGCAAGAAACCTACATTAAACATGGTAAGAAAAGAAAACTACTAAAGCTACCAACAAAACACAAAAATACTTGGATAGAAACAAAACTAGAGAAGAGAGGAATCCAAATCTACCTTTAGAATAACAAAAGAGTAACATTACAAGCTTCAACTCCCACATTTCTATACTACCCAAATTGGGTAAAACCTAAGCTATTTACATGGTGGAGGCTAAGAGGAAGGAAAAAGGTAGGAGAAACATTGCTATTTATAAAAGAAATAGTGGTGTAGATGAATTTGGGAGCAATCCGACGGCTATAATACATTTCTCTATGGTCTGGTGCATCCAACTAAACACGTTCGAGGTAGACCTCTGAGTCGGGCCCATCGGCGGTCCGGCTGGCCAGCAGTGTGGTGCCACACCCAGGTCTAGTTCGAGCCACAAAGAAATTTGGTGGGATTTGGACCAAAATGATCCGTCAATGGCAGATAAAATCTGCCACTGGCAGATTTTTTGGTTCTGTTCCACCTCGAATTCTTCCAGAAGCTTAAGTTTTCTATTTTGCACGTGGGGTGTACTCCTGGTTCACTGCATCAAGCATGTTTGTCCTTAATTCCCAAATACTACTCAAGATCAAGATATTGAGAGATTTTTGTGCTAGAAATATTTTCCTTTTGTTCAGGTCCCTCCGGGATTCATCTGGGTCCATCCTGAATTGCAGATGGGTCCTTGAGCATGACAAACATGTTCAAGATGTTTCAATAAGGTCATTTCTTCTTGCATTTAAAACCGTTTTGGTTTATTTCTCCACTTTATTACCTAAAACTTGAAACACATTAAAGAAACACTCAAGTAGCACAAAATTACGGTAAAATAAAGGATATCTAGTATGAATGCAATGTATGATATGTTACTAATCAGTGTGTGAGGAATAAATACCTTCAAAGAAAGACTATCTAGCTGACGCGTCCACCGTCTACGTGCTCATGGGTAAGGAGAGGGATCTTGCGCCTTCAACTCTGATGCACAGCAGTTCTTCTATGCAGTTGGAGTCGAGCAATCCATCAAATTCTTTAAAGATCCTTGGCTAGGCAGCTAACTTTATTGTGAGGATGGAGGTGACCAACTACATTATGATATGTGCATCCCTATCGATACGCGGGTATCCTACTTTCTTCGTCGAGGGCAGTGGCATCTCCCACCATCATGGTCTACCACCATGGATGCGTTGTGACCTCGAATTCGAGCCATACAGCCATCGGGTAGTGACGACATATTGCACTAGGCCGACTCCAAGGGCAATCAATTCAAAACGAAGGACATGGCATTGGATTCGAGCAAAGCAAGAAAAACTCCCATGGACACATAATATTTGGCACCCACTTGCCATCCCGAAGCATGTCATGCATCTATGGAGAGCATTATTGGGTAAACTTCCTACCCATGATTGGCTGAGGCGACGGAGGGTTGGAGCAATATATAATTTCACGATGCATCTTTTGTCACCAAGCGTATGAGGACATACTTTACTTATTTTGGGATTGTGCCACCACCTGAGTCACGAGGGAGGGAATCGTTGCAATACTGGGGCTACCACGAAGTGGTACACGTGGCGTACATGAGGAGTTAGATCGTATTAGTGCACTTCGACACCCAGAGGGGAGGGGAGGGAAAGCCATAACACGCCTTGCCTATGGGGTGGCGATATATCTGATATGGATGGAGAGGAACTTGAGGGTCATGGAAGGTGAATACCGACCGATGGTAGTACTACACCAACAAATCAACGACATTATACATATTAGAGGAGCAAAATGTAACGAACAAAAGACTGGTCCACACTAGATACGTTTTTGACGAAATGGGCGTAGGCTTGTAAAAGAATCGCGTGAGTTGTAGTGTATTCGATTGCGCACTTCCGCGCAATCGGAAAAGTGTAACCACTTTCCATCTAATAGAATGTTGGAGGCTAGTCCTCCCTTTTGCTTTGCAAAAAAAAGTTGCATAAGTTGCTGATTGATACGTTTTAATTAACCGCAAGTGCACGACCACGTTGAAGCGGTGACAAATACAGGTTGATCCACAGGGAGGTGTGTCGACTTTAGTTTAATCGAAGGCGAGTGAGAAAGAAAGGAGAGAAATGAGTTATGATCAAACTACACTAAAATGCGAAAGGAAATGGAAAATTCAACAATAAAACTAAACCCCACAGGGGGTAGAGAAAGAATGTGAATACAAAGATATGTGTGTGTGTGTGTGTGTTCAATTATGCTCATCACAACATGTAGTGCATGAAAATCATAAAACTAAATCCAACTTTGTCTCCACATGAAATAAGATAACAAAATATCATTAAAACATACAAGACAATAATTGGAATGAAGCTAAATGAACTCATGTATAAAGACCAAACCTCACTATGCCTCCACATGAAATAAGATTTAGACAATCATTAAACCATACAAGACATTAACCAAGGTAAAGGCAACAAGAGTGCATGCAACTATAAGTCATGTTTCCTTTATCAATTCCATCTATATCCTCACCTCATCATTCCTCATAAAATAGGTTCACTAATCTAAGCATATGATAAGCTTCATTCAAGAGCATTAACATATCAAAGACGAGAGTGAAATCTCATTAGATGGTTATGAAAATCATGTAAGGCTCATAAGATTAAGAACACACAACTAATATATCACATAATCACGTCACATATTTCTCCACCCCCAAATGGGAAGGAACTACTCACTAATCATTACACTATAACCTACATTAACAAAATGAAACATTCTACTGAAAGGAAATTAAACTAATCAAGCAAGAAATATTAAAGAAGCTAAATGAAAGGAAATTAAACTAAAGAAGCATGCAAGAATTAAAAGACATGACAATATTAAAAGAAACTAAGAAAAAATATTTTATTAACATGACTCACATTGCAAGTGACATTCTTCTCCACCTTGAATTTTTGCTTCAAGGTTTTTACTCCAAGTAGAGAGAATGTCACCAAGCAATGGTCAAATACAAAGGGAGGAGGAGTTCTATTTATAGCCAAAGAAAAAGACAATCGGGGACAATCCCTCGATATGGGACTAATTGCATACTATAAACGGACATAAAACAACATAATACACCACCCGACCAAAACATGTCGCCATTGAACCGACTTAAACTGCTGATTGGCGGTCTTGGACAGCCAATTGGCGGTCTATAAGTGTCGGATTGCGTCTGGATTTTGGTGGCTCGGTTCTGGCTTGATTTCTTGGTGTTTGATGAACCCGATTTGGTTGTTGATGGTTGGGTCCGGATTTAATTGCCAAAGTACTCCTCATTAAGGTGTGGAGCTTCTTGATTTGCTCATTGATCATTTTGGTTTTACATCCGGGTCCTTCTCTCTTGCATCTCAGTCCATAAGTATTGCAACTTAGTCTTTTTTCCTTTCTTTATAGTCTTTTTATGCATCTTCTCCTCGACCTTATTTATTCCTGAAACTCAAACACAAAACTCGTTACGTAGCATTGCTTAAGCTAAGAATAAAGGATATAAGACACAAATATGTGCATGATATGATGTCAATCAGTTGCCTATATTAAACTCTTTGTAATATCAACATGATTTATGAATTTAAAAACCACTATGCTCCATAAGCTAAATATAACACCTAAATCTTCAAAGTCTATCAGGTGGTTCAATATTAGGCTTTTGCACATATCTCTCACTGGAAGTGTTGTATAATTAGTCCTAGCACCAAAATTACGTTTTCGAGTAACTTATTTTCATAAATTTAACATTTATATCAAGTGAAAGATCACAACAACAATATATATACATATCCCACAAAATACAAATTAATTTATACTCTATTTACATCTTTCAGAGTTAAAATAAAGTTTATAATCAGCCTACAACACATGACTAAATAACAGTAAATAAACAAGATATTATGCCAAAAATATGTCAAGATGGATGACCCAACACTCTAGAACGTAAAGGTCACCTCACGTATTGCATGATTTAACTTTTGCGTGTCACCAACAACTATAACAAGTGATAAAACATGTCATGCTTTCAAATAGAAAAAACCACAAACAAAGAAAAATTACTTATATAATAAATAACATTTCTTTATGGTCTGGTGTGGGGTATTTGATTAACATAATAGCATGCATATATTTGTGTCTTATATCCTTTATTTTTAGCCTAAGCAATGCTACGTGACGAGTTTTATGTTTCATGAATAAACTGGTTTGAGAAGAAGACTCAAAAAGGACTTAAAAGCAAGGAAAATGACTAAGTTGTAAGACTTATGGACTGATATGCAAGAGAGAAAGACCCGGATGTAAACAAAAGTACCAATAAGCAAATCAAGAAACTTCACACCATCATGAGGAGTATTTTGGCAATTAGATCTGGGCCTAAACTCCAATAACTAATATGGGTGCATCAGACATGAAGCAATCAAGCCAGACAACCACACTCAAAATCCAGACCCGATCCAGAGTATATAGACCGCCAATTGGCGGTCGATTCTTCTCCGAATCCGATAAGATTTAGGCGGGTCATGTATTAGAGTGTTTTATATTTATTTTTAGTAGTGCATTAGTCCCATACCGGGGGATTGTCCCGGGTTACCTTTTTCTATGACTATAAATAGAACTCTTCCTCCTCCTTTGTAATGCATCTCCTCTTTTGGTGGTCATCCTCTCTAATTAACTTTGTGTCTTATAGCCTTTATTTTTAGCTTAAGCAATGCTACATGATGAGTTTTATATTTATGTTTCAGGAATAAACATGTTTGAGAATAAGAGACTCAAAAAGGACTTAAAAGCAAGGAAAATGACTAAGTTGCAAGTCTTATGGACTAAGATGCAACAGAGAAAGACCCGGATGTAAACCAAAATGACCAATAAGAAAATCAAGAAACTTCACACCATCATGAGGAGTATTTTGGTAATTAGATCCGGGCCTAAACTTCAATAACCGATATGGGTGCATCATACATGAAACAATCAAGCCAGACAACCACACTCCAACTCCAGACCCGATCCAGAGTATATAGACCGCCAATTGGTGGTGCAAAACCGCTGATTGGCCGTCGGTTCTTCTCCGGATCCGATAAGATTTAGGCAGGTCATGTATTAGAGTGTTTTATGTCTATATTTAGTAGTGCATTAATCCCGTACCGGGGGATTATCCCGAGTTACCTTTTTCTATGCCTATAAATAGAACTCTTCCTCCTCCTTGTAATGCATCTCCTCTCTTGGTGGCCATCGTCTCTACTAGGAGTAAAGCCTTGGAGCAAAACTCTGGTGGAGAGATGCTACTTGTAATGTGAGTGATGAATAAAAGATGTTTTGTTAGTTTCTTCATATTGTCTCTTTTCAATTCTTGCATGCTTAGTTAACTTTGTTTGTTTTAATCTTCATAGAATTAATTAGCATATTTTCTTTCCTTAATATGCATGTTAGTCTAATAATGTGTGTGTAGTTCCATTCCCCTTTTGGGGGTGGAGTTGATGTTTATACATGTCATGTAGAATGAAATGAATGCTAAATATTGCTTGCTTATATTTTTCACTTAGTTTAGTCATTAGTCTCGTGTTTTCATCTTCTTTGTTGTTTCCTACTAGTGTAGCGTAGCATAGTTTAGTCTAGTTTAATGTAATCAATTCTTCTCTCATCTTTTCCCACTTGCCTTTGAACAAACCAGAGTTGACACACCTCATCGTGGACACGACCCGTACTTGTCGCGTCTTCACCGACGTCGTGCACTTGCAGTAATTAAAATGAACACAATCAAGTTTTTGGCGCCGTTACCGGGGAGGTGCTATGTCAAGACTTTGGTTTGGACGATTCGAGTCGTTTGAAATTTTTGTTTGTAGTTTTGCTTTATTTCAGAAGACTCTAAAGATCAAGAGACGTGACCGAGAGATGTTTGAAGGGGAACAAAGGTGAACATACCACCAATCAGCGGTGGTGGACCGCCAACTGGCGGCCCGGTGAGCTCAATATTCCCTCTAATTTTTTTCAGTTGTTTCTACATTCACTAGGACATTTGGGGCTCAATTTGGAATGTTTTGACTTGTAGTTTGCTTCCAGATTAACAATCAATCCCCTTTAATCAACTTGGATACTAAAATCCAAAGCAAAAGATTAGCATTTTTGCTTGTTTAGGTCATACATCATATACTTGACTTAGGCACGTAGTTTGTCTTTTGTTTTACCTTTACTTTCAGTTGTTGAGTGCGGGCGTGAGGTACACACTTCCTACTCTCATTCATGCATTTTGTATGACCATGCATTAGTTAGTAGGAATTGCATTGCAACAAGAGTGAGGTGAACGTTTGTTTTGAGAGTTGATTGCTAGATTAAGACTCAAAACGTTATTAAGGAGGGGTTGTCCCATACAAGATAAGGTGGGGAATTTCATCACCATTTCCTTTGCCCAAAAATCACTTTTAATCAAAGCATTAATTCTAAAAGTAAGTAGACATTGACCATAAGGATTTCAGACGCACTTGGAGAGTGATCGAGTTGAGACCGTCATGACCTGATCGGCGTTGTCTGCCTTGTCGATAGTAGGAGGTACTGGATCTCTGGATCTGGTATCACTTGCTGGGCATTGTGGTCTTCGTTGTAGGGAGGTGAGGCGTATCGAGACTAGTGATCTCGAAGTTAGGCGTCGTCTAGCCTAAGGACCTATAGCCATAAGTTGTTTGAGTATTGTTTGCTTGTGTGCTTCTACCTTCTCCCACTACCCACGCTAGCTCTAGGGATTCTTCCTTTCTCATCTGAGTATTCTCCTCCTCTATATTATTCGTTATAGTCTCATTCTCTGATTACACATTCTGTTGTGTGTAAAAAAGCCTAAGTCTGACGTGGTTTCAAAAGAAAAAAGCAGCAAACGAAAGAACCCGTGACATGTACAATATGTTTTTTTGCAAAAATAATATATTTGCATGCGGAGTTTCCAAAGTCAGATATAAAGATACCAAAAATTTTTTGAACCTCCTGCAAGTTGATAAAGGGCTCGATATGCCTAGCGTTGCCGTTAGGAGATTAAACGCCCAAATTGAACTCGGATTCAATTTATTTACTTGAGGGTCAAGTTCTTCCAATAAATTTTAAAATTTTAACATAATTGAAAATTCAAATTGTACATTTTAATTTAAGACGTGAGTTATCTGTGCATCTCGAAAATCACAAAATTAAGAATGATTTCATATAAGATCAATAGACCGACAAATATAATCTATTCATTTTTATTTGTCTTAATCCTATTCGAAACGTATCTCAAAAAGGTGCACAGATAGTTCGCATCTTAGATCAAAATATATGGTTAGATTTTCTATTATATATGGTAAGATTGAGGAATTTGACCCTCAAGTAAACGGAGGGAATCCCGGTCCCCCCAAAATCTCACCTAAAATCAAATTATATCCAAAGTTCCAAACACCCCTTTCTAGCATTCTAGTGTATCCTTGATATTTTATTTACGTACTTTCACAATCATATAAAAATCAAGTATATACGTAAAAAATTGTTTGAAGACAAAGTTAGTGTTGGTGTATAGTTGGTGGCCTATCCTAGAGTAGGGTGAATACATAAAAATACAATTTAACGCTCTAATTGTGGATTTTAAAATTGAAGTAAAGAAGAGACAATAAAGCACAAACTAACAGCAAGAACTATATAGGTTTGGTCTCCAATCGCAAGTTAATCTTGCCCTTGAAGGCCACTCAAGAGTTCATGTTGAACGTTTTATTTTAAACCGCAAGTGCACGGCCGCGATGAAGCGGTGGCAAGTACGGGTCGTCCTCAGGGAGGTGAGTAGCCTCTTGCTTGTACGAAATCAAGTGGCAAAAATAGGGGGAAGAAAGTTGTTTATGCTAATCTAGACTACGTTACACTAAGAAGTATGAAATGCGAACGAAACAAACAAACGATGGAATAACAACTAAACTAAGAACAAAGGAAGAATGCTGGAATACAGAAATGGGAAAAACCCCTAAGGGGTGGAGTGAGTGCACACATGCAAAGATGTGAGTGTAGAATACATTCTTTAAGCACATGAAGGTGGTGTTTATCAAGCATATGAAGTGTCTAAATGTTATGGCAAAACCTATCAATCTATTCACCAACTTAGTTGATTAACATTTACATATGCAAGGTGTTTATTTCAGAACCTAAACAAGCATGAGAGGTGTCTAATCATTTTGGCAAAACTCATCAAGTTGTAAATTCTATCCTAAACAAGCAAGCATACATTCATGTTTAATCAACACATTGAAATTAAAGCATTCATCCCATTCTCTAATGCATGTATGTACATCTACTTCACCCCCCAAAGGGGATGGAACTACTCACTAAACATTACACTAATTATTAAACTATGGAAAGAAAGCATATTAAAACTAAGCTAGAATTAAAAGACGATTAAACTAAAACAAGCACAAACAATAAAAGAAGCATAAAATAAACAATGAAAGAAACACAAAACTTTATTGATAAAATGACTCACATTAAAAGTAGCATCCTCCTACTTTAGTGTGTGCTTCAAGGCCTCACTTCTAGTAGGAAGAATAGCCACTTAAAATATGGAGTGATTACAATGGAAGGTGAAGAGTTCTATTTATAGCCATGGAAAAAGGCAAACCGGGACAATCCCCCGATGTGGGACTAAACAGATACCACACATAGCCTAAATATCCTCTAATACATGTTCTGGAGCAATTTGAGCGCATTTGAGCCAAAAGTGACCGCCAATTAGCGGTCTTGGACCGCTAATTAGCGGTCTACAGTGTCCGGATCGCTCTGAAATTTCTTGTGGGCTTTTCTGGAAGGCTTTGTTGGTATTTGATGCATCTAGTTTGCATGTTGGAGCTCCGACCCGAATAGAATTGCCAAAATACTCCCCATGATGGTGAGGAGTATTCTGTTTTGCTCTTAGGTCCTTCTGTCTTGCAATCAGGTCCTTCTTCCTTGCATCTTGGTCCCCAGATCTTACAATTCAGTCCTTTTTCCCAGCGTTTGGGTCCTTTTATCCTTCATCTCTTCAAACCTATTTATTCCTGAAAACTAAACATAAAACTCGTGACATAGCATTGTTTAGGTGAAAGATAATGGATATAAGATACAAATATAAGCATGAAATGATGTCAATCAAATACCCCCACACCTAACTTTTGCTAGTCCCGAGCAAAACAAAGAAAGAGAAAAGCATACGAAAAAACAAGAAATCCTAACTCACTTTCGTAGGAATCACGGTTGCACTTAGCACGTGCAACAAGCCGTTAAACCTCCTTGTCGCCAAGGAGGAGGAGTGTTGTCTCCTGAGGGTTTTCAGCGGATATACCCACAAAATCCGAAAAAGATGCATTAATCAATCTAGCTACACGACTCGTTGGACTTATTTTGTCGATCATGGGATGCGGTAATACTACGGGTCGACTCTATATATGTAATCGGTCCACACACCTAGACTAATGAGTTATTCGTGAGAGTTAACTAAGGAATTAAGTGAAAGACATGGGCAACCTTAACTTCTAAATGTGATACAATGTGTAAAGTCCATTTTGGTTCTTATTTGACTCTTTCTTTCTTTTTTTCTTCTTTGTTTTTCTTTTTTTTTCTTTTTCTTTGAAGCATTTTATTGGTTGGTGTTTGATTCTCCCAGGGTCAGGTTTCGTGCATCATTGCCTATGAGGACTTACACTATCACGTACACCTTCCCCCAAATCTCCACATAGGGCGATCCCTACCACCCGTGTAACGGGAGTTCGGTCGGCGCATCCCAACTCAGATGACTCGAAAGCACCAGGCAAAAAGTCCCCTCAGACCTACTTTCCCGAGTGATAGGAGCCGTGCGAGAAGAGAGAACATCTACTCACTTATTTCTTATCTACACATGAACCAAAACCCCTACACTAATGTCTCACAACAAGATTAAGAGGGTCCTTGACTACAACAAACTTCCTAAATTAACAAACACGAATTATTGACTCACTAGGTTCAGGGTGGACTTCTTTGAATGCTTGAGCACTGAAAGCCTATGATTACTCACCCCCAAAGGAAAACCGGGGTGCATCCTAACGACTCGATAAGACCTAAAGCCAGTAAACTAGAAATCCTAATGCATCAAGTTCAAGACAATTTTGGGAGCTTTCTTTTTACTTTGCCTCTCAACAGTTTTGCACATGCTAAACACACGCAAAACCTACAAAAACATTTTCTTTCGCAAACACATGAAGATTTTGAAAGAAATGTGAAAATTTTAAAGCACTAGGCAAGCAAAAGAAGACAAGTCACCCAAGGATCATGGCAAGCAGATATATCAATGTTAAATGCGGCACACTAACATGACCCTAGCAGTACAAACAAAAGAAAATAAAACCAAAGGAAAAAGACTCGACTATGTACACACGTAAAACACCCCCCACACCTACTTCATGCATTGTCCTCAATGAATGTGAACAAGATACTACATGGATACATGCATGAAAAAGGAAAGATCTCACCAACATAAATACGTGAAGAGATTGGGCCCAAGTACACAAGGGTTGGGGCCCACAACAATCGATGCTCACTGAAGGAATATTTTATTACACACTTTTTTTTTTTTACAAGATATACACATCAACCAAGATATTCTCATAATCATTTGGTCAAGGAACATCAAATGAGAACATCATGTTTTGAGGACCAGAGACTTGCCGAGATGGGCAAACTCCACTGGTACTCTGAGGTGTCATGCGGGGTGAAAGGTCAAAGTTGAAAGGCTCGAACCCCTCATGATATTGGTTGGGTGTGGGCAACAAAGAATGAAGTTGTGTTGCCTCACTAGGGTTTAATTGCTCATCGAAGAAAACCCTCCAACCAATAGGCGGGTGCATCGGAATGAGTTCCTCAAGCTCATTCGATGGATGCAGCAAACCTGCATCATTAAGAATGGGGCTTCTCCCCAAGTCATCCAACAAGGACTTCCCACCATCACTTAGATCATCAAGCATAAGCTCGGTCATAGATGGGTCCTTGTTGGAGTCAATATGAAGCTCAAATGGCTCAATGGCCATGGGACATGAGGTAGAGACACCTTCTGGTATAGGCATATGATGAGGTGTCTCACTCTCACTAGTACTCTCAACTGAATCATGCAACGAACACTCCCTTTGGACATTCATGTTCGAGGCCAGCTCCCTCTGTTGCATTGCGAAGACAGGCAATGAGTTTTTGCTGGGCCCTCGAACATTCTCAACGGGTTGCATTGGGGTTAGGTGTGTTCGTTGATTTTGTGGTGCTTTCTCCAATTGGCGGATGAGATTGAGATTTAAAGGTTCATCCATGGGTTCCTGTTGCCTACCAGAGTTGAACACATGAAACTCGGCACTCATGTTACCGAATGAGAGCTTCATGAGACCATTTCTACAATTAATAAAAGCATTGGAGGTTGCCAGAAATGGTCTACCCAAAATCATAGGTATTTGAGAGTGGGTGTTCGCAACAGGATTGGTATCGAGGACAACAAAATCGACTGGAAATATAAAATCTCCAACTTTGATAAGCACGTCCTCGATAATCCCCATGGGAATACGAATGGATCTATCCGCCAGTTGGAGGGTGATCTTAGTTGGTTTCAATTCTCCCAAGTTCAACTGTTGATAAACAGAGAATGGGAGGAGGTTGACCGCTGATCCTAAATCAAGCAAAACATTGCTCAGTCTAGTGTCCCCTATCGTACACTGAATAGTAGGACACCCAGGGTCCTTGTATTTTGTGTAGGTGGGATTGGACAAAAGTGAGCTGATATTTGCAGCCAAGAATGCTTTCTTAGGAACATTGGTCTTTCTCTTGGTTGTGCAGAGATTCTTCAACACTTTGGCATATTGAGGTATTTTTTGGATGACATCCAACAAGGGGATGTTAACCTTTACTTGCTTAAATACCTCTAATATCTTGTCCATGTTGTCACTCTGCTTTTTGTTTAACCTACTTGGATCGGGAGCTTTTGGCAGGTAGGTTTTCTGCTGTGCCTGAGAAGAAAGCTTTGGTGTATTACCCTCACCCTCAGCTTCTTCTTCACCACCATTCCCACTGAGGGGCTGCATAGATGGTGGTGGGTGTGGCAAGGAAATGTGATTGTCAACCTGTTTTCCATTCCTTAAGGTCACAATGGAATTGACATGGTGAACAGGTTCCTCCACATGGTTCACTTGCCTCCCCCGAGGTACCACATTCTCATTTTGCATTTGTTGTTGTTGGTACATGCGGGGGTTAGCCTCAGGCTGACTAGGAAAAGACCCTCTCTCTCTTTCATGTACAGACTGAGCCAATTGGCCCATCTGAAGCTCTAGAGATTTGATGGTCTGCTGATTTGAAGTGAGAACTTGACTCGTGGTTGACATAAAAATTTTCATTGAGTTTTCAAGTCCACGAGTCAAGGTCTCAAGCGAATTGAATCGGGTTTCCATATTATTGGAATTTGGGAAACCCGATTGATTGGTGGTTTGCGCTTGGGGTGGCTGATAGGAATGCGCATGCATGGGAGGTTGGTGTGATTGGTAATGTGGTCTAGAGGAGTTGGAAGGAACACCCGGGGCATTAGTTTGGTTCCATGAAAAATTGGGGTGGTTCCTCCATCCAGGATTATAAGATGATGAGTATGGGTCATTCCTGGCTCTATCATAGACGGCGTTGACACGCTCCATCTCAGGAGGAATGGACTCACACTCGCTTTCTACATGACCTATCCTACCACATGAATGACAGGGAACTGGACCAGATGTGGACATGTGAGGTGCACTTTGTTGGTTTTGGAGCTCAATCGAATCCATACGGCGCATTAAGGCCGCCATGCGTGCCTCGGTGGCCGTAGTGGCATCGATAGCAAATGCGGCACCCAATCTAGTCGAGTTTGCATTCACGATCCTCGCTCCTATACTAGATGATGCAGGTGGTTCCCTCACACTCTCCCATTGCATGGTTTTCTCAGCGAGGTCTTCTAGGAAGGCCCATGCCTCCCTTTCATCCTTTCCCAAGAACTCTCCTTGACACATGGACTCAAGGAGCGTTCTTGACGGGATGTGAAGACCCTCATACACAATCTGACAAAGACGCCACAACTCAATGCCATGGTGAGGGCACGAGGATAGTAGCTCTTTGAACCTCTCAAGATATGCATGAAATGGTTCGGTCTCATGTTGATAGAACGAATTGATTTCGTTCCTCAATTTTTGAGTCCGATGATTAGGAAAGTACTTCTTGAGGAATGCAGATTGAAACTCATCCCAAGTCCTAAAGGAATTCGCCTGGTTGCTGTACAACCACTTCTTGGCGTCATCCTTTAGTGCTAAAGGAACGAGCCTAAGATGGATGGAGTCTGTGCTAAGTTGTTGCAGCTTGAACATAGCACAGACCTCCTCAAATTCCCTGAGAAAGATATAGGGGTCACCTTTCCCAGTGAAATGAGGGAGCATGGAAATGAATTGAGGTTTAACCTCAAAATGGTTCCCATTAGCCTCTGGTAATATGATGCATGAGGGTAGAGCTGTACGGCTCGGGTAGCATCGATCACGAAGAGGTATGGGAACGACAACTGGAAGCACAGGTGGAACAGGCGGGTCCAGCAACTGCTCCTCCTCACGGAAATTAGCAGCCATTGGACCCGAACTACGTGTGACACGAGAGGAGGAAGGTGTCGAGAAATCGATGACCGAAGCCGGATTGACAACGCTCCTCGTCAAACGACCACTCTCGTCTCGTGTCCACGAAAGCATGCACAAAGGTGCACACACAAACCACAACTCTTTTTTTTTCTTTTTTTCTTTTTTTCAAATAAAGAATGTACGTAGAAGAGAAGACGAGGGAACACAGGAGAGAAAGAATGACTCAGGAGAGAAGGGAAGAAGTCCTTAAGCTACGGCGGATGGGTACAGGTAGAAGCACACAAGCAAACAAGGCTCAAGCAATCCTAAGGTCGCTATAGGTCCTTACAGCTAGACGACGCCTAACTGCGAGGTCACACGGCCTCAACACGCCTCACCTCCCTACAACGAGGACCACAAAGCCCAGCAAGTGAGCCAAGATCCGGGGATCTTGTCTCTCCTACTATCGACAAAGTGGGCAACGCCGATCAGGTCATGACGGTCGGGACCGGATCACTCTCCTAATGCGTCCGAATTCCTTAAGGCCAATGTCTACTTGATTTTAAAATTAGGCTCTTGATTAGTGTGGTTTTTGGGGCGAAGGAAAGGGTGATGAAATCCCCCACCTTATCTTTTACGGGACAGCCCCTCCTTAGTAGCGTTTTGGAGTCCAAAATCTAGCAATCAACTCTCCAAACAACGCTCAACTCACACTTGTTGCAATGCACTTCCTACTAACTAATGCATGTTCATACGAAATGCATGAATGAGAGTAGAAGGTGCGTACCTCCCGCCATCTCTCAGCAACAGAAAATAAAGCTAAGATAAAAGACAATCTAAATGCCTAAGTCACATACATGATGCATGACCTAAACAAGAATAAATGCCTAATCTTTTGCTTTGAGTTTTAGGGTCCAAGTTGCTTAAAGGAGGTTTGATTATTGATCTGGGAATGAACTATAAGTCAAAACATGACAAATTGAGTCCCAGATAACTAGATCATTTAGAGCAACAACAACAAGAAATTAAAAGATGAACAGAGCTCACCAGACCGCTGATTGGCGGTCTGAAGTGCTCAGGTCGTCTGGAAATTTCTCTAGTAGCCTCCACTTGCTATTCCCAGTCTCCTGAAACAAATAAAAACTACAACACACAAATTAAATCCACTCGAATCGTCCAAACAAGAGTCTGGACTGGCACCTCCCCGGCAACGGCGCCAAAAACTTGTTGAACGTTTTATTTTAAACCGCAAGTGCACGGCCGCGATGAAGCGGTGGCAAGTACGGGTCGTCCTCAGGGAGGTGAGTAGCCTCTTGCTTGTACGAAATCAAGTGGCAAAAATAGGGGGAAGAAAGTTGTTTATGCTAATCTAGACTACGCTACACTAAGAAGTATGAAATGCGAACGAAACAAACAAACGATGGAATAACAACTAAACTAAGAACAAAGGAAGAATGCTGGAATACAGAAATGGGAAAAACCCCTAAGGGGTGGAGTGAGTGCACACATGCAAAGAGGTGGGTGTAGAATACATTCTTTAAGCACATGAAGGTGGTGTTTATCAAGCATAGGAAGTGTCTAAATGTTATGGCAAAACCTATCAATCTATTCACCAACTTAGTTGATTAACATTTACATATGCAAGGTGTTTATTTCAGAACCTAAACAAGCATGAGAGGTGTCTAATCATTTTGGCAAAACTCATCAAGTTGTAAATTCTATCCTAAACAAGCAAGCATACATTCATGTTTAATCAACACATTGAAATTAAAGCATTCATCCCATTCTCTAATGCATGTATGTACATCTACTCCACCCCCCAAAGGGGATGGAACTACTCACTAAACATTACACTAATTATTAAACTATGGAAAGAAAGCATATTAAAACTAAGCTAGAATTAAAAGACGATTAAACTAAAACAAGCACAAACAATAAAAGAAGCATAAAATAAACAATGAAAGAAACACAAAGCTTTATTGATAAAATGACTCACATTAAAAGTAGCATCCTCCTACTTTAGTGTGTGCTTCAAGGCCTCACTTCTAGTAGGAAGAATAGCCACTTAAAATATGGAGTGATTACAATGGAAGGTGAAGAGTTCTATTTATAGCCATGGAAAAAGGCAAACCGGGACAATCCCCCGATGTGGGACTAAACAGATACCACACATAGCCTAAACATCCTCTAATACATGTTCTGGAGCAATTTGAGCGCATTTGGGCCAAAAGTGACCGCCAATTAGCGGTCTACAGTGTCCGGATCGCTCTGAAATTTCTTGTGGGCTTTTCTGGAAGGCTTTGTTGGTATTTGATGCATCTAGTTTGCATGTTGGAGCTCCGACCCGAATAGAATTGCCAAAATACTCCCCATGATGGTGAGGAGTATTCTGTTTTGCTCTTAGGTCCTTCTGTCTTGCAATCAGGTCCTTCTTCCTTGCATCTTGGTCCCCAGATCTTACAATTCAGTCCTTTTTCCCAGCTTTTGGTTCCTTTTATCCTTCATCTCTTCAAACCTATTTATTCCTGAAAACTAAACATAAAACTCGTGACATAGCATTGTTTAGGTGAAAGATAATGGATATAAGATACAAATATAAGCATGAAATGATGTCAATCAGTTCACTATCTGATCTTATTCCCGGGTGAGATCTCTTCTCATAATATCTAATGCTCGCAAACAATACTCTCTAAACTCGATATCCTCTCACTATTTGAGAAGTGGTTTATAAGAAGTCAAGTACAACTCTTGTGAATGGAGAACTTCATTCACAATCTAACTTGAAGCACTTGAATTAGATTAAAAAAATGCACACACAAGTGGCCGGAATGAGTAACATAGTGCGAATGAGAGCTTTGATTGAGAAAGTTTTGAACAAAAAGTTTTGAAGAGTAAAAGATAGTTTATTGTATTTTGTGTAGGATCTCAATAGCCCTAACTATGGTCTAGAGGGATTGAATTGACCTAAATGCAATGCTAATGGAAAATTAAAAACAAGAGTGAAGGAAATTCACAAACCACAAAAACACAACCATATACAAAGGTTTGACTTCCTAATGGGGTCCTAATATTCCTCTCTTACAAGCCCACTTGACCTTTAACCCCTGATGAGTATCATAATTTATCATTTTTACTTTTACTATTATCTTACATTTGTATTTGAATAATGTTATGTCGAGTGTTTTGTTTTGCATTTTGTATGTTACAAGAAAATATATACAATTGCTAAAAATATTGAAGAGTAAAAGGACTTAAATGCAAAATCTGATATATAAAGTCAAAGTTGGAGGACATGATACAAGAAATCCACTCCACATGTTTATGCTCTCTATTGTGCTGCAAATTTATGGGAAAAAACTCATAGAAAAGTTCAGATATGGAAGTCTGGACTGCCAGCACATGTCACTTGTTTTATTCATAACATCCACATCCAAATACCAAATTTGATCACTATAGATCTGTTGAAAAACTAATTGGATGAAAACAATTTCGTCTTTTGTACCAAATCTCAATATCAAATTACAAAAGGCTCAAATGGTAGGACGAACACAGCTGAATATGGAAACTCGATCTCCAGGCTGACCCTCACCAAATATGACATAACTCTTGCATCCAGTATCCAAATGAAGTGATTTAAGTGGAATTGGAAAGATATTTGGAAGGATCATGATTTCCTCTCTAATAAGATATTATAAATTCAGAAATTTTAGGGTTCAAATGGCCCATAAAAGACAGCTGACCTGGGAGAGAAAATTATATATAAAGTCTTGTATTCTCTAATCAAGGAGCCTTGTATTCTCTCAAAAGACTCATGTTGCATGTACTTAGTTTCTATTTTTATTCTCAACTAAATAATTTTTCTCTTTTCTTCTCATGTCTCTCTTTTCTTCTTTTATGTTTTCTTTCATCATGTGTAACTAAATCCATCTCTTGAAAGGCGAAGATATGAGCTATGATGAATTACGAATTAGGGTTGCCATCATATTAATATTTGATTTGTTATTACTTTTGCTAATTCGCTTGAAAGAGGAAGATGATTTATAATTATTTGATAGGTTAATGTTACTTGAAGGTTTCTTAATTTATGCTTAGAATTATATCGTTGCTTCTTTGCTTGCAAGAATTTGTAAAGTTGTAATTAGATCTAGGTTAGTTGTTGTTTGATGATTTGATAGTATAATCACTTCAAGTCATGCTTACAAAACCTAATCTCGTGTGCTTAATGAAATGTGAAACACATTTCCCAATTCATGCCTATGCAAATGTTTTCACCTTCTAAGTGTTTCATCTCATCGTAATTTTTTCGCATTCTTATTATAGAAAAACCCATAAAAATCTTTACATTATCTTTTAATTTGTTAATAAAATAAAATATCAAAAATATTAACCACCATTAAATATACCATCATTATCACTTGTGCTTCATTGAAAAATAAAATCGATTGAAATTTTCAACATGTCCCTGTATTTGACCCGTAGTTACATGATCCGTACGCTTGCGATTAAATTTAAGACTCATCATCCAACTTTCGTCTTCACTATCGGATATCCCTTTCAGGCCGACGTCATGCCTTTCTTAAGAAGCAAGCAACTAGACAATCCCATGATGCTTGGCTTCTCCCACAACCTGCGAGGATGCTCCCACCATAGTTAGAACATTTCAATTAGAAAGAAATGAAGAACTTTAACATAGGCACTTGAATCGCAAGGATGAGCTAAGCATTTGTCATTAAGTGAGAGTGAAAGCTTAAAGTTGTGAGCAAGAGAACAAGAGAGAATGACAGTTTTTGCAAGTGTAATGGTTGGTCTCTCTATTTGGTCAAATGTGTGTATTTATTGGCTCACAAAGAATGGTGTTTTTGATAGGTAATGGGTAAACAGACAAACATAAGAATTCTACTCGAGCCCAAATTCAAATGACTAAATTCAGCCCCATTCCTCCAAATATGTGGTTAGTAAATATCATCTTCAAGGATTCAGACGACTAATTAACTAGGGGATTGGTTGTCTAAATTGAAAAGTCAACAAATTGGACTTCAAAGTCAAGTGAGGATTGGAGTGATTGAGAGGAGACTTATTCATCTAAATTTAGCAACAGCAAATATCAAGATTCTTTGGACACAAATTCGGACGACTTATTAAATTGATGATTGGTCGTATGAATTTTGTTTGGTCAACCGATGTAAAGGTGACATAATTAGACAAATTAGGTATAGGCATTTGGCAAAGCTTGAATCTTTGACATAATACAATGACTATTTTTTATATAAACACCTCTAAAAAAATGTACTCGGATGACTAAAAGGTGGATTTTGTTGTCCAAATGGACAAGCTCCAACTATCATAGTAGACCCAGAAAATTGAAGGACTAAAGTTTGGATCAGTCGAAGTTCAAGAAAAGATTGAGATTCGGAAAAATGTTCGGACGACTAAAGTGAAACAATCATCCAAAACTATTTGCTTGTCAATTTGACAACTAAAGCAGGGTTAGTTAATGTCTAGATCTCGATGGGTGAAGACATGATGAATGATTCAAATCACTGGACATGGGTTTAGTCATCTGAAAGGTGATGTGCTCAAATCCTATGGATATTCTCAGTGTTTGATCATGATTTCAATCATCCCAATTTTACATATGATCCCAGGACTTAATAATAGTAATTTTAAATATTTTTAAGCTTGATTACATGTCTTGTATTGAGTCCAATTGTCCTTAAGTCTTTGACGCTTATTAAGATAAAAGATGCACAAGTATGGTGTATAATGTGTATGTATGAGTTGATTCATTAGATTAAGTATTAGAGTTAGATGTCAATATCAAAGTAAAGGGTGGATAAAGGCTATAAAGCCAACATTCTCCCTTTTTTATGATGGCAACTCTCATCCTTAATATTGACTCTGATGAATGAGACTACCTTAAACACATATATTGTTGTCTTTTAGGCCTTAATCATGTTAATTTTCAAGATTTAATGAAATTAATCTTAATCACAATCAAATTGGGTCAAACACATTCCATGCATTGCACATATACATGTATTAGGCATATTCTTATTCTGTAGGTGATCAAGACACAAGAAGAAATGGGACTGAAGTGAAGACATGTAATCAAGCTATTTGAAAACATGTAATTTTATCTTTATTTGAGTCTTTAGGAACCTTTGTAAACGTGAGCATACAAGTTGGATATCAACCCAAATTCACTATAGTCTCCATCTCGAAGTCACATACAAAATCTCACGTTATTTGGACTTCAGTAGATCACCCAAACCATAGTTGGAAAATCACTCAAAAAAAACATCAACCAGTCTGTGCACAATGATCGACCAAAACTTAGCTTTCCTCTGACCGTTTGTAAACAACTACTTCTTGTTTGAACAATCGACTATTTCTCCAGTTTCGTTAAACCGTTTCTTGGTTTTCAAATTTTCTTTTCAACTCGTTTTCTTGTGGTTATTCCCCAATGAATGTTTTGAATATTGCACCTTTGCCCAATTTGGACCTCAAGATACATGTCGACCGGACATCCTGTAACGATCAACCGAATAGGTCACAAAACTGGATCATACTTTTTCTTAGAATCGTCCGACCATTTTTGCCCTAACGTCGACAGATTATCCAGTATACAAACTCCCAATTTATATTGTGTTGGTTAGACCGATATGCATATTCTTTTGATCGCTAACATACAACTTAAGTGAACGGTAAACTAAATTACCCCAATGGTTGACCGTTTGACAACCGATTGGCATATCACTTTTGCTCCTTTTGTCGGTTGCTTCATTATCTCTTTTGTCCTTTGCCCCAACTCCTATATCGACTCGCAAGCGGGTGCGATTCATCGGGCAACCTTGTAACTGATTCACTCAATCGGGTCAATCGGGTGTGAGTACTTCTGAAATTCAGCTTTGCTTGTTGTTTTGGGCATGTGGGGTTGACTAGGCAGAGGTGGATGATGTGGCATCCTAGTCAGTACGAGGAGATCTGATTTTGCTAATTTTTTGAATATGCATGTTTTTGGCAAGTGCTAATGGAGAATAATTCTCATTCATTAGTTTCCTTTTCATTTGTTGCTTGAAACAAAAAGTGATCCCTACCCTAGCCGTCTGTACCCCGTTGCTCTCCCTAAACCATGAAAATCTCGGACACCTCCCTCTCCTCTCCGGAGACTTGGTGGCCAACATCTCCGGTGAAACAACTCCGACTTGGTGCAAGAAGTAGGTGCGACTAGAAGGTGCAGTTATTTGGTTCAGCTAGGAGGAGGTTGTGGTGGGCTATTCTCTGGCGATTTCCAGTGAGTTTCCAGTGAACTTAGGTATGCTTCTTGCCCTTGACAAGTTTACTGAGTGAGGGTGATGGCTGGAGGGTCGGTCATCACCAAGCTGGCTGATGGTGCAATTGGTTGCACCACCACCTGATTTACACCAAGCACGCACTAGGGTTGGTGCGTGTTGTTGGCTTGCTGTGGGCAGCTAGTAGGCACTGGAGCTCTGTCAAGCTCCAATGAGGTATGACCAGCCCCAGTCAGGCACCTCAGGGGGGCTATGGTGTCCTTGGTTGGGGTTATGGTGGCTAGTGCACCCGATCTCTTCCTTAGGGTTTCTTTGCTTGTGTGGGCGCAGCTCCCGAACTATCGGCTGGTGCGGTTGGAATCCGGTGGTGGATGGACCCCAAGCACATGAAAAGGGACTCAAGGGAAGGGGGAGGTAGGTTGGGGCTGAGGTGAATCGAGCATGGGAGGTCTAGGGCTCAGGAGAGACTTGCGTGACTATCCTAGTGTTGGAATGATCATACGGGCGTCCCGGTCGAGTCGTGTGCTTGTCCAGACCATGTTGCACCACCTCAGTCACGTCCCCCATCCTCTAAGATGTCAAAATGGAGGTCTGGAAGGGCTTATAAGAGTATGGAAATTGGGTGTATGCATGAGCTAATTCCAGGGTTGTCGTTATTATGTATGTGGTTTCATTTGCAGTGATTGTGCTAGTTTTATGTGTGTATGTTTCTACTATGAATTTCATTTACATGAATATTGTCATATGCTGGAATGTATCTCAGAATATCATGCATGCATGTCTGACTCATTTGAGTAGTAAAACATTGTGTCATTATATTACCATGTGATTCATGTATGCGATATTAATTGTGACTGTACATAGATTGCGTCCTCATGTAAATATCGATTCTCACATATGATACACCTCTTTATATGTCGCACGAGCACATCATGTCCTTACTAAAATTCTGATATATATTTTTATGGATATGTGGGTGAATGTATGATCTGGAATTTAGTTTACTTCTTCATTAGACTATCATGACCGTAGCTTGCATTGCACCAATTGCTTGATATTATAGTTGTTATCATGCATGTGATATGAATGTTATTACTGTTGTTTATATTTCTGAATCTGAATGTGAATGACGACATCTAAATATGACCTAGGAATTTGACCTTGTGACCAAAATTCAAGCCCCGTAGCTAACCCTATTCTATTTTGGCGTTTGTCGATGTTGTGATGAATGACTAGATAACTTGGACAAGTGCGCTGTCATTCTGTCTCAGGTTAGGCGTTCCCAATGTCGTGATAACATCATGTAGGTTTTTATCGTGTATTGGGGTGTCTATCCGGCGTACCGCTTTGTGTCAAAGGTGGGTCACTGTCGAGTGACCCGCTTCTGGATCTAACCAGTAAGACTGGTAAGGTGATTCCTAGGTAGAGGGATCCCTTCGGGTATGACCCGAGTGGCATGGCTGTGTAGAGCTGTGGCAATTCTGTTGCTTTCTGTTGCATCTATGGTAGTTAGGCTTCATGCATAACTATGTAAACTTGGATTGGACCCAGCGCATACGGGGTTTTCTTTATTGAAAACTCACGCATATTTGTTGATGTTTTTGTCTCAGGTACTTAGGTTCTCTGAGGGATGGATTGGACGAGTTTGGAAGATTTTGTACACGAGGGACAAATCGACCAAAGTCTTTCAGTTATCTTTTATTTCGCATTTATTTTGATGTATTTCCCTTTTGAACTCGATGTATTGTATTTGAATCCTTTCTATATATAGATAATCATTTGTTTCAGATATATCCTATTATGTCTATCCATGTATATTCTACTATGTACTGTCGAGTAGTTTTGTTTAGTCTGTTTATTGTAACTCCTTCGGTAGTCGCAAAGGTCTTTGATCGCGACACTTGTAACAGTTTCCCAGTGTCTGTACCCGCGAGATCGGGGGCATTACAGAAAACCTTCCCCATCCTTAAACCTCAACTACACATAGTCAAGCCTAAACTTCACCATTTGTGTTTGATTAGTAGCATATCATCCAATGCATTCATGCTATATATCATTTATTTTATCCTATATTTGTGCTACTCGGGTTTTGTTTCTTACATTTAGGGTTTAGGTAATAAAAAAGAGAAATGAAGCAAAATGACATAAATGCAAGAAGAAATGACTGATTTGGAAGCCTTATGGACCTGTTTGTAATGCTCAAAGACCATATTGTAAGTCAAGAAGGACCCAAGTAAAAACTCGGAGGGACCTAAGTGTAAAGAAAAATATGTTGGTTGCAAAAGTCCATAATCTCCGGAACCTCAGGAGTAATTCAACAATTAAGATCAAACGGGCTCGAACCAATAACTCCTGGTGCACCCCCACATGGTACATTGTCAGATAAAGCTTCGGGTGAAATTTAGGGCAGATTAAAGCTAAAAGATCTGCCACGGGTGGATCATTCTAGTCTGTTGTGCCCCAAAATTTTCAAGTGGGTCAGATAGTCGTTTCAAAGACATTCGGAACATCTAGATCTGATTTAAAATCGTCTGATTGTGCCCAAATTAATTGTTAAAACATTTTACTAATTAACCGCAAGTGCACGGCGTCAGTGAAGACGCAGCAAGTACGGGTCGATCCACGAGGAGGTGAGTAGCTTCTGCTTTGTCCGAAATCAAATGACGAATAAAGGGAGATGAGATTTGATTATGCTACGCTAAACTACACTAAACTAGTAAGTAACAAATACAAAGACAACTAGCAATGGATTAAAACTAAACTAAGAGAGCTTAATAACTAGGCTAGAAATCAGGAAGAGAAACCCCTGAGGGGTGGAGTGAGTGTACACATGCAATAAGATGGTGAAGATTGCATTCAACGTGCACAAATGTAGGTTGTGTTTTCATGCATAGGAAGTGTCTAATGGATATGGGAAAACCTATCAATTCAATCACTAACCTAGTTGATTAACATTCACATACATACAAAGTTGGTTATTTAAGAGATCTCGTCTCTCCTACTATCGACAGAGTGGGCGACGGCGATCAAGCCATGACGGTCGCGACCGGATCACTCTCCTAATGCGCCAGAGATCCTTAGGGGCCAATGTCAACTTGATTTTAAAATTAGGCTTTTTGAGAGGTGTTTTGTTGGGGTGAAGGAAGGGGTGATGAAATCCCCCACCTTATCTTGAAAACTATAGGTGGTGCCCTTTAAAGATGTTTTGATTCCTTAATCTATCAAGCAACTCACCAATCAAACACTCATCTTACTCTTGTTGCAATGCAATTCCTACTAATTAATGCATGGTCATACGAAATGCATGAATGAGAGTAGGAAATGCGTACCTCACGCCAGTGCTCAACAACTGAAAGTAAAGCTAAAATAAAAGACAAACTACGTGCCTAAGTAAAGTATATGATGCATGACCTAAACAAGCAAGAATGCCTAATCTTTTGCTGTGGGTTTCAGTGGCCAAGTTGATTAAAAGGGTATTGATTATTAATCTATGGCAAACTATAGGTCAAAACCTGCCAAATTGAGCTCCCGATAACCATATCAAATGTAGAAATAAACCAAAGAAAGCAGAAGGAAAATGTAGCTCACCAGACTGCCAGTTGGCGGTCTCAGGCCGCTGATTGGCAGTCCAAGTGGCTTTGTTCTCCTCCTAACTTCTTCTGGTGGCTTCCCTTTATCCTCAGAGTCGCCTCAAACAAGGAAAAATACAAACAAAAATTAAATCCACTTGAATCGTCCAAACAAGAGTATGGACTGAGCACCTCCCCGACAATGGCGCCAAAAACTTGTTAAAATGTTTTACTAATTAACCACAAGTGCACGGCGTCGGTGAATACGCGACAAGTACGGGTCGATCCACGGGGAGGTGAGTAGCTTCTGGTTTGTCCGAAATCAAATGGCGAATAAAGGGAGATGAGATTTGATTATGCTATGCTAAACTACAATACACTAAACTAGTAAGTAACAAATGCAAAGAAGGCAACTAGCAATGGATTAAAACTAAACTAAGAGAGCTTAATAACTAGACTGGAAATCAGGAAGAGAAACCCCTGAGGGTGGAGTGAGTGTACACATGCAATAAGATGATGAAGATTGCATTCAATAAGCACAAATGTAGGTTGTGTTTTCATGCATAGGAAGTGTCTAATGGATGTAGGAAAACCTATCAATCCAATCACTAACCTAGTTGATTGACATTCACATACACAAGTTGGTTATTTCAGAACCTAAACAAGCATGGGAGGTGTCTAATAGTTGTGGCAAAACCCATTAAGTGAAGTGTTCTACTCTAAACAAGCAAGCATACATTCACATTTATCAAAAACATTTCAAAATAAAGCATTCATCTTCATTCTTTATTGCATGTATAAACATCATCTCCACCCACAAAGGGGATGTAACTACTCACTACTCATTAAACTACATTAAGAAAAGGAGACATTCTAATTATACTACGATGAAGAAAACAAACAATCTAAACATGCAAGCGTTAAAACAAAGACAACATTAAAACAATGAAGAATTATTTTATTTACATGACTCAAATTACAAGTAGCATTCTTCTCCACCTTGAGTTTTGCTCCAAGGCTTAGTCCAAGTAGAGAGAATACCACCAAGCATGTAGTAAATACAAAGGAGGAGGAAAAATTCTATTTATAGTCATAGAAAAAGGTAATCGGGGACAATTCCCCGATGTGGGACTAATACAACTTCTACAAATGAATACAAACAACATATTGCACAACCACGAGAAGCCGGGTCGGATTCTGAGCATTATGGACCACCAATTGGTGGTCACTTTTGGTCGGATTGGACCCGATTTTGGTTGTCTTCTTTATTTCTTCAATTTTCCACGTGTGGTGCACCCGCATCAGCTGTTTAAGTTTAGGCCCGAATCTAATTGCCAAAATAATTTTCATGATGGTGTGGAGTTTATCGATTTGCTTATTGGTCATTTTGGTTTATATCTGGGTCTTTCCCTTTTCCATATCAGTCCATAAGTCTCAGAATTCAGTCTTTTTTATTCAGGTCCTTTTTGTGTCTCTTCTTCTCAAATCTGTTTATTCCTGAAACTTAAACATAAAACTCGTTATATAACATTGCTTAAGTTCAAAATAGAGGATATAAGACACGAATATAAGCATGATATGATGTCAATCATTAATCCAGACCCTCTAATCTTCTATAAATACACTTGTTATCAATCCTTCCCTCCTCCTCCTCCTCCTCCTTCTTCTTCCTTCCTTCCTCTCCTTATTAGGATAGCTATATCTTCTTGTTTAGTAGAGTAGGTTTTATTTCTTGCTTAGTAATGTAGTGTAGGAGAAGAGAAATACATTTTGTAATATTTCTTAATCAAGTTTTAGTTTCTTGTTCTTTATGTTCTTGTCTTTTATTTGATGCATTTTTTTCCATTGCTTTGGTTATATCTAGTTTTCTTTAGTTGTTTATGTGTTGTTTTTATTTTGTTGCTTTCTTTGTTTACATGATGATTAGTGAGTAATCCATCCTCATTGGGGGTGGAAGATGATGTGACGTGTAAGTGTTGTTGATTTGTGTGTATTTTTATCTTAATAGAGTTTCACATGATTTCCATAGCCATTTTGTTGGGTTTCTCACTCTTGCCTTTGATGTGTTATGGTCTTAATTGATGTTTAGCAAACACTTTGGTTAGTGAGCCCACTTTATGGGGAATGATGAGGTGATGATAAAATTGGAGTGGGAGCATGTGCTCTTGTTGGCATCATCTTGATTAATGTCTTGTATGTTTTAATGATGTTAATATTAATTCATGTTGAGAAATAGTTGAGGTTGTGGTCATTATGGATTTCTATGTTCTCCATGTCAATAAAGAGATAATATTGACATGTAATCATGTGGATGTCTTTGTCCTCATCTTGAGTAGTGTTTATGTTTTAACAATAGTGATAAATCTTAATCCATGTAGAGACACACTTAGGATTGTGGTCATCATAGATCTCCATGTTATACATGTCATGAGCACTTAATTGTACACACATGAATCACACATCTACACTTTTGTATGCATTCTCCACCTCCTACGGGACTAGTTATATTAGGATTTTATTTGATTTTTTTATAACAAATGCATTCACGTCGCATTCGTTAGTTAGTGTAGATACTCTCAATCTTCATTTTCTTCACCAACTCGAGTATGATCGACGACGACCTGCACTCGCTTCTCGTGGACACTACCCGTACTTGCCACAACTTCAATGCGGTCACGCACTTGCGGTTTTAAACTTAAAAATTTCCAATCAATGTTCCTAAACTCTATCATACTCAAGTGTTCTCAAGTGTTAGAGTGTTTTGTGGCACCACTTCCATTTGTTGAAGAGTTATAAGGCATAGGGAGGAAGTCACCCTCTCGGGTTGTGAGAGGAGAACCAAGTTCAGCGAGGGTGCTCGTAAGCAAGTGAAGAGTGGAAAAACCCAAAAAACTCAAGCAAGTAAAGGGGTTGCAGTCGACATATTTGGTCGGATATGCCTTTGGGGCATCAAGCGTGCATTTTGATCCTAAGACTCAAGTAAAATGAAAATTACAATTCTTCTCCTTGAGCGTTGATTACAAGTTTTCATCCTTGATGTCTTTGTTCCAATGCTCCTTCTTTTAAATATCTTGATCAACCTATTAAGATGATTGACAAGTATACAAGTATATATGCAATGCGTGTAATCACGTGTGACCTACTTTGATTGACTAGGTTGATTGATTAAGATTTGTTTACTTAATCATCAAAATCAATATGGATTAAGGCCGAAAAGCCAACAATCTTCCCATTTTGTATGATGACAAACATATATCTTAATGCTTGAGATTCAATTTAATTGTCCCCTTTTCTATATGATTTCTACCCTTTCGTATATGTAAATTGTGCATGCATATAATGCTCCTCCTATCAATATGCATAGTATGAATCAATTGAAGCTTAATATCTTATCATTCCCTCTTTTTGACATTAATCAAATGCAAACATTTAAAAACATAAGATGCAAATGTTAGGATTACATAAGTCTCCTCCTTATTTAGATGATAAAACATTATATGCTCCTTCTATCACTAAGGCCTAAAAGAAATAATGTATAACATGATATTTTTAAACATTCAATACCCCTAGATTGGTAACCAATTCAATAAGACTAAGAGGATCCAAAAATGATAACCAACTGTTGATCCTCGATTTGACATTGGTTTCAATCTCTTTTCGATAGCCACAACGGTTTTATGAATTCGATCCAAATGATTTCTTTGAAGATTGAGATCGATTGTTTTTTTGCTTGAGCTGATCGCTACCGATCATCCTTCTAAGTACCTAAAAGTGAAGATTATGGTACCCAAAAAATATTAGGTCATTTGATATTAGTTTTTGATACCCAAACCATTTTAGTTTTTGGTGCCCAAACACTTGAGGAACTTTTGTATGCATTCTCCACCTCCTACGGGACTAGTTATATTAGGATTTTATTTGATTTTTTTATAACAAATGCATTCACGTCGCATTCGTTAGTTAGTGTAGATACTCTCAATCTTCATTTTCTTCACCAACTCGAGTATGATAACATGGTTTTGTTTTTATTAACATTGTAGCCTAAACCATGCTTGTTTAAGGGTTGTCTTTAACTACCAATTAGCATATCAAGCATTTTCTTTCCTTTAGTAAATCTTTCAAGATCTTTTTGTAATTGAACATTTTTAGCAATGAAATCTTGTGCATCACTACGTTATGATTTTGCATTTAGAGTTGCAATTTCATCAATCAAATGAAAATTCTCTAATACAACTTTATCATGACTAGCAAGCAAATTATTTTTCTCATTCATGATTGATTTAATTTGACATTGTAACTCATTGATTTTGGAACGGGTTTGGTTTTGGGTTGGGTTCGTTCTTGTCGGTCATGTATGCGGGTCTTAATTTTTGTATCGAGGATATTCTGATAGAATTTACAAAAATCAAATTAAAAACACTATCAAATTAAGATTTCAACAAAATAAACTAAAAGAGTACAAAGATGCAAACAAAAAATGGTGTTGGCGGCATGTCACGAAATCAGACGAATTGGGCAATTTGCATGTAGCTTTAGGTTTTTTCTCAAACCTGACACGATTCGAACACAATTAGAGAGTACTTAGTAAAAGATTGAAGAACTTAAGAAACAAATTAGAAGAGAAGGAGAATATTTGGTGTGAAAATAATGAATGGAATGTAGTTATCGTAGATTTTTGTATTGTCATTTTCGTAATTTTTTAAATTATTAAAAAAAATCCAACGACTATATAGTTGTTGGCTTCTGCTGATGTCAGCACCCAACCACTATATAGCCGTTGGGTTTAATCGTACCATGTCGTGCACGACAAGGGTACTGTAGGCTCGGCACGGCACATCAGCCCGTGTCGAGCCAGGGTCGGGCCCCGGTACCTAGGTCTAAAAACCTTTGAAAGAGATCTCAAAGAGACTCAACTAATAGAAAAAATGAATGACTCATAAGGTAACTTGATCAGCCACTTTAGTTTAAAAGGTCCAAACAAACAATAAAAAAATTGAAAAGCGGAAGAAATTCTCGTTTCATGTGATTTATATGTTCAGTGCTTGTCTAACAATGTCACTGTTTGTCTATATGCGGTATAAGAAGTTATAAACCATTTTTTCCCATGTAAATATGTAATATACAAACCAATTTCAAGTGGAATATATTTACGCAAGTAACCAAACCAATGTAATAATTAATGTACAAAACCAAAAGTCTCGTAATTCGAGTAAACCTGACTAGCCAAGAGGGGAGACAAAGCCACCCGACTCGAGTTAACTTACCAACCAATTAATTACTAAAATTGACACAAACGGAGATACATTTAGATCCATAATTTAATTAATTGGACGTTAATTTCCTCACTTAATTTAAACAAAATTTAACGGAGGAGGTTTGCAATATTTATTAAACTTAACTTTCATCACATAAATAATTTCAACAAAACTAGCAGTATTCCTATATTCATAAATACTTTAATAATTGGAAGTAATTTAGACATAATAAGTTAACAATTGTGTAATATGTTCTGTATAATGTTTTAGTGTACTTGAAAAAATATTTCAAAAATCTAATATAATTCTACAATTACCCCAATCAAGAATATTACTTAAAAGTTCTCACTTTATTTTTCATTTGAAAAAGCTGAAAGTAAAAAAAACAATAAGGATAACAACATATTGTCTAAGTAGAGTTTCATCAACGAGGGGCATCTAATTTAAATTTCCTATGTTTAACATCATTACTAGAATACAATTCTCTAAATTCTTAATATCTATATGTACTATTACTACCTATATAGGCAATAACATCTCCAACATTTTGTAAATAAGGTCTAATTATTTGAAGTCTATCTTGTACGACTAAGTTTAAAACATAACAAACACATCTAACATGAAAAGTAATATCATCTAAAAGTGGATTACATAATTTTACGATTAATTCTACTCATGCAGAGTTATTAGTAGCATTGTCAAAAGAAATTGCACAATTTTTTATTTATTGAATACACATGCAATACATCTCTTATCACAGTAGTGGGTGAGTGCAAATCGGTGCATAAGAAATAATATTTTTATGTAAAACCCGTGAATTATCTAAAAAATGAGCAATTATGCAACAATATGGGAAACTATTGGGACCGCTCCAAACATCACTTGTCAATGCTATCCTATAAGTCAATGATTCAGATGTATTAATCAAGTCAATTTTCCCGTTATCAAATTTTGTATTTGCAGCAACCCCACATGTGCGTTGGGAAAATGTTTGAAATTGTGGGTCATGATAACTAATTGCCTTTCTATGGTTTGAAGTTTACATTGACTAAATGGTAATTTATCTCTAATTATATAATCAACAATTACATCACTATCTTTAATTGAATTGTATTCCTAGTTTTTAAATTTTACTACTAAAGTCTAAAATTGATTGTTGTGACTAGATGCCCCAACATTCCCAGACGGGATTAGTTTTTTTCTAGTACTTTTGCCATTGCATTTTCTAGTTGATGCACTAACAAAGAATTACGATCCCCTTAGGTGATTAATTAATCGATGGTTCAAATCCCATTGAAATGAAAGAGTATTCAAACAAACATCTAATTTTCTAAACAATGAGAAAATTGTGATAATTAATTAATTTATATTTAACTCAGATAAACTAATTCTAATAAATAAACTAAAAGAGTAAAGAAATGCAAATGAGAAGCCAAGAAGAGGTGTCGGCGTGTCGCGAAATCAGAGGAATTTGCAGTAGTTTTAGACTTTTACTCAAACTTGATACGCTTCCAACACAATTATAATACTTACTGAAAGATTTAAGAGAGTAAGTAAGAAAATTGGAAGAAAAAAGAATATTTAGTCTGAAAAAATGAATAAATGTGAGAAATTATATAGATTGTTGTAACGACGTTTTCATAATAAACTTAGTGGCAAAACCGTAATTAAAGAAATTAAAACCTAACGGCTATATCTGTTAGGGTTCGCGGGCCACAGGCCCACTGGGGCTCGTTCCCTTAACGTGCCAGGCCCAAGGCCCAATACGTTTCTCTCACCCAGGTCTATTGTCTTTGTCCAGAAGAATCGCAGTTATATTATTATATGATATATAAAGGCTCGTCCGTGCAAATTTCCCAAAAAAACGGTCTCCCGTCTCCATAATTCTTCGACGCTTTTACCTTTCCCTTCCTCGTCTCGACGTCTCTTCTCTTCCTATCCCGCCCATATTCCCAATCTATTCAGGTACGCGACTCCCTAATTTCCCCTTCACGATTCCACAATCCCCTATAGTTGACGGGTTTCAACCTATTCCAGTAATTGATTTGCTTTGTTGAGTTTTCTAATGTTGTCTTGAGAAGATAAAAAAGGGGGAAAGATGAGTAACGTGTACGAGGGCTACGAGCGCCAATATTGCGAGCTCTCAGCGTCCCTTTCTAGGAAGTGCACGTCTGCTGCCCGGCTCGATGGAGGTAAATATGTTTCTCCCTTTCATTGGCTTCCCCACTTTAATAATCGGCAAATTTTTATAATCTTTTGTGAAGGTAAAAATGTTACATGTTGTAAAATAAAGGGATTATAGTTTATGTTGTTTTGGATCGGTAAAGGTGAGCTTAATTATGAAGAAAAAAATACGATTTGCCGGAAAAGAGAAGCTGCTAATGGTTGTAAAGGGTAAATATTCTAGAATTCCCGGATAATGTTATGGAATAAGACTGCTTAATTGGTTAATCAATTGTGCTATCGATCTTATTCTTTAGGGGTTCTGTTAAGGTGCTGCAAGGGGATGGGGTGTATGCGACAGTGTTGTCGACTAATCAGGTTAATGATCAATTGGATGATTTTGAGAGCTTGATGATGGCATGTTTTACTACAAATTGGATTAGATCATTTACTCCCCTTAGAATCTAGAAAAAATAAATTCACGCGACAAATTAATTTTTGTTCATTCATACTTGCACTAAATTTTCATATTGTGTTTCAGAACGGAAGAAGCAGAGTGTTTTGGAAATACAATCTGGGTTGGAAAATGCGGAATCTTTGGTATTGATCTGATATACGATTACATTCCCTTTCTTGGTCATATATCTATTTGAAGTTGTGGTCATTTGGAATTAGTGTTGTTTATTTTCCATGTATTGTTGTAGATTCGCAGAATGGACCTTGAAGCTAGAAGTTTGCAACCTAGTGTCAGGGCTGCACTTCTCGCCAAGTTGAGAGAATACAAGTCCGATCTTAACAGCCTAAAAAGTGATGTGAAGAGACTCACATCGATCCATGCTAACCAGATGAGAGATGAGTTGCTAGAGTCAGGAATGACAGATACTCTAACGGTAAGTCAGAGTCCTATCTTGTCTACTCGACCTGCTTTGCATATTTTTTTGTTACTTTTTAATTTGTAGTTCGGAGTTCTAAAGTTTTCATCAGTCAGCGTCAAGTTTGTGGTGGGATTTTTCTAGGAGAATATGTAGAGGTTCAAACAATTGCTGTTACAGGGTTTAGTCTATGGAATCACTACTAGATTTTGGTATGATGATCTCGTGTTAGTCGTAAAGAAAAAATGCTCATAATACTATTAGTAATCTTTTCATTGAGGTAGAATTCACTCCGACTTAATGGTCATTGTATGGTTAGTGGCGTCAAGATTTAGTTATAATTCCTTGCTTCAACAATCTAATAGTTTAGATAATATGAACGGATACAACATCCATACAGTGAAAGTATATGATTGAATAATATGTAATTTGCACTTTAAACTAAAGCCAATTCATAATTTGTGTTTATAACTGTAACTAACTAAAACATATATTACTTTAAGAAGCTGCAAAGGAAATTTGGTTGCTTAACCAATGTAAACAATTTAATTTAAATGCCACAATCTTAGCACTTGTTTATTGTTGTATCAATTAATGAATTTCATTTTTTCTGGATATATCAGAAAAATAAAATGCGCATATGTAAAATTCTGCTGCTCGATCAGATTTTCTGTTTTTTATAAAATATAAATCTATTTTCGTATATCTGGTAAAATTTGGATGTAAATACAACATCAAAATGAATTTAATGGTCATATACCTTTCCCATAGTGTCCTATTATTTACAAAAATATATTATTACTGTATCAATATCTTGTCCAGTCTGTACCAACATCCATATCTGTGCTTGAAGGAGCTAATTATTAGCCATGGTTCTCCAATTGGTTACGGGTGTAAATTTAAAAAAAAAACATCATGTTGGATATTATTGACAATTGTATCTTGAGACCTTGCACTTGCAGCTGTTTCAAATAATACCATATCGATGATTCACTGGCAAGAATACACTTTTTTAGATCCACATTTTCCTTGAAATTTCATTTCCAGCAGCATGCAAGATAAGTGCCTTTAGTCTTTGGGATGCATCTTATAAATTATAATGTCATAAACAATATAGCCTACTGAAAAAAACCTTGTAGCCATATGCAAACAGAAGGTTTATTTCAGATCTTCTAGTTTCCTTTGACTATAAATCGTTATTTGTATCAACCACAAGAGATGGAAATTGAAATATGTTTGTTTGTACTTATCACTGATCACAAAAAATAATTGGAAATTGTTAGTTATGCTGTAAACTTGTAAAACTTATATAGATAGGGACTGCATAGCTTGTACTACTACATAAAAAAGCACGCAGAAGAATACGTCTATTATGGCTCCTTGGTATGACTTAAGTGGCAAGATGGGAAAGTAGTGAATAGTTACCACTAGGTTTCAGAGGAACGAAAAAATTGGTTGCGGGGAACTTAAATTTTAAACCACTTTATTGCGTGTATCTATGGGGCTTACTGCCTTTTTGTTTTCCTTTTGTTTTGTATTATCTTCATATAGGTTGAATTTGGAATTTTGAACCGTCCAAAAAGAAGGAATTTTGATCCATTATTGCCTGGCCACTGTTTTATACTTTTATTACCCTTTTTTTGGGTCTGTATCTCATTATGAATTTTGTTGTAGGTGATCCTAGGAAAAAAGACTTATACATAATTTGTGATTATTGTGGCAAAATAGTATAAAGCATAAAAGTACAGTTTAAACAGTTCCCATTGCATTTATACTTCCAACCAAGCACAAATTCAATCATATAGCGCTAAATTGAACAATTTAGGATTTCTCCTCAAAGTACCCTTTACCTGCAATAACTATTGCTCAATGGATAATTTAAGCCGTTACAACGTATGTGTCTATATTCAAATACAAATTTAGTTTTAACAATTATGTTATGATATATTTATTTATGACAATGAGTTCAAAACATTCCTTTAGTTTCAACTCCAATTAGAGACCCTAATACTCAGAGTAAGATGAATATTTTGTGAGGAAAGACCAAAACAAATGGGATTCAGTGTCAAGGTTGCCTAAGATATGAAAAGGTTTGAAAATAAAGAAGTAGAAGATTATAAAGGGTCAAGTAGTATTTATGATTTTACATGGTGTTATGTGCCAAACCCTATAGGCGATGTTTGCAATTTCCTACTGAATTGTTAAAATTGAAAGCATATGTAGGGATTTTATAGTACATATACTTTCTGCATACCATTAGGTTTTAGCTATGTGTTAGGAATTTGAGTTCGAACATCTAAAAACAAATATTATAAAGTGTGTTCGATATAGCATTTGAACGTAGTTAGATGTCATCATGCATGATAATGTGATAGGCATGTAGAAGTCAGTCTAGGAAGCATGGATATTTCTAGACCCTTGACACATCTGTGTCATACTCGTATTGGATACTTGTATCATGGATGCTACCATATATTTCTATGTCACCTAAGGATTTTTTACATGATAATTTAAAACAAAACATTAGAAGCATATACTAGTATTGTTTATAGAATAATAGAATAATATGGGCTTCTAGATTTAGTTGTACAATAAGAACCTCCATTTGCTATTACATTTCAATTCACATTGTAAATGCTTATATATATTTTGATTGGTACTTTAATATATTTTGATTTTTTTTGATTTAATTTTAGGGTAAAATTAATATTCATATTAAATAAAATTTAGTATTGATGTATCTATATCATATTGCTACTTTGAAAGCCAAAGGGAAGTGAAGAACATAGTTTTTTGTGTTAAGTATTTGCAATTGTACAATAAATAGCCTACCATTAGGAATCAACATTTTTTCTTTTAGAAAGTTCAATGAAATAAAATTAATGACAAACAAAACCAACTGATAAAAAAACACGTGTCCTCCTGTGTCCAGTCATTAAATTGTTCACATGCAAAATACCACAAACACATTACGTTGAGTTTCAATGCATGTCTGGGACGTGTCTAAAGTGTGTCAACGTCTAACATGGGTACGCCACAAACATGGAGGTGGATTTAAAGAGTTCTTCCTAGTGCTTTGCTTACTAAATAGCAAAAAAATGTTTTGGTGTTCCTTGTAGTGTTTAACTTTGATATTCTTTCTATCAAACTTGTAGCCTTGTAGGGCATCTAAAAATCAAGCTTTTCAGAATCAAACCGGACGTCAAACCAACAACGTCAAATGTTCAAAGGTTCGATCGGGGTTGGACCAAATCGAACCGGTTGAACCAGTGACCAACATGACGTCATATATACATATTATATATATGTCTTATTTATTAAGACAAAATCTTCAAAACATCTACAATATCAACATTCATAGGGTGTTTTCTTAAAAAAACCCACAAACAAAAAACCCCTAAACACTTCCCACCAATCCACCCAACAAAAACCACTCTTCCCCTCCAACGTCTCTCTCCTCTCCTCTCCCCTTCCTGCTCCTATCTCTCTTCCCCTCCAACACCTCTCCTCTCCCCTTCCCCCAACACCATATCCACCGCCTTCTCCACTCCTCCCCCCTTCCTCCAACACCAGATCCAACAAAAACCAAAACCAAAATTTGGCGACGGGAGTCTTGGTCGGAGGTGGTCGGAGGCGCGACGGCAGTGAGAGGAGTGAGAGGGGAGAGTCGGCGTTAGGGGGGAGGTGGGTTTGGGGTTTCGGGGAAATGAGGGTTTCGGGGAGAAAGGTTAGCGGTCGGATGTTTTTGTTTTTCTTTTCGGATCCGGGTTGCTCGATTACCCGATTGTCCAGAACCACTTGTCCAACCTGCCGGTTGAACCTCCGGTCCGTTACGGTTCGCTTCAAATCCGGTTTTTGCAGCCTCACAGGACCGGACAGGCCTCCGGTTCACGGTTGAACTGGTTCGGTTTTCAAAACAATGCTAAAAATATTAAGAAGTCTAAGTGATAACACTTATTAAGATAAATGCTAAAACGTTTTTTGATTTACTCGTGAAACCTTAGATACTTCTCTAGTTATTGCACATAAGGGTCAAGCATGTCATTCTTTTCACCCAATAGTGGCATTTGTTTTGGTAGTAAGATTGTTGTTCTAAAACCTGTTTATTTTTCAGGCATCAGCTGATCAAAGAGCAAGGCTACTAATGTCAACTGAAAGGCAGAATAAATCTAGTGACAGAGTCAAGGAAAGTCGAAGGACTATGTTGGAGACTGAGGAGCTTGGGGTTTCAATTCTTTCAGACTTGCACCAACAACGCCAATCTCTTTTGCATGCAAATAATACTGTATGCACTTGATTTATATGTTCTATATTCTAGTTTATTTTCTTGTATTTCTTTGAATCGTTGGATGATTCAAAATCAACCGCTTGATAGGCTTACTGTGTGTTGTTGACATTCAATTTAGGCCATGTTCTGCTTAGCATAATTGGAAAGTTAAAACAAACATTTTAATCGAAACTAGTTGATCTATGTGGACTTATTACGTGGGCAATTTTCTCAATCAAACAACAAAATACAATCAAAGGTGTGTAATTAGATTGCATCATACCATTTTATTATTATAAACCAAACTTGAACCTCTAAGTAGGTAGTTCAAATGCTAACACCAAAAGTCCTGAGTTTACATTTTGAGCAGCTTGCACCCCCATTATCTTGTTGGCTGTTGTTAAGTCAATTTGTTATTCAAAAACATCTAAAAAGTAAAATCACCTCACTTGCTGTTTTTCATTATAGTGTCAAATGTCTCAGGCTGGCATGGAATTTGTCCATATATTTGAGCACTAAGACAACCATCTTTGATGGAAAGTTGATAGCTTTCGCCATTCTGATCCCATCCTCCTAGCTACTAATTTCTTGTAAGGCCATCAGTAATATCCTTGTCCCATGTACCTGCCACTACTATCATAATAGCTTGATGATTTAGATATATATTTCTCAGTTATGTTGACTGGTTCCTGTAATACCTTCCTCCTGGTCTTTTTTTCTTTTCAATATCAGAGCGTGCCTTATCTTAAGATCATAAATGTCTGAAATGGTGGCCATTGTTACTGTTATGAAAAAGTATCTTCGAACAATGATGTCTAAATTTCTTTTAGATGTTACACATGATAGCTAGGTATTTCCGTCCAATCCTAAGTTTACCTGTTCCATAGTTCCATGATGGCAGCAGCCACACTTGGCCAAACCTTTCGTGATGCACGGCATTCTGATCTGAACTGTTCTTCATAACACTAATCCAGGATGTCAAGGTATCTAGTCTTTGTCATCAACCAATGTTATGCAAGCGCAGTCTGAACTTTTTCCTAGAAGTATGCAATAAGCAGCCAATTTGAATTTTAGGTGGCTTTCTTGATTTTTGGTAGAATGAGCTTTTTCTTTTTGGTTCCAATCTCTTAGATGGTAACTCGATAATTCCATAGCTCAGCTTAGTTTTTTTGATTGTCACAAGATGTTGATTGGAATTTGTAGCTATTTATGATTCTTCACCTTTTAATATGTTTCAGCTTCACGGTGTGGATGACAACGTCAGGAGGAGCAAAAAGATCTTAACTGCAATGTCCAGAAGGATGGACAAGAACAAATGGATTATTGGTTGCATAATTGCCGTTCTTGTTCTTGCAATTCTTGCTATTTTGTATTTTAAGCTTGTTCATTAAACTGTATACGAGCTACTTTTCCTGCTGAGGTGGGCTTGTTAAATATCTAAGTTTATGGGGTCAAGAAATCTGTTCTTGTTTATTTGAATACATACCGTATACTCTTGGTGTAAGGTATGTTCTCTTAATCTTCTTCTGTTTTTGTGTGTAAATTGAAATTTCTTCTGCTTCCCTGTTTTAGGAAGACAAGTCAAATTTGTATCAACTATGATGAAGTTGACAATGCATGCAAAATTTATCCCTTGACCTATTGGTCGAGATGTCCTCTCGCTACGCTCGAGTTGCTATCGCACCTTTCAGGTCGAGCTGCAAACGCACCTTTGCATCGTTTTGTGGCTGTTTGGGAGAACGTGTATGTGTACTATTTTTTTTCCACTTGCTTGGCTTGCTCTTGCTTGATGTTTCTGAACTTCAGAGCGTAAAAATTGTCGTGTGTTAATGCGAGTCTTTCCGTTGAACTTAAAGTCTGTTGATGATATAGTGGTGCTTGGTTAACAACATTCTCCGCTAAGGTATTTGTCTTGTTATAGTCATGTCAAACTAAATATGGTTGTGGGTGAAAGTCAGGTTACGTAGCGAACTAACATTGTTACAAAATCCAAATTCTATAACCTTTTGATACGGATTCAATCTCTGGTGACTTAGCTGGGGTTTATATATGAAACTCCCATGATCATGCACTGTGATAACCAAGCAGCCATCTTCACTGCAAACAATCATGTTTTCCATGAATGTTCAAAGCATATTGAGGTGGATTGTTATTATGTGCGTGATATGGTGGTGAATGGTACTATAGTTACACATTAAACTCCAACCACAAGGCAATTCGCAAGTATCTTCACAAAGGAATTAGGACTCAATATTTTCCAATGTTTGTGTGACAAAGTTGAGTAATAGATATCTATGCTCGAGCTTGACGGAGAGTATTGTGAATTTAGAAGGAATTCTTGATATTAGAGAGAGACTAAGAGAGACATTGTCTGGAGAAATTGTAATGATGTTCTTACGCATTAAGAATCAATCATCTATTGATTGGATACTAAATGTTTCGTTTCCACCTTACGTAACCTCTATAAAATATAGGTGTTTGTCATAATAATAGATATCCAATTTCCATTATTTTCTTTTCTACAATTGCGACCTAGATTGGAATCCTTACTGTAGGATTCTACATTAATTCAGTTGAGACATGAGATAGTTAAGGCAATTTTCTACTTCAACATGGAACCCGACAGAAGTTGAGACATCTATAAGTTTAGAAGGACTATTTGTTTCTGTATTAGGAGAATATTAGATCAGCTAGATACAGAAAAGGATCTTGACAACCATTGCAAGTTTTTTGTAATTGGGTAGCTTTGTGTAGATAATTATTGGAGTGTTCTATTACCAGGCGACATTGCTAATCCATTGTGTAGGATACACCGAGTAAATAATTTTCCTACTATTACCGACGGATGCCAACTTATACCGGCGAATAAGTACCTTTTGGCTCTTTCAGGGTTTTGATTTACACAACACATTAATCCATGTTTTTCATCAATCATCCACAACACATTCATTCATTTAACCACAACATTCATTCATCCACAAACATAATAATTTATATATGCATTCATGTGTATAATTCATATATACAAATATACTTGAACTCAAAACAAAGTGATACAACACAATATGACAGATACTTCAAAATAATTTCACAAAAATAATTGGTGAGAATAAATAATTATACAAAAATAACACAACGTTGAGCTCCCGTTGCCACCGGAGAGGGGCTCAGAGGGCAAGGGTCGGGAAGGAAGGTGAGGAGGGAGGCAGAGGGAAGGGTGGAAGAGGGAGGTGGAAGAAGGGGCAGTGGTGGTGGAAGAAGGGATAGTGGTTGTGGAAGGAGGAGCAGTGGTGGTGGAAGAAGGGGTGGTGGTGGTGGAAGTAGGGGCGACAATGGTGGTGGTGGGGAGGTGGTGGAAGAAGGGGAGGGGGCGAGAGGGGAAAAGTGAATGGAAAGCTACTGATATAAAGACAAAACCTACACCGACGGATAACTACTGTTAGTGTATCTTTATACATTCGTCAGTGTATCTTTTTCCGCTCAAACTTCATTTTTCCACGATCCAAATTTTCAATAACCTACACCGATGGTAGGTATCCGTCGGTGTAGCTCTATGCATCCGTCGGTGTAACATTTTCGCACCAAAGAATTCATTTCCCGGAATCTAAATTTTCAATAATCAACACCGACGGTTGTATCCGTCGACATATGTTGACGATTTGACGAAAGCTACGAAATTATTGTCCGACGAACTTTATCCGTCGGTGGTATAAACATATCCGTCAGAGTATCGTAGCATCGACGAATTCATTTTCTGGTCAGTGTAAGTGTACCTACAGGTATATGAATCTTGTATATGAATTCGATAATAATCCGTCGATAAAACATGTTTTTCTAATAGTGTTGCAAGCATGAATTAGTACTATTGTACGCATCTCACACTCCAGTTGGAGCATAGGTATATGAATCTTGTATCATGTTGATGGACAAAGATAGTCTCATATTGTTCAAGACTAAATATCTAAGACAATATATAACCATATTCGATTCACTATCTTCCATCCAAGTGCTTAAGATGTGGCACATGGCGGAACAACCAAATTTTACAGGGTATTAGAGTAAGTTGATCGGCCGGTGGACCTACTCCAACTTGTATTGTCCATCTTTAGAATGTGATTTCAGTTACGCTTTTGGAGTTGTGTTGCAAAAAGTGTTTAACATTGCTCAAGACAAAAAAAGATGACACATAAAAGAGTTGGATCCACTCATCCACTACCCTCCACCTTAGTAGTTGGTTTTGTAGATACATAAAATGTAGATCCACCGAATCCTGACAAATGTGTTTTCTCCAATTTTTAGGTAAATTCATTTTTTGCACATTGATCAAGGCCAGGGGTGAAACTTTGTGTCTAAACTCACCAATCCGACCGCCTCTGTATCTGAAATCAATTTTTATTATTGAATCAGAAAACATCTGCAAACCACATTTGTATCCAGATTTGAACATTTGCAAAAAGCAAAGTGAATGTGGATATTGGTACATCCGATTTAAATAATATTCACTCTGAAAATAAAGTTATTATTATAATATTTAAATATATATATTTATGGTTGTAGTGTTTGTATAATATTTACGTTTACACATATTTATAAAATTATTATTATTTGTAATATGATTATTTAGTTTCTACTTCTTCTGTGTTATATATCATATATTAAGTATCTAAATTTTCACTTCATATTATTATTTTTACATTAAACTTGGTTTCTCTGTCATACATCATGTAAAGTTTTGCTAGATACAATATTTTGAAGTGGAAAAAAGTTTTTTTACAAGCTCCAATACTTTCACCGTGGATGAGGATTTATATATATTCGAAATGAATCCATAGTCAATGTAATGACTACGGTGGAGGAGACCAACGATAAGTTTATTTCTGTTGATCCTCAAGTCCTTTCCATTTATGAACCATATGAGTGGTTGTTGACATTGGGGCTAATGTTCAAGTATGTGTTGATAAGTCCATGCTTGTCTCTTACCAGCCTGTTGATGGAAGGACCGTGGAGATGGCGAGTGGAAACATTGCAATGGTGCTTGGTATTGGAGTGTCAATCTGAAGTTACCTTCAGGGAGAGTTCTTTCACTGCATAAGATGCATCATGTGCCTGTCTATTGTCGTAATATTCTTAGTGGTCAATGTCTGGTAGTTGAGGTTATGAAGTCATGTTTAAGTGCAATAAAGTTGTATTAACTTATTTTGGTACTTTTATTGGCAATGGGTACTTGTCTGGTAGTGGTTTTTTCATGTTGAATTTGCATTTGATAATCGTAATGCTATTTGTGTGCATGATGAGCATTCTTCTCGTGTTTATTCTATTGAGTTTTGTGATGTATGAGATGGACATTTAGGACATGTGAACCATCAATGTTGGAAAAAAATGATGAATTCAAACATGATCCAAACTATGTCATTGAGAATAAAAAATGTCAAGTGTGTGTACAAGCTAAGCAACCGAAGAAACATTTTCATGCTGTGAATAGGCAAACTAATATTTTAGAGTTGATACATACCGATACTTGTGATTTAATGACATGTTAACTAAGGATCATAAGAAAGATTTCATCACTTTCATTGATGATAGTTCAAAATATTGTTACGTATAGCTTTTGAAAAGTAAGAATTAAGCATTGTCTAAATTCTTTATTTTTAAGAGTGAAGCATATACTCAAACTGAAAAGAAACTTAAGAGGTTGAGATCTGATAGAGGTGACAAATATACGTCAAACATGTTTGAACATGTTTATAAGAGTTCTGGCATAGTTCATGAGGTAACAACACCATATTCTTCACAATCTAATGGGATTGCTGAACCAAAAAAATAGAACATTATAAAATGATGCATTGCTGGAGAGTTCAGGATTATCAAAATATATGTGGAGGGAAGCCTTGAATGCGGCTTGCCATATTCTGAATAAAGTTTCCCAGAAACATAAGTAGTTTAGTCTTTTTGAACTCTGACATGGTCGAAATCCATCTTAAATATCTTAGAAATTGGGTTTGTCTTGCAAAAGTATTAAATCCTAAACATAAGAGGAAAAAACTTGGTCCAAAGACCGTTGATGCAATATTTCTTGGATATGTGACTAGCAGTTATGCGTACAAATTCTTGGTAATCAAATGTGAGATATTTGGCATTGATGTTAATACTATTGTTGAACTTCATGATGCAACATTCTTTGAGGATGTATTTCCCATGAAACCTGGAGTTCCTCAACAAGTTTGACCTGTGGGTGATCCCTTTACGAGTGATTTCATTCATGAACATATGTGGAAATTAAGGATGCAAATGTGAGGGCAGATTCGTCTATTACCGAACCTGAGTTTTCTCAAACTCAAGTTGAAGTTGAGCCTAGAAGAAACAAATGGTCTTGGATTGCCAAGGACTTGGGAAGTGATTTAATCACGTACCATATCAAGGATGATCCTAATACTTTTAATGATGCTGTTATGGCTTCTCATGAAGCGAAGGATTGGAAAGATGCAATTAAGAAGGAAATGGAATCCATTGTCTTCAATGGGACATGGGAGTTGGTGAATCTTCCTTCGGGTTGTTCAACAATTGGTTGTAAATGGATATTCGAGAAGAAATTGAAACCAGATGAATCCTTGATAAATACAAAGCCAAATTAGTTGCCAAGGGCTTTAGACAAAAGGAAGGAATAAATACAAAGGAATATATTAGTTGCCAAAGGTTTTGATACATATTCCCTAGTGTCTCACATGACTACTATCCAAGTGCTTTTAACATTGGTATCCATATATGATTTTACGATCCATCAAATGGACATAAAAAGTGTTTTTTTCATGGTGATTTGGAAGAATTGTTTTATATGGATCAGCTTGCACTAGTGCAGAAAAACCCATATACGTTGGATATACAAGGGTATATACATCGGCTTTTGGCGATCCAACTGACCGTCATATATGTCCCTGACGCCTATGCCCTGGTGTATAGACGTTGACTTATACGACCGACGTCTATACCATGTATAGACGTCGGCTATATACGACCAATGTCTATACCTATAAATAACCCAAAAAAATACATTACAACCTGTAGCAGGCATTCAACCTGTACATTAATCAACCATCTTAAGCCCAAGTGCCCCAAGTACATTAATCAATAATCTTAAGCCGAAGCACATTAATCCCACTTGCCTATTTTAGTGTGGTACCCAACTCCCATTTAGAAGTAAGGTGTGGTGGAGTACATCAACCTGACGAACCAAAATCTTTCTCCGATGTGGGACTAAACAACCACGTAGAATAGGAGTCGATTTTATAGGGTAGCCGATGTCTATACCTTTAAAAAATACATTACGGCCTATAGACGTCGGCTACCCTATAAAACCGATGTCTATACCGTTAAATAATCCAAAAAAATACATTGCAATCCCCAACCATCTTAAGCCCAAGTGCACCAACCACTTGCCTATTGTAGTATGGTACCAAACTCTCATTTAGAAGTAAAGGGATGGGGGAGTACATCAACCCCACTACCAAATTTTCCGTCTCCATTGTGCGACTAAACTACATGTATCAATTTCACCTAAATTCAACCACCACTCACATTCACATACGTTGCATTGTTTCAACTTAATTAATTTTACGAGCACACATACGTACTATTCAAACCCATCATCATCCAAACTAATTTTGTTTGGTATATATGCGATCTATCTTATTGTATATTGATTCCTACATATATTAACAAGTATATATGCAACATTAGTACGTACTAATACCACAACTGGAAGTGGATATTAGTTGAGAAAAAAATGAAAAAATGATGATGGATGGGGGAAGTCGGGTAATTAATTACCTACTCCACCACTCCTAAAAATGGATTCCATCATTAATTTGAACAGGAAATTAATAAATACGTATGTTGAAATCTTTCAATAGGGTCAGTGTTATATTAGGCTGACGTCTATGTCTCTATATAGACGTTGGCTCCACATAGGCCGACGTCTATAAACCCTATAGACGTCAATCAACTATAACACCGATGCCTATGTCTCCATATAGGCGTCGGTTACAGTCATACCCAACATCTATAATGTTAGATGTTGTTTGCTTAGGGATCCGACGTATATATCGTGATGTCTATTCCCTATTCTACACTAGTGTTGAGGGATTGTTAGCTGCTGGAAGTGAGAGAAAAGTTTATAAACTTGTTAAGTCACTTTATGGACTCAAACAAGCTCCTAAAGCATGACATGACAAATTTCACAAAGTCATATTATCATTTGGAGTTCAGGTTATTGATTCTAACAAGTGTATATTGCAAAAGTTAAAGGTGAGTTAAAGGATTGCAATGTGTGCCGATGACAAATTTCTGTTTGGGTCAAATCTCGATATAATAAAAGCTTAAAGAGGATAGAATCCCGATAAACTTACATTTATAAATTAACTTGTTAACAAGATACAATTGATGAAAAAAGAAGACCACTTCTCTCGCATATTGTCTATCTCCTCTTGGAAAAACGGTTTAATGATGTTTTTTGAAAATCTACAAAGTAAACAAACTCATATATTAACATATAAAATGGGTCACCAAACATATATAACGCAACATAAGATATATATCAAAATTTATTTATGTAAATCTCGCGATTCCACTCCCTCAACTTGTTCCATATACTTCATTATGTAGTAACCGCATTTGGTATTTACAACTTGTATACGATACTACAATTAAGAAGTCATGTATATTAGGAAAACAACAGAATTAATCAAAGTCTAATGCATATTATATATACAAACATTACTGAATCATCTTACCTTCATGGCATGTCAAATATTTGCTTCTTTGACCACTCCTATTATCCATCATCTTATAGATATTCATGGCCCTACTACAATATAAACGATCAAAAATAGATTCAAATATTCAAGAACAACAAATTTACTTAGAATATGAATGTAGCAATTCAAAATAACTTACAACTGAATAGTATGCTTCAAATCATTCCTGGGTTTCTTCGATGCGAAGGGATCAAACTAGTAGACAATATACGTATCGAGATGTACCAAAACTAACATCCAATGATCAGTGAAAACCATTTATGTTAGATTACTTCATCATTTATATAATCCTAATCTTGTTTATGATTCCCAATTGATATATAATGAAATTACAAGTATTATAAAATATAATGAGATACTTGCTGTTAGGATCGAAGACCCTCTAATTATGGTCTAGATGTGGAATTAAAATGATAATTAGGGATTAAGAGAGAAAACGTCCAATCCACTATTGGATGCCAGATTTAGAGAGGTTCGACACCGCACCCAATTATAATCCTCCTCGTAACCCTCACTCGCTCCTCTGAGCCTTGCTTACGGTTCCACAAACTGATTTCCGTTCTGGGTTGAGATCATCAACACCGTTTACAACGCCAAGCCTCGCGAACAAGCTCGCCTCACTCGTGTCTCCTCTCAAAACACGAGAGGGAGATTCCTCAAAGCTTTACAACTTGCTGATTCTTTGATATGGAAGTTGAATCAAATCTCACTAAACACTCTAACTTGAGCACACTTGGATATATGAAAGGAATGGATATGCAAGTGGTGAAGTTTGGCTTTGAGTGTAGGAGGATGAGAGCTTAAAGATGTAGAGGATATGGCTTTGAGTATGGATCAATAGGGAGTGTTCAAAAGTTCTAAAGTAAAGATATGAGACCCTATTTATAAGCTTTCAAGCTCTACTAGCTGTTTGGGAGTTGGTCAGATTTTGGAGCAATGAGAAGCAAGAATGTGCTTTATGCTCAAGCAAATTTCTGGGAAAGTTCGGTTGACCATTTGAGGAACGGTAGTCTGAAACCTGAAGGTTGGATTGGTCTGAATTAAGCATTTGGTTGGCTGAATTTATTCAGATCACCGTTCACCCACTTCCAGTAACTTTTTCGAATTTCAACCTATTTATGCTCGATTGACCGTTTCAAGTGGACAGTAAGAATAAGCTAGACTCTTATTATACAAGTTCGGTAGACTACTAGCTATTCAGATGACCAAAGTTCGTGTGGCTTTTACGCTGACAATTATGGCTCAAAACTTGGTTGAATACAATGGTCATATGCCACATGTAACTATCCGTTGCGTGCTAAATGCCAAGAAGGAATCGGTTGACCGAAAGGAGTTCGGTCGTCTGAAATTGGACAAGTCAATTAGGCTCTACGACTTGATTTAAATGTGACCATTGGAGAAAAGTCCAAAACTGGTTAAAGCAACGATTGACCAAAGGTGTTTCGGTAGTCCGACTGGACAATGCCAGAGAGCATCCTATCGTCTACTAATGGGTAGGGTTTGATTATGCAATAGGTGTTTGTTTGACCGAACTTGGCCGAGACAGAATCCTAGTGCTCAAGTTTACATTAAACCTTATGGACTCATTAAATATAAAATTACATGTCTTGGTCCAAAGTTTTGATTACAAGTCTCGAGTCTTGATGTCTTTGTCCCAATGCTCCTTTTCTTGAAGTATCTTGATCAACCTATTAAGTTGATTGTAGGTATACAAGTATATGTGCAATGTATGTAATCGTGTTTGCTCACTTTGATTGATTAAGATAAGTTTGATTAATTATGAAAATTAATATAGATTAAGGCCTAAAAGCCAACACTTCCTTACTGCAAATATGTGCTAGAGAACAAGCCTTGTTTTGTTCTTGCCTTACATTTGCAATTGTGGACACTCTTGTATCCTCAATTTGATTTCTTGTGCTGCGGAGTATAGTGGGACACAGATAACTAAATATGTTACCAATCTTCATTTGGTAGAGATACCTATTAAAATTCAAATTAACAGGATTTAAATTGAAATGTAACATAAATATGTTTGAAAAAACGAATGATTTACTTTAAGTGGACATGGATGATTGTTATACACAATCTTTCCATCTTAAGGAATTTCATCAAATCAGCCATTGTGACATAGAGCTTTGCTTTTATGCCGTCTTCTGTTGTTTTGCCTAGGATTGGTTTGTCCATAAAGCTTTCAACTGCACAATATTCGTCTTTATGTTGTATCAATGTGTATACCACTTTGCAATTCATAAGCAACACAATCTCATCAATGAAGCCCTAATTTTCAGAGGCTGTTGACGATGAACCTTCAACCTGAAACATAAAGAAATATTATTGGAACATTCCTACAAGAGTAATATATCAATACTTATGGAGTTATTAAATTCAAAGTTAATACATTCTTCTTTTTTTGTTTCTACTTGTGTTTTCTTATGTATTGGAATTGGGTCTTCAATTTCAGGATTCACACTGCCCGCAATACTTTCTGGTGTTGACGTAGGTGTAGCCATATCCGTCGAATATCCAAAGCATTTATATAAATTCTCCATGATGTCTTCAACCTATGGATCTTTTCTTCCCAATTCATGTGAATTCCTCTCCTACTACGGTTTGAGGATGATGACCCAAAGTATTGTTGTAGTCCTATTTGACTGCTGACTCCACGTACTTGTCCAATATGCTCCTCTCTTCTGAAGGTTTCAGACAAAATATATTTTCTACCTTCTGAAAAAAAATCACCTTGGGAAGCTTGTAGCGTAAGATCGTCCTATTATGAACCACAAGAATTTTAAAAAATATATCATTGCCTAACGTTAAACACTTTTTATAAATTAATCATCGTATACAAACCACAACAATAAAATGTAACCACTTACAATCATAGATGCAACCTGTGCAAACTCATTATTACTGTTAGTCCCGTCCAGAGCAACGCTATCTCTCTTCCACTTATCTTATACCTAGCAGGGGGAGACAAAGGAGACAAATTACTGGCTTGCTCTTCACTCAGACCAGCCTCTAAAGCTTCTTGCTTTTTCATTGCAACCTTTTCATCCATCATTGTCTCTCCAATTTACAGTATCTCCCTCGAGACAATTGGTGTTGAAACTTATTCTTTGATTTTCATTCTTTGTTAAGCGCTCGTAGTTTCTACAAACATAAATAAGAGATTAGTTATCATAGTAAACATTTCAATGTATAAACGAAGTATGAATGTATATTTTACTAATTTTTTTGGAGTTAAGCATTGATCTTTTGAAATCGGCCCATGTCGTCTGAGAAATAAAATTATAAATTGCACATGGATCTCGATCTTTATATTCCCCCAATATGAAATTTGATGTCAACTTGGTTTTGAAATCTTTCCAGCGATTACCCACATACTACATCCATGTCTTTTTTAATTCTTTAGTTGATTGAAAATTGATTCTTTTCCTAGAAAATGAAAACAATGAAAACTAGTATCGATTAGATAAGAAACTGTAAAGAGAAATAATTAACTTAAAAGAAAATCTAGAAAACCATGAACTAACCATTGCATCTTTATGTTGAACGTTAATTAAACCGCAAGTGCACGACCGCGTTGAAGCCGTGGCAAATATGGGTCGTCCTCAGGGAGGTGAGCAACCTCTCGTTTGCACGAAATCAAGTGGCGAAAAAAATGGAGAAGAGAGTGGATTATGCTACGCTATGCTACACTACACTACGAAGTATGAAATGCGAAAGAAAGCAACAAACGATTAACTAAAACTTAACTAAGAACGAAAGAAGAGTGCTGGAATTCAGAAATGGAAAACCCCTAAGGGGTGGAGTGAGTGCACACATGCAAAGAGGTGGGTGTTGAACACATTCTTTAAGCACACATGAAGGTGGTGTTATCATGCATAGGAAGTGTCTAAATGTTATGGCAAAACCTATCAATCTATTCACCATCCTAGTTGATTACTTCAGAACCTAAACAAGCATGAGAGGTGTCTAATCATTTTGGCAAAACTCATCAAGTTATAAATTCTATCCTAAACAAGCAAGCATACATTCATGTTTTGTTAACACATTGTAAATAAAGCATTCATTCCATTCTCTAATGCATGTATGAACATTAACTCCACCCCCCAAAGGGGATGGAACTACTCACTACACATTAGACTAATTATTAAACTAAGCAAGGAAAACATATTAACTAAGCTAGTAAAACTAATGAGATGAAATTAAGCAAAGTAAAACAAGAAACATGAAACAAACAACATAATAAAGAAACTTTTATTAAAGTGACTCACATTTCAAGTAGCATCCTCCTACTTTAGTGTGTGCTTCAAGGTCTCACTTCTAGTAGGAAGAATAGCCACTTAAAATATGAAGTGGTTACAATAGAAGGTGAAGAGTTCTATTTATAGCCAAAGAAAAAGGCAATCCGGGACAATCCCCCGATGTGGGACTAAAAAAATACCAAAAATAGCCTAAACATCCTCTAATACATGTGCTGGAGACATTTGAGCGGATTTAGAAGGATCCAGACCGCCAATTGGCGGTCCATAAGATCTGGATCTGGCTAAATTTCTTTCTGGGTTTTTCTGGATTCCTCTATCGGTCTTTGATGCATCTACTTTGTTTATTGGAGCTCCGACCCGAATCTAATTGCCAAAATACTCCCCAAGATGGTGTGGAGTTTTCTGTTTTGCTCTTTGGTCCTTTGGTCTTACGTTCAAGTCCTTCTCCCTTGCATCTTAGTCCCCAGATCTCACAATTCAGTCATTTTCCCAGCTTTTGGGGCCTTTTATGCTTCATCTCTTGAAACCTATTTATTTCTGAAATTCAAACATAAAACTCGTAACATAGCATTGTTTAGGTGAAAGATAATGGATATAATATACAAATATAGGCATGAAATGATGTCAATCACTTTCCAAAATCGGGTTTTTAGTGATAAATGCACGGTTGACCACTTGTCAATGCAAATATTTACTTTGCTTCTCGTAAGAGTAGCCAAATAACTTGCCCAATAAATTTGGTTTTCTCGGGTTGGCTCCAAGTAAAAATCAAACTCCAAAGGCAATGGACATTCCCGTTTAATTTTTTTGCTGAAACGCTAACATAAGAGTAGCTCTATGGGCATAAGACGATATCATTTCATTGTCACTTGTAGCGTTGACAATTTTATCGTTGTTCCATTTGGGCCTGTCACCTGAAGCAATACAGAAAAATGGTTGGTTATATTCATAATTTAATACATTCACTAGTAATTTAGCAATAGAGTAATAACTTAGCAATGGAGTAATAACTTAGCAATAGAGTAAAAACTTGCTAAATCAAACTAAAATTCTCATCAATAAACACCAAGTAGCACACACCTACTACATGCATTACTAATTTAGTACAGAACAATCAAACAAGCACATTCCTCTAAAGAAAACTACATTTTTTCCTTAACTTTACTAACAACGATTCTTCCTCATTCATTTCATCACAAACTAGTCCTATACATCATTCTTAGAGTAGAAGATAATCATCAACATGTTATACCGGAATACAAGAAAGCAATTGCAGAGGATAGTGCATCATAAAGAAAAACTTGTATTAAAAATAAACACCATTTCCGCCAAGTGCAATAATATCCCATGTCCATATCTGAAAACATCAATATTTAAATTCCAATATTTTTAGAAAAACCATATATTGATTTTTTCTTCACCAGTGAACAAAGTTTTAAAATTCTCATTAGATACTACTATCACTTTATTTTAATCATACCAACTTATGAGAAAAATATGAACCAACATGAGTGATAATAACTTGTTATTGAAGCAATAGAGCAAAATGATTGGTTACAATCATTCCAAGATTATTAGTATAGAAAATAAACCAACCAAACAAACAAACAATCAAATAAGCACGTTCCTCTAAAAACCTAAACAGCAAAATCAAAACTTCCTATAGCAATCAACTAACCAACCAAACTGACCAAAACCTACAGGCAGAAAAAGAGAGCAGAAGCATACTGTACTTCCTAACCACACCTCCACTTTATTACTGCTAAATCCCATACTAAGACAAGCACATCATCTCATACACTTCCTTACAACAAAAACCAAGTGGAAACACCAGAAACCAAATAAATGCCACACATACGTACGGTTAGATAACTTCTACAATTGACATAAAACTAGTTAGATAACATCACTAGAAATTTTACTAAAGAGTATGAAAAAACAAAAAAAGGAAACCTCACCTTGAATGATCAGACTGCGTGGTGGTGGTAGGCAACGATGTTGGGGTGACTGCCAATGGCTTGGTGGTTGTAGTTTGCTTGGTAGGGCTGGTCCGAGGCAAAACTTGTCGGGTGTGATGGGTTGCTCAAGGAGGCAAGTTGGGTTTCGGTTGGTGCTTTGAGGGGGCTGGTCCAGGGCGACACTGGTCCAGAAGTGCTGGTCGAGTAGGGTCGCAAAGGAGCCTTGTTGGGTCGGGTTGCAATTGGGGATGGTCGGGTAAGGTCGCAAAGCGGGCTGATCGGGTAGGTTTGCAAATGGTGGCAAAGCGGGAGTGGGTGAGAATTCCTAGAGTGGAGGGTTGCTATGTTTGATTTAGGGGTGAAATTAAAAATCTCACGTTGGATGTTAACGTAAATGCGGACGTGGTATGTCTTATTATTAAGAAACCAAACGTCGCAATAAAATCTAATAAAAAGGACATCTCACATCAGATGTTAATGTAAAGTTCGACGTGGTGTCTCATTATAAAGAAACAAAACGTGACAAAAACCCAATAAAAAGGACATCTCACGTTGGATATTACCCTAAAATCTGACGTGGTGTGTTTTATTATTTAGAAACAAAATGTCACACAAAATAATAATAAAAATGACATCTCACCTCGGCCTTTAAAATATTATCCGGCGTCGAATGTCCTATTATTAAGAAATAGTTTTGGCGGCCTATTGGGTGTCGTTATGAAAGGACACAACCTTTCATTATAAGGGTATGCAAAGAGACTCAACCTTTTATTATAGGGTCTATAAAATCCTAGGCTGTAGTATATTCCAATCATCGTTCATAAACCCTAAACCCTATTGCATTCGTAGTTCCAGTTGTGTATTCGATCTACCAAAAAAAAGACCTTACTTCAAACACAATTCCATCAACCACTACTCAAGTGATGACGAGAAAGACATAATCAGTGGACCAATATGGGGAGGCTATCCCCTAGTTGAAATATCGAGAGTCCCATGTCTACCCCATCGCACCTGTAGGTGTGTTTTGAAGGCCATAGAGTTGTGGTCCAACACCCCGAACAAGTGATTGAATAAGTTAAAATACCACAAGTGCAAGACCGCGTTGAAGCGGTGGCAAATATGGGTCGATCCACAGGGAGGTGTGTTTACTTTGGCTAGTTCAAAGGGGAGTAGGAAAAAGAGGGAAAGAAGTTGTGATTACACTACACTAAACTAAGAATGAGCAAACAATAAAACTAAACTCCATGGAGTGGAGGTGTGTAGGTATGTGTGTGTGAGTGGTTCTTCTTTTCAATTAGAAACTAGTATAGTTTGTGTGGCATATAAGTAGAAGCTAATGTAGAATCTAAGTGTAGGATACACAACACTACATGGCCAACCATGAACATGCATATCTCACATAACGTTGAGGTTGATTTTAGATTCTCAAGCATGCAATAAGTACCTAGTGTGGCCATTAGAGCATCAATCAATCCTACATACAACCTGAATCATTCATGTAAATGTGCACCAAACATGGATCCATACATAACAAGTCATTCTCATCAAATCATAACAAGCAACAAGATAAACTCTAAACTAGCATGACATAAGTACATAGTGTGGACATTATCCCATCTAATACAAGTTTAATCATGCTACAAGTATAGATATATATTAAGCATATGAAATGACACAAATAAAAGAATCCACAAACATCACATATTCTACATTACTCCACCCCAAATGGGGATGAAACTACTCACTACTCATTAAGAAAGAAAGACAAAATGAAATTAAACTAAGCATGCAAAAAAGACAATATAAAACTAACTAAGAAAAAATATTTTATTGACAAACTCACATTACAAGTAGCATTCTTCTCCACCATGAGTTTTTGCTCCAAGGCTTACTTTAAGTAGAGAGAATTCTACCAAGCAATGGGTAAATACAAAGGAGAAAGAAGAGTTCTATTTATGGTCATAGAAAAAAGACAATCGGAGACAATCCCCCGGTATGAGACAAAAAGCGTAATATAAAAGACATAAAACAACATAACCAACGACCTGACTTAACAGTGAACATTTTGGGCACATTTGGACCACCAACTGGCGGTCTGGGACAGCCAATTGACGGTCCATATGTCTTGGATTGAGTCTTGATTTTTGTGATTCGTTTCTGGCTTGATTTCTTGATGTGTTATGAACCCGATTTGGTTGTGGATGTTTGGGCCCAAATCTAATTGCCAAAATACTCCTCTTGATGGTGTGGAGCTCCTTGATTTGCTCATTGATTCTTTTGGTTTACATCCGGGTCCTTCTCTCTTGCATCTCAGTACATAAGTCCTGCAATGCAGTCCTTTTTCTTGCTTTTAAGTCCTTTTATAGTCTCTTCTTCTCAAACATGTTTATTCCTAAAACTTAAACATAAAACTCGTTACGTAGCATTGCTTAGGCTAAGAATGAAGGATATAAGACACAAATATATGCATGAGATGATGTCAATCAAATTCTCCCACACCAAACTTTGCTAGTCCCGAGCAAAACAAAGAAAGGGAAAAATGAAATAAAGGAAAAAGCATATGAACAACAGGGAAATCATAACTCACTTTTGTAGGAATCGCGGTTGCACTTAGCACGTGCAACAAACCGTTAAACCCCCTTGTCGCCAAGGAGGAGGAGTGTTGTATCTTGAGGGTTTTCAACAGATATACCCACAAAATCCGAACATTGATGCAATATTCAATCTAGAAACTCGACTCGCTGGACTCATTTTTGTCGATCATTGGACATGGTAATCCTACGAGCCGACTCTATATATGTATCCAGTCCACACACCTTGCCTAATGAATCATTTGTGCAAGTTAATTAAGGACTTAAGATAAAGACATGGACAACATTAATATCCTCAAGTGATACAAAGTGTAAAGTCCATTAAGGTTCTTATTTGCATTACCATTTTTTGTTCTTCTTTTTTCCCCTCTTTTTTTACTAATTGGTGTGTAATTCTCCCAGGGTCAGGTTTCATGCATCATTCCCTATGAGGACATACACTATCACATACACCTTTCCCCACATCTCCACATAGGGTAATCCCTACCACCCGTGTAACAGGAGTTTGGTCGGTGCATCCCAAGTCAGATGATTCGAAAGCACCAGGCACAAAGTCCCCTCAGACCTAATTTCCCGAGTGATAGGAGTTGTGCGAGAAGAGGGAAAATCTACTCACTTATTTCTTATCTACACATGAACCAAAACCCCAACACTTAATGTTTCACAACAGGAGTTAAAAGGTCTTTGACTACAACAAACTTCCTTATATTAACATACACGAATTATTCAACTCACTAGGTTCAGGGTGGACTTCTTTAAATGTTTGAGTACTGAAACCCTATGATTACTCGTCCCCGAGGAAAAATCAGGGTGCATCCTTACGACTCAGTAAGACCTAAAGCTGGTGTACTAAATATCCTAATGCATCAAGTTCAAGACAATTTTGGGATCTTCTTTTTACTTTGCCTCTCAACGGTTTTGCACATGCCAAACACACACAAAACCCACAAAACATTTTCTTTCACAAACACATGAAGATTTTAAAAGAAATGTCAAAATTTTAAAGTACTAGGAAAGCAAAAGAAGACAAGTCACCCAAGCATCATGGCAAACAGATATATCGATATTAAATGCAGCACACTAACATGACCCTAACAATGCACACAAAAGAAAACAAAATCAAAGGAAAAGACTCAACTATGTACACACGTAAAATACCCCCCACACTTACTTCATGAATTGTCGTCAATGAATGTGAGCATGACAATACAAGGATTTAAGCATGAAAAAGAAAAGATCTCACCAACGTGAAGCACAAAAGGAAGTTCATGGTTATGTTGATGGACATAAACCCAAATTCCCTCAAAACCTGTGAGATGCTAAAGAAGGGATACATATACGTGAAAGAAATGGGGCCCAAATACACAAGGGTTGAGGCCCATTACATTCAATGCTCGCTCATGGAGTCTTCTATTGTACTTTTTTTAATATAACTATGTACAAAAATAAGTTCACATCTTCATTTGTCAAAGGACATCAAATGGGAACCTCAAAAGTGGGTCAATGCACTTGGAATGGGAACATGACACCACGCGGGGCCAGAATACTCATGAGTGGGCCCCCTCACAAAGAGCACAACATGAAACGAGAGGTTCGTGAATTAGACGCAAGGATGTCTCATTCAAAGGATCAAACAGAAAGAGCTTGAACCTCTCAAGAGTTTGGGAAATATGACACAATGGAAGAAAAGTTTCTCCCGTTGCGGAACTGAAGTTATGATCGCCAATCCAAACTCTCCAACCAACAGGCTGGTGGGTCGGAACGAGGTCAAGAACCTCGTTATGCATGTCCGACTCACCAGGTGAATAGAAAGTGGGTCTCATACCCAAGGTATCCTCCAAGGAACTCCTAATACCCTCATTGGAAATGTAGTTCTTTGATGTTTCATCATTTCCCAGATGACCAGGAACAATAGTGAGAAGCAAACTCTCATCTGGTCGTTTTAAATTAAGGGTACTAGGGAGCTCTTGTTCCACTAGAGGTGAATCCTTAAAAGGCACAACATGAAGATCATGTGGCTCAAGGGCCACAAGACAAAAAGATAAGGCACAATCTTGTGCCGACTCATAATGAAGTCGGTCCATGTTTTTCTCAATTGGAATCGAATCCTCCACCAAGTGATCATGAATTGAAACCCCAAGTCCCTCAGATTGACTATGATTTTGACTTTGAAAGAATGTGCTTTGAATTTGTTGATGTGGTGGCGGTTTGTTATCAAAAGTTAAATCCTCATGTCGACAAGAAAAGTTACCCTCGTCACAATCACGTAATTGTTGCGTCATTTGACTCACTTGTAGTGCCATATTTTGTATGGACTTTTGAGTGGTTTCCATGAACGTAAGGAAAGTTTGTTTCAAGGAATCAGGTACGCGGTCAACTATGAGGTCCAATTCAGAGTTTGAGAAATTGTGGGGTTGGGTGTTGATGGGCTGAGAATGAGTCCAATGATTTGGAGTGGGGTGTTGGTAGAATTCTGAGTATTCGGGAGGAGGATACTGGGGTGAAAATGATGTATAAGAATTTGAATAAGAATGGTCTCCCCACGAATCCATCCCACTGGGGTTGTACGCGGATGCGTAATGGTTATATTGAGCATTTTGGGAAAAGGTATGCTCATACTCAGGCTCTGGGGGAACATAAGGACATTCCCTGATAACATGACCACTCAACCCACAATAGTCACACGGTACGGCTACCGGAGCTACCAGTGCACTCATGTCATCTACCACATGCATGAAAGAGGCCAAAGGTTCTTGCAATGTCTCAGTTTGATGACCAACATATGATCCGACATAATTAGATGTTGGTCTAGCAGTCGATGCCTCTCACATATTACCCCATTATGAAGATTGTTCAGTCACACAATTAATATTGTTCCAACCATACACAATGTTTGTCTAAGGCACCCCAGGATGCATGAGTCTAGAGTACCAAGGAAAATTGTCCTAGTCCCAACAATGATATGGATGGTTGCCGATGTAACCATCCATATTGCCAAAGAACTCTCGAGTCGATCACTCTCACCACCACGAGGCCAAGCTCGCAAAAAGTGTAAAAGGGGGGAGACTAGAACGCAGAAGTTGGTGAGAAGAAGATGACTCAGAGGAGAAGGGAAGAATCCCTAGAGCTACCATGTGTAGTGGGGAAGGTAGAAGCCTAATCTAGAAAACAAATCTCAAACAACCTATGGCTATAGGTCTTTTGGCTAGATGACGCCTAACTTCAAGATCACTAGTCTCGACACGCCTCACCTCCCTACAACGAAGACCACAATGGCCAGCAAGTGATACGAGATCTGGTACCTCCTACTTTCGACAAGGCAGGCAACGTCGATCAGGTCATGACCGTCTCAACTCGATCACTCTCCTAGTGCGTCAGAAATCCTTAGGGCCAATGTCTACTTGCATTTAGAATTAAGGCTTTGATTAAGAGTAATTTTTGGGGCAAAGAAAAGGGTGTTGAAATCCCCCAGCTTATCTTGTATGGGAAAACCCCTGCTTAGTAGAGTTTTGAGTCTTAACCTAGCAATCAACTCTCCAAATAAATGCTCACCTCACTCTTCTCCCGATGCACCTTACTAACTAACGCATGCTTTAACCATGCATGAATGAGACAATGGGTGCACATATCTCACGCCAGCAATCAACAACAAGAATGTAAAGAAAAGAAAGACGAGTGCGTGCAAGGTCTACAAATGATCCATGACCTAGATGGCAATCAATCTACTCTTTTGCTTTGAGTTTTAAGGTCAAAGTTGATTAAAGGGACTTGATTGTTTATCTGGGAGAAAACTACAAGTCAAATCATTCCAAATTGAGCCCCTAGATGACCTAGTGAATGTAGAAACAACTACAAAAATAAGAGGGATTTTGGTGCTCACCAAGCCGCCAATTGGCAGTCCAGAACCGCTGATTGGCGGTCCGTTTCGTCATGTTTCCCTACCGGCTTTTCCTGTCGACGTCTCTTGATCTTTGAAGCCTCTTGAAACAAACTAAAACTACAAACAAAAAATTAAAACAACTCGAATCGTCCAAACCAAAGTCTGGACAGAACACCTCCCCGGCAACGACGCCAAAAACTTGATTGAATCAGTTAAATACCACAAAAAGTACCATTGGTGGAGGAACTAGATGAGAGCATAACAAAACCAGAGATGTACATCTAGAAAATTGATCCACCACGTCGCCCCTAGTACGTCAGATATTACCAAACCGACATAATAAACCCTTTACCACGTCAGTTTGGTAATATCCGACGTGCTAGGGTCCATTTTCAATTTTTTTGAAATAATTCATACCCTACCACGTCGGCTGTTACGTACATCGACGTGGAAAAATCCATTTTTCAAAATAAAATAAAATCATTTATACCCTACCAAGTCGGTGTTTAATTAATTCAACGTGGTAGGGGGTCTTTCACGTCGGTGTTTAATTTATCCGACGTGGAAGGGTATTCGTAAACCCCAACAAAATTCCGAACCAAGAATTCAACAAACACAAACCCTAGCTGTTTTTTGGCTATAAACTCTTGTTGGTTGAAAAAGTGGTTTTCTGCTCGAAAATGGTTGTGGGAAATCTGTTGTAGTACGGAAAATGGTTGTTTGGCTATAAACATACATGGAAGTGCAATACGAATTCGTGTTTTGGGCCTATTTTGGGTCATCCATATCGGTGTTTAATTAATCCGACATGGTAGGGGGTCTTCCATGTCGGTTTTAATTATCCAACGTCGAAGGGTATTCATAAGCCCAAACAAAACTGGGATATTAGCTATCTAGATATGGTGAGTGTTGAACGTTTTAATTAAACCGCAAGTGCACGGCCGCGATGAAGCGGTGGCAAGTACGGGTCGTCCTCAGGGAGGTGAGCAGCCTCTTGCTTGTACGAAATCAAGTGGCAAAAATAGGGGAAGAAAGGTGTTTATGCTAACCTACGCTACACTACGCTAAGAAGTATGAAATGTGAAAGAAGCAACCAAACGATGAAATAAGAACTAAGCTAAGAACAAAACAAGACTGCTGGAATTTCAGGAAGGGAAAACCCCTAAGGGGTGGAGTGAGTGTACACAAGCAAAGAGGTGGGTGTAGAATACATTCTTTAAGCACATGAAGGTGGTGTTTATCAAGCATAGGAAATGTCTAAATGTTATGGCAAAACCTATCAATCTATTCACCAACTTAGTTGATTAACATTTACATATGCAAGGTGTTCATTTCAGAACCTAAACAAGCATGAGAGGTGTCTAATCATTTTGGCAAAACTCATCAAGTTGTAAATTCTATCCTAAACAAGCAAGCATACATTCATGTTTAATCAACACATTGAAATTAAAACATTCATCCCATTCTCTAATGCATGTATGTACATCTACTCCACCCCCCAAAGGGGATGGAACTACTCACTAAACATTACACTAATTATTAAACTATGGAAAGAAAGCATATTAAAACTAAGCTAGAATTAAAAGACGATTAAACTAAAACATGCACAACAATAAAAGAAGCATAAAACAAACAATGAAAGAAACACAAAACTTTATTGATAAAATGACTCACATTAAAAGTAGCATCCTCCTACTTTAGTGTGTGCTTCAAGGCCTCACTTCTAGTAGGAAGAATAGCCACTTAAAATATGGAGTCATTACAATGGAAGGTGAAGAGTTCTATTTATAGCCATGGAAAAAGGCAAACCGGGACAATCCCCCGATGTGGGACTAAACAGATACCAAAAATAGCCTAAACATCCTCTAATACATGTGCTGGAGAAATTTGAGCGGATTTGGGCCAAAATGGACCGCTAATTAGCGGTCTTGGACCGCCAATTGGCGGTCTATATGATTCAGATCCTTCTCATTTTTGTTGTGGGCTTTTATTTCTGGTATTGTTAGTATTTGATGCATCTATTTTGCATGTTGGAGATTCGACCCGAATAGAATTGCTAAAATACTCCCCATGATGGTGAGGAGTATTCTGTTTTGCTCTTAGGTCCTTTGGTCTTGCATTCAGGTCCTTCTTCCTTGCATCTTGGTCCACAGATCTCACAATTCAGTCCTTTTTCCCAGCTTTTGGGTCCTTTTATGCTTCATCTCTTCAAACCTATTTATTCCTGAAAACTAAACATAAAACTCGTAACATAGCATTGTTTAGGTGAAAGATAATGGATATAGGATATGAATATAAGCATGAAATGATGTCAATCAAATACCCCCACACCTAACTTTTGCTAGTCCCGAGCAAAACAAAGAAAGAGAAAAACATACGAAAAACAAGAAATCCTAACTCACTTTCGTAGGAATCACGGTTGCACTTAGCACGTGCAACAAGCCGTTAAACCTCCCTGTTGCCAAGGAGGAGGAGTGTTGTCTCCTGAGGGTTTTCAGCGGATATACCCACAAAATCCGAACAAGATGCATTAATCAATCTAGCTACACGACTCGTTGGACTTATTTTGTCGATCATGGGACGCGGTAATACTACGGGTCGACTCTATATATGTAATCGGTCCACACACCTAGCCAAATGAGTTATTCGTGAGAGTTAGTCAAGGACTTAAGTGAAAGACATGGGCAACCTTAACTTCTGAATGTGATACAATGTGTAAAGTCCATTTTGGTTCTTATTTGACTCTCTCTTTTTTTCTTCTTTTTTTTCATTTTTTTTCATTGGAGCATTTTATTGGTTGGAGTTTGATTCTCCCAGGGTCAGGTTTCGTGCATCATTGCCTATGAGGACTTACACTATCACGTACACCTTCCCCCAAATCTCCACATAGGGCGATCCCTACCACCCGTGTAACAGGAGTTCGGTCGGTGCATCCCAAGTCAGATGACTCGAAAGCACCAGACACAAAGTCCCCTCAGACCTACTTTCCCGAGTAATAGGAGCCGTGCGAGAAGAGAGAACACCACTTATTTATTTATTTATCTACATGGGAACCAAAACCCCTACACTTAAGTTTCACAAAAAAGAGATTAAGGGCCCTTGACTACGACAAACTACCTTATACTAACAGACACGAATTATTTGACTCACTAGGTTCAGGGTGGACTTCTTTAAATGTTTGAGTGCTGAAACCCTATGATTACACGCCCCCCGAGGGAAAACCGGGGTGCATCCTAACGACTCGATAAGACCTAAAGCCAGTAAACTAGAAATCCTAATGCATCAAGTTCAAGACAATTTTGGGAGCTTTCTTTTTACTTTGCCTCTCAACGGTTTTGCACATGCTAAACACATGCAAAACCCACAAAAACATTTTCTTTCACAAACACATGAAGATTTTGAAAGAAATGTAAAAATTTTAAAGCACTAGGCAAGCAAAAGAAGACAAGTCACCCAAGGATCATGGCAAGCAAATATATCAATGTTAAATGCGGCACACTAACATGACCCTAGCAGTACAAACAAAAGAAAATAAAACCAAAGGAAAAAGACTCGACTATGTACACACGTAAAACACCCCCCCACACCTACTTCATGCATTGTCCTCAATGAATGTGAACAAGATACTACATGGATATATGCATGAAAAAGGAAAGATCTCACCAACATGAAGTACAAAGGGACGTTCAGGGTCATGCTGATGGACATAAACCCAAATTCCCTCAAAACCTGTGAGAAGCTGAAGAAGGGAGATAAATACGTGAAGAGATTGGGCCCAAGTACACAATGGTTGGGGCCCACAACAATCAATGCTCGCTCATGGAGTCTTTTATTACACACCTTTTATTTTATTTTTTTGGTTTTTTTCTTTTTTTAGAAGATATATACATCAACCAAGATATTCTCATAATCATTTGGTCAAGGAACATCAAATGAGAACATCATGTTTTGAGGACCAGAGACTTGCCGAGATGGGCAAACTTCACTGGTACTCTGAGGTCTCATGAGGGGTGAAAGGTCAAAGCTGAAAGGCTCAAACCCCTCATGATATTGGTCGGGTGTGGGCAACAAAGAATGAAGTTGTGTTGCCTCACTAGGGTTTAATTGCTCATTGAAGAAAACCCTCCAACCAATAGGCGGGTGCATCGGAATGAGTTCCTCAGGCTCATTCGATGGATGCAGCAGACCTGCATCACTAAGAATGGGGCTTCTCCCCAAGTCATCCAACAAGGACCTCCCACCATCATTTAGATCATCAAGCATAAGCTCGGTCATAGGTGGGTCCTTGTTGGAGTCAATATGAAGCTCAAATGACTCAATGGCCATGGGACATGAGGTAGAGACACCTTCTGGTATAGGCATATGGTGAGGTGTCTCACTCTTACTAGTACTCTCAACTGAATCATGCAACGAACACTCCCTTTGGACATTCATGTTCGAGGCCAGCTCACTCTGTTGCATTGCAAAGACAGGCAATGAGTCTTCGCTGAGCCTACAAACATTCTCAATGGGTTGCATTGGTGTTAGAGGTGTTCGTTGATTTTGTGGTGCTTTCTCCAATTGGCGGATGAGATTTAGATTTAAAGGTTCATCCATGGGTTCCTGTTGCTTACCAGAGTTGAACACATCAAACTCGACACTCATGTTACCGAATGAGAGCTTCATGAGACCATTTCTACAATTAATCAAGGCATTGGAGGTTGCCAGAAATGGTCTACCCAAAATCAAAGGTATTTGAGAGTGGGTGTTCGCAACAGGATTGGTATCGAGGACAACAAAATCGACTGGAAATATAAAATCTCCAACTTTGATAAGCACGTCCTCGATAATCCCCATGGGAATACGAATGGATCTATCGGCCAGTTGGAGGGTGATCTTAGTTGGTTTCAATTCTCCCAAGTTCAACTGTTGATAAACAGAGAATGGGAGGAGGTTGACCGCTGATCCTAAATCAAGCAAAACATTGCTCAATCTAGTATCCCCTATCGTACACTGAATAGTAGGACACCCAGGGTCCTTGTATTTTGTGTAGGTAGGATTTGACAAAAGTGAGCTGATATTTGCAGCCAAGAATGCTTTCTTAGGAACATTAGTCTTCCTCTTGGTTGTGCAGAGATCCTTCAACACTTTGGCATATTGAGGTATTTGTTGGATGACATCCAACAAGGGGATGTTAACCTTTACTTGCTTAAACACCTCTAATATCTTGTCCATGTTGTCACTCTGCTTTTTGTTTAACCTACTTGGATAGGGAGCTTTTGGCAGGTAGGTTTTCTGCTGTGCCTGAGAAGAAAGCTTTGGTGTATTACCCTCACCCTCAGCTTCTTCTTCACCACCATTCCCACTGAGGGGCTGCATAGATGGTGGTGGGTGCGGCCAGGAAATGTGATTGTCAACCTGTTTTCCATTCCTTAAGGTCACAATGGAATTGACATGGTGAACATGTTCCTCCACATGGTTCACTTGCCTCCCCCGAGGTACCACATTCTCATTTTGCATTTGTTGTTGTTGGTACATGCGGGGGTTAGCCTTAGGCTGGCTGGGAAAATACCATCTCTCTCTTTCATGTACAGACTGAGCCAATTGACCCATCTGAAGCTCTAGAGATTTGATGGTCTGCTGATTTGAAGTGAGAACTTGACTCGTGGTTGACATAAAATTTTTCATTGAGTTTTCAAGTCCACGAGTCAAGTTCTCAAGCGAATTGAATCGGGTTTCCATATTATCGGAATTTGGGAAACCCGATGGATTGGTGGTTTGTGCTTGGGGTGGCTGATAGGAATGTGCATGCATGGGAGGTTGGTGTGATTGGTAATGTGGTCTAGAGGAGTTGGAAGGACCACCCGGGGCATTAGTTTGGTTCCATGAAAAATTGGGGTGGTTCCTCCATCCAGGATTATAAGATGATGAGTATGGGTCATTCCTGGCTCTATCATAGACGGCGTTGACACGCTCCATCTCAGGAGGAATGGACTCACACTCGCTTTCTACATGACCTATCCTACCACATGAATGACAGGGAACTGGACCAGATGTAGACATGTGAGGTGCACTTTGTTGGTTTTGGAGCTCAATCGAGTCCATACGGCGCATTAAGGCCGCCATGCGTGCCTCGGTTGCCGTAGTGGTATCGATAGCAAATGCGGTACCCGATCTAGTCGAGTTTGCATTCGCGATCCTCGCTCCTATACTAGATGATGCAGGTGGTTCCCTCACACTCTCCCACTGCATGGTTTTCTCAGCGAGGTCTTCTAGGAAGGCCCATGCCTCCCTTTCATCCTTTCCCAAGAACTCTCCTTGACACATGGACTCAAGGAGCGTTCTGGACGGGATGTGAAGACCCTCATACACAATCTGACAAAGACACCACAACTCAATGCCATGGTGAGGGCACGAGGATAGTAGCTCTTTGAACCTCTCAAGATATGCATGAAATGGTTCGGTCTCATGTTGATAGAACGAATTGATTTCGTTCCTCAATTTTTGAGTCCGATGATTAGGAAAGTACTTCTTGAGGAATGCAGATTGAAACTCATCCCAAGTCCTAAAGTAATTCGCCTGGTTGCTGTACAACCACTTCTTGGCGTCATCCTTTAGTGCAAAAGGAACGAGCCTAAGATGGATGGAGTCTGTGCTAAGTTGTTGCAGCTTGAACATAGCACATACCTCCTCAAATTCCCTGAGAAAGATATAGGGGTCACCTTTCCCAGTGAAATGAGGGAGCATGGAAATGAATTGAGGCTTAACCTCAAAATGGTTCCCATTAGCCTCTGGTAATACGATGCATGAGGGTAGAGCTGTACGGCTCGGGTAGCATCGATCACGAAGAGGTATGGGAACGACAACTGGAAGCACTGGTCGAACAGGTGGGTCCAGCAACTGCTCCTCCTCACGGAAATTAGCAGCCATTGAACCCAGACTGCGTGCGACACGAGAGGAGGGAGGTGTCGAGAAATCGATGACCGAAGCCAGATTGACAACGCTCCTCGTCAAACGACCACTCTCGTCTCGTGTCCACGAAAGCATGCACAAAGGTGCACACACACAAAACAAAACTTTTTTTTTTCTAACAAAGAATGTGCGTAGAGGAGAAGACGGGAGAACACAGGAGAGAAAGAATGACTCAGGAGAGAAGGGAAGAAGTCCTTATGCTACGGCGGATGGGTACGGGTAGAAGCACACAAGCAAACAAGGCTCAAGCAATCCTAAAGTCGCTATAGGTCCTTACAGCTAGACGACGCCTAACTGCGAGGTCACACGGCCTCAACACGCCTCACCTCCCTACAACGAGGACCACAAAGCCCAGCAAGTGAACCAAGATCCGGGGATCTCGTCTCTCCTACTATCGACAAAGTGGGCAACGCCGATCAGGTCATGACGGTCGGGACCGGATCACTCTCCTAATGCGCCCGAAATCCTTAAGGCCAATGTCTACTTGATTTTAAAAATTAGGCTCTTTATTAGTGTGGTTTGTGGGGCAAAGGAAAGGGTGATGAAATCCCCCACCTTATCTTTTATGGGACAGCCCCTCCTTAGTAGCGTTTTGGAGTCCTAAATCTAGCAATCAACTCTCCAAACAACGCTCAACTCACACTTGTTGCAATGCACTTCCTACTAACTAATGCATGTTCATACGAAATGCATGAATGAGAGTAGAAGGTGCGTACCTCACGCCAGCTCTCAGCAACAGAAAATAAAGCTAAGATAAAAGACAATCTAAATGCCTAAGTCACATACATGATGCATGGCCTAAACAAAAAGAATGCCTAATCTTTTGCTTTGAGTTTTAGGGTCCAAGTTGCTTAAGGGAGGTTTGATTATTGATCTGGGAACAAACTATAAGTCAAAACATGCCAAATTAAGTCCCAGACCACTATATCAGATAAAGTAAACAGACCAAAGAAATAAGAGAACGAGCTCAGCTTACCAGACCGCCAATTGGCGGTCTCAGGCCGCTGAGTGGCGGTCTACAATGCCCAGCTTGCTTCAAAACTTCTCCATGTGGTCCTCCTGACCACTCCAAGTCTCCTGAAACAAAGAAAAACTACAAAACAAAAATTAAATCCACTCGAATCGTCCAAACAAGAGTCTGGACTGGCACCTCCCCGGCAACGGCGCCAAAAACTTGTTGAACATTTTAATTAAACCGCAAGTGCACGGCCGCGATGAAGCGGTGGCAAGTACTGGTCGTCCTCAGGGAGGTGAGCAGCCTCTTGCTTGTACGAAATCAAGTGGAAAAAATAGGGGAAGAAAGGTGTTTATGCTAACCTACGCTACACTACGCTAAGAAGTATGAAATGTGAAAGAAGCAACCAAACGATGAAATAAGAACTAAGCTAAGAACAAAACAAGACTGCTGGAATTTCAGGAAGGGAAAACCCCTAAGGGGTGGACTGAGTGCACACAAGCAAAGAGGTGGGTGTAGAATACATTCTTTAAGCACATGAAGGTGGTGTTTATCAAGCATAGGAAATGTCTAAATGTTATGGCAAAACATATCAATCTATTCACCAACTTAGTTGATTAACATTTACATATGCAAGGTGTTTATTTCAGAACCTAAACAAGCATGAGAGGTGTCTAATCATTTTGGCAAAACTCATCAAGTTGTAAATTCTATCCTAAACAAGCAAGCATACATTCATGTTTAATCAACACATTGAAATTAAAGCATTCATCCCATTCTCTAATGCATGTATGTACATCTACTCCACCCCCCAAAGGGGATGGAACTACTCACTAAACATTACACTAATTATTAAACTATGGAAAGAAAGCATATTAAAACTAAGATAGAATTAAAAGACGATTAAACTAAAACATGCACAACAATAAAAGAAGCATAAAACAAACAATGAAAGAAACACAAAACTTTATTGATAAAATGACTCACATTAAAAGTAGCATCCTCCTACTTTAGTGTGTGCTTCAAGGCCTCACTTCTAGTAGGAAGAATAGCCACTTAAAATATGGAGTCATTACAATGGAAGGTGAAGAGTTCTATTGATAGCCATGGAAAAAGGCAAACCGGGACAATCCCCCGATGTGGGACTAAACAGATACCAAAAATAGCCTAAACATCCTCTAATACATGTGCTGGAGAAATTGGAGCGGATTTGGGCCAAAATGGACCGCTAATTAGCGGTCTTGGACCGCCAATTGGCGGTCTATATGATTCAGATCCTTCTCATTTTTGTTGTGGGCTTTTCTTTCTGGTATTGTTGGTATTTGATGCATCTATTTTGCATGTTGGAGCTCCGACCCGAATAGAATTGCCAAAATACTCCCCATGATGGTGAGGAGTATTCTGTTTTGCTCTTAGGTCCTTCGGTCTTGCATTCAGGTCCTTCTTCCTTGCATCTTGGTCCACAGATCTCACAATTCAGTCCTTTTTCCCAGCTTTTGGGTCCTTTTATGCTTCATCTCTTCAAACCTATTTATTCCTGAAAACTAAACATAAAACTCGTAACATAGCATTGTTTAGGTGAAAGATAATGGATATAGGATATGAATATAAGCATGAAATGATGTCAATCAGTGAGTTTCTTTCAAATATCCGTAAATGTAACATACCTGGAAATGCTATGATTGTTGAGTGGTTTTGTCGTGATTTTGTATGGTATTTTTTCGCATTTTCAATGTGCAACAGTGGAAATGACTTACACTTGTTGTCGTAGTCGCTTTCTGATTGTTTTGTCTTGATTGTTTTTTTTGTCTTCTTTCAGGTTAATGGCTTCCAGCAAGAAGAACCGCCCCCAAACTGGCGATGAAGACCCAACGTCGGTTCCTCCACGTAAATCAACTCTTATGTTAGAGTTGCAACAAAAAATAAAACGTGAGCGTCCATTGCCTTTGGACTTTGATAGTGTCTTAGAGCCGATCGAAGAGAATACAATTTATTGGCCTGGTTGTTTGGGTACTCTCGCTAGAACCAAGGTTGATATTTGTATTGAAAAGTGGTCACAAGTTGATTCTTCTCTAAAAGAGCAAATTTGGGAGGATGTAACGGTATGTCTTTGTTTATTTTTTATATTTAAAATTTCCACTTTTATTGATTCTAATTTACCTTTTTTTGGTTGTAGGACAAATACATTTTTCAAACCACTAAAGCATTGAAGACGAAGTGGATTTCATATGTTGGTAACTGGTGGAAAGACTTTAAAACAAAGCTCACGTAGATGTTCATCTTTGGGGAATATCAGGATCGTGACCCTTGTGCTATTTACAATTTCATTTCTTTGAGGTCATAGGCTGAGTTCAAAAGAACCAGGCTTTCTTCAGAATTTATGGTAATATATACACATATTTTAATAGGTAGAATTTATTTTGATAATTAATCCATTAATTTCTTTTGCAGGAAATACGAGAGTTGAAGAAGAAACGACAATCTGGTAACAAGTTTCAGCACATATTGTCCAGAGGCGGTTCCCACAAACTTGAGGAAGATATGATGAGGGGAAAAAATTCCAAAAAAAGAAGAAGCTCTGGAAGCGAGTATGAGTGAAGAGCAGACAAGTAATTTGTCGCCTCCATCTTTGATATCTAGAGAAGAGAAGTGGAAGAAAGCGCGTATTACTCCAGAAGGCAGCAACCTTAATGAGGAATCTGAACTAGTTGCCTACAAGATTGCAAGTTAACTTTAATTTTTATGCTTTGTGTATACGGTTATTAATTAATAATAAAATTTAAAATTATTTTCATATAGGATGAACTTTCAATGAAAGCTTCCCAAGGAGAATTTGTTTCAGATGGAAGAAATGATATATTGTGCACAACCTTGGGTAAGGAGGAGCATCCAGGATGAATACGCAGTGTAGGTAGTCGAATAGGACTATCTTAGTATTTTGGATCATTATCCTCACGGCGCCACCATTCCAAAGGTGACCACGTGAAATGCGACAAGAAGATCCATCACCTGGAAAACCTAGTGAAGAGTTTGTATAAATCACCTTGGAGTTTCCACCGATATTGCCACATATTTACCAACCCCACATACTGCATCAAGTGTACAACATAGGGAGGTGTTCCCACAAGAAGGATTTGAGCACGACACGCTTGACAATTGTGAGGTAAAATTACAATTTATAAGTATTTATTTTTTGTTTTGCGTTGTAGTACATGTGATAATTTTGTTTTGAAATTTAGAAGATTGAGCTAAATGTGAACTCTTTGTGATTGATTCGGATATGCGACTTGTAGCATATGGGAAGGTGTACACATTTAAGTTGCATCACGGTAAACAAATTGGATCCAAGAATTTGAAGGTGATTTTGGATACATTTGTCTATGGTGATGCTGTCCTACCAATTCCCGAATCTGAAGTTCAGACGGTGGGTGATGCTGAAGGATGGGTGTTGCAATGGCCTCGTTCATTGATTTTAATAAATGTGAATACAAAGGTATCAACTTTAATTTTAATAATTGCATAAATGGTTGATATATAGTAATCATGTAAATATGTTCTAATAATCCAACATCCAAGCAATCTGAAAATGAAATTGTATTTGATGAGAGATAATTTCCTCCAAATTGTCAAATATTATACAATTTCATACAACATAAGGATGAAGATTCTAAAGTTGAAAGTGTTATGAATAAAGAAATTGCAGGTGACATAATCGATGATGGCATCGAACCTAAGTTGTATGTCATAATAAGGGATGTCAAGCAATTTTTGAGGATGAAAAAATTGTGTATAACATCCAAGTTTAATTAAAGTAAGTCATTTTGTATTTTTATATATTTGATTATGAATTGTTTTAATATTAATTATGGTATATTGATTCTCTACGAATTGCCTTCTAGGAAAAAATTGGTTATTTGTGTCCCACAATATTCTTCAATCCAGGCAACTCAAATGATGATGCTAGACCGCAAAAGATTGTTAAGGTTATGTGTGATTGTGAGAAGAACATTTATCTAGCACCATATTGAGAGGCGTAAGTATTTCATTATATTTTATATTGAAGGACTTATGGCATGTGACTTTACCACTCTACTAAAAGCAATTGCTGTTAGAGAGGGGGCACTTCCAATATAGTCCATTCCCAGGCAGTGCAGAGCCCCAAACTAAGCGTCGGGTGGACATTAGGGGCTGCACGCTAGTGCCAACGAGTCAGGCGGTTAAGTACCTAGGCCTTTAGGCCCACGAGCCATAGTATGAGATTGCTTGGCTACAATTCCCCATCTATACGGGTGGTCCCATAACCACCAATGAATTTGCTGGGTCCCATAACCCCAACAATCTCCCCCAGAAAATTCCTTTCCTACGCGGGGCGTCACTTGAACTCGAGACCTTGCTCTGATACCAAATGAAAGTAGATCGATCACTAATCTAGAGGGGGGGGGGGTGTGAATAGATTATGTCCTAATTTTCTTAAATAATTGCACAATTAAAATTTTAAGAGAAAGATTGCAAACCACAAGATGACTCCGAAGATTTATAGAGGTTCGATCACACCATCGTGATCTAGTCCTCTCCTCAAGTTCCAATCGCTCCTCCAATCCCTACTTGAGAATTCACTATTATCTTTGTTCCGGGTCGAAGATAAACCCTCTTACAATCAGAGCCTTGCGAACACCCTCGCCTAGCTCGGATCTCCTCTCACAGCCCGAGAGGGTGCTTCCTCGAAGCTTTACAACACAATGGAAATTGAAAGAAGTTGTTGAACTCTAACTTGAATGCACTCAACGATTGGAATTGAGCTTGGAGTGAATTTAATGGAAGTTTGAGAGTTGGTGGAGCTTTGAAGGCTTAGAGATTGAGAGTACAAGAGTATGTATGATTTTTGGCAAGTAGAGGAGTGAATGTGTCTCTTAAATGAAGCTTATATAGCCTTTAAAAGAAATAGAGCCGTTATGGTGAGTTGGTGAAGTTTGGACCAATAAGATACAAGAAGTGACTTGAGCTCGGGTAGAATTCAGAGCATATTCGGTCGACCAGGAAACCAACGGACGTTCGACATGATGTGGGTGTATTGGTCAGATTGCACGACTCGGTTGACCGACTATGTGTCAGTTAACCATGCACAAACTTCCAGTATCTTACTCTTAATATCGATCAATTTAATTTAATTAACCGAACGCAATTCGGTTCACCGTTCAAAGATGGACAATAAAGAATTGGCGGGCTTTCGTAATCAAGTTCGGTCGATCGTGGGATATACGGTAGACTGACGAAAGTGCGGGTTTTTCGCTGACATTGGGTCAGAAGTTGATTTTACAAATAATGGTCGAAATGTTATGTGGAAAAGAGCCATTACGTTTTGATTAACAACAAGGCTTCAGTAAACCAAAGGGGATTCAGTAAACTGATTTTGGACATTTCAAAGGTTGTTGCTAAACGACAAAAAATAACTTTGTTGGAGATCGCTTGTGCCACGTGGGCAAATAGGATGTAGTCGTTTATAATAAAAGACGCATGTCAAGTTCGGATGACTGATACCAATTCGATAGACCGAATTGAGATATCCAGAGAAGGTCCGAAGCTACTGAAAAGAATAGAACGGTTGACCGGTTAGCCTTCGGTAATCCGAACCAAGGATTTTAGGAAAGATCAAGTGGCTACTGACTCTAGGGAGAAAGTTCACCGAGGGTAACTCGATCGTCTGTTTAGGACACGTTCGGTAGACCGAGGGGAAAACGGTTGACTTACATAATCGAATTTATCCTTTTGTGCATCAAGTGTACATTTGATCCTATAACTCAAATAAATAGAAAATTACATGTGAAGTCCTTGATCTTTGTTTACAAGCCTTGAGTCTTAATATGAAGTTGATTAGTCCCTTAGTTTAAGCACCTACAATGTTAGGAACACACATATCTATTCAATTTAACAATGTGATGTGTTGATTGGAGTTGGGCATAATATTAGTTTGTTAATCATCAAAATTAGGATTAAAGAGGTCAAAAAGCCAACAATCTCCCCCTTTTTGATGATGACAAACTAATGTCAAATTGTGTAAGTGCTTCCCCTATCAATATGCATAAGATATGATAACTCCCCCTTACTAAGTGCATGAATTTCACATATTTGATTTAAGCATGTTATGTCCATTTTTCTCCCCTTTTTGACATCCATCAAAAAAGATTAATCAACCAAAGTTTGAGTAAAAAAGACACACAATATGGAAATGAAATTTCATTGCTTAAAAGAGAAGATAAGACATAAAGCCGATACAAAAGCAAACAAACCAAAGCAAAAGACCAATCAAACAGTCACGACAAACAAACAATAAGCAAACAAGCAACAAAAGAAAGGTCTAGTTGTCTGCCTTTTTATATTAGTATATTAGTATTACATATTGGATGTCGGCCGTTTTAGTTCCCGATACGAATAGTACATATTGGTTTGATCCTCTATCCTCAGATAAAATGAGAAAATCATTGAAGAATGTTGTTCAGTTGTAAGTTACTTTTAGTGTTGTTAATTTAATTTGTTCACTAATTTCTCATTATTGTAGATTTGAGTAAAACTTTTGACCATTTGAGTGATTTTGACAGAGCCATGAATATATATAAAATGATGGAGGGAAAAAGGACTCAGAAGAAGCTAACAACTTGGCATGCCATGAAGGTAATATTATTCATTATTAAAGTAAACCCATGAAGCCATTAATATGTATTCATTTCATTATTTGGATATAATAATGAATATATTTTTATTTGTAGTTGTTGTAGTAACATAGACAAGTTGGAAATACTGAATGCAGTTACTATGTAATGACTTATATGGAACAAATTGTCAGTTTGTGATTGGAAGATGGAGATTTACGACATGTATCTTTGATATGTAACTTACATGTTAGGTTATAACAGTTTGGTTATTTTAATTATTTTAAAATATAATGTTTTTTGTAGATTTTTGAAGTATAACCTCAGCCTTTTTCGCAAAAGGAGATAGATGGAACACGTGAGAGGTGGTCTTCTTACTTTATTAGTCATATGCTAAAAAACAAAGTGTAATTAATTATTATTCAGCCCTTGTATGTAAAAAGTGGATGATTCAAAATCTGTACCAAATACATAGGAGTATATGAATGTTGGATTGCATACTGAATGCATTTGTTGAATTGTATATGAATGTTGCAGCATTTGAGTCTGAATTACAGCAATCAAAAGTCAAATTTTTTTTAAAAAAACCCTACAACATCGGCCTTTATAGAACACCGACGTGGTAGGGGGTCTACAATGTCAGTGTTTTATTTATCCAACGTGGAAGAATCCATTTTCGAAAATAACAAGGACTTCTGAGACCCAAATCTTGTCCCCACTATCATGTCGAGTTAGCTACAAACTGACGTGCCTTGTCCACTGTCGGAAAAAAATTCATTTTTTCACACCTTACCATGTTAGTGTTCAATTAATCTGACGTGGTAGGATCCATTTTCCAAACAAAATTAATTTTTTTTCATACCCTACCACGTTAGTGTTCAATTAATCCGAAGTGGTTGGGTGTCTTGCACGTCGATGTTTAATTTAGCCGATGTGTAAGGGTATTCATAAACACAAAAAAACACCAACCCAAAATTCAAAAAACACAAACCCTTCCTCTTCCTTAACCCTAGCTATTCCCTGAGCGACCTCCCCTTCCTGGCAACCCCTTTCCCCGAGCGACCTCCCCTTCCGGCAACACCGAAGTGTACTCCCCTTAACCCTAACCAGCCCCTTAACCCCTCAACCACTACCACCACCCCATAACCCATCTGCGATCCAACCCACCTTGCACATACATAGCGCTGCATGCCCGAGACTCACCACGCAGAGCACCCTGCAGCCCCTCATGCCGTTAACCCTCCATTGTCTTGTCGAAACCCCATTCATCTACAGACGGTATTTTTTGTCAAATACATTTTTGGTTGGCAGTGGAACGAATTTGCACGTTGAGTTTGAGGTTTTCAGTGTTCAAACGTTGGACTCTCAATCAAAATTGTGTTTTTTGGAGCTGAAAACATGTTTGTACTCGAAATACAATACTTGTAGTTACAACCAAAAGTTGAATTTAAAAAAAAATTAATTTACATTCTGAAATTTAATATAATCCATACCTGTGATGTTAATTTTGTGCTAATATAAATGTAGGAAAGTTGATTTGGATGGTTTTTGATATATAAGGTTGTATATGTTTCTGTTTTTTTCCATAGGAATTTTTTTGTCTATTACATTTAAGGGGAGGTTTTGCCGAAATTTTGAAAAGTTCATGTATATTGAATTCATTTTATATCACAATTGTTTGTGTTGTTGTGTTGATAACAATAAATCGAAATTGGATTTTTTCAAGTCGATTGAGTGATGAGTATGAGTACGGAGTCAATAAATTTTTAGAGCTTGCCCAAAAGAATGCGCTTTTTAGAAATGAATGAAAGGTCTTCTGTTCATGTAGGAAGCGTCTTAACATGTTCTTAAGAGATGTAAGAGAGATCATGGCTCATCTGTTTGGGACAGGTTTTGAGGGAGAATAGACACGTTGGATATGGCATGTGAGAATGAAATACATACGAAGGAAGAAAGTGATAGTGCTTTACAGAAACATGTTAATGATGATTGGTTAGAGGATATGATTCGAGATGTTGTCGATATGTTTGATATACTCCAAGTACTTAGTAGTTTGTTGTCTAACAATGAAAACCATTTGTATCTGAGTTGCACCAATTTACGTAGATTGTTTGCAGTATTACAGTTATATACCTTGAAAGCCTCGAACGGTTGGAGTGATGTCAATTTTTTAGCCTTACTAAAATAGTTGAAAGAAATTCTTCCAGAAAATAGGAACTTCCAGACCGTACATACGAGGCCAAAAAAATCTGGTGTCCGATGGGTAGGCAGCATAGGATACATGCATGCCCTAATGATTGCATATTATATAGGACCGAGTATGAAAATCTGCATTGTTGTCCGGCTTGTAATGCGTCACGGTTCAAACATAAGAAAAATGTGAGTGGTGATATACCAGTACAAGGGCCAACTGCGAAGGTCTTGTGGTATCTTCCGATCATTCCAAGGTTGAAACAATTGTATGCCTGCCCCGCAGATTCAAAGAATCTGACATGGCATGTAGATCGTGATAAAGCGAATGATCAGATGCTTCGACATCCTGCAACTTCTCCGCAGTGGAAGAAGATTGATTTGGACTTTTCGTTGTTCGGTCAAGAATCCAGAAATCTGAGACTTGGTCTGTGTATTGATGAAATGAATCCTTACGGGAGTTTGAGTAGCCTTCATTGTTCGTGGCCTGTTCTACTAGATATGTACAATCTACCTCCTTGGTTATGCATGAAACATAGATACATGATATTGTCTTTAATGATGTCTGGTCCAAAACAACCGGGGAATGACATAGATGTATATTTGGCTCCCATTATTGATGACTGAAAGAAATTGTGGAATGATGGTGAGCAAGTGTAGGATGCCCACCGTCAAAAAATATTTACAATGCGTGCAATGATATTTTGCACAATTAATGACTTCCCTGCATATGGAAATCTGTCTGGCTATTCTATGAAAGGGCATAAAGCATCTCCTATTAGTAAAGAAAACACATGTTCTTTGCCGCTCGTGCATGGCAGTAAGACAATATATCTTGGTCATCCTAAATTTCTTCCTATGAGTCATCCGTACCATAAAATGAAAATGACATTTAACGGAAAGCAGGAATTCGACGAACCCCCTGCAGAAATCAATGTAAGACAAGTTCTTGAGCGAGTAAACAACATCCAATGTGAATTCGGCAAGCCTTACAAATGCATAAATTATAAGAGTAGTTGGAAGAAGAAAAAATCCATTTTTAACCTTCCTTATTGGGAGACCTTAGAAGTCAGACATTGTATTAATGTGATGCATATTGAAAAAAATGTTTGAGACAGTTTGTTAGGAACTATTCTGAACATACCGGGTAAGACTAAAGATGGATATAATGCAAGACTTGATCTACTTGAACTTGGTATTTGAGCAAAACTAGAACCAGAGATTAAGGGTACTCGTAAGTATTTACCACCAACTTGTTATACTTTATCTAGAAAGGAGAAATCAGCTTTGTGTCAGTGTCTACATGGTGTTAAAGTGCCGCATGGGTATTCTTTAAATATTAGTAGTCTGGTTTCAATGAAAGATTTGAAACTACTTGGTTTGAAGTTTCATGATTGTCATGTGTTGATGCAGCAGTTGTTACATGTTGCTATTAGATCGATATTGCCGAAACACGTTAGACATGCTATTATCAAATTTTGTTTGTTCTTCAACAAGATTTGTAGCAAAGTAATTGATCCAAAGTATTTGGATAAGTTGCAGAATGAAGTGGTTGTAACGATATGTTAGTTGGAGATGTACTTTCCACCATCTTTTTTGACATTATGGTTAATTTGGTAATTCATCTGGTTAGAGAAGTTAAGCTACGTGGTCTGGTATTTTAGGTGGATGTATCCTTTTCAGCGTTACATGGGTGAGTTGAAAGATTATTGTAACAATCGACGAAGGCAAGATGTGAGCATCGTTCAATGTTACATAGCTCAAGAGGTAATTGAGTTTTGTAATGAGTACTTTACACATACAAAGAGTGTCAGACTTCCTAAGTGAAAGGAATGTGTTCTAAAGTTTTACTTTTATATGTCAATTATTATGAATTAGATGTGCAAACATTTTGTTCCTTAATTATGATATTCATCTTTTGGAAGTATTAAGAAAGAGGCGCTTGGTCCTTAACCGTAGAGTTCTAAAATATAATGGTTTATATAAATCAAAAGTTATTCACAATCATGGTAATTAACATGGAACATTAATCACCGAGATAAGATTGTCGTGTTGGTCATCGATTGTTGTAGCTCTACAAATAAATGACGACACAAGTATATAAAAGAGGAAAAAATTACTTTTTTATATTGAATAGACCTAACAAGTAAAACATTATGGAATTGTGTTTCGTGTCATTAATATTTTACTGTCTCTTGGGTCCTAAGATATGAGACTTATATTTTTTCACTCAAGAAGTGCTTAATTTGATTATTGTCAAAAACTATCAATGAGTATAGTGATAAAGACAATAGTTGGTTGAACATGATTTGTGCTTGAAAAGATAGCTAGTCAACCGATTCTCATTGCCCCTCTTAATTGAGTGATGATATTAGTGGGCCCCTTGATAGAGCAAAATTATAATGTGCACAATGTAACTAGAGTTAAGTTACATAGTTATAATTAGCTTAAAGAGATCAAGAAATGAATATAATACAAAGGTGACACATTTCTACTTTGTATATATTCTTAATATCAAGAGGCAAGGGACGGACACAAGTGGTGCACTTACATCACTAAATGGATCCTGTTTAGTTCGAGTGGAACAAAGACATCTATGCTAATTTGGTAACTATAATGTGTAGCTAGATACCGCTTATAGTTTGAGATATTAAGTGTTTAATATCGCTGCCAATTTAACTTGGATCCTCTTATAGGTCACACCACAAAAATAGGAAACAAGAAGCTTGATTTTGAGTTCATAAGATGTGTCAGGTTTCATGTGAAAAGGGACACATGTGGTGAATCAATAAAATCAATACGTCATGAGAATTGACATAATTAGAATCATGGATAAATTCATATAAGGTGTACATATGATGGGGTGTAATAATTTTATATTACATAGGATAATATTTTACATAAGATATGAATTTGCTAAAAACCCCAAAAGAACAAATTTTGTTGGATATAAATCCAAAATTTGACAAAGGCAAAATCGGGGTCAGCACGGTAAATCGTTTAGGGTTCGGTCGACCGTGGTGTCTTCGGAACGGTCAACCGAACGGGGAACGGATAAACACAATTGGTTGACCGAAATTGTGTAGAGTGCCTGGACAATTGGGTTCGGTCAACCGAGCGTTAACGGTCAACTAAGAGAAAATATATAGGAGCTATCTTGGGATATTTTTGGTGGACCAAAGGTGACATGGTCGTCCCATGAGATTCGACCAGGAGAAATTTTGGTGAGTCAACGGTCGACCGGAGCAAGACGCGGATCATCCGAATATTTCCAGAGAATTTTTCTCATGTATATTTGGTCGACCGTCTAGCTCACGGTCAACCGAACGTGTGTTAAAACCGAATGGTTCGGTTAACCGAGAAGAATTCTCGGTTAACCGAACAACACGTTTTTTGCCTGAATTATTAAGAGAATAATTAGATCATGGGTTGGATTAATTCCAGATTTGATCAAATATTTTTGAGGATGCTTATGTGGCAATTTGGGATTAATTTTAGGAGAGAATAAGCGAAAGATCAGGACTAGAGAATAGTTCTTGATAAGGATATTTTGGGAGCCTACAAAAGGATCCCTCATCCTACTTGTTTATGTTAATGCATAAATTCTCTCTCTCATTAATCTCTCCATTAATCACCACGAAAATATCGTAATAGTTTTAAGTTTTGGAGATAGAAATCTCAGGAGCTTAAAGAGGGGTTATTAACTAGATTCTAAGCTTAATTAGAGATTGATTGACTAGCTCCGTTCTCTCTAATCTTGTTTAGAGTTTGGTGAACACTTAGAGGTGAATCGGCAGACGATTCAACGAGCAACGGAACTCCGGATCTTCTAAAACGTTTTAGAGAACCTTTGGGAACGATCCTCCCTCTTTTTTTATTTTAAACATATACATGTACGTAAAATCAATGAAAATATAAAATCGATCTAGTCTGTTTGTATTAAATTTTTAAAAATATATACATACATAGGGACACGAAATCCTACAGTTGTATTAGAGCATTTAGTTCATATTTTCAATGATTAGACTATATAATTAATTTTAGTTTACCATCTACAATCGAAACAATTCATGTTCTATGTCTTTTTGGAGTTTTCCGATAGTTTTGTGATTTTATTCTAATTGATTCTTTTGATAGTTTTAAATATTTTGAAACACATCCTGTGCATGGTAGAATTAAAATTTAGACTTATGTCTAATATATAAAATTTTCGTTTTTAATTAAATGATTATTTGATAAGAATCGACAAAACGAAAAAGGCATATGTTTATCTTTCCTTAAAAATTTTATTTCCGGAAATTGGATAAATAGTGGTTCAAATGCTTTGTGTTTTGAACAATGGATGCATAAAATCATTTTTAATGGATTTTTAATGGTTTTAGAATTGTTTGATTTAGAGATGCATGATAAACTAAATAGAGTAATTTATAGTATATGTACATGCGTTGCTCGAGTTTTGTAATTGATTGACATCATTTCAAGCTTATATTTGTATCTTATATCCATTATCTTACACCTAAGCAATGCTACGTGACGAGTTTTCTGTTTGAATTTCAGAAAAAAATAGGTTTGAAGAGGTGAAGCATGAAAGGACCCAAAAGCAGGGAAAAAGGACTTAATTGTGAGACCTGGGGACTAAGATGCAAGGGAGATGAACCTGAACGTAAGACCGAAGGACCAAAGAGCAAAACAGAAAACTCCACACCATCATGGGGAGTATTTTGGCAATTCTATTCGGGTCGGAGCTCCAACAAGTGAAGTAGATGCATCAAAGACCAACAAAGACATCCAGAAAAGCACCGAATAAAATCCAGCGTGATCCAGACCATATAGACCACCAATTGGCGGTCTATTTTGGCCCAAATCCGTTAAGATTTTGGTGGGTCTCGTATTAGTGTTTATTTAGTCCATTTCTGGTATTTGTTTAGTCCCACATCGGGGGATTGTCCCGGATTGCCTTTTTCTTTGGCTATAAATAGAACTCTTCACCTTCTATTGTAAACTACCCATTGCTTGGTGGCATTCTCTCTACTAAGGAGTAAGCCTTGAAGCAAAACTCATGGTGGAGAAGAATGCTACCTTCAATGTGAGTCATTGTTAATAAAATAATTGTTCCAGTTTTTTTAATCTTGTCTTTTAATTTGTGCATGCTTGTTTAGTCTTTCCTTTCCTTTCCTTTTAAGCTTCTTTAATGCTCATTTCTAGCTTAGTTAAATTTCCTTTCAGTATAATATTTCATTTTGTTAATGTCGGTAGTGTAATGATTAGTGAGTAGTTCCATCCCCATTTGGGGGTGAAGAATATGTGATATGATCATGTAGTGTATTAGGTGTGTGTTATCTTAATCCCTTGAGCCTTATATGATTTCCATAACCATCTAATGGGATTTCACTCTTATCTTTGATATGCTAATGCTCTTGAATGAAGCTTAGCTTATGCTTAGATTAGTGGACCTATTTTGTAGGGAATGATAAAGTGAGGATATGGATGGAATTAATATTGGAAACACAATTTGTAGTGTATGTACTCTTGTTGCCTTTATCTTGGTTAATGCCTTTTATGTTTTAATGATATTGGGTTATCTTATTTCATGTTGAGGCATAGTAGGGTCTAGTCTTTATACATGAGTTCATTTAGCTTCATTCCAATTATTGTCTTGTATGTTTTAACGATATAGTCTTATCTTGTTTCATGTTGAGGCAAAGTTGGATTTAGTTTTATGATTTCATGCACTACATGTTGTGAGGAGCATAATTGAACACACACACACACATCTTTATATTCACATCATTTCTCTACCCCCTATGGGGTTTATTTTTATTGCTTATCTTTCATTTCCTTTTTGCATTGTAGTGTAGTTTAGTGTAACCAACCTTTCTCTCCTTTCTTTCCCACTCACCTTCGCACAAACCAAAAGTGTCACACATCCATGTGGATCGACCCCTATTTGCCACCGCTTCAACGCGGCCGTGCACTTGCGGTTTTAATTAAAACTATCAATCAGTAATTCAGGGATATGTGAGTTTGTATGTTCGAATGAAGCCATGTGTGAATCAATGAATGAATAAATGTGTATGTTATTATTATTCAATCACAGGGGCTTATGTATATGTAAAAGTCAAATTTCTATTTCTATGTATATACATGCCTATGAGAGAGTTTTTACATAGGACTGGCACTAGACAATTTTCGAAATTGTGAGATGCATATTTATATTTTTGCAATATCAACATCCATGTTGCAAGAGGAAGTTGCGGAGAAGGCGCAAAAGTTAAGGACGCGGGAACATATAAACTCACATCAATGTATGTGTGAATGGATATATTTATGTTTGTGTGCTTGACATGTATGTGATTGTATGGATGATTGTTAGGATGTGCATAGATGATAAATATGCATAATCACCTAAATTCTACAATCACATATAAATGTTTAAATTGTCCAACCAAAAAATAAAAGTATCTTTCTTTCTTATTTCATCCACTACCAGCCATCGATCAAGAGATATTCTGCTCACCCTTAGCGGGAGATAGCTTCCTCCATCTTTGAGAATAGTGGGAGATAAAAGGTTGTCTATTGTTGTGTCATGAGTAGATGTACGAGGTGCGATTCACCCTTAGTGCACACCGAGTATATTTGTTTGTGAATACAATGGATAAACGTATCTCGTATCAAATGAAATAAGTTTTCTTAACAAGACCCGGAGCCCTAGCTCGGTTTTGAAAAAGAGAATTTTTTTACGAGGATTGGTCAAATTCCCTCTTAATTAAAATGACAAGAGTCATAAGAGTTTGAAAATGAAAATGTTGTGATATTTCGAAATGGTTATGATTAGAAAATGTTTTCTTACCTTTATTTTATTATATATCTGATAGCTTTTAACTAGTTTGTATTATAATTAATAGGATCTTGAATTGCTGCATTTATGGACAATTTTTTATTTGCGGTATTGATTTTTAAAACATAAAATTGACATTAAATCCCATATAATTTATTTTGTAGAAATGTCGAATATTCAACTATTGTGCGATCTATGATTGAAAAACATCCTATGGCAAATGATGACTCAAACTTCATAAACTGACAACTCAAGCTCAATATCGTGTTGAAGTTTGAGAAACTATCTCATATTTTAGATGGTGAAATCCCAAAATTAAATGAGAAGGCAACCGATAGCGAGAAAGAGGCAATAGCCAAGTGGGAAGACCAAGAGAACAAGGTTCACGTTCTAATGTTGGCCTCCATAGGTGACTCGCTTCAAGAGAAATACTTGGATTCAAAACCCAAGAAGACCATGGAAGCTTTAACAAAGATGTTCATGGATAATGCTAGAAAAGAGCGCTATAAGACCACCATCGCACACACAAGGTGCCACAAGACGGAGGGAACATCGGTATCCAGGCATTTTCTCACGTTGCAAGGATACATTGAGAAGTTGTCAAAGCTCTCTTCCCCGATGCCTGATGACATTGTGGAAGATTTGATTCTTGGCTCTCTAGCCCTGTCCTACAAGGACTTCAATATGCACTATCATGTGCGTGAGAAAGGGGTGAGTCTTTAGGAACTTCACAATGCTCTCAAAATGGCTGAAGTTGACATGGACAAGGGTCGGGACAAGTGTTGGCTTTTTGGCCTTAATCTATGTTTTGTTGATTTATTTAACCTAATCTTAATTATGATCATGTAGAGTATCACACATAGTGTATTGCATATATATTGCTTTGTGCTAACCTCTACAGGTGATCAAGACTCAAGGAAGAAAGGAAATCAAGTCAAGACATGTAATCAAGCTCATTTGAAGACATGTATTTTTGTATTTCTTTGAGTTTTTAGGAACTTGTGTATTTTGAGCATACTTGAGCTAAAATCAACTTAAGCACACACTAGGTTCCTTATAGAAGTCACACACAAAATTTCACATAATTTGGACTTCAATAGATCACCCAAACTTAGACCGGAAAACACCTAAACCTGAACCCTAACTGTCTGCCCACATTCGGTCGACCGATACAGGCCGTTCGGTCAACCGGATGATCAAGTAATTCAGTTTGTGTTTTCCTGCCTAGTTTCGGTCGACCGCACCATCTCTTTCGGTCGACCGTTTAACCTTACTGTTCCGACCGTTATTTTTGTCGTATTTACCCAACGGTCGTATTCGTATTAAAACCATATACACCTCCATATACTTTACCAAACGGTCGAACCATTTGCCCAGTTCGGTCGACCGTTTAACCTTGTCAAAAATCCCTGCTATCGGTCGATACGATTTCGTTCAACCGATCCATTTATCCCTCTACCGAAACACTTATTCGATCGACCGGTAACCCTGTTCGGTCGACCGTTTATTTAATTGACTTAAGATTTCGGTCGACCTCTCCATATTTCGGTCGACCGTTTCCTTAAGGAACCTAAGCGTTCGGTCGACCGTTTCACCTTTCGGTCGACCGTTTCTGGACAGATTTGCAGCCCGAATTTTCTGCTTTGTGTGTCTTGCACAAAACCTTATCAAATCTTGTCCCAACGGATCTATTCTCTCTAATGCCTATATAAGGAGTTGTAAAACACATTTTAACACAACTCTCCCACTACAAACTTGTCCCAAACATTAGAGAGAATCCCAAACACTCAAAGCTTCAAACCTTACACACTTAGTGATCAATTGCTTAATCCTACTCAAGTGTGCTCAAGATTTAGAGAGTGTTGCTCCACTCAAGTTCTCATTTGTTGTCAAAAGAGTAAAGGCTCCGGTAAAAGCCCGAAGCATCCTTCTCGGATTGTGAGAAGAGGATTCCAAGCTCGGCGAGGGTTGTTCGCGAGTTTGACGGTTGTAAAGGCGTTCTCTCCCGGCCTGGAACGGGGAGTGGTTAGTGAAGTCGTGAGCGGAGCTCGGTGATCCGAGCGGAGCTTGCAAGAGAGGACTAGGACCCGGGTGGGGTGCCGAACCTCTATAAAAACGCCGTGTCTCTTTGTGGTTTGCATTATTCTTCCTTTACTTGCTTGTTTGCTTTAAAATTCCGCTGTGCATCTTGACTTAGTTAAACAAGTAGGTGATTAGATTAATAGTGATTAGTGGACCCATAACCCACACGATCCTACAACAAGCACGTCCTAGCCGTCCATGGAGGGAGCAAGAAGATCACCAAAGGTAAAGGCAAATTCACCAAAAGTACGCCAATCAAGAGCAAGGGAGTAGGAGGTGCTCGTGTGTGTGCCTCGAGGGGGAATTCTTCGAAATATTCATCTCCCAACATGGAGTGCTTTCACTGTGGTGAAAAGGGACACATCCGGCCAAATTGCCCCAAGTACAGGGAAGACCTTGACAATGGAGTGATTCAGCGTAAGCGCCCCAAAAAGGCCAAATGTATATTTGTTATTGAGATAAATTTAGTCACCTCTGTCCATTATTGGGTAATTGATACCGGATCTTGTGCTCACATAATTTCTAATGTGTAGCTACTAAAGGATACGAAGAAACTCGTGAAGAACGAGGTGATTTTGAAGGTCGAAAATGGTGCGAGCGTTGCTACGATTGCACAAGGTTCTATGGATCTTCAATTGTCTAGTGGTTTAAATTTATGTTTAAAGAACGTTTATTATGGGCCTTCAATTAGCAAGAATATTATTTCTGTATCATGTTTGGATATGGATAATTTTAATATAAATATTTCAAATTCTTGCTTGTCTATATCGAAGAATGTAATTTTCTATGCAAATGCATTCGTAAGGAATGATCTCTATTTGCTTGAATTGAATAATAGGGAAATCTTAAACATCAATAACAAAAGGTTTAAAACTACTCACGGGAATGATACACTCTTGTGACACTATCGTCTTGGTCACGTTAATGAAAACGCATCAAGAAATTGCAAGAAGCTAACCTTCTTGGTCAACTTGATTTTAAATCATTGGAGACGTGCAAACCGTGCCTAATGGGCAAAATGACCAAGAGACATTTCAAGAAGAAAGGGCCGAGAGCGAATGATTTGTTGGATTTGATACATTCCGATGTATGTTGTCCGATGAGTACTTGTGCAAGAGACAGTTTTAGATACTTCTTTACGTTCACGGATGACTATAGTCGTTATGGTTATATTTATCTAATGAGAAACAAAAGTGAGTCTTTTGACAAGTTCAAGTAATTCAAGAATGAAGTAGAGAACCAACTCAACAAGAAAATCAAGTTTCTACGAACTGATCATGGAGGTGAGTACTTAAGTACTGAACTTGACTCATTCCTAAAGGAGTGTGGTATTGTACCACAACTCACTCCACCCTGAACACCTCAATGTAATGGGGTATACGAAAGGAGAAATGTGACATTGCTCGACATGGTTTGATGAATGATGAGTAAAGCTGAATTTCCGCTTTACTTTTGAAGTTATGCACTAAAAGTTGCGGCTTACACACTAAATAATGTTCCATCCAAATCTGTGGACAAAACACCTTATGAGCTATGGAGTGGTAAAACACCTAAGCTCAATTTTCTCAAGATTTGGGGTTGTGAGGCCTACGTCAAGAGATTGATGTCAACCAAACTTCAACCAAAAGCGGATAAGTGCTTGTTTATAGGTTATCCTCGTGAGACAAGAGGATACTACTTTTGGCATAAGACCTCCAATCGAGTGATTGTAGAGAGGGATGCCATATTTCTAGAAAATGAATTTCTAGAAAGAATAAAAAGTAGTGGGAGTAGAGTTGTGCTTGAGGAGACTCAAGATATTCTACAAGATCATGATATGAATGGTGACATACAAGATCATGAAGGCCCAACCGAGGTTCCTTTGGTTAGTGGGAGCGTGAGTGAGGGACCCTTGCAAGCAATTGTGAGAGAAACTACATCTTCCCCACCTAGTGTACGTTTCAGAATCGAACACGAACCAATTCCATAAGAAATTGTGGAAGAAGTTCAAGAAGTACACGTAGAACCAAAAGAACTTAGAAGGTCAACGAGGGAAAGGAAGAAACCCGATGTGTATTTGGGACTTCATGAGATCATGGTACTAGATACCGATGATCCCTCGACCTTTCAAGAAGCAATGGAAAGAGAGGACTCCAAACTATGGCTTAAAGCCATGGAATCCGAAATAGAATCCATGTATGATAATCAAGTGTGGAACTTGGTTGACCTTCCTCAAGGGAAAAATGCCATTCAAAATGAATGGGTTTTCAAGAGGAAGATTGACATGGATGGGAACTTGAACACGTACAAAGTGAGGCTTGTAGCGAAAGGTATCACTCAAGTTCAAGGAATTGACTATGATGAAACCTTTTCACCGGTTGCCATGTTCAAGTCTATTCAGATTATGCTCGCTATTGCCGCATTTTATGATTATGAGATGTGGCAAATGGATGTCAAAACAACGTTCCTTAATGGGAACTTGGAGGAGGATGTGTACATGGTACAACCTCAAGGTTTTGAAGATCCAAAGAATAGCAAGAAAGTATGCAAGCTTCAAAGATCCATTTATGGATTGAAGCAAGCATCAAGGAGTTAGAACAAACGCTTTGACGAAGAAGTCAAAAAGATTCACTTCGTCCAAAGTAAGGAAGAGCCTTGTATATACAAGAAGGTTAGTGGGAGCCACATAGTATTCTTGATATTATATGTCGATGACATACTCATCATGGGAAATCATATACCTTTGCTTGAGCACACGAGAAGTTCATTGAAATCTGCATTTTCAATGAAAGATATGGGTGAGGCTTAATACATCTTGGGAATCAAGATATATAGAGATAGATCCTTTAGACTCATTGGCCTAAGTCACCATACATACATTGGCAAGGTCTTGGAAAGGTTCAGCATGAACAACTCCAAAAAGGGCAATGTGCCAATGAGTATAGGTGTGTAACTCAAGAAGTCTCAATGTGTTGAATCACGTACAGACTTGGAGTACATGAATGATATTCCTTATGCTTCGGCTATAAGATCAATCATGTATGCCATGATTTGCACAAGACCCGATGACTCGCATGCTCTAAGTGTGACAAGTCGTCACCAATCCAACGTAGGTCCTGAACATTGGACTGCGTTCAAGAATATTCTGAGGTACCTTAATCGGACCAAAGATAAGTTTCTTGTTTATGGAGGACAAAGGGAGTTAATAGCTGAGGGCTATTCGGATGCGAGTTTCATGAGTGATCCCGATGAAAGAAGGTCGCAATCAGGATATGTCTTCCTTCTGAATGGTGGAGCTGTGAGTTGGCGTACTTGGAAGCAGAGCACTACTGCCGACTCAACCACCGTTTTTGAAGTAATGGTTGTCGCTGAAGCGAGAAATTAAGGAGTATGGATTAAGAAGTTCCTTGAAGAGCTTGGAGTAGTTCCCTCGTGCGAGGGACTGGTAGAGCTATTTTGTGATAATAGTGCATCTATCTCGCAAATCAAGGATCCCAAATCACACCACAATGTTAAGTACATGGATCGCAAGAACTTTGTCACACGTGACTTCATCGACGAAGGCAAAATAAATCTGTTATGGGTTGACACAAATAGCAACCCAGCTGACCCATGCCAAGGGCGAAATGCATTTCGAGTCCATGGGTCTGAGGAACCATGTGGATTGGCTTGATGAGTGATTAGAGAGGGTTACCCTAGTTATTATTGTTTTATACATTGAGAATGTATGTGATAGAAAACTTTGATAACAAGTGGGAGATTAAAGGAATGTGTTCTAAAAGTTTTACTTTTATATGTCAATTATTATGAATTGGACGTGCAAACATTTTATTCCTTGTATGGTATTCGTCTTTTGGAGTGCAATTGGTTAACCGAACGGGAAACAGATAAACACAATTGGTTGACCGAAATTGTCTGGAGTGCCTGGACAATTGGGTTCGGTCAACTAAGCGTGAGCGGTCAACTAAGAGAAAATATCCAGGAGCTATCTTGGGATATTTTCGGTGGACCGAATGTGACACGGTCGTCCGATGAGATTCGACCAGGAGAAATTTTGGTGAGTCAACGGTCGACCGGAGCAAGACGCGGATCGTCCGATTTTTTCTAGAGAATTTTTCTCATGTATATTCGGTCGACCGTCTAGCTCACGATCAACCAAACGTGTGTTAAAACCGAATGGTTCGGTTAACCGAACGACACAATTTTTGCCTTAATTATTGAGAGGATAATTACATCACGCGTTGGATTAATTCCAGATTTGATCAAATGTTTTTGAGGATGCTTATGTGGCAATTTGGGATTAATTTTAGGAGAGAATAAGCAAGAGATCATGACTAGAGAATAGTTCCTGATAAAGATGTTTTGGGAGTCTATAAAAGGATCCCTCATCCTACTTGTTTATGTTAATGCATAAATTCCCTCTCTCATTAATCACTTCCTTAATCACCACGAAAATCTTCTAATAGTTTTAAGTTTTGGCGATAGAAATCTCAGGAGTTTAAAGAGGGGTTATTAGCTAGATTCCAAGCTTAATTAGAGATTGATTGGCTAGCTCCTTTCTCTTTAGTCTTGTTTAGAGTTTGGTGAACACTTACAGGCGAGTCGGCGGGCGATTCGACGAGCAACGGAACTTCGGATATTTTGAAAGGTTTTAGAGAATCTTTGGGTATGATCCTCTCTCTTTTGTTTATTTTAATATGCGTAGGAATGCATGATATTAGAATAAACATATACATGTACGTAAAATCAATGAAAATAGGAAATCGATCTTGTATGTTTGTATTAATTTTTTTAAAATATATACATACATAGGGACACGAAATCCTACAATAAGAACCGACATGAAGATAGAATTGGAGGTAAAGGTACGTGATTAGTAGCATATAATACATTGTACTCACGCTATATATCCTTTATTTTACCACAATTATGTGCTACTCGAGTATTTGTTGTTATATTTCAGGTATTAGGTAATAAAAAAGAGAAGGAAAGAGAAAAAAGACTGAAATGTAAGAAGAAAGAACTTAAATGAAAAAATGGACATGTCTGTCATACGCAAGGACCCATCAGCAAGAGGGAAGGACATCGTCGTAAACCCGGATGGACCAAATAGCAAATCGAGAAACTCCACACCATCGTGAGGAATATTTTGGCAATTAGATTCGGGCGCAGACTCAAATGACAGACCGGGGTACACTCCACATGAAGAATTGAAGAACTTAAGTAAAAGTGAGAAATTGTGTCGCATCAGAAAAATTATGACCGCCAATTGGCGGTCCATTTTGGTCAGGATCCGTCCCAGTTTCGTGCGGTTGTTGGTTTTGTAGTTTATGTCCATTTTAAGTATGTTTCCTTAGTCCCACACCGAGGGATTGTCCCCAGTTGCCCTTTTCTTGTCTATAAATAGAACTCTTCTTCTTCCATTGTAATCACCCATTGCGTGGTGGCCATTCTCTCTACTTGGAGTTAGCTTTTGTAGCAATACTCAAGCTGGAGAGGACGCCACTTTGTAATGTGAGTCATGTAAACAAAATGTTTTCTTTTTAGTAGATACTATTTCCTTTAGTCTTGCATGCTTTGTTTCCTTAAATCTTTAGCATAATTAGTTAGCTTAATGAGTAAATAGTAGATCCACCGCATTTGGGTGGAGGTGATGTAGATTATGTGTTGTATTAGTGATGAATTCTTTTATTTGTGCCATTGCATGTGCTTAATGTGATCTTTACTCGTAGCATGCTTAAACTTGTATTATATGAGATAATTTCCACACTAGGTACTTATCTCATGCTAGCTTTAGAGTTTATCTTGTTGCTTGTAAATGGTTTTATGGAAATGACTTCTTATGTATGGATGCTTGATTAGTAGAGAATACATGAATGGATTGAGTTGTATGAAGGGGTTAATTGACGTTCTAATGTCCACACTAGGTACTTAGTTCATGCTTCAGAACTCATAGTTCATCTTACTTTTATGTCTAACTATATTAGTCATGTATTCATGTAAATGTAGTTGATGTTAATTAGACTCCACACTAGTTTCTAGTTGATTTCACCTACTTTACACACTTGTGCCTCATGTAACGAAGACCCACTCACACACACATATCGACACACCTCCACTTCATGGGGGTTTAGTTTAATTGTTAATTCACTCATAGTTTAGTGTAGTTAGTTAGCATAAACCACTCATTCTCCTCTCCTTTCCCTCTCGAGTATGGTAGTCACAACAACACTCACAACTCCTTGAGGTTCGACTCGTATTTGCCACCGCTTCAACACGGTCGTGCACTTGCAGTTATTAAAATGATCAAACAGTACGTGTGGTACGAAGATGATAAGTCCAAAAGTTGAGGATCTCTTGAAAGTGTATTTCAATGTGTTCTGCAATTCTGATGAAGTCCATGTTGGCTTTTAGGCCTTAATCTATGTTTTGATGATTTAATTAACCCAATCTTAATCAAAATCAAATGTAGTGTAGCACACATAATGCATAGATGATATATTGTATGGTGCTAACACCTACAGGTGATCAAGACTCAAGGAAAAAGGAAATTGAAGTCAAGACAAGTAATCAAGCTTGTGAAGACATGTATTTTGCCTTTTTGAGTCTTAGGAATCTATGTAATCTTGAGAATACAAGAGTTAAAATCCATTCACATAGACTCTAGGGAACCTATAGAAGTCACACACAAAATTTCACATCATTTGGACTTCAATATTTCACCCAAACTTAGACTAGAAAATCACTTCAACCATAACATTAACTGCCTGTGCCAATCCGTCGCCCGAACGAGTTATGTGTTCGACCGATTGGATTAGTTGGATCAGTTAAACAATAGTGATTTATCCAACTAGACCGGTCGACCATTTTGACATGTTTCGTCGACCGTCTACACGTGTCATTTGACAGTAAGACTTGTCGTTTTATACAACGGTTGAATTTTCCTAACCCCCAAAATTCATGTGGTCACCGGTCGAACGATGCCTTCTTGGCGGTCGACCGGATGAAGACTTTTTCATCTTCCAAAAGTACATGTAAGTTTTCGGTCGACCGACCCCTTTCCTGCTAATTAAATGAGAATTTCTTGGAGCCTAGAACTTCCTCTTATTTGTTTCCGCTACATATCTTGTTTGTTTAAGTAGACATTAGTGTAAAATTGATTAGATAATTAGGGCCATATACGATCCTACATTTGGTATCGGAGCATAGGTGCTAAATTTCATCTACTTAATCATTGTTTAGCATGACTAGCACATCTAATCATGTAGAGGGTTTATGCACAACTAGACCACCATTGCTTAATGAGTCTAATTACGACTATTGGAAGAATAGAATGAAGATATTCTTGATTTCTAGTGAACTTAGGTATTAGATGTTTCTTCAAAACTCATACACCCCTCCTAAGGAAAAAGAATTAGCTACCTTAACTAGGGCTAAAATAAAAGAGATTGAAATGAACTCTAAAATCATGAACTCTTATATTTTAACCTAAATGAGGGAGAATACAATAGGATTAGAGGATGTGAAAGTGCATATGAGATTTGGCATAAGCATCAAATGAATCATGAGGGAGATAGTAAAACTAAAGAAACTCGAATTAGTCTTCTCATATATAAATATAATTTTTTTGCTATACAAACCGGTGAGAACATAATCGAAATGAAAACTCTCTTCACTAATATCAGTAACTCACTTTGTGTTCTTGGAATAAAAATTAATGAAGGAGAAATGATAAGAAAGTTCCTTCGGTCTCTCAACAATGAGTGGGAAGACAAGGTCGTCGCAATTGAAGAAGTACATGACCTTCCCAACTAAAAATGGGGAAGCTAATTGGAAACCTCATGGCGTATGAACTCCAATTGAGTCATCGAAAGGAGAAGGAAGCTTCCAAGAAGAACCCAACCTTAGCATTACATGCAAATTCTGATGGACCAAGGATGAGAGTAGAAGATGAGGATATTGCGGTCCTAGCCAAAGATTTCTTCAAATAACTATGGAAAGATAAGAAAGGAATGAAGGAAGGAAGAGGTAGAAGAAGTGAGAAGAGAGAAAAAGAAAAGGAGAATGAGGAGAGTGAAAATGAGAGAAAAGAGAAGGAGAAGAAAAATGAGAGAAAGGAGAGAAGAAGAGAAAAGGAGAGGAGCAAGAGAAAAGAAAAGAAGATGGAAGCTCACAAAGATACTTGGGATAATTCTTCATCACCATCATCATCATCATTATCATCTTATCTACAAAGTAGAAGGGAGGTTGCCCACACATGTTTCATTGCTATTGAAGATGAACAAAGTGAGGTAGCTTCTAACTCTTGTTCTACTAGATCGAATTCATCCTCAACAGTCATATTCTAGTGATAACTCATGCTCTAAACAAGAAACATATAATTTTGATGAGCTTCAAAATGCCTTTCTTGATTTATTTAAACAATTTGAGATCATTTGTGAAAAGAATAAGAATGCTAGAAAGACTATAAATGATCTCCAAAGCCAAATTGAAACAATCATGAATGAAAAGAAGGAGGTGATTGCTAAACATGAAAATCATGCATTACAACTTGCTAGTCTAAAAGCAACACCCATTGATATTGAACAATTAGATCTTAAAGCTTGCAATGTGCAATTAAGAAAAGTTCTAGAAATGTTCACAAATGGAACCAAAATACTTGACATACTTTTGAGGAAGTCAAAGGCAATCTTTAGATAAACATGGTTTAGGCTATAATGCTTCATATGTTAAAAACCATGTAGTTCATACAACCTTAAATGGCAAGTATTTAATTGCAAAGCATAGGTCCTCAAGTGTGTGGCTCCTAAAACCAAAATGGTGTGGGTTCCAAAAGCTAATATTCAAGGACCCAAAGTTGTTTGGGTACCTAGATCTACACTTGTAGGTACTTTAAGGAGGATGGGAGATCGGTAGTGTAAGACCCGCTCTCCTGCCACATTATTAAAGTTTTATTCATCCTTCTAGTCATTTTGGGGTCTTCTTGGCATACTTGGTGTGTGTTGTGGCTTCATGCCCTGGCATGATAAAGTTTCCTTTTGGGGCGAGTTTATGTGGTTTGTGGTCTGGTGCGACCCATCGGGCGGTTCTTGCAATCGGTGGCTTAATCGGGCCGATCGGGTGCAAACCGTGTGTGTATGTGGGCTTGGTTTTAGTTGAGCTCGGATTGGATGTTGTGGGCTGGCATGTGGGTGAGGTGGCCTGGTTGCCACGTCACCAGGAGATGATCTCATAGAATCCTTGCAAATTTGAATTGTGTGCATTATGGAAAGTTTTGATGGGGCCTTCAAGGAGATTGATCTATTGCTTTTTGTGCATGTTTCATGAAACATAAACTAGTGAAACCCTACACCAGCCGACCCTACCCTCCTCTCCTCCCTTCCACGCCACAAAACCCTTCCTCATCACCACCATCAATTCTGGTTTCCTGCTGGTGGAGATCCGGCAGCTAGTGGAGAAGAAGTAAAGGCCTCTCTTGTGTGCAGCTCTTGGAGGATTCCCAGCTAGCTCAGGCGCCCCCTTACTGCTCAGGTATGCCTCCAGCCATTAGAATATGATATAGTGGTGGTGTTGGGGGAGATTGGTCCAACACCAGGGGCTGGTCGGGCTTGAGAGCTGGAGTTCAAACCACTTCTGGGTTGCTACCCTGGTAAGCTGAGCTGCAGCTTAGGGCTTCGATGGCTGGCCCGGAATCCCGGCTCATTGCGCGTTCCCTACCCCACGTACCTGGTGTTGATCTGATGGAAAATCAGTTGGGAGGAGGCTGGGCCATGGAGAGCTCCTTAGGTAGGGTTGTTGCATGCGTTTCGCGTGAGTGCAACCCTACATGCATGATCAGATTTTGAGGTTCTTGTTGGTCTTGTTGTTATGTGATCATGCTGTGGTTTAATCATTCCCTGGCTGTGTTATTGCTTCGCGATTTCAGTTATTGACACGGTTCCATGACTGGTTAAGTTTATGCATAAACGTCATAAATCATCATGGGTTTCAGACCTTGTATTGAAGCATGATGCACCAAACTGTCATAATATTCATGCATGACGTGCTGGTTAGACAAGTTTCCTAATCACGCATGGTTTCATAATTTCGTAAGACTTTAGTCATATGAACCCTTACTGGTCTCAGATTTCTACTCAAGCATTAAGACATGGCAATATACACCCTACTAGTTTCAGATCATGCACAACCATGCGTTCATTCAGGATTATGCTCTGTTGCACTCCATGTTAGCTACTGAAGTTAGATTATATGTGTTGAACGTTTTATATTTCTACCGCAAGTGCACGGCCGCGATGAAGCGGTGGCAAGTACGGGTCGTCCTCAGGGAGGTGAGCTTGCTCTTGCTTATCAGAAATCAAGTGGCAAAGAAAGATGGAAGAAAGTTGTTTATGCTAACCTAAACTATGCTAACACGAAGAAGCAAATGCGAAGGAAACAAAACAAACGAATACTTCAACTAAGCTAGAGAAACTTGATACTATAGAGAAATCAGTAAGAGAGAGAGACCCCTTAGGGGGTGGAGTGACTACACATACACAATAAGGAGGCAAGAATATCTTCCTATAGGCACAAGTCTAAGTAGTGTTTGCATGTATGGGAGGTGTCTACTTATCATGGCAAAACCCATCAATTAAATCACTAACCTATTTTGATTAACATTCATAAACACAAGCTGGTTACTTAAGAAACTAATCAAGTATGGGAGGTGTCTACTTATCATGGCAAAACCCATCTAGTGAAGTGTTCTATTCTAACAAGCAAGTATGCATTCATATTAATCAACACATTTCAAAATAAACATCCTTCCTTCCTTAATTGCATATATGATAATCATCTCCACCCCCCCCCCCAAAAGGGGATGAAACTACTCACTACACATTACACTAACTATTACACTAAAATAAGAAGGCATATTAAGTAAGCTAGATTTAATAAAAGACAATTAAACTAAAGCATGCACCAACAATAAAAGAAGCACAAAACAAAGAAAATTTTATTAATTGAAGACTCACAAGACCAGTAGCATCTCCCTATTGAGTTTCTTGCTTCAAGGCTTCCACTTCAATTAGGGAGAATGGCCACAATCATGGAGTGATTACAATGGAAGGTGAAAAGTTCTATTTATAGCCATGGAAAAAGCTAATCCGGGACAATCCCCCGATGTGGGACTAAACAAATACCATAAATAGCATAAGAACGCTCTAATACACACACCAGAAAAAGCTAAACGGATTCGGATCCACCTGGACCGCCAATTAGCGGTTCCAGACCGCCAATTGGCGGTCTACAGTGTCCGGATTCGTCTGGGCTTTCTTGGAGGCTTTCCTGGATGGTATTCTTGGTCTTTGATGCGGTTACTTGACTTGTTGGAGCTCCGACCCGAATCGAATTGGTAAAATACTCCCCATGATGGTGTGGAGTATTCTGTTTTTCTCTTAGGTCCTTCTGTCTTGCAATCAGGTCCTTCTTCCTTGCATCTTGGTCCCTATATTTCACAATTCAGTCCTTTTTCCCAGCTTTTGGGTCCTTTTATGCTTCATCTCTTCAAACCTATTTATTCCTGAAAACTAAACATAAAACTCGTGACATAGCATTGTTTAGGTTAAAGATAATGGATATAAGATACAAATATAAGCATGAAATGATGTCAATCAAATACCCCCACACCTAACTTTTGCTAGTCCCGAGCAAAACAAAGAAAGAGAAAAGCATACGAAAAACAAGAAATCCTAACTCACTTTCGTAGGAATCACGGTTGCACTTAGCACGTGCAACAAGCCATTAAACCTCCTTGTCGCCAAGGAGGAGGAGTGTTGTCTCCTGAGGGTTTTCAGCGGATATACCCACAAAATCCGAACAAGATGCATTAATCAATCTAGCTACACGACTCGTTGGACTTATTTTGTCGATCATGGGATGCGGTAATACTACGGGTCGACTCTATATATGTAATCGGTCCACACACCTAGACTAATGAGTTATTCGTAAGAGTTAGTTAAGGACTTAAGTGAAAGACATGGGCAACCTTAACTTCTGAAAGTGATACAATGTGTAAAGTCCATTTTGGTTCTTATTGACTCATTTTTTTTCCTTTTTTTTCTTTTTTTTCTTCTTCGTCTTTTAGAGCATTTTATTGGTTGGTGTTTGATTCTCCCAGGGTCAGGTTTCGTGCATCATTGCCTATGAGGACTTACACTATCACGTACACCTTCCCCCAAATCTCCACATAGGGCGATCCCTACCACCCGTGTAACGGGAGTTCGGTCGGTGCATCCCAAGTCAGATGACTCGAAAGCACCAGGCACAAAGTCCCCTCAGACCTACTTTCCCGAGTGATAGGAGCCGTGCGAGAAGAGAGAACACCACTTATTTATTTATCTACATGGGAACCAAAACCCCTACACTTAAGTTTCACAAAAAGAGATTAAGGGCCCTTGACTACGACAAACTTCCTTATACTAACAGACACGAATTATTTGACTCACTAGGTTCAGGGTGGACTTCTTTAAATGTTTGAGTACTGAAACCCTATGATTACACGCCCCCCGAGGGAAAACCGGGGTGCATCCTAACGACTCGATAAGACCTAAAGCCAGTAAACTAGAAATCCTAATGCATCAAGTTCAAGACAATTTTGGGAGCTTTCTTTTTACTTTGCCTCTCAACGGTTTTGCACATGCTAAACACACGCAAAACCCACAAAAACATTTTCTTTCGCAAACACATGAAGATTTTGAAAGAAATGTGAAAATTTTAAAGCACTAGGCAAGCAAAAGAAGACAAGTCACCCAAGGATCATGGCAAGCAGATATATCGATATTAAATGCGGCACACTAACATGACCCTAACAATGCACACAAAAGAAAACAAAAAAAAAACAAAACAAAAAAAAGACACAAACTATGTACAAACGTGAAAACACCACCCCACACCTAATCCATGCATTGTCCTCAATGTATGGCAAAATGGTGCCAATGCATGGATAGGGTGTACTGGACTAAGGACGACGACCAGAAGTGCCTGAAGGGGCACCTCTCTCAAGAGCCGACAACTTCCTATAGATCTTCCGGTTTTGCTTGGCTAAGACGACGTTCTGCTGCTCGACCGCCATCTCAGAAATGTCGGTGTTAAAACGCGTGAGAAAGGGGAACACGCGTTATTAACAAGGCAACGGGAAAATATCACATAGGCCTTCCAATTTTTTTTTAGCACAACAAAATACTAATATGTACAAACAAATGGATGGATGGATCACATCAAGTGACCACATCCGTGGGGAGTTCGTGCAAAGGCACGACTTCCACCTCGACCTCTGCCGTGGTCCCTTCCAAGTATGGTTTGAGGCGTTGTCCATTAACTTTGAACACGTCCCCATTCCTAGGATTTTGAATCTCAACCGCCCCATGAGGGGAGACGGTTAAAACAATGAAGGGACCTGACCAACGGCTCCGCAGTTTCCCTGAAACAAGTGGAGGCGAGAATTATACAACAAGACCTTTTGTCCCACCTCGAAGGTTTTGATTCGCACCAAGCGATCATGGAAAATTTTAGTGCGGGACTTGCAGATCTTGGCATTCTCATAAGCTTCATTTCTCAACTCCTCCAACTCGTTGAGGTCTAACTTGCGATTGGCACCGGAAACATCAAGACTCATGTTAAGAAGTTTGATTGCCCATAATGCCCGGTGCTCAAGTTCTACCGGAAGATGGCAAGCTTTGCCATAAACTAGCCGGTAGGGGGACAAGCCAAGGTCGGTCTTAAATGCAGTGCGGAAGGCCCACAATGCATCATTAAGCTTGACCGACCAATTTTTCCTTGAAGCACTAACCGTTTTCTCAAGAATTTGCTTGAGTTGACGGTTGGAAATTTCCACCTGGCCACAGGTTTGAGGATGATAAGGTGTGGCCAACTTGTGCGTGATGGAGTATTTCCTCAGCACTGCCTCAAGGGATCGGTTCACAAAGTGTGTCCCCCGATCACTTATGATACAACGAGGTGTCCCAAACCTCGCGAAGATGTGTTCTTTAACAAATTTGATCACAACCTTGCGATCGTTAGTGCGAGTGGGGATTGCTTCAACCCACTTTGACACATAATCGACCGCCACCAGGATGTAAGTGTGACCATGGGACACAGGGAAAGGACCCATGAAGTCAATTCCCCAAACATCAAAGATGTTAACCACTAAGATGGGATTGAGTGGCATCATATCTCGTCTACCAATGCGGCCCACACGTTGGCACCTATCGCAATCTTTGCAAAATGCAAAAGCGTCTTGGAACAACGTGGGCCAGTAAAAACCGCATTGGAGTACTTTGGCAGCGGTTTTCTTGGCACCGAAGTGCCCACCACATGCCTCCTATGGCAAAAGGACAAGACACTCTGAATCTCGTCGTCAGGAATGCACCTCCTTATGATTTGATCAGCACAATACTTAAATAAGTATGGATCATCCCAATAGAAGTGCTTGACTAACGACTTGAACTTCGCTGTCTCATTGTGTCTCCAATGAGCCGGCACCTCCCCGGTTGCTAAATAGTTCACAATGTCAGCGAACCAGGGAGGTGAGGCTATTGCCATAAGGTTCTCATCAGGAAAAAACTCGTTCACCGGTGGATCCGGTGAAAGATCAATGGGGATGCGAGATAGGTGATCAGCCACGACATTCTTGCATCCCTTCTTGTCCCGTATTTCAAGGTCGAATTCTTGTAACAACAAGATCCAACGCAGGAGACGGGGTTTCGCATCCTTTTTAGACAAAATGTAGCGAAGAGCTGAGTGATCAGTGTAGATGATGACATGCGACCCTATGAGGTACTGACGAAAATTTTCCAACGTAAATATGATGGCGAGGAACTCTTTCTCAGTAACGGAGTAGTTGAGTTGGGCGTCATTGAGAGTACGACTTGCATAATAGATCACATGAGACAATTTGTCGACTTTCTGACCCAAAACCGCTCCTATCGCGTAATCAGAAGCATGACACATCAGCTCGAACGGTAGAGTCCACACCGGTGCCTTAATAATAAGAGCGGAGGTCAACTCATGCTACAGAAACTCAAAAGCAGTCAGGCACTCGGGTGTGAACTCAAAGGAGGTTCCTTTAGCAAGCAAGCTCGTCAAAGGACGAGCTATCTTGCTGAAATCCTTAATGAATCTCCGGTAAAAACCGGCGTGTCCAAGGAATGAACGGATTTCTTTTACCGAGGTGGGTGGCAGAAGCTTAGAAATACGCTCAATCTTTGCCCTATCCACCTCGATACCATCACAAGATACCACGTGACCCAACACGATGCCTTTTGTGACCATGAAATGACACTTTTCCCAATTAAGGGCTAAGTTCGTTTCCGAACACCTTTTGAGAACAAGGCTCAAGTGGTGCAAGTACTCATCAAAGGAGGTGCCATGAACCGAGAAATCATCCATGAAGATCTCAAGGAAGTTCTCGACCATATCGGAAAAGATACTTAACATGCAACGTTGGAATGTTGCAGGTGCATTGCATAGCCCAAAAGGCTTCCGTCTATAGGCAAACGTCCCAAAAGGACAAGTGAACGTGGTTTTCTCCTGGTCTTCGGGGGCGACTGGGATTTGATTGTACCCCGAATAACCATCAAAGAAATAGTAATAGGCGTGCCCGGCGAGTCTCTCCAACATCTGGTCGATGAAAGGTAGAGGGAAGTGGTCCTTACCCGTGACCGCGTTCAACTTCCTATAGTCAATACACACTCGCCACCCAGTTTGAAGTCGTGTGGGTACAAGCTCATTGTTGTCATTCTAGACAACGGTGATACCCGACTTCTTGGGCACAACCTGGACAGGACTTACCCAAGTACTGTCCGAAATGGGAAAAATGATGCCATGATCTAAACACTTGATGATCTCTTTCTTAACTACTTCTGTCATGGCTGGATTTAAACGCCTCTGTGGGTCGCGACGTGGTCGTGCCTCATCCTCCATAAAGATGTGGTGCTGCACGACGTCGGGACTTATCCCTTTGATGTCCCTCAAGGACCACCCAATGGCTGATTTGTGCTCCTTTAGGACTTGAATCAACCGTTCTTCTTGATCACCAGTCAACGTCGATGAAATAATCACCGGAAATGACCTATCGGGACCAAGAAAAACGTGTTTCAATTCCTTGGGGAGTTCTTTGAGCTCAGGTGTGGGTGGCTCCTCCAGGCGAGGTGTGATATCTAGCTTGAGATGTAAGATAGGAGGAGCTCGCATGTACTGAACAACATGCACATCATTGCTCAACTCACCCCCGTCCTCTTCATGATCAGACTCATCCATGAAGTAATCATTTAAATTCTCATGAATCAGGGGGTACTCTTCTTCCAATTCTTCTTCCAAGTCCCGGATAAGATTGACTTCCATGGGGTCCTTGGAAGATGCCGGCTGCCTAGCCATATTGAACACATGGAATGTCGCGGTCAAGTTCCCGAACGACAATTTCATGAGTCCAGTACGACAATTGATCAAGGCATTTCACGTCGCCAAAAAAGGTCTACCCAAAATCAATGGAATCTGAGAGTGGGTAGTCTTAATTGGTTCGGTCTCAAGGACGACGAAATCAACCGGAAATATGAAATCACCGACCTTGATTAGGACATCTTCAATGACCCCCAACGGGACTTTGATCGAACGATCAGCCAACTGCAAAGTTGTTTTCGTAGGCTTGAGAGTGCCTAGGCTTAATCGTTGATACACAGAAGCAGGTAAGAGGTTAACCGCCGACCCTAGATCTAGCAAAACATTGTTAATGCGAAAGTCCCCAATGATACATGAAATTGTTGGACTGCCCGGGTCCTTCAATTTTATGTATGTTGGGTTCGAGATGATCGAACTCATATTAGCCGCCAAAAAGGCTTTGCAAGGGACATTGGTTTTCCTCTTAGTTGTACAGAGATCCTTCAGGAATTTTGCATATGGAGGTATTTGTTGAATCATGTCTAACAAAGGAATGTTGACATTCACTTTCTTAAATATCTCCATCATCTTATCCACACCGTCACTCTGTTTCTTAGACAAGCTACTAGGATAAGGAGCTCTTGGTAGGTATGTCTTGGGCGGAGCCGGAGAAGGAGGCTTTGGTGTATTACTCTCACCCTCGGCCTCTTCCTCACCATCATTCCCACAAAGGGGTGGCACAGATGGATTTTCTAGCAATGATACGTGGTTGTAGACCTGCTTCCCATTTCTCAGGGTCACAATGGCATTAACATGGTCCACAGGTTCTTCCACGTAGTTCACTTGCCCCCCCTATGGTCTTGAACTTGCATTTTGCATGTTCGAGTGCTGTTGAGCACGGGGGTTAGCCACAGGTTGGCTAGGCAGGCTCCCTCTCTCTCTCATGTACAGACTGAGCCAACTGACCCATCTGAAGCTCGAGAGATTTGATGGGCTGCTGATTCGAAGTGAGAACTTGACTCGTGGATGACATAAAGTTTTTTACAGAGTTCTCAAGTCCACGAGTTAAGTTCTCAAGCGAATTAAGCCGGGTTTCCAAGTTGTTAGAATTTGGGAAACCTGGTTGGTTGGTATTCTGACTTTGGGGTGGCTGATGAGACTGTGAATGCATGGGACGGTAGTGTGGTCGGTTAGGTGGTCGAGAAAAGTTTGAAGGACCACCTGGAGCATTGTTATGGTTCCATGAAAAATTAGGGTGGTTCCTCCATCCAGGGTTATATGATGATGAATATGGGTCATTCCTGGATCTATCATAGATGGCATTTACATGTTCCATCTCAGGAGGAATGAATGCACACTCACCCCCTATATGACCTATCCTACCACATAAATGACATGGAACTGAACCAGATGCAGACACATGAGATACATCGTGCTGGTTTTGGAGCTCAATCGAATCCATACGGCGCATTAAGGCCACCATGCGCGCCTCGGTGGCCGTAGTGGAATCGACAGCAAATGCGGAACCCGATCTAGTCGAGTTTGCATTCGCGATCCTCGCTCCTATACTAGATGATGCAGGTGGTTCCCTCACACTATCCCATTGCATTGTTTTCTCGGCGAGGTCTTCTAGGAAAGCCCATGCCTCCCTTTCATCCTTTCCCAAGAACTCTCCTTGACACATAGACTCAAGGAGCGTTCGGGATGGAATGTGAAGACCCTCCTAGATAATCTGACACAGGCGCCACAACTCAATGCCATGGTGAGGGCATGAGGATAGTAGCTCCTTGAACCTCTCTAAGTATGCATGTAATGATTCGGTCTCATGTTGATAGAACGAATTGATTTCGTTCCTCAATTTTTGAGTCCGATGATTTGGAAAATACTTTTTGAGGAATGCAGACTGAAACTCATCCCAAGTCCTGAAGGCATTCGCCTGATTGCTGTACAACAACTTCTTGGCGTCATCCTTAAGCGCAAAGGGGACAAGCCTAAGATGAATGGAGTCTGTGCTAAGTTGTTGCAGTTTGAACATAGCACAGACCTCCTCAAATTCCCTGAGAAAGATATAGGGGTCACCTTTCCCCGTGAAATGAGGGAGCATGGAAATAAACTGAGGCTTGACCTCAAAATGGTTCCCATTTGCCTCTGGCAATACGATGCATGAGGGCAGAGTTGTACGGCTCGGGTAGCATCGATCGCGTAGAGGTATAGGAACGACAACTGGAAGCACCGGTGGAGCAGGTGGGTCCAGCAACTGCTCCTCCTCACGGAAATTAGCAGCCATTGGACCCGAACTACGTGCGACACGAGAGGAGGAAGGTGTCGAGAAATTGATCACCGAAGCCGGATTGACAACGCTCCTCGTTAAACGACCACTCTCGTCTCGTGTCCACGAAAGCATGCACAAAGGTGCACACACAAACCACAGCTCTTTTTTTTCTTTTTTTCTTTTCAAATGAAGAATGTACGTAGAAGATAAGACGAGGGAACACAAGAGAGAAAGAATGACTCAGGAGAGAAGGGAAGAAGTCCTTATGCTACGGCGGATGGGTACAGGTAGAAGCACACAAGCAAACAAGGCTCAAGCAATCCTAAGGTCGCTATAGGTCCTTACAGCTAGACGATGCCTAACTGCGAGGTCACACGGCCTCAACACGCCTTACCTCCCTACAACGAGGACCACAAAGCCCAGCAAGTGAGCCAAGATCCGGGGATCTCGTCTCTCCTACTATCGACAAAGTGGGCAACGCCGATCAGGTCATGACGGTCGGGACCGGATCACTCTCCTAATGCGTCCAAGATCCTTAGGGCCAATGTCTACTTGATTTTAAAATTAGGCTCTTGATTAGTGTGGTTTTTGGGGCGAAGGAAAGGGTGATGAAATCCCCCACCTTATCTTTTACGGGACAGCCCCTCCTTAGTAGCGTTTTGGAGTCCTAAATCTAGCAATCAACACTCCAAACAACGCTCAACTCACACTTGTTGCAATGCACTTCCTACTAACTAATGCATGTTCATACGAAATGCATGAATGAGAGTAGAAGGTGCGTACCTCACGCCAGCTCTCAGCAACAGAAAATAAAGCTAAGATAAAAGACAATCTAAGTGCCTAAGTCACATACATGATGCATGGCCTAAACAAAAAGAATGCCTAATCTTTTGCTTTGAGTTTTAGGGTCCAAGTTGCTTAAAGGAGGGTTGATTATTGATCTGGGAACAATCTAAGAGTCATAACATGCAAAATTGAGTCCCAGACCACTATATCAGATAAAATAAACAAACCAAAGAAATAAGAGAGCGAGCTGAGCATACCAGACCGCCAATTGGCGGTCTCAGGCCGCTGATTGGCGGTCTACAGTGCCCAGCTTGCTTCAAAACTTCTCCAGATGTTCCTCCTGCCGACTTTAAGTCTCCTGAAACAAAGCAAAACTACAAAACACAAATTAAATCCACTCGAATCGTCCAAACAAGAGTCTGGACTGGCACCTCCCCGGCAACGGCGCCAAAAACTTGTTGAACGTTTTATATTTCTACCGCAAGTGCACAGCCGCGATGAAGCGGTGGCAAGTACGAGTCGTCCTCAGGGAGGTGAGCTTGCTCTTGCTTATCAGAAATCAAGTGGTAAAGAAAGATGGAAGAAAGTTGTTTATGCTAACCTAAACTATGCTAACACGAAGAAGCAAATGCGAAGGAAACAAAACAAACGAATACTTCAACTAAGCTAGAGAAACTTGATACTATGGAGAAATCAGTAAGAGAGAGAGACCCCTTAGGGGGTGGAGTGACTACACATACACAACAAGGAGGCAAGAATATCTTCCTATAGGCACAAGTGTAGGTAGTGTTTGCATGTATGGGAGGTGTCTACTTATCATGGCAAAACCCATCAATTAAATCACTAACCTATTTTGATTAACATTCATAAACACAAGCTGGTTATTTAAGAAACTAAACAAGTATGGGAGGTGTCTACTTATCATGGCAAAACCCATCTAGTGAAGTGTTCTATTCTAACAAGCAAGTATGCATTCATATTAATCAACACATTTCAAAATAAACATCCTTCCTTCCTTAATTGCATATATGATAATCATCTCCACCCCCCCAAAAGGGGATGAAACTACTCACTACACATTACACTAACTATTACACTAAAATAAGAAGGCATATTAACTAAGCTAGATTTAATAAAAGACAATTAAACTAAAGCATGCACCAACAATAAAAGAAGCACAAAACAAAGAAAATTTTATTAATTGAAGACTCACAAGACCAATAGCATCTCCCTATTGAGTTTCTTGCTTCAAGGCTTCCACTTCAATTAGGGAGAATGGCCACAAGCATGGAGTGATTACAATGGAAAGTGAAGAGTTCTATTTATAGCCATGGAAAAAGCTAATCCGGGACAATCCCCCGATGTGGGACTAAACAAATACCATAAATAGCATAAGAACACTCTAATACACACACCAGAAAAAGCTAAACGGATTCGGATCCACCTGGACCGCCAATTAGCGGTTCCAGACCGCCAATTGGCGGTCTACAGGGTCCGGATTCGTCTGGGCTTTCTTGGAGGCTTTCCTGGATGGTATTCTTGGTCTTTGATGTAGTTACTTGACTTTTTGGAGCTCCGACCCGAATCGAATTGGTAAAATACTCCCCATGATGGTGTGGAGTATTCTGCTTTGCTCTTAGGTCCTTCTGTCTTGCAATCAGGTCCTTCTTCCTTGCATCTTGGTCCCTAGATTTCAAAATTCAGTCCTTTTTCCCAGCTTTTGGGTCCTTTTATGCTTCATCTCTTCAAACCTATTTATTCCTGAAAACTAAACATAAAACTCGTGACATAGCATTGCTTAGGTGAAAGATAATGGATATAAGATACAAATATAAGCATGAAATGATGTCAATCAATATGTGTTTAAAATTAGTAGTGCCTTATTCCAATAGGGTTCCATGCTTTGATTAATGAATATGGACTACATAAACAGGCTTCATTCATGACCACACACGAAAAATTCTGCCATGATCGGTTGCTGACCCTATATCATGTAATTGTGCATCATTCCATTTGTCTATCGTATAATGTTTCACGACTTGTTACAGATCATAGTACACATGTTCCTACATTAGCTCTATTTTATATTCATTTAAATTCTAATTTGTGGTATGGAATTCTAAGCTCTTATCATATTGATGCTCTGAAATTCAAGATGCATATATTGATTGCTTGTGTTGATGTGTATGAATTTTTGTGCACTATTATACATGTTCCCTTACTTCCTTCACATCCTTTGTTACTAATCTGGTTTATGCATTGTGAATGTGTATGACGCATAGGATTTCAGACCTAACGACACCTATATCATGACCCGTAGATGACTTTGTTTAATTGTCGTGTTCATTTATTGATTCCGGTTATGATTGTTTCTGTTGCGAGCTTCGTTTGTTTACTGATTGGGATGTTTGATTTATGTTTTGTTAGGGGCTGTTAAGAGTGTATCCGGATACTCTTCCTTGAGCTCATTCTGTATCCTTTAGCTACATTAGATTTAGATCCTTAAGCAGCTTGCATTGCATTAACATAATTAATAATTCTTGGCACGTTCCGTTTTTTGGGCCGACGGGCCACGAGTGGGTCCTCTAGCTCCAGAGGCCATTCGCATAAGACCTTTACGTTGGGAGGCCAGGCATAAGATAAGTCCTGGGCAGGCGCGCTGCCATTCTGTCTCAGGGTAGGTGTTCCCAAGTTCGCGATGACACCGTGTAGGTCACTTGCCGCGGATTGGGACGCTTATCCGGCGCACCGCTTTGTGCCGAGCGGTGGGTCACTGTCGAGTGACCGCCTTTGACCAGCAAGGCTAGTGTTCTGGTTCCTTTCGAGGAATGGTTCAGGTGCGCCCGACCAGCACGACCTATGGAGTGGTAGCCTTCTGTTGCATTTGATGCTTTTGTTATGTTCTGACCAACATGGTTGGTATTCTGGCTCCCTTGGAGGGATTTCTGCGGGTGTTACCCAATTGGCACGACTGTTGGAGTTGTAGCCTTCTAATTGCATTATGTGCTTTTCTGTTTCTGTTTTGGATGTTTTTGTCTTTGATAGATTGCATGCATTCACCCATATATCTCTGATTGGGCCAGGGGCATACTGACTTTTCTTAATTGAAAACTCACGTATTTGTTAATGTGGTGCTTCCAGGTACTTTGGTTTCTACAGAGCAGACTGGACGAGTAGTTGAAGATTCTATACACGAGGGGTACGTCGACCAGATTCTTCAGTTTGTCTTTTGGTTTCACATTATTTATGACGTATTTCCCTTTTGAACTCGATGTAATGTATTTGACCTTGTTACCATATATGGATAATCTCACACTTTTCAGTTATGTTTTATGTTAGTCTATCCCTGTATGATCTCTCTACGTATTGTCGAGTCGTTGTTTGGTCTGTCTTTTGTAACTCCTTCGGTCGTCGCGGAGGTCTCTGATCGCAACACTTGAGTTGGTTCCCAGTGTGCGTATCCGTGAGATCGGGGGTCGTTACAGGTAGTGCCCAGCCAAGCATGAAGAATCAAATTTAAAGCCGATTGCACTATCACAAAAGAAGTGTTTAATTTGATTATTGTCAAAAGCTATCAATGAGTATAGTGATAAATGCAATAATTGGTTGAACATGACTTTTGCTGGAAAAGAAAGTTAGTCAAAAGATTATCATTGCCTCTCTTAGTTTAAGTGATGATATTAGTGGGCCCCTTGGTAAAGCAAAATCATAATATGTGACTTCAGTTAAGTTACATATTTATAATTAGCTTTAGAGATCAAGAAATGAGTATATAATACAAAGGTGACACAATTCTACTTTGTATATACTCTTAATATCATGAGACAAGGAATAGACACAAGTGGTGCATTTACATTACTAAATGGATCGTGGTTAGTTCGAGTGGAACAAGATCTCTATGCTAATTGGGTAACTATAATGTGTAGCTAGATACCACTTATAGTTTATGGTATTAAGTGTTTAATATCAATGTCAATCTAGCTTAGATCCTCCTATAGGTCACACCACAAAACTGGGAAATAAGAAGCTTGATTTTGTATTCATATGGTGTATCGGAGTTCATGTGAAATGGGATACACGTGGTGAATTGATTAAATCAATATGTCATGAAAGATTAACATAATTGGAATCGTGAATAAATTCATTTGAGATGTATGTATTATGGGGTGTAATAGTTTGCCATTGCATAAGATAATATGTTACATGATATATGAATTTTCCAAAACCCCAAGAATCAAATTTTGTTGGATGTAAATCCAAAATTTGACAAAGGCAAAATTCGACCGAAAATTATCAGCATGTGTCTTGATAATAGGGTCGGTCGGCCAGGCATAATAGACGGTCAACCGACAATTTGCAGGAAATATTCTGGTGATATAACGGTCTACCGGTAGAGTGACATGTTCGACTGAAATTTACCAGGAGAAATTTGGTAAGTAAATAGTCGACCGGAGTGAGATGTGGTTCGACCGAAATTTTCCAGCAAATTTTTCTCGTGAATATTCAGTTGACCGTCTGGCTCACGGTCCAACCAAACTTGTCAAAGCAAAAAACCGTTTGGTCGACTGAGTGGTGATTTTGGTCGACCGATCTGCACGATTCTGCCTTGAATTATTAAGAGATTAATGTTGATCATGGGCTGGATTTGTTCCAATTGTAGTCAAATGTTTTAAGGATGATTATGTGTCAATTTGTGATTGGTTTAAGGAAGAGAAAAGCAAGAGATCATGGGTTAGTGGATAACCCATGATGTGGGTGTTGGGAGAGCCTATAAATAGGTCTCCTATTCCTACTTGTTTTATAGAATGCAAAAATTCTCTCTCCCTAACCACCCCATTAATCCATCCGAAATTTCTCTTAATTATTCACGTTTTTGGAGATTAAATTCTTAGGAGCTATAGAGGGGTTATTACCTAGATTCTAAGGTTAATTAGAGATTGAATTCGCTAGCTCCTTTCTCTCTAATCATGTTTAGAGTTTGGGGAACATTTGGAGGCGGATCGGTGGGCGATTCGACAAGCAACGCAACTTTGGATCTTCAGAAAGGTTTTAGAGAACCATTGGATATGATCCTCTCGTCTTCATATCTAGAGAAACCAGTGAAGATGACGAGGCACCGTTGAGGCTTTATAAATGTCTTTTGCAGCCACCGGAAAGTCCAATTGTCATGTTTATGTTAATATATGTAGATTAATATGATATTGGAATAAGCACAAAATAATGTACCTGAATCACTGAAAATACGAATATCGATCTTGTATGAATGTATAATTTTTTTAAATTATACACAGACATAGGGACACGGAATCCTACAGTGGTATCAGAGCTTTTAGTTCATATTTTCAATGATTAGACTATATAATTAATTTTAGTTTACCATCTCCAATCGAAACAATTCATGTTTGATGTCACTTTCGTGTTTTTCGATTGTTTTGTTGATATAATTCTAATTAATTCTTTCCATAGTTTTAAATGTTTTAAACACAACATATGAATGTTAGAATTTAGGATTAGACTTATGTCTAATATTTAGAATTTTCGTTTTATATTAAATGATAATTTTCTAAGGAATCGACAAAACGAAAAAGACATAAGTTTATCTTTTCTTCAAATTTTGTTTTGGAAATTGGATAAACTGGGGTTCAAATGGTTTGTATTTTGAACTATGAATGTATGAAATCGTTTTTAATGGATTTCAAATGATTTTGGAATTGTTTGATTTAGAGATGAAGGATAAACTAAATTGAGTAATTTATAGTACATAACATGCGTTGCTCGAGTTATTTTTTGCAGGGATATGTGAGTTTGTATGTTCCGACGAAACCATGTGTGAATGAATAAATGAATGTGTATGTTATTATTATTCAATCATAGGGGCTTTTGTATATGTAAAAGCCAATTATTTATGTATATGCATGCACATGAGAGGATTTTTACATAGAACTTGCACTAGACAATTTTTGAAATTGTGAGATGCATGTTTATATTTTGCAATATCTACATCCATGGTGCAAGAGGAAGTCGCGGAGAAGGTGCAAAGGTCAAGGACACGAGAACATATAAACTCACACCAATGTGTGTGTGAATGGATTTATTTTATGTTTTCGTGCTTGACATGTATTTGATGGTATGGCTGAATGTTACGATGTGTATAGACATAAATATGCATGATCACCTAAATTCTAAAATCATATATAAATGTTTCATTGTCCAACCAAAAATTAAGAGTATTTTTTTCTTATTTCATCCATTAGCAGCCATCGATCAAGGAATATTTTGTTTTCCCTTAGTGGGAGATAACTTCCTCCATCTTTGGGAATAGTGGGAGATATAAGGTTGTCTATTGTTGTGCCATGAATGATGTACGAGGTGTGATTCATCCTTAGTGGACACCGAGTGTATTTATTTGTGAATACGATGAATAAACGTATCTCGTATCAAATGAAATAAGTTTTCTTAACAAGACCCGGAGCCTTAGCTCAGTTTTGAGAAAAAGAGTTTTCCTTACGAGGATTGGTCAAATTCCCTCGTAATTAAAACGACAAGAGTCATAAGAGTTTGAAAATGCAAATTTTGCAAAATTTTCGAAAAGGTTACGATTAGAAAATGTTTTCTTACCTTGATTTTATAATATATCTGATAGCCCTTAGCTAGTTTATATTATAATTGATAGGATCTTGAATTACTGCATTTATGGCCGTATTTATTTATTTACGGCATTGATTTTCAAACATAAATTGACGTTAAATCCCATATAATTTATTTTATAGAAATGTCGAATATTCAACCTATTATGCGATCTATGATTGAAAAACATCCTTTGGCAAATGATGTCGCAAACTTCATAAGCTGGCAACTCAAGCTCAATATCGTGTTGATGTTTGAGAAACTGTCTCATATTTTGGGTGGTGAAATCCCAACATTAAATGAGAAGGTAACCGAGAGCGAGAAAGAGGCAATAGCCAAGTGGGAAAACCAAGAGAACCAGGTTCACGATCTAATGTTAGCCTCCATGGGGACTCGCTTCAAGCGAAATACTTGGATTCAAAACCCAAGAAGACCATGGAAGCTTTAACAAAGATGTTAATGGATAGTGCTAGAAAAGTGCGCTATAAGACCACCATAGCACTCACAAGGTGGCACATGGTGGAGGGAACATCGATATCTATGCATTTTCTCACTATGCAAGGATACCTTGAGAAGTTGTCGAAGTTCTCTTCCACGATGCCCGATGACATTGCGGAAGATTTGATTCTTGGCTCTCTAGCCCCGTCGTACAAGGACTTCATTATGCACTATCATGTGCGTGAGAAAGTGGTGAGTCTTGAGGAGCTTTACAATGCTCTCAAAATGCTTGAAGTTGACATGGGCAGGGACAAGCACGTCCTAGCCATCCATGGAGGGAGCAAAAAGATCACCAAAGATAAAGGCAAATTCACAAAAAAAACGCCAATCAAGAGCAAGGGAGTTGGAGGTACTTGTGCCAGTACCTCAAGGGGGAATTCTTCAAAATCTCCGACTCCCAACACGGAGAGCCTTCACTGCGGTGAAAAAGGACACATCCAGCCAAAATTTCCCTAAGTACAAGGAAGACCTTGATAATGGAGTTATTGAGCGTCAACGCCCCAAAAAGGCTAAAAGTATATTTGTTATTGAGATATATTTAGCCACCTCTGTCCATGATTGGGTAATTGATACCGGATCTTGTGCTCACATAATTTCTAATGTGCAACTATTAAAGGATAGGAAAGAACTCGTGAAGAATGAGATGATTTTGAAGGTTGAAAATGGTGCAAGCATTGCTGCAATTGCACAAGATTCCGGGGAGCTTCAATTGTCTAGTGGTTTAATTTTATGTTTAAAGAACGTCTATTATGTGCCTTCGATTAGCAAGAATATTATTGCTGTATCATGTGTGGATATAGATAATTTTAATATAAATATTTCAAACTCTTGCTTGTCTATATCGAAGAATGTAATTTTCTTTGCAAATGCATTCATAAGGAATGGTCTTTATTGGCTTGAATCAAATAATAGAAAAAATTTCAACATCAATAACAAGAGGCTTAAAACTACTCATGTGAATGATACACTCTTGTGGCACTAACGTCTTGGTCACATAAATGAAAAACGCATCAAGAAATTGCAAGAAGCTAACCTTCTTGGTCAACTTGATTTTAAATCATTGGAGATGTGCGAACCTTGCCTAATGGGCAAAATGACCAAGAGGCCTTTCAAGAAGAAAGGTCCAAGAGCGAGTAATTTGCTCGATTTGATACATTCCAATGTATGTGGTCTAATGAGTACAAGTGCAAGACACGGTTTTAGGTACTTCTACATTCACGGATGACTATAGTTGTTATGGCTATATTTATATAATGAGAAACAAAAGTGAAACCTTTGAAAGGTTCAAGGAATTCAATAATGAAGTAGAGAACCAACTCAACAGGAAAATCAAGTCTCTACGAAATGATCATGGAGGTGAGTACTTAAGTACCAAATTTGATTTGCTCCTAAAGGAGTGTGGTATTGTCCCACAACTCACTCCACCTTGAACACCTCAATGGAATGGGGTATACGGAAGTAGAAATATGACATTGCTCGACATGGTTTGATCAATGATGATTCAAGCTGAATTGCCACTTTACTTTTGGAGTTATGCACTAGAAGTTACGGCTTACACACTAAATAATGTTCCATCCAAACTATGGTTTAACACCATGGAATCCGAAATAGAATCAAGTGTGGAACTTGGTTGACCTTCCTCAAGGAAAGAAAGCCATTCAAAATAAATGGGTTTTTAAGAGGAAGATGGACATGTATGGTAACTTGACAATCTACAAAGCAAGACTTGTAGCAAAAGGTTTCACTCAAGTTCAAGGAATTGACTATGACGAAACTTTTTCACCGGTTGCCATGTTCAAGTCTATACGGATTATGCTCGCTATTGCCAGATTTCATGATTATGAGATGTGGCAAATGGATGTCAAAACAATGTTCCTTAATGGGAACTTGGAGGAGGATGTGTACATGGTACAACCTCAAGGTTTTGAAGATCCAAAGAATAACGAGAAAGTATGCAAACTTCAACGGTCCATTTATTGATTGAAGCAATCATTATGGAGTTAGAACAAGAGCTTTGACGGGGAGTCAAAACGATTCACTTCGTCCAAAGAAAGGAAGAGTCTTCTATGTACAAGAAAGTTAGTGGAGCCACATAGTGTTTTTGATCTTATATGTCGATGACATACTCTTCATGGGAAATCAAACACCTTTGCTTGAGAAAACGAGAAGTTCATTGAAATTTGCATTTTCAATAAAATACATGGGTGAGGCTCAATACATCTTGGGAATCAAGATATATAGAGATAGATCCCATAGACTCATTGGCCTAAGTCAACGTGCATACATTAACAAGGTCTTGAAAAAATTCAGCATGAACAACTCCAAAAAGGGCAATGTGTCAATGAGTATGAGTGTGCAACTCAAGAAATCTCAACGTGCTGAAACACGTAAAGACTTGGAGTACATTGATTGACATCATTTCATGCTTATATTTGTATCTTATATCCATTATCTTTCACCAAAACAATGCTACGTGACGAGTTTTATGTTTGAATTTCAGAAATAGATAGGTTTGTAGAGAAGATGCATAAAAGGACCTAAAAGCATGAAAAAGGACTGAGTTGAGAGACTCAAGGACTAGGATGCAAGATTGAAGGACCTGAACGTAAGATCGAAGGACCAATGAGCACACAAGAATACTTCACGCCATCATGGGGAGTATTTTGGCAATTCTATTCGGGTCGGAGCTCCAACAAGCGAAGTAGATGCATCAAAGACAATCAAAGCCTTCCAGAAAAGCCCACAAGAAAATCCAGAGAGATCCGAACACTGTAGACCGCCAATTAACGGTCCAAGACCACTAACTAGCGGTCACTTTTGGTCCGAATCCGCTAAGATTTATGTGGGCCGTGTATTAGTGTGTATTTAGTCTATTTCTGGTATTTTTTTAGTCCCATTCCGAGGGATTGTCCCGGATTACCTTTTTCTATGGCTATAAATAGAACTCTTCCCTTCTATTGTAATCACCCATTGCTTGGTGGCATTCTCTCTACTTGGAGTAAGCCTTGGAGCAAAATCTCAAGGTGGAGAAGAATGCTACCTTCAATGTGAGTCATCTAATAAAATAAATTTTCCATTGTTTTGTTCTTATGTTATTTCTTTATGCATGCTTTGCTTAGTTTTATTTTTTGATTCTAGGCTAAAGTAGTTAGAATGTTTCATTTTTTCTTTAGTTTAATTGTTAGAGTAATGTGTAGTGAGTAAATCCATCCCCCTTTGGGGGTGGAGATGATGTTCATACATGCATTAAAGAATGGATATGAATGCTTTATATTTTGATTGTGTTGATAAATGTGAATGTATGTTTGCTTGTTAGAGTAGAATACTACACTTGATGGGTTTTTCCACACATCTTAGACACTTCCTATGCATATCGAATGTTAATCAACTAGGTTAGTGAATGGATTGATAAGGTTTGCCATAACCTTTAGACACTTTCTATGCATAAAAACACTACCTACATTTGTGCCTATAGAATGCATTCTTCACCATCTTTTTACATGTGTGCACACACTCCACCCCTTAGGGTTTTCCATTTCTTATTTCCAGCTTTCAATTTCCCTCGCCTTTGTTTTCCTTGTTTGATGCTTACTCGTTTAGTGTAGTTAGTCTAGTTTAGTGTAATCACAACTTCTTCCCCTCTTTTCCCACTTGCCTTCGAACAAACCAGAGTCTACACACCTCCTTGTGGATCGACCCGTATTTGCCACCGCTTCAACTTGGTCGTGTACTTGTGGTATTTAAAACGATTAAACTAGTTTTTGGCGCCGTTGCTGGGGAGGTGCTCTGTCCGGACTCTGGTTTGGACGATTCGAGTGGTTTTAATTTTTTTCTTTTAGTTTATTTTTGTTTTGGGGACATTGCAGCATCAAGGGGACATACCTGGAGAAATTGTGAGTAGAGAACGACCTTTTGGACCGCCAATCAGCGGTTTGAGACCGCCGATTGGCGGCCTGGTGAGCTTCTTTTGCTCCCATTGTTGTTCTGGTGGTTTGTTGTTTAAGTATAGTAGTCTGGGAGTTCAATTTGTCATGTTTCAACCTGTAGTTAGCTCCCAGATTAATCAATTCCCCTTTTAAGACAACTTGGACCATAAAACTCAAAGCAAAAGATTAGACTTCTTGCCATCTAGGTCATGAATCATTTGTAGACCTTGCACACATTTGTCTTTTCTTTTCTTTAAATTCTTGTTGTTGATTGTTGGCGTGAGGTACGTGCACTCATTCTCTTATTCATGCTTTGTTAAAGCATGTATTACTTAGTAAGGTACATCGGGACAAGAGTGAGGTGAGTGCTTGTTTGGCGAGTTACTTGCTAGCCTAAGATTTCAAAATATCTTTAAGGGGCATCACCTATAGTCTTCAAAGATAAGGTGGGGGATTTCATCACCCCTCCCTTATCCCCAAAAAGCACACTCAAGTAAAGCCTTAATCTAAAAGCAAGTAGACATTGCCCCTAAGGAATTCTGACGCACTAGGAGAGTAATCTAGTTCATACCGTCATGACCTGATCGACGTCGCCTGCATTGTCGATAGTAGGAGGTACTGGATCTCCGGATTTGGTATCACTTGCTGGGCATTGTGGTCTTTGTTGTAGGGAGGTGAGGCGTGTCGAGACTCGTGACCACGAAGTTAGGCGCCGTCTAGCCTAAGGACCCATAACCTTAAGTTGTTTGAGCCGTGCTTGCTAGATTAGGCTTCTACCTTCTCCCATTACCCACACTAGCTCTAGGGATTCTTCCCTTCTCCTCTGAGTCATCTTCTTCTCACCTACTTCTACGTTCTAGTCTCCTCCCCTTTACACTCTCTGTTAGCGTTTTATGGTCGAGTTGAGCACTTTTTGCGAGTTTGGCCTCGTGGTGGTGAGAGTGATCGACTCGAGAGTTCTTTGTCAAGATGGATGGTTACATGGGAGACCATCCAGATCATTGTTGGGACCAGGACAATTCTCCTTGGTACTCCGGACCCATGCATCTTGGGGTGCCTTAGACAAACACCCCGTATGGTTGGGACTATCTTCATTGTTTGACTGAGCAATCTTCATATTGGGGACAGAGGCACCGACTGCTAGACCACCATCTAGTTATGTCGGATCGTATGTTGGTTCTCCAACTGAGACGTTGCAAGAACCTTTGGCCTCTTTCATGCATGTGGTAGATGACATGAGTGCACCGGTGGCTCCAGTAGTCGTACCGTGTGAATGGTGTGGGTTGAGCGGTCATGTTATCGGGGAATGTTCTTATGTTCCCCCAGAGCCTGAGTATGAGCATACCTTTTCTGAAAATGCTCAATATGACCATTACGCATCCGCATACAACCCGAGAGGGATGGATTCGTGGGGAGACAATTCTTATTCAAATTCTTATACATCATTCCCACCCCAGTATCCTCCTTCCGAATATCCTAGACTCTACCAACACCCACGACCAATCATTGGACTCATTCTCAGCCCATCACCACCCAACCCATCCATTTCCCAAATTCTGACATAAACCTCGCAGTTGACCCCAAACTTGATTCTTTAGAAAAAGCCGTCCAAACGTTCAAGGAAACCACTCAAAATGTGTTGACGTCCAATCACGATTCCCTGCATACTATAGAAATCTATGTGAGTAAAATTACATAACAATTAAGTAAACGTGAGGAGGGTGACATTTTTGTCAACATGAGGATTCATCTTTTGATATCGAACCACCACCACATTCACAAATTCAAAGCACAATCTTTCAGAGTCAAACTCCTAGTCAGTCTGAGGGACTTGGGGTTTCAATTCACGATCACATTGTGGGGGATTCTCTTCAAATTGAGAATAACATGGACCAACTTCATTATGAGTCGGCACAAGATTGTGCCGCATCTTTTTGTCTCGTCGCCCCTGTGCCACATGATCTTCATGTTGTGCCTCTTAAGGACTCATCTCTGGTGGAGCAAGAGCTCCCTAGTACCCTTAATTTCAAACGACCTGATGAGAGTTTGCCTCTCACTATTGTTCCTGATTATCTTGGAAATGATGGAACATCAAACAACAAAATTGCTAATGTGGGTATTAGGAGTTCCTTGGAAGATACCATGGGTAAGAGACCCACTTTATGTTCGCCTGGTGAGTCGAACATGCATAACAAGGTGCTTGACCTCGTTCCGACCAACCAGCCTATTGGTTGGAGAGTTTGGATTTACGATCATAACTTCAGTACCGCAATGGTAGAAACTCTTCTTCCATTGTGCAATTATTCCCAAACTCTTGAGAGGTTCAAGCTCTTTCACTTTGATCCTTTGAATGAGACGCCTTTGCGTCCAATTCATGAACCTCTTCTTTCATCTTGTGCTCTTTGTGGGGGGGGGGGGGCAAACATGAGTATTCTGGCCCCACGTGGTGTCATGTTCCCTTTCCAAGTGCATTGACCCACTTTTGAGATTCCCATTTGATGTCCTTTGAAAAATAAAGATGGGAACTTATTTTTGTACATAGTTTTATTCAAAAAAAATAAAAAAAGAGAAAAAAAGAGTACAATAAAAGATTCCATGAGCGAGCATTGATTGTCGTGGTCCCCAACCCTTGTGTACTTGGGCCCGATTTCTTCACGTATTTGTCTCCCTTCTTCAGTTTCTCACAGGTTTTGAGGGAATTTGGGTTTGTGTCCATCACTATAACCATGAACTTCCTGTTGCGCTTCATGTTGATGAGATCTTCCCTTTTTCATGGCTAAATCCAAGTAGTATCATGCTCACATTCATTGAGGACAATGCATAAAGTAGGTGTGGAGGGTGTTTTACGTGTGTACATAGTTGAGTCTTTTCTTTTGAGGTTGTTTTCTATTGTGTGCATTGTTAGGGTCATGTTAGTGTGCTGCATTTAATATCGATATATCTGCTTGCCATGATCCTTGGGTGACTTGTCTTATTTTGCTTGCCTAGTGCTTTAAAATTTTCACATTTCTTTCAAAATCTTCATGTGTTTGCGAAAGAAAATGTTTTGTTGGTTTCGCGTGTCTTTAGCATGTGTAAAACCGTTGAGAGGCAAAGTAAAAAGAAAGCTCCTAAAATTGTCTTGAACTTGATGCATTAGGATATCTAGTACAACGGCTTTAGGACTTATCTAGTCGTTAGGATGCACCCCGGTTTTCCCTCGGGGGGCGAGTAATGATAGGGTTTCATTACTTAAGCATTTAAAGAAGTCCACCCTGAACCTAGTGAGTCAATAATTCGTGTTAGTTACTATAAGGAAATTGGTTGTAGTCAAGGACCCTTTAAATCTTGTTGTGAGACATTAAGTGTAGGGGTTTTTGTTCATGTGTAGATAAGAAATAAGTGAGTAGGTGTTCTCTCTTCTCGCACGGCTCCTATCACTCGGGAAATTAGGTCTGAGGGGACTTTGTGCATGGTGCTTTCGAGTCATCTGGCATGGGATGCACCGACAGAACACCCATTACACGGGTGGTAGGGATTGCCCTATGTGGAGATTTGGGGAAAGGTGGACGTGATAGTGTACGTCCTTTCAGGAAATGATGCACGGAACCCAACCCTGGGAGAATCAAACACCAACCAATATAATGCTCCAAAGAAAAAGAAAAAAATAAAGAAAAAAATAAAGAATAGAAAAAAGTCAAATAAGAACCTTAATGGACCTTACACTTTGTATCACTCGAAGATGTTGAGGTTGTCCATGTCTTGCACTTAAGTCCTTAATTAACTTTCATGAATGATTCATTAGGCTAGGTGTGTGGACTGATAACATAAATAGAGTCGGCCCGTAGCATTACCGCGTCCAATGATCGACAAAATGAGCCATCGAGTCGTGTTGCTAGGTTGAATAATGCATCTTTGTTCGGATTTTGTGGGTACATCCGCTAAAAACCCTCAGGAGACAACACTCCTCCTCCTTGGCGACAAGAAGGTTTAACGGCTTGTTGCACGTGCTAAGTGCGACCGTGATTCCTACAAAAGTGAGTTAGGATTTCTTATTTTTCGTATGCTTTTCTCTTTCTTTGTTTCGCTCGGGATTAGCAAAAGTTAGGTGTGGGGGTATTTGATTGACATCATTTCATGCTTATATTTGTATCTTATATCCATTATCTTTCACCAAAACAATGCAACGTGACAAGTTTTATGTTTGAATTTCAGAAATAAATAGTTTTGAAGAGAAGAGGCATAAAAGGACCTAAAATCATGAAAAAGGACTGAGTTGAGAGACTCAAGGACTAAGATGCAAGATCGAAGGACCTGAACGTAAGATCGAAGGACCAATGAGCAAACAAGAATACTTCACACCATCATGGGGAGTATTTTGGCAATTCTATTCGGGTCGGAGCTCCAACAAGCGAAGTAGATGCATCAATGACAAACAAAGCCTTCCAGAAAAGCCCACATGAAAATCCAGAGCGATCCGAACACTGTAGACCACCAATTTGCCGTCCAAGACCGCTAACGGGCGGTCACTTTTGGTCCGGATCCGCTAAGATTTATGTGGGGCGTGTATTAGTGTGTATTTAGTCTATTTCTGGTATTTTTTTAGTCCCATACCGGGAGATTGTCCCAGATTACCTTTTTTATGGCGATAAATAGAACTCTTCACCTTCTATTGTAATCACCCATTGCTTGGTGGCATTCTCTCTACTTGGAGTAAGCCTTGGAGCAAAATCTCAAGGTGGAGAAGAATGCTACCTTCAATGTGAGTCATCTAATAAAATAAATTTTCCATTGTTTTGTTCTTATGTTGTTTCTTTATGCATGCTTAGCTTAGTTTTATTTTTTGATTCTAGGCTAAAGTAGTTAGAATGTTTCTTTTTTTCTTTAGTTTAATTTTTATAGTAATGTGTAGTGAGTAAATCCATCCCCTTTGGGGGTGGAGATGATGTTCATACATGCATTAAAGAATGAATATGAATGCTTTATATTTTGATTGTGTTGATAAATGTGAATGTATGTTTGCTTGTTAGAGTAGAATACAACACTTGATGGGTTATGCCCTACATCTTAGACACCTCCCATACTTGTTTAGGATCTGAAATAACCAGATTGTGTATATGAATGTTAATCAACTAGGTTAGTGAATGGATTGATAGGTTTTTCCATAACCTTTAGACATTTCCTATGCATAAAAATACTACCTACATTTGTGCCTATAGAGTGCATTCTTTACCATCTTTTTACATGTGTGCACACACTCCACCCCTTAGGGTTTTCCATTTCTGATTTCCAGCTTTCAATTTCCCTCGCTTTCCTTTTCCTTGTTTGATGATTACTTGTTTAGTGTAGTTAGTCTAGTTTAGTGTAATCACAACTTCTTCCCCTCTTTTCCCACTTGGCTTCGAACAAACCAGAGTCTACACACCTCCTTGTGGATCGACCCGTATTTTCCACTGCTTCAACGTGGCAGTGTAGTTGCGGTATTTAAAATGATTAAACATACGTGAAAGACATTCCTTATGCTTTGGCAATAGGATTAATCATGTACGCTATGACTTCGACAAGACCCAATGTCTCGTATGCTCTAAGCGTGACATGTCGTCACCAATCCAACGGCGGTCCTGATCATTAGACTTCCGTCAAGAATATTCTAAGGTACCTTAACCAGACCAAAGATAAGTTTCTTATTTATGGAAGACAAAGGGAGCCAATAGCCGAACGCTATTCAGATGCGAGTTTCATGAGTGATTCCAACGATAGGAAGTCTCAGTCAGGATATGTCTTCCTTCTGAATGGTGGAGCCATGAGTTGGCGTAGCTGGAAGCAAACCACTACTGCCGACTCAACCACCGCTTCTAAAGTGATGGCTATCGCTGAAGCAAGCAAGGAAGGAGTGTGGATTAAGAAGTTCCTTGAAGAGCTTTGAGTGGTTACCTCGAGCGAGGGACCAAAAGAGCTATTTTGTGACAATAGTGCATCTATCTCGCAAATCAAGGATCCTAAATCATATCACAAGGTGAAATACATGGATCGCAAGTATTTTGTCACACGTTTCTTCATCGACGAAGGCAAAATAGATTTATTATGGGTGGACACAAACAACAAAATAGCTGATCCATTCACCAAACCCTTATCCCAAGACAAAGGCAAATTGCATTTCGAGTCCATGGGTTTGAGAAACCATGTGGAGTGGCTTGATGAGTGATTAGAGAGGGTTACCCTAGTTATTATTGTTTTATACATTGAGAATGTTAAAGAAAACTTTGATAACAAGTGGGAGATTGAAAGGAATGTGTTCTAAGAGTTTTACTTTTATATGTTAATTGTTATGAATTGAATGAGCAAACATTTTATTTCTTCATTATTGTACTCGTCTTTTGGAAATGTTAAGGAAGAGTCTCTTGGTCCTTAACCGTAGAGGTCTAAAAGATAATGGTTTACATAAATCAAAAGTTATTCACAATCATGGTAATTAGCATGGAACATTAATTACTGAGATAAGATTGTCGTGTTGGTCATCGATTATTGTAGCTCTACAAATATTTGACGACACGAGTATATAAAAGACGAAATTGGTTTCTTTTATATATTGAATAGACCTAGCAAGTGAAAAATTATAGATTTGTGGTATGTGTCATTAATGTTTTCACTGTGTCTTGAAGCCTAAGATATGAGACATGTTTTCACAGAAAAAGTGTTTAATTTGATTATTGTCAAAAGCTATCATGAGTATAGCGATAAAGACAATAATTGGCTGAAGAAGACTTATGCTGGAAAAGATAGTTAGTCAAAAGATTATCTATAACGCCCCTGATCTCACGGGTACGCACACTGGGAAAGGAACACTAGTGTCATGATCACCGACCTTTACAAAGATCGAAGGAGTTACAATAGACAGACCAAAACAGACAACGCGACAACACATGGAGGAACATACGTGGATAGACCAACAGAATATAACTGAAACAACTGATTATCCATATATATAAAGGATTCAATTACATCACATTGAGTTCAAATGTAAATACAACAAGATAAAAGTGGAAGTAAAGATAACAGGAAGACTCTGGTCGACGTGTCCTTCGTGTACAGAACCCTCCGAAATTCGTCCAGTCCACCCCTGAAGGAACCTAAGTACCTAAGGCACAACATTGACAAATATGCGTGAATTTTCAATAAAGAAAACCTAGTATGTCCCTGACCCTATCAAAGTTTTATAGAAGAATGCATGCAACCTAACTAAGACAAAAGCATCAGAATCACAACAGAAAAGCACAATATGCAACAGAAGGCTACGACTCCAACAGTCGTGCCAGTCAGGCGCACCCGACCACATTCCACTAAAAGGAACCAGAACACCAGCCACATTGGTCAGAAATAGAAGCAGGTCACTCGACAGTGACCCTACCGCTTGGCACAAAGCGGTACGCCGGTTAGAGCCCTAATCGCGAAAATAAACCTACATGGTGGCATCGCAAACTTGGGAACATCTAACCTGAAACAGAATGGCAACGTGCTTGCCCAGGGCATATCTTATGCCTAGCCTCCACATAGAGGTCTTACAAAAATGTCCTCTGAAGATAGAGGACCAACTCGTGGCCCGTAGGCCTAGAAAATAGAATGTGTCCAGAATTATTTATCAGATTAAATGCAATGCAAGCTACTTAAGCATCTATAATCTAGTGATTGTTGGCTTTTTAGCCTTAATCTTTATTTAGTTTTGATGATTAAGTAATCTAATCTTAATCTATATTTAATCAATCAACCTAGACAATCAAAGTAAGCAAACATGAATACATGCATTGCATATATATTCGTGTACTTGCGATATTCTTAATAGGTTGATGAAGAATCAAGCTAAGGACCTTGGGGACAAGAAGATAAAGACTCAAGACATGTAATCAAGCTTTGGACCAATATGTAATGTAGTATAATTTGAGTCCTAAGGATTAATGTAAACTTGAGCACATTAGGATTCTGTCCCGTATCCCCACGGTTAACCGAACCCTTCTCGGTAAACCGAATCTTGTAGAGTTCGGTCCACCGAACACCTTGCGGTCAACCGTGTAGAATCCTTTAGGCGTTCCCTGGAATAACCACCTCGGTATACCGAACCGCCTTCGGTAGACCGAATTAGCCTGGACCGGTTTTGGACTTTGCTCCAACGGTCGTATTTAAATGTTGACCTAAAGCCAAATTGACTTATCCATATTCGGTACACCGAACTTCATTCGGTCAACCGAATCATATTGCTTTAGGAGACCAACGGCTATTTAACTTGACCGTTATTGGTAAACCAATCTCCCACGCTTTGTCAGCGCAAAACCCGCGCAAACTTCGGTCTACCGAAGTAGAGACGGTCAACCGATCCTAGCATAAACAGAACCCTAGCAAACTTACTGTCCATTTTGGAACGGTTAACCGAATCATATTCGGTACACCGAAAAACATTAGGGTTGCTAGTTTGAGAGCTACTGGAGTTGAGTGAGCGGTTCACCGAATAGAATTCGGTAAACCGAAACGACCATCTTCGGTAATCCGTTGGGTTAACGGTCTACCGAAGAGCGTGCAAATTCGGCCCGAACTTTTGTCACATCATCACATTTCATGGGTCAACTTTCTCACCCACTCCCCAACGACTCTAAGAGCTTTGAAGCCTATATAAGGACCTCATTAGAAGCACAACACAAGCACTACACTCTCCAAACATCAAGTATCCTTGTGCTATCTTTCCCAAACCTTCAAAGCTCAAATCCTATACACTCAAGCCAAAACTTCACCACTTGTATTCCTAAATCCATATCATAATCCAAGTGTGCTCAAAGTTAGAGTGTCATTAGCAAGAGTTGTGATTCCATTCTTTCATCCAAATCACAAGAGTTGTAATAGCTTCAAGGAAGCTCCCTCTCGGGTTGTGAGAGGAGACACGGGCGAGGCGAGGTTATTCGCGAGGCTCGGGTTTGTAAAGGCGTTGATCTCGGCCCGGTAACGGAGATCGGATAGTGGAAACCACAAGCGAGGCTCGAGGGACGAGCGGGGCTTGTGTGTGAGGACTAGGACCCGGGGAGGGTGCCGAACCTCGTTAAATCGGGCGTCGACTTCAACGTTGGTTTGCAAGTTCTCTATCTCTTAGAATAACCCTTGCATGATTAGTTGTTAGTTCGTAATTAGTTTTTAATTCCGCATCTTGTTTAATTACGATCACTAGAGGGCCCCTTAAGATCCCCTCATTTGGTATCAGAGCATTAGGTTGCTAATTTCATTTACTTAATCATAATTTAGCATGACATCTACTTCTAATCATTGTGAAGGATTATCCACATCTAAGCCACCTTTGTTTAATGGGTTAAATTATGACTATTGGAAGAAAAGAATGAGAATATATTTGCAATCAAATGATTTGAAATATTGGACATTCATATTAAACTCATATACACCTCCTAATGATGATGAAATTGTATCCTTAACAAAACCCAAAATTAAGGAAGCGGAGATGAATTCCCGCATTATGAATATCTTGTATTGTGGGTTAAATGAAGGAGAATACAATAGGGTAAGAGGTTGTGAAAGTGCTTAAGATATTTGGCATACATTAGAAATGCATCATGAGGGTTCAAATAGATTGAAAGAAACAAGGATTAATTTGCTCATGCATAAATATGAATTATTTCGTATGCAATCCGGTGAAAACATAAGTGAGATGCACACTCGCTTCACCGAGATAATTAACTCTCTTAAAGCACTTGGCAATGATTTTAGCAAGGGAGAGATTACTCGAAAGATTCTCCGATCACTCACCGACGATTGGGAGGAGAAGACGACCGCCATCGAAGAAGCACAAGATCTCACAAAATTATCGGTCGAGGAGCTAATGGGTAGTCTCATGACATATGAGATACAAATGAAAGACCGCATTGAGAAGAGAGTCAAGAAATCCTTAGGGCTACACGCCGTCGCCAATTCAATAAAAGGAGATAGTGATATCGAGGAACAATTGGCGACACAACAATTTAAGGAATTTCTCAAAGAAGAGAAAGAAAGAAGAAAAGAGAAGAAGAAGAGCAAGAGAAAAGAGAAGAAGAAGAAAGCTCTTAAAGCTACTTGGGACACTTCATCATCTTCATCAATTGAAGGCGAATTCGCCTCAATGTGCTTCATAGCAATAGAAGACGATGATAGTGAGGTATCTTCTTGCTCTAGTCATGATTCAAATGATTCAAATGCATATAATGAACTTCAATGTGAATTCAATGAATTGCTTGAAAATTTTGAGAAAATTTGTCAAAAGAATAAACTAGCAAGAAAGAAAATCAATGAGCTACAATCTCAAATTGAATCTATCATGAATGATAAGAATGAATTACTTGCTAGTCATGATAAAATTGCATTAGAGAACACTCAATTAATTGATGAAATTGCAACTCTAAATGCAAAATCTTCGTGTAGTGTTGATATTCAAGATCTAATTGCTAAGAATGTTCTATTACAAAAAGATCTTGAAAAATTCACAAGTGGAAAGAAAATGCTTGAAATGCTTATTGGTAGTCAAAGACAATCACTAGATAAACATGGTATAGGTTTTTATGCTAATAACTTTAAGAACCATGTTATTCACACTACTTTGAATGGAAAGCATTTTGTAGTGAATAAAACTTCCTCAAGTATTTGGGCACCTAAAACCAAAATGGTTTGGGTTCCAAAAACTAACATGATTGGACCCAAGCAAAAATGGGTACCAAAATATTCAATTGTAGGTACTTGAAGGAGGAAATCGGTGGTGACCGGATGAGCTTCAAAGAAAAATTTAAAGCCGGTTGCATCACCGAATACGGGTTGAGTCAATTCAAAGCGCCACGATGGTATAAATTTTGATTGATTCTAATCTAAATTTTAGAGCTTAATAGACATATCTTATGATATAATTCATTGCATATCTTATACCCTATTCATTGCATATCGTATAACAACATCCATAATCATAAATGTAAAATTGTAAAATGGATGTTAAATAGGCTAAGAGGGAGAATAGAAATGCACTTAATTGTAAATACTCATTGTTGCTATTTAGCCTAATTGATAGGGGGAGCCTTAAAGTACAAAATCATATAATTAAGGGGGAGAGTTAGATATCTCTTACCTTTGCATCAAATGCTTAATGTTTGCTTTTTGATTGATGTCAAAGGGGGAGAAGAATTAAGATGAGCTTCAATTTTAAATAAACTATGCATGTTGTTAGGGGGAGAAATCTTGTAAATGCATAGATTACATATATGTTAAGAAACAAAACATATAGAAAGGGGAGAAATACAATTGAACTCAAAATATTAAGATATAGATTTGCCATCATCAAAAAGGGGGAGATTGTTCGCTTTTTAGCCTTAATCTTTATTTAGTTTTGATGATTAAGTAATCTAATCTTAATCTATATTTAATCAATCAACCTAGACAATCAAAGTAAGCAAACATGAATACATGCATTGCATATATATTCGTGTACTTGCGATATTCTTAATAGGTTGATGAAGAATCAAGCTAAGGACCTTGGGGACAAGAAGATAAAGACTCAAGACATGTAATCAAGCTTTGGACCAATATGTAATGTAGTATAATTTGAGTCCTAAGGATTAATGTAAACTTGAGCACATTAGGATTCTGTCCCGTATCCCCACGGTTAACCGAACCCTTCTCGGTAAACTGAATCTTGTAGAGTTCGGTCCACCGAACACCTTGCGGTCAACCGTGTAGAATCCTTTAGGTGTTCCCTGGAATAACCACCTCGGTATACTGAACCGCCTTCGGTAGACGGAATTAGCCTGGACCGGTTTTGGACTTTGCTCCAACGGTCGTATTTAAATGTTGACCTAAAGCCAAATTGACTTATCCATATTCGGTACACCGAACTTCATTCGGTCAACCGAATCATATTGCTTTAGGAGACCAATGGCTATTTAACTTGACCGTTATTGGTAAACCAATCTCCCACGCTTTGTCAGCGCAAAACCCGCGCAAACTTCGGTCTACCGAAGTAGAGACGGTCAACCGAACCTAGCATAAACAGAACCCTACCAAACTTACTGTCCATTTTGGAACGGTTAACCGAATCATATTCGGTACACCGAAAAACATTAGGGTTGCTAGTTAGAGAGCTACTGGAGTTGAGTGAGCGGTTCACCGAATAGAATTCGGTAAACCGAAACGACCATCTTCGGTAATCCGTTGGGTTAACGGTCTACCGAAGAGCGTGCAAATTCTGCCCGAACTTTTGTCACATCATCACATTTCATGGGTCAACTTTCTCACCCACTCCCCAACGACTCTAAGAGCTTTGAAGCCTATATAAGGACCTCATTAGAAGCACAACACAAGCACTACACTCTCCAAACATCAAGTATCCTTGTGCTATCTTTCCCAAACCTTCAAAGCTCAAATCCTATACACTCAAGCCAAAACTTCACCACTTGTATTCCTAAATCCATATCATAATCCAAGTGTGCTCAAAGTTAGAGTGTCATTAGCAAGAGTTGTGATTCCATTCTTTCATCCAAATCACAAGAGTTGTAATAGCTTCAAGGAAGCTCCCTCTCGGGTTGTGAGAGGAGACACGGGCGAGGCGAGGTTGTTCGCGAGGCTCGGGTTTGTAAAGGCGTTGATCTCGGCCCGGTAACAGAGATCGGATAGTGGAAACCACAAGCGAGGCTCGAGGGACGAGCGGGGCTTGTCAGTGAGGACTAGGACCCGGGGAGGGTGCCGAACCTCGTTAAATCGGGCGTCGACTTCAACGTTGGTTTGCAAGTTCTCTATCTCTTAGAATAACCCTTGCATGATTAGTTTTTAGTTCGTAATTAGTTTTTAATTCCGCATCTTGTTTAATTACGATCACTAGAGGGCCCCTTAAGATCCCCTCATAGGTACAAAGTCTAGAACGAGCTCAAGGAAGGATAAATGAATACCCTCCTCACAAACCAAAACAAAATTAGAACCAGAACATCCCAATCAGGGATCAAAATGCACTCAAAACAGCAAACAATCATAACCGGATCGGTAAATCAAGATAACAACTAATCGAGTCACCTCGGGTCATGATAAGGATGTTATAAGGTCTGATGTCGTAAGCAACATACATAACCACATCATAAAAATTCACATCAGTAATAGGATGATGCATTACAGCAAGGTACATCATAATCGAACTCCACAATAATCGATAACATGCATCATCAATTTCAGAGCGTATATGCGATAGTAGTTAAAATCTCAGAACATAATCAGAGTTGATATGGGTACGAATTATATATTGTTGGAATCGTGAGGGTCTCTAATTCTAATCACTTTTATCCCTAATTACGTACTTTTTTAAGCAATCAAAGATGTGCAGCGGAATTTAAACAAATAAACATGCAACTAAGGAAAGACAAGCAAACCACAGTGGAGACAAGGGATTTTATAGAGGTTCGGCACTCCACCCGGGTCCTAGTCCTCTCTTACAAGCTCCGCTCGGATCACCGAGCTTCGCTCACGACTTCACTAACCACTCCGCATTCCGAACCGGGAGAGAACGCCTTTATAATCTTCAAACTCACGAACAACTCTCGCCGAGCTTGGCTCCTCCTCTCACAATTCTAGAGGGACACTTCGGGCTCTCACCGAAGTCTATACTCTTGTCTTGGGCTTTCACCAAGACCCTTGCTTCTTTGACAACAATGGAGTGGAACAACACTCTCAAATCTTGGGCACACTTGAGTGAGAATTGGATTTAAAGACTAAAGTGTGGACGGTTTGAGACTTGGAGTGTTTCGAGCTTTCTCACTAATGTAGGGGACAATATGGAGTGGGAGAGTTGTGTTTAAATGTGTTTTACAACTCTATTTATAAGCTCCTAAAGAGTTATAGCCGTTCGGGATGAGATGGTTAAAAATTGTGTAAAATACACAAAACAGAAACTTGCAGGATGCAATTCTGTATAAGTTCGGTCGACCGGATCGGTAAGTTCGGTCGACGGTTGGGCAGTTTTGGACACAGTTTGGTCGATCGGTTAACGAAAGGTCGACCGCTGTAGGCTATAAGTTAGGTACACTTAAGTGATCGGTCGAAAATGGAGAGAGGTTCGGTCGACCGATTTGTAACAGGCTCTACGGGGTTGACAAACAATATCATATTCGGTCGACCAAAACAAGGTCTACTGTCGACCGAAAACCAACAGTTAGTTTGGGTTTGTTGAGACATCTTAAGTTCGGTCGACCGATCAAGGTCCTCGGTCGACCGATACACTAAATGTATATGGGGTATTTAGAAATATTACGAATACGACCGTTGGGGTATAAATGACAAAACAAACGGTCGGATATATTAGTTTACACGGTCGACCGAAACAAGGCAGAAAAACACCAACTGGATAATTGATCACTCGGTCGACTGAACGGTCTGCTTCGGTCGACCGAATGTGGGCAGACAATTTAGGTTAAGTGTATAGTGTTTTAGGGTCTAAGTTTGGGTGATCTATTGAAGTCCAAATGATATCAAATTTTGTGTGTGACTTCTATAGGGAACCTAGTGTTTATGTGAGTTGATTTTATCTAAAGTATGCCCAATTACACAATGTTCCTAAGACTCAAAGAAAACAAGATTACATGTCCTCAATATAGCTTTAATACATGTCTTGACTTGATTTCCTTTCTTCCTTGAGTCTTAATCAACTGTAGAGGTTAGTACAATACAACATATGTGCTACTCTACATTTATTACAATTAAGATTAGGTTTTTTAAATCATCAAAACATAGATTAGGACCAAAAAGCCAACAATCTCCCCCTTTTTGATGATGTCAACCTATATCTTAATACTTGAAATTTTTAGTTGTAACCTATGCATATAAGTGCTCCCCGTATGGATGTGCATAATTTTTGTTCAATTATAATCAAATTTCAAGTTACCTGTTTAGTTATCTCTCCCCTTTGATATCCATCAAAAATTATAAGATTTAAGAATAGAATTGTGGATGTCTTGTAATGAAGTTGCTCCCCCTAAATTTTGCACTTTATTACACTAAGAAAATGATATTCAATAAGCTCCCCCTATCAATATGAATAGGATTTTTCGATTAAGTTCAATTTTAATTCTCCCCTATTAACATCAAGCAAATATTACAATATAGCATGTGACGTATTAATTCCCCTTTTTGACATCCATTTATAAATTTGACACTAAAACATTGGATGAAATTTAAAGATTTGCAATGAATTAATATATGAAATGTCAATTAAGCATATATAAACCTAGACTAGATCCAATTGATTCAAGAAATTTAGAGGATAAGAAATTATACCCACTTTGAAACTTGAATTGGTTCCAATCTCCATTTGGTGATGCAATCGGGAATTTGACTCTCAAGCTTGCCCAATCACCACCGGTCTCCCATCTTCTTTAGGTACCTACAAGTGTAGATTTTGGTACCCATTTTTGTTTGGATCCATTCAATTTAACTTTTGGTACCCATACCCATGTGGATTTTGGTACCCAAACACTTAAGGTTCTTTTCATGGAAATATGATGCTTTCCATTTGTGTTATCTTGAACAAGATGGTTTTGAACATAAAATATATTGTAGCTTAAACCATGCTTGTTTAAGGATTGTCTTTGATTTCCTAAAAGCATATCAAGGTTTTTCTTGCCATTTGTGAACTTATGCAAGTCATTAATTAAACTTTGATTTGAAGCATTTAGCTCACTCTTCTTTAGCACAAGAGATTCATTTATGCATTTACGTTTTTGAATTAAAGAAGTATGCTTTTCATTTATTTGATGCATGTGAATCTCTAATTTGACACATTTGTCTGTCATGCAATTCAAGTCATTCAATAATCTCTTGCTTTAAAGATAAGATACATCAAGTTTCTCAAGCAAGTAATTCATTTGATTTTCAAACATATAACTATCAATAACATGAGAGGAGTTGGGTTTATTTTTCCATTTCTCATTCTCATCTTGTAAACATGCATTTTGTAAAGTGATTTTGTCAAGTTTAGCAATCAAATCATTTTTGTCATCCAAGATGGACTCATTGACGCATTGTAGATCATTTGCTTGCTTATTGGCTAGTTGATTCTTTTCACAAACCACTTTGTATCTAGTAACTAAATCATGAAATGCATGTTGTAGTTCATCAAAAGAATATGTTTCGTTAGTTGAACTACAACTACAACTATCGCTAGAGCTGGAGGATACCTCGATTTCGTCCCCCTCTAATGCCATGTAGCTCTTTTGGGCAACTTCTCCTTTGGATGAGCTTCATGAGGAATAAGATGTGGAGGTGTTCTTGTCCCATATTTCTTTGAGCTTCATCCATTGATGTTGATTCCTCTTCACTTGAGTTTAGTGAAGTGTTGCCAAAATGATCTTCAAGTCTTTACCAAATATCATGTGCACTTTCACAAGAACAAATCACATTAAAAACTTCACTTGCAAGTGCACAATATAACACATTCATGGCTTTAGCATTTGAAGAGACTTGTTTTTCATCTTCTAAATTCCATTGTTTAAAATCATACTTGGGTGTTTCATATGGAGTTTGAATCATGAACCACATGTTTGAACTCAAGGATAAAAGTTTTTCATTTTATCTTTCCATGAACAAAAGTTTGTTCTATAAAAATAGGGTGGCGTAGATGAATCATAAGATGTGGATGCAATTTTGGCCATGCTAAAAATACGATTAAATATGCGATTTAGCTCACAAGGCTCTGATGCCAAATGTTGGAATCGTGAGGGTCTCTAATTCTAATCACTTTTATCCCTAATTACGTACTTTTTTAAGCAATCAATGATGTGCAACGGAATTTAAACAAATAAACAAGCAAGTAAGGCAAGACGAGCAAACCACAATGGACACGGGGGATTTTACAGAGGTCCGACACCCCACACGGGTCCTAGTCCTCTCTTGCAAGCTCCACTCGGATCACCGAGTTCTGCTCACGACTTCACTAACCACTCCCCATTCTGGGCAGGGAGAGAACGCCTTTATAATCTTCAAACTGACGAACAACTCTCGCCGAGCTTGGCTACTCCTCTCATAATCCGAGAGGGACACTTCGGGCTCTCACCGAAGTGTATACTCTTGTCTTAGGCTTTCACCAAGACCCTTTCTTCTTTGACAGCCATGGAGTGGAACAACACTCTCTAATCTTGAGCACACTTGAGTGAGAATAGGATTTTAAGACTAATGTTTGGAAGGTTTGAGGCTTGTAGTGTTTGGAGCTTTCTCTCTAATGTAGGGGACAATATGGAGTAGGAGAGTTGTGTTAAAATGTGTTTTACAACTCTATTTATAAGCTCGTAAAGAGTTATAACCGTTGGGGATGAAATGGGTAAATATTGCGTAAGATACACAAAACAGAAACTTGCAGGATGCAATTCTGTATAAGTTCGGTCGACCGGATCGGTATGTTCGGTCGACCGGTTAAGGAACAGTCGACCGCCAAAGGCTATGACTCTGGTACACTTAAGTGATCGGTCGAACATATTCGGTCGACCGATTTGTAATAGGCTCTACGGGGTTGACAAACAATATCATATTCGGTCGACAGAAACAAGGTCCACAGTCGAACGAAAACCAACATGCAGTTTGGGTTTCTCAAGACATCTTAAGTTCGGTCGACCGATACACTAAATGTATATGGGGTATTTAGAAATAATACAAATGCGACCGTTGGGGTATAAACGACAAAACAAACGGTCAGATAAATAAGTTTACACGGTCGAACGAAAAGGTCTGGACGGTCGATCGAAACTAGGCAGAAAAACACCAATTGAATAATTGATAACTCGGTCGACCGAATGTGGGCAAACAGTTTAGGTTAAGTGTTTAGTGTTTTCTGGTCTAAGTTTAGTTGATATATTGAAGTCGAAATGATATGAAATTTTGTGTGTGACTTCTATAGGGAAGCTAGTGTCTATGTGAGTTGATTTTAGCTCAAATATGCTCAATTACACAATGTTCCTAAGACTCAAAGAAAACAAGATTACATGTCTTCAATATAGATTTAATACATGTCTTGACTTGATTCCTTTCCTCCTTGAGTCTTGATCACCTGTACAGGTTAGCACAATACAATATATATATGTTATGCAATATGTGTGCTACTCTACATTTATTACAATTAAGATTAGGTTGATTAAGTCATCAAAACATAGATTAAGGCAAAAAGCCATCATATATATCAGTAGAATAATATGTTGGGCATGCATGAAATGTCAGCAAACAATATAGATCTCTAAACTAGCATATATACGTGCAAACGGGTTAACATGTTGCATTAGAATATGACACGAATAGCATTTAACATGAAAGAGTCTGATTATGTTCATTAGTGCATGCATGACTCCAGCATCAGGAAACACACACACACTAGATTATAAATCAGTATGAACAAAGTAACCTAACGTGCACAACAGTTGGAGACATCCTAAACTAACGTCATAAACAATCGGTAATGTGGACCGTCGATTTCATGAGATGCATGTGATATGACTAGAACCTCAGAACATGATCAGACCTTATGTGGACATGATACGGCATATATATCAGTGAGACAACAAGGACAAAGATACATATGATATCAGGAAGCTATATTTATATATATACATCCATAGACCGTATACATGCATGCAATGGGGTTACACGTGGTAATAAAGATTATAATGGGCAACATAGAGTATTGGTGGATATAATAGCATTTCTGATTAAGAAAATGACATTAATATCAGAGGATATACACGAAATCAGATCATGCACATCAACTAAACGTTGTTGGGCTAAAATCAGGCTTGAGAAACTCATAGCAACATTAGAGTCGATACATGCATCTATACCTATTGCATCAATGTTTAAATTAAACTATATAACTTATGCTCAGATGCTGTAAAGAATATATCTTAGAGGGATTAGAAATCAGAGCATATATATGTACTGGTCATGACTGAGATAAAAACAGACATGATAAACTTCTCTTATCAATCCCATCGACACATGCAATATTACTTGAACACGAAATCAGATCACAAAAGATGCTAGATCTGAAATCAGTACAGTGTCATATGAATGATGCCTAATTGAAATCATAAAATAACAAATGAATATCAGTAGTACAACATGATGGAACAGGCACATAATATCAGAAGGCTAAACATATCTATAAATATTACACATGCGTGCATTCTAGTTCACATGTTGCATTAAAATATAATGTGGGTAGCATATCATATGAACGGATCCAATATCATTCTTAAGTGGATGAGTGACATAAAAATCAGAAACCATACACATGAGATCATATATATTATATCTACTGCTGGGGAGAAGAAGTCACAAATCATGTCACGACATACAACACATAGAACACGATAGTTTGTATCAACAAGCTAACAAAGCAACAAACGCTCAACCATGCATATGCTCTCTGATCCGTCCAACCCATGTGCTTTCAGTAACCTTCTTAGGTGGTCTGAGATGGGAGAAAGTCAGTTGAGATCCGTCCAGGCAGCTCAGTCCAACAACCGAGAAAGATGGCGCGCATGGTGCACTAATGTTATGATTGCCCACCCTTGCGCACCCAGCTCAGACCGAGCTTGCCATCCAGATCCCCCTAACCCTAAGACTAATTAGGGTCCATTCCCCGCCCCTCCTGACCCTAGCCACCATCCGGGAGCGCTGTACCAGCCAGCCGTCCAAGACAAAGAGTCAAAAGGTTGAAGACAAAACCTAGCCGGATCTTGTGTGCACCAACCACACCCAACCAGACCCGTGACCACCCAGACACAGCCCAGATGGAACCCTCTTCACCCCTGGTTGGACCCCACCAAAGCTCTCTGGAGCTCCAGTGCACTTGGCTGTCCCCCAGCCAGCGCCATCTAGTGCAGCTCCAAGCTAGCGTTAGTGGAGAACTCGGTTGATGGTGCAACCGATTGCACCAACCACCAACATGGTGCTTGCCGGCCCTACAGCCAACACCCCCTCCCATAAAACTCTTCAAGGGTCAGGAGCATACCTGATCAGAAAGAAGAATATCTGAGCTTAGCCGGAAATTCTGCCACCAATCTTCTAGCCGCAACAAAGGTTGCACTAGACGTTGCTTCAAGCCTTGCTGGATTTGAAATTAGCCGGAGCACCACCTGAGTGGCCTGACAACGTGGCTGAGGAGTGGAAGAGGTGGAGAAGACATGAGAAAGAGGAATGGTTGTTCAAGGGTCGGCTGGAGGGAGGCCTTTTGTTTGCTTGCAAAAAAACTCTTCAATTCCCAAGTCATAATTCCCATTCAAGCCTCATGAAAACTAGACAAAACCAGCACCAAAACAAATGCATGCTCTAATTTGCATTCAAACACCCTAATGCACACCCTAACTCCACGCCAGCTCCCCTGGGCACCCAGAACACGAACCACTCCACCCACTCGCATCCATGTCGAACCGATTGAGCTTAAAATGCGTACTCACCCAGTGAGTCCACCCGATCAACCGACAAGGAAACTAAACCCGAATCAAGCATACAAACATACCACAAACACAATTAGGTAAGATAAGAACTAAATTATGCATAAATGAGGAGAGTGGACTTATTATTATTCAAGCAGGAGAGTGGGTCTTACATTATCATTTCCCCTCTTAGTTTGAGAGATGATATTAGTTGGCCCCTTGATAAAGCAAAATTATAATGTGAACAATGTGACTTCAGTTAAGTTACATATTTATAATTAGCTTGAGAGATCAAGAAATGAGTATATAATACAAAGGTGACACAATTCTACTCTGTATATACTCTTAATATCATGAGTCAAGGGATAGACACAAGTGGTGTATTTACATTACTAAATGGATCGTGTTTAGTTCGAGTGGAATAAGACATCTATGCTAATTGGGTAACTATAATGTCTAGCTAGATACCACTTATAGTTTATGGTATTAAGTGTTTAATATCATTGCTAATCTAGCTTAGATCCTCCTATAGGTCGAACCACAAAACTGGGAAGCAAGAAGCTTGATTTTGTATTCCTATGGTGTATTGGATTTCATGTGAAATGGGATACACGTGGTGAATCGATTAAATCAATATGTCATGAAAGATTGACATAATTAGAATCGTGAATAAATTCATTTGAGATGTATGTATTATGGGGTGTAATAGTTTGACATTGCATAAGATAATATGTTACATGATATATGAATTTGCTAAAACCCCAAGAATCAAATTTTGTTGGATGTAAATCCAAAATTTGACAAAGGCAAAAATCGGGTCAAAACGATAGACGTTTTGAGCTCGGTCGACCGAGTTCTTCGGAACGGTCGACCGGACAAAGATCGGATGCTCATGGGTCAACTGAAAGTTATCAGGATGTGTCTTGATAATAGGATTGATCGATCGGGCATAATAAACAGTCGACCAAAAATATCCAGGAAATATTCTTGTGATATAACGGTCGACCGGTAGAGTGACACGGTCGACCGAAAATTACCAGGAGAAATTTTGGTAAGTAAACAGTTGACCGGAGTGAGACGTGGTTCAACTGTCTAGCTCACTGTCCGATCGAACATGTCAAAGATACAACCGTTCGGTCGACCGAACATGTCAAAGCTACAACTGTTCGGTCGATCGAGTGGTGATTTCGGTTGACCGATCTGCACGATTCTGCCTTGATTTATTAATAGATTAATGTTGATCATGGGATGGATTTGTTCCAATTGTGGTCAAATGTTTTTAAGGATGATTATGTGTCAATTTGTGATTGGTTTAAGGAAGAGAAAAGCACGAGATCATGGGTTAGTGGACAACCCATGATGTGGGTGTTGGGAGAGCCCATAAATAGGTCTCCTTTCCCTACTTGTTTAATAGAATGCAAAAATTTCTCCCTAACCACCCCATTAATCCATCCAAAAATTCTCTTAATTATTAAAGTTTTTGGAGATTAAACTCTCAAGAGTTTTATAGGGGTTATTAGTTAGATTCTAAGCTTAATTAGAGATTGAATTGGCTAGCTCCTTTCTCTCTAATCTTGTTTAGAGTTAACACTTGAACATGAATCGGTGCGCGATTCGACGAGCACAGCAACTCCGGATCTTCATAAAGGTTTTAGAGAACCTTTGGATATGATACTCTCTGCTTTGTTTATTTTAATATATGTAGATTTGCATGATATTGGAATAAACACAAAAATAATGTACATGAAATCACTGAAAATATGAATAGCGATCTTGTATGCATGTATAATTTTTTTAAAAATATACACGTACATAGGGATACGAAATCCTACATATATGTCCATATTTAATTGATGTCAAATGGGGAAGAAAAATGAAAAATATGCTTAATTGTTCATATCACTAGTCATATTGATACGGGGAGTTTATTGAATTTCATTTACCTTTTTAGATGGTGTAATCAATTGCCAAATTAAGGGAGATCAAATTCATTACATTAGGAATTCCATGTTATATCGTTTAGTAAATTGATGGATGTCAAAGGGGGAGAATAATGGGGGAGAAGAAACTTCAAATTTGGATTTAATTGAACAAAGACTATGCACATTCAAAGGGGGAGCATCTCAAATGCATTGTTTACTCAAAGAATTTTCAAGTATTAAGATTAAGTTTGCCATCATCAAAAAGGGGGAGATTGTTGACTTTTAGGCCTTAGTCTATGTTTTGATGATTTAATTAACCCAATCTTAATCACAATCAAATGTAGTGTAGCACACATAATGCATAGAAGATATATTGTATTGTGCTAACATCTACAGGTGATCAAGACTCAAGGAAGAAAGAAATTGAAGTCAAGACATCTAATCAAGCTTGTGAAGACATGTATTTTGCCTTTATTTTGAGTCTTAGAAATCTATATAATCTTGAACATACAAGTTTTAAAATATATTCACATAGACTCTAGGGATCCTTTAGAAGTCACACATAAAATTTCACATCATTTGGACTTCAATAGATCACCCAAACTTAGACCGGAAAATGACTTCGACCTAAACCTAAACTGCCTATGCCAATTGGTCCACCGAACGAGTTCTTAGTTCGACCGATTGGATCAGTTAACAAATAGTGATTTATCCAACTCGACCGGTCGACTGTTCTGACATTTTTTGTCGATCGTCTACACGTGTCATTTAACCGTTAGACTTGTCATTTTATACAACAGTTGGATTTTCCTAACCCCTAAAATTTGTGTGGCCACTGGTCGATCGATGCCTTCTTGGCGGTCAACCGGATGAAGACTTTTTCATCTTCGAAAAGTGCGTGTATGTTTTCGGTCAACCAAACATAGAATTTCTTGGAGCCCAGAACTTCCTGGTATTTTTCGGTCGACCGACCCCTTTCCTGGTTCGACCGATAACTTAAGTTATAGCCAAATTTGTTCGACCATTTTTAAGTTGGTTTGAACGTTTCCTCACCTTTATCGAAACTATCGACCGATCAACCCGTTTTGGTCCACCGATTGTGTCCTAAATAGTGTCGTGTGCTTTTCTATTTTGTGCTTCTTACACAATCATTTACCATATTAATCACAATGGCTAAAACACCTTAGGAGCTTAAAAATAGATGTATTCCAACCTTATTTCATGAGCTCTTACACTTCCAATTGTTCTACAAATCTAAGAGAAATCTCTGAATCTTCAATTCCACAATCCTACACTCTAAGCCAAAACTTCACACCCCTTGACCAACTCCAAATCATACTCAAGTGTGCTCAAGCTATAGAGTGTTGTCACTAAAAGTCCTTTCAAGATTGTAAAGGTTTCAGTGCAAGCCCGAAGCAACCCTCTCGGATTGTAAGAAGAGGAAATCGAGCTCGGCGAGGATTGTTCGCGAGTTCGTGGTGTAAAGGCTTGATCTCAGACAGGAACGAGATCAGATAATCAAGACGTGAGCATAGCTCGAAATGTATAGCGGAGCTTGCAAAAGTGGACGTAGGCAGGTGGCCGAGCCTCGGTAAATTTGCCTCGCATTTTTGTGGTTTGCTTGTTTGTAGTCTCTACTTATCTTTATTTGTTTCTGCTTTATATCTTATTTGTTTAAGTAGAGATTAGCGTAAAATTTATTAGGTAATTAGGACCACATACGATTCTACACTCCAACCTTATTTGGATGAGCACATGACCATAGTGAAGGAAAAAAAATCCTACATGGACTGATCAACAAGTAGTTAATTCTCACAATAAAGCTTTCGTTGATTGGTTCAGGGAAACTGTGTACATCCGTGATGTTTTTGAAAATTTGAGGTGGTTGGCATATAGACCTAATCCTATAGTGACATCTTATAATGGCTACGATATGAATAGCTTTTCTTTTTATACCAACATGGAGGACGACAAAAACACAATGCAGAACATTGGGGTCACTTTGGTAGCTGAATCGTTGCACGTTTCTAGTTTGAAAGATAGAAAACCCATATATGCCAATATGTCTTATTATGGTCAGATTGAAGAAATATGGAGCTGAATTTTACTAAATTCAATGTTGCAGTATTGATATGCAAGTGGGTGGACAATAAGTAGGTGGACAAAGAAGATTTTAAGGAAGATCCTTTCATTCTGGCATCTCAAGCAAACTAATTTTTTTATGTAGCAGCCCGTGTGCTAATGCATGGTCGGTAGTTTTAGAAGGAAAATGGCAAATCATTTCTCAAGAAGATGTTAATGAGATTGGAGAAGCTTCCCCATTTATAGAAGTACCTGAACTTAAATCGCTCGATGATGACATAACTGTTGACAACTTACTTATCTGAGATGATCATCATCAAGGAATATGGATCGAGGATCTTCTGAGCAAAAAATGAAAACATCGAAAATAAAGTTTCAATTTCAAGTAAAATTACTGTTGCAAATTCATATTGACGTTAAGCTTCATAGTAATAGTTGTCTGTTTGCCAATGTTGTAGTATTAAATAGGTGCATTTGTATGTTACATATGAGCTAGATATGAATGTTGTGGATTTTATAGATATTAATGTTGTGATTCTTTGTAGCGAATTACTGGATTAAACAAGAATTAAAGGGTTTGAGTCTGAATTACATGCATCAATTAAATAAAAAAAGAAATATCAAAAAATAAAAAGAAATACCCTACAATGTCAGCTTTCCACAAAAACCGACGTTGTAAGATATTTATGTTTTTTAAAATAATTCGTATGCTACCACATCGGTTTCAAATCATGACCGACGTGGCAGATCTCTCAAATTTTTTAAAATAATTCATACCCTACCATGTCAGTTGTGTTAACTGACATGGTAGGGTAATGGTCTACCACGTTGCTTGTGTTTGAACCCGACGTGGTAGGGTAAAAATTGAGGAGATGTCTTGTTTAATCGTTTAAACTACCACAAGTGCACGACGTCAGTGAATACTTCACAAATACAGGTCGATCCACGGGGAGGAGAGCAATCTCTGGTTTTTTCAGAAATCAAGTGGCAACAAAAGGGGGAAGAGTTTTGTTTATGCTAATCTACGGTATACTAAACTACTAAGAAGAAAATGCAAAGGAAAGTGACTAATGATTACTTCGAACAAAACTAAAAGAACTTAATACTAAGATGGAATCAGGAAGAGAGAGACCCCCAAGGGGTGGAGTGTGTGCACACATGTAAAAAGATGGTGAAGAATGCATTCTATAGGCACAAATGTAGGTAGTGTTTTCATGTATAGGAAGTGTCTAAAGGTTATGGCAAAACCTATCAATTCATTCTGTAACCTAGTTGATTAACATTCATATACAAAAGCTGGTTATTTCAGAACCTAAACAAGTATGAGAGGTGTCTAAGATTTGTGGCAAAACCCATCAAATGTAGTATTCTACTCTAACAAGCAAGTATACATTCACATTTATCAACACATTCCAAAATAAAGCATTCATTTCCATTCTTTAATGCATGTATGAACATCATCTTCACCCCCAAAGGGGGATGGATCTACTCACTACACATTATTCTAACAATTAAACTAAAGAATAAAGAAGACATTCTAACTAATTTAGCCTAAGATCAAAGAAATAAGTCTAAGCTAAGCATGCATAAAGAAACAACATGAGAACAAAACAATGAAAATATTATTTTATTAAATGACTCACATTACTAGCAGCATTCTTCTCCACCTTGAGACTTTGCTCCAAGGCCTATTCCAAGTAGAGAAAATGCCACCAAGCAATGGGTCAATAAAAAAGGAGGAGTTCTATTTATAGCCATAGAAAAAGGTAATCGGGGACAATCCCCCAATGTGGGACTAATAAAACCTTCACAGAATACACATAAACACATATCCCAAGTTCTGGAGAATTCGGGTCGGATTCGAACACAAAAGGACCGCTAATTGGCGGTCTCTTTTTCCTAGATCTGACCCATTTTCGGATATGTTCTTTATTTCTTCAATGCTTCACATTGGGTGCACTCGGATCGGTTATAGGAGGGTCGACCCAAATGTAATTGCGAAAACACTCCTCATGATGGTGTGGAGTTTATTTATTTGCTCATTGGTCCTTTGGGGTTACATTCGGGTACTTCTCCCTTGCATCTCAGTCCCCAAGTCTCACAACTCAGTCTTTTTTCTTGCTTTTAGGTCCTTTTATGCTTTTTCTCCTCAATCCTGTTTATTCCTGAAACTCAAACATAAAACTCGTTACGAGGCATTGTTTAGGTTCAAGATAATGGATATAAGACACAAATGAATGCATGAAATGATGTCAATCAGGTCTACCACGTCATACTGCTTGATAATTGACGTGGTAAACCAAAACTACCACATTGGATTTTAGACTGACGTGAAAGAGTACCCCTGTATAACATTGGTTGATTTAGTTATTAACTGCAAGTGCACGACCACGATGAAGCGGTGGGAAGTATGGGTCGAGTCCATAGGGAGGTATGTCAAATCTGGTTTTTCAGAAATCGAGTGTAAAATAAAGGGGAGAAGAAATTGATTAAACTACACTAAGCTACACTAAACTAGCAAGCAACAAACAAGGAAGATGAAAGCACGACAAGAATTGAAACTAAACTAAGTAACTATCAAGCAAACTGAAATTAAGGAAGAAAATCCCCCAAGGGGTGGAGTGTATGTACACATGTTATAAGGTGGTGAATGATGCATTCAATAAGGCACAAGTTAGGTTGTGTTATCATGCATTGGAAATACCTAATGATTGTGGCAGAACCTATCATTCCAATCACTAACCTAGTTGATTAACAGGAGAAACAAGTTGGTTATCAAAAATCTAAACAAGCATGAGAAGTACCTAATGATTATGGCAAAACCCATCAACTTAAGTATTCCCTTTTAAACAAACAAGCATACATTCACATTCATCACATATCTCATAATATAGCATTCATTCTCATTCTTTATTACATGTATAAACATCATCTCCACCCCCAAAGGGGGATGAAACTACTCACTACATAGTAAACTAACAACTGTATTAAGGAAAGAATACATTCTACTAATTATATTAAGATTAAGAGAAAAAAATTAACTAAGCTAAACATGCAAACATCAAAAGACACAACATTAGAACAAAACTAAGAAAATATTTTATTTACATGACTCACATTACAAGTAGCATTCTTCTCCACTTGAGTTTTACTCCAAGTAGAGAGAATGGCCACCAAGCAATGGGTATGTTACAAAGTAGGAAGAAAAGTTCTATTGATAGACATGAAAAAGGCAATTGGGACAATACCCTGGTTTGGGACTAATGAAACTTCTATAAATAGATAGAAACAACATAATAAACACCCACGAGAAGCCAAGTCTGATTTTGAGCATATTGGATCACCAATTGGCTGTCTAGAACCACCAATTGGCGGTCATCTTTTTGGTCTTTCACCCTGTTTTGGTGGGCTTCTTCATTACTTCGATTCTCCACGCCGAGTGCACCCAGATTGGTTGTTTGAGTCTGCTCCAGAATCTAATTGCTAAAATACTCCTCATAGTGGTGTGGAGTTCCTCGGTTTGCTATTTGGTCCCTTCGGGCTTACGTCCAGGTCCTTCTCTCTTGCAGATGGGTACTTGTGAAGGACAGAAAGGTCCATTTTGCTTCATTTAAGTCCTTTCTTCTTACGTTTCAGTCTTTTTCTCTTTCATTCTCTTGGTTATTACCTAATAACTGAAATATAACAACAAACACTCGAGTAACACAATATTGGGGGTAAAATTAAGAATATATAGCGTGAATATGAGACATGATATGCTACTAATCAAATGCCCCGCACTTACCACATTGATCAAGGAAGGTTGTCAACCTGACGTTGTACCACTTTAATATCCGACGTTATAACCCTTTTTCTAGCAGTGATATGGAGAGTTCTCTGCTCCTTGGCGTGGTTGAGTTAGACCCAAGAGATGAACAACATTATCTTCTGGGTCTGCTGGCGATATCTTATTGGATCACTCTCTTCCAATTAACTTGGAAGAGATTAGTAATTTTTGTGTGCGTTTGCATTTTTATTTTTGTTTGTGTATGATATATATGTAGTTTTGTATTATGTTCAGCATTTGTCATTATCAGTATAACAACTTGATGTATTATATATAGTTCTCTGATATGTTATGAGAATCCAAAATATTCATATGCAAGTCATTAGTATCCAACTATGATTTGTAATAATATGAATTATATTTAGTATGACTCATATTTGGAATCAAAACCTATTCTCGGGTGGGATGAATAATATCTAGTAAAATAAATTTTATGAATTAAATTTGGTAGGACTAATCATATTTCGTATCATGAACCGTATACTATAAAATCGTGAGACATGTGAGTCATAAAAATCGCATGTAGCAACTAATTTGAATCATAATTATTGCTATATCTACTAGTTTGAATTCATAAAAAGTGAACAAACAAGAATCTATATAATTATATACAATAACCAGAGCTTTGTAAGTTGCAAATATCAATGCAATCATAGAATAACTTATGCAAAATTGTTGCAACACCCCACTTAACAAAAAGATTTTCATAAAACAAATTTGATATGGCTGTCATGTCGAATTGAAGGCTAGAAACTGACGTGGTATGTCTTATTATAAACAAAAAATATAAAATAAATTTGTCCTCCCAAATAAAAAGGACATATCACATTGGATTTTAACTTACAAGCCCACATGACATGTCTTATTATTAAGAAACAAAACGTCGTAAAAAATCCAATGAAAGGACATATCATCGGATTTAACCTAAATTCTGACGTGGTGTGGTTATCTGATAGGCGTTCATTTGACTGACCAGGATAAAAATCTAATGCTCAAGTTTACATTAAACCTTATGGACTCAATCAATATAAAATAACATGTCTTGGTCCAAAGCTTTGATTACAAGTCGCGAGTCTTGATGTCTTTGTCCCAATGCTCCTTATCATGAAGTATCTTGATTAACCAATTAAGATGATTACAAATATACAAGTTTATGTGCAATGCATGTAATCGTGTTTGCTCACTTTTGTTGATTAGGTTAATTGATAAATATTAGTTTGATTAATCATCGAAATTAATATAGCCGACAATCTCCCCATTTTTTATGATGGCAAATCTATATCTTAATGCTTGAGTTTCAATTTGAATTCTCTTTTCTATATCATTTCTCCCCTTCATATATGTAATCTATGCATGTATATAATGGTCGACCAAACAATATGCATAATATCAAACAATTAAAGCTCAATTCTAATCATTCTCCCCCTTTTGACATCAATCAAATGCATACACTAATGACATATGATGCAAATCTTGAAGGGAATGTGTTCTAAAAGTATTCTTTTATATGTCAATTATTATGAATTGAATGTGCAAACATTTTGTTCCTTGATTAATGTATTCGTCTTTTGGAAGTGTTAAGGAAGATGCTCTTGGTCCTTAACTGTAGGGCTTTAAAAGATAATGACTTACATAAATCAAAAGTTGTTCACAATCATGGTAATTAACATGGAACATTAATTACCGAGATAAGATTGTTGTGTTGGTTAAAGAGTATTGTAGCTCTACAAATATTTAACAACACAAGTATATAAAAGAGGAAAATAGTTACTTTTATATATTGAATAGACCTAGCACGTGAAACATTGTGGAATCTTGTTATGTGTTATTAATGTTTCACTGTGTCTTGAATCCTAAGATATGAGACTTATGTCTTTGCACATGGGAAGTGTTTGATTTGATTATTGTCAAAAACTATCAATGAGTTGATAAAGGCAATAGTTGGTTGAACACAACTTATGCTGGTAAAGATAGTTCATCAAAGGATTATCATTGTCGATCTTTACTTGAGTAATGATATTAGTGGACCACTTGATAAAGGGAAATTCTAATGTGCACAATGTGATTTGTGTTAAGTTACATATTTATAATTAACTTAAGAGATCAAGAAATGAATATGTAATACAAAGGTGACACATTTCTACTTTGTATAATATTCTTAATATCATGAGGCAAGGGATAGACACAAGTGATGTTCCTATATCACTAAATGGATCGTGTTTAGTTTGAGTGAATGATGAGAATTAAATTTATACCGCAAGTGCACGGCGTCAATGAAGACGTGGCAAGTACGGGTCGAACACAAGGAGGGAGAGATATTATTATTTTTGTGATTTTCGAATTAAGGAAGAAAGAGAGAGAAATATGTTTGGTTTGAGATTTTTGGTTTTTAATTTTCTAAAGCAAGAACAACAAAAGAAAAACTAAAAAGAAAAGAAAACAAATATGGATGAGTGTCCAGCGGGTGGAGGTTTAGATGTCGGGTTTTGTTTATAGAAATCTGAAACTTATAATAAATCACATTAGTTATAAAGCATTACATGATAAATGATTCAACATAAACTCAAGTAATCAAAATATACTAACACGAAATTAAAATAATAACATCATTCTTCTTCTCATCACCCTAAATCCGTTACCCCCACCCTTTGGAGAGAGTTAGAAACTCATGGATGGAGGGAAGGAGAAGGGGTCCTAGAGAAACTACAAAAAGAAAATTAAAAACAAGAAAAAGAACAGAATTTTATTGCTAAAGAGAAGAACAAAAAAACAAAACTAGGACTAGGACCCTTCACAACATCGTTTTGGGGCTATTTATAGCCGCTACAAGGCACCCAAGTATAAAATAGGAAAGCACACGCGTCAATACACGACTGGACAAAATCCAGGGCCACGGATCGTAAGGGGTGCGGCGTTTCCGCCACATATGACATGTAAGGTGCGGCGATTTCGCCACACATTGTACTCTGATTGGATCCGGATTTTCCTGTGTGTTTATGGTATGATTTAAATGTCCTTTGCGCGTCTGGATGATTTCTTTCCTTTCTTTTGAGCTCCGACTTAATTTCTTCATATATTTGGTGATCCAAAGTGATTTTTCTTTAGAACTTCTCCAAAATAATATTTTGGTACTTTAATTTGCAGTCGGGTCCTCGGCTTTTTTGCAATTAAGTCCATGACTACTTTTGTGCTTAAGTCCTTGGCCTTTTTGTAATTAGGTCTTTGAATGCTTTTATGCTTGGATGGACTTGCAATTGAGTCCCGATAATCTTGACTTGGTCTTTATGATAGAAATGAGTCTTTTGCACATGTTTATGGTCGGGATATGGGTAATTTGCATTCAGGTCGCTGTATTCTGTAAATAAGACTAAACACATACCTTAGTAGCATTTATTGATATAAAATTAATCTAAATGAAAGACATATGATGCAATGTATGCAATGCATCAAATACCCCCACACCTAGTTTTGGCTAGTCCCTTGCAAAACAGAATATTAGAAAAATGAAAACAAGGAAATCCTAACTCACTTTCGTAGGAATCACGGTTGCACTTAGCATGTGCAACAAGCCTATAAACCCCTAAGTTTCCTTAGAGGACGAGTTTTGTCTCGTGAGGGTTTTCAGTTGACAGACCCACAAAGTCTTAATTCAACATTTCATTAATAACTCTCAATATCTCCACCTCAACCTTATACATCTCACTTAGAATTCTTGCATGCTCATTATACAAATGTAACTTATAAAAAGTCTGACTTGGTCTTTGTTCCTCCAACATTCACACCACTAACCCTTCTACACATGTTATCACTTAAATTATTTTGCACGCCTCCTCTGGTGGTGAAGTATCATTCGGATCAACCATGGCATGGATCATTCTTTTAACTTTGGGCCTTGAGTATCTTAAAGTATATATATATATATATATATATATATATATATTTTCCCGTGATTCAACACATTTGCTTTTTCTGACACTTTTACCCTTTTTGCATTCGTGTAGCGAGTTTGGTCAATAATCCCGAGCTGGTAGACTCATGTTACCGGGTTTTAAGATACCCCTACGGACCAGTGACTCGAAGGCTTGGGTTTTTGTAATCATTTTGCAAAATGTGTTTTCCTCACTTTATTCCTTTATTTTTACTTTTATTTTCCTCAAGGCTTAATTGCTATTAGAAGTCCACACTTCCCAGTATATTTTCCTCAACCTCTTCTTTTTATCAACCACTTCAAAGATTTGATTCATCCAATTTAAGTGCATACATGTCTTACAGGGTAATAGGTTATTTCTTTGGAACTTACATTTATGTGATAATTTCTACAAGCAGAACTATATAATAAGGAACAAAAATTCAATACAATTTGTACTCGGGTTTTGGTGGTTCAATCCTAAGCTATGTCATGGAATATTGATTTATTTATTTATTTTTTATTTATTAAACAAACAAAATATATAGATAGATAAACACCCCCCACACCTAAATCATGCATTGTCCTCAATGTATGCAAAGATAACGCAAATGCACTTATTACCTGAGTCAACTTGCGGTAGAGGGATTGAATTAGCTCAGAGTAAACCATAGTCAGAACTGGATTGAATGACACCATGTTGGTGCATGTATCCAGTTGAATTGTTCCCCATATTGCACTGAGAGGCCTGAGGCACAGATTCCACACCCCTCACCTGTATTGGTTCTCTTATTTGCTCGAGTGATGGTGGGTGGGTAGATGAATTTCTCCCCCTTTTCTCACTTTCTTTTTGAGTTTGGGATGATTTATTTGATTCAGAAATCTTATAGATACGCGATCTCATCATAACATCACTTTGATTGCATACTATTTCTGGTTCATTAGCAACATGAAAGATATTAAATTCAGCCTTTAAGTTCCCAAAAGATAGTTGCATGAGCCCATTTCGGCAATTTATCAAAGCTTCAGAAGTGGCTAAAAATGGTCTGCCTAGTATTACAGGGATTTGTCTCTTAGGATTTACAACAGGTTCAGTGTCTAGAATGACAAAATCCACTGGGTAAATGAAGTCACCAACCTTAATCAAAACATCCTCTCCTATACCTTTTGGTTTCTTAATAGAGCAATCAGCAAATTGAAGGGTTGTCTTAGAGGGTTTTAGTGGACCAAGGTTGAGTTGCTCATAGACAGAGAACGGGAGTAAGTTAACACTAGCACCAAGGTCTAGAAGGGCTTTGTTGATAAAAGTATCTCCTATCGCACATGAAATTGTGGGACACCAAGGGTCCTTATACTTTATAGGAGATGAGTTGGACAGAATAGAGTTTATGTTTGCAGTTAAGAATGCCTTCTTTGGTACGTTTGTTTTTCTCTTCTTAGTGCACAGATCCTTTAAGAATTTAGCATAAGCAGGTATTTGTTGAATCATATGTAGGAGTGGAATATTCACCTTAACTTGCTTAAATACTTCCAAGATTTTCTCCATTTGTGCACTTGAGTTCTTCTTGAGTCTGTTGGGAAATGGGGCTTTAGGAACATAGACTCGCTCAGGTTGAGCTATAGGTTCAGGTTGAGTAGGTGGGTTGGGCTTTTCAAATTGGACTTCAGGTTCAATGGTTAGGTCATGTGGGTGCTTGACGGCTAGATTGATTAGGAGCTCTAGGATTGACCACATTGTTATGAACTTGTTTTCCGGACCGTAATGAAACAACTGCATTTATTTGTTGGAAAGGTCCCTCCTCATGAACCATTTGAACCGGTCTAGGGTTGTTACTTCCTAGAGGTGGTTGATAGGGCTGATATTGATTATGAGGTCTTGGATTCACCTAAGGTTGACTTGGAAAATGACCCTTTTCTCTTTCACCTACTATTTGTGTTGGTTGTTTGTATAAAAGTCTTAACCAAAATTTCCAAGCTTGTCAATCTAACATCATAATCTCCATTGTTACTAAACCCAGATGATGTATTATTTAGGTTATACCGGTTTGGTTGTTGTCTAGGAGGTTGACCTTGTTGGTTCCATGAAAGATTGGGATGATTACGCCAACCCGGGTTATAGGTTGATGCGTATGGGTCATTTCTGGAATGGTTAAATGCGGCATTAACTTGTTCCAAGTCCACACAATCCTCCATTGTATGACTAGTTTGATGACATCTAGAGCAAGGGATAGAAGACGCTTGATTCACTAGGGGTCGGGTTTTTAGCTCTAGAATTTCTATTCTCCGCATAAGGGTAGCTAGTTTTGCTTCAGCAGCTACAGTAGCATCTACAGCTAGGACGCCTGATTTAGGTTGACTTGCTATTCTAGATCCAATACTCGTGTTAATCGGTGCTCTAGCATTGTCCCATTGCATACTATTTTCGGCTAAATCCTTAAGAAAAATCCAAGCATCATTCTCACTTTTGGACATAAAGCTTCCTTGGCTTACAGATTCTAGCATAACCCTAGATGTAGGTGTCAATCCCTCATAGATAATTTGGCACAATTGCCATCTTGGAATTCCATGATGAGGGCATTGGGTCAACAGACTTTTAAATCTTTTTAAATAGGAATAGAACGACTCGCTCTCAGATTGAACGAATGCAACAATTTCATTCCTAATCCTAATAGTCTTATGGTTGGGGAAATATTTCTTTAAGAATACTTGAACAAACTCGGCCCAACTCCTAATAGATCTTTCGGCTAGACTATATAGCCATTTCTTAGTGTCGTCCTTCAGTGCTAGAGGGACGAATTTAAGACGTACTGCCTCCTCAGAGATATGCTGGTATTTCATAAGGGAGCAGATTTCCTCAAATTCTCTAAGGAAGAGATATGGGTCTTCCCTAGAGGTGAACTTGGGCAACATACTCATGTATTGTGCCTTCAGTTCGAAGTCGCGACCCGGTATGTTGGGCATAACGATGCACGATGGCTGAGCAACCATAGTTGGGTAGCACCGATCCCTCAGAGTCATAGGTGATGCAACAGGTGGGTCCACTACATTCTCACCAGTTGGATCCGGGTGAGGTGGTGCAACAGGTGGATTGGGCTAAGTTTCAGACTGGAATCTAGATGAACTCGTGAGAGTCGATTGCTCAAGTCCCGCACCCAAATCTGAGTGCACCGGTATGAATCAATTTTTGAATTCAAATTCGAAATTTAAATTCCAAATTCAAATTCAAGAATCAATTGAATTTTTTTTATAATTTTTTTTTCAAAAATGGAAACAAACAATAGAAAGGGGAAAGAGGAGAAAGGAATCCTAATCTAGAGAACTGAGATGAGAATAGAAAGAAGACTCAGATGAGAAGGGAAACTTAACTCTAAAACATAGATAAGAGGGTCGGTCAGAAGTTTCCTAAACAGGCACGGTTCAAACAATCCTAGACCTAATCTAGCTTAGATCTAGACGACTCCTAACTGCTTGAGTCGAATTGGTTCGCTTGATTCACCTCCCTCACTAATCAAGCCAACTTGGCCAGGCAGTGTATAGCTAGTGGGGGCACTTCCGACAGAGTCGGTGCCAATTAGACAACCACTTCGCTTGGAAGACTTACGTCAACACAAAAACACTTTCTAGACACAAAATTAAATTCGATCGGCTTCAGGTCATAGCAAGTCAAACCAATCTTCTCCTTAATTGAGTCCGAATCCTTAGGAGTCAATGTCTAATTGATTTTAATTTAAGGCTTGGGTGACACTTTAGGATTGTGATTTGTGGGTCACGGAAGGGTGATGAAATCCCCACCGTATATTTTCCTACGGAGTTGCCCTTAAGATAGTTTAACTTAAATCTAGCAAAGATAGTCAAACATTGGTCTTTTTAGTGGGGGCAATTGCAAGGTTGTATGCAAACTAGAGTATATGCTTAAATGCAATCGGTAAAAAAAACCACGCACGTATCTGCCTCCAGCACTCTTCAACAAGAATTAATTTGCAAGAATTTAGCAAGAATAATGCGAACAAAACACCATATGATGCATGTACTAAGTCCTTCTAATTTTGCCAATTTTTAGGTCAGAGTTGAATTATTGCCAATTATGGAATTTTGCCCTAACACGTGCAGTTCTACGAAAAGAAAATTTTCGAAACTAGAAATTACGAGGAAAAAGGCAACAAAGGTTACCTACGTACGCTCAGTCGGGTTCGCTGCCCGCTCTCGAAAAGTCCCAGATGCTCTACGCGTCCACCCAGAGATGGAGACGACCTCAGAAAAAATTGAAGCCAAAATGCTTCAAACTTGCGGTGAATCCGCCGCAGGTTCTTCTTGGTGTGCGGCGATTCCGCCGCCTTCTAGCTCCGAATGTGCCCACATTTCGCCGCGCACTCTGCTGTCTCGTGAAACGCAAACCCAAATAGTTAGATCGCGCACAAGATAAACAAAATAGAATCAAAATCACAAAAAATAAACAAAATCTTCGTCGCCTCCCCGGCAACGACGCCAAATACTTGATGAGAATTAAATTTATACTGCAAGTGCACGACGTCAATGAAGACGTGGCAAGTACGGGTCAAACACAAGGAGGGAGAGATATTATTATTTTTATGAATTTCGAATTAAGGTAGAAAGAGAAAGAAATATGTTTGGTTTGAGATTTTTGGTTTTTAATTTTCTAAACTAAAACAAAAGAAAAACTAAAAAGAAAAGAAAACAAATATGGATGAGAGTCCAGCGGGTGGAGGTTTAGATGTCGGGTTTTCTTTAGAGAAATCTGATACTTATAATAAATCACATTAGTTATAAAGCATTACATGATAAATGATTCAACATAAACTCAAGTAATCAAAATATACTAACACGAAATTAAAATAATAACATCATTCTTCTTCTCATCACCCTAAATCTGTCACCCCACCCTTTGGAGAGAGTTAGAAACTCATGGATGGAGGGAAGGAGAAGGGGTCCTAGAGAAACTACAAAAAGAAAACTAAAAACAAGAAAAAGAACACAATTTTATTGCTAAAGAGAAGAACAAAAAAACAAAACTAGGACTAGGACCCTTCACAACATCGTTTCAGGGCTATTTATAGCCGCTACAAGGGACCCAAGTATAAAATAGGAAAGCACACGCGTCAATACACGACTTGACAAAATCCGGGGCCACGGATCGCAAGGGGTGCGGCGTTTCCACTGCATATTGCATGTAAGGTGCGGCGATTTCGCCGCACATTGTACTCTGATTGGATCCGGATTTTCCTGTGTGTTTATGGTATGATTTAAATGTCTTTTGCGCGTCTGGATGATTTCTTTCCTTTCTTTTGAGCTACGACTTAATTTCTTCATATATTTGGAGATCCAAATTGATTTTTCTTTAGAACTTCTCCAAAATAATATTTTGGTACTTTAATTTGCAGTCGGGTTCTCGGCTTTTTGCAATTAAGCCCCTGGCTACTTTTGTGCTTAAGTCCTTGGCCTTTTTGTAATTAGGTCTTTGAATGCTTTTATGCTTGGATGGACTTCCATTTGAGTCCCGATAATCTTGACTTGGTCTTTATGATAGAAATGAGTCTTTTGCACGTGTTTATGCTCAGGATATGGGTAATTTGCATTCAGGTCGCTGTATTCTGTAAATAAGACTAAACAAATACCTTAGTAGCATTTATTGATATAAAATTAATCTAAATGAAAGACATATGATGCAATGTATGCAATGCATCAGTTAACAAGACAACTTTGCTAATTGGGTAACTATAATGTGTAGATATATACCGCTTATAATTTGTGAGATTAAGTGTTTAATATCATTGCCAATATAGCTAAGATCCTCCTATAGGTCACACCACAAAACTGGGAAACAAGAAGTTTGATTTTATGTTCATATGATGTATCAAGAATCTTGTCAAATAGTATACACGTGGTGAATTGATAAAATCAATATGTTGTGAAAATAACATAGTTAGAATCATTAATAAATTCATATGAGATGTATGTATTATGGGGTGCAATGTTTTGATATTACATGTGATAATATATTACATGATATGTGAATTTGCTAAAAACCCCGAAGATCGAATTTTGTTGGATATAAATCCAAAATTTGATAAAAGCAAAAATCAGACGAAACGATCGAACGTTTTCGGAGACCGGTCAACCGGACATTCACAATAGTTGTTGCGTATGTGAACAAATGTTTTTGGTTGACCGAAAACTTCCAGGAGCCTCCGTAAATTCTTCTGGGTAGCAATTGGTCGACTGACTTGTAGTTAGTCCGACTGAAAACTTCCAGTAGCTGATTCACGTGTTGAATTTGTCGACCATTTATGTGTTCCGTTCGACCAGAAAATCACAGTAGCTTTGGTAGTGTGTGATGGGTCGACCGCCCGGTTTCATGGTCCAACCGAAACCGTGATTAATTGCCAATCGGTCGACCGATTGGTTAATTACGGTCGACCGGTGGACAAGATTTTACAAGCATTGTTAAGATATTATTGTTAATCATGGGTTAGATTTATTCCAAATATGGTAAAACATTTTTCAAGATGATTATGTGTCAATTTGTGATTGGTTTAAGGAAGAAAAAGCAAGAGATCATGGGTTAGTGGTTAACCCATGATGTGGGTGTTAGGAGAGCCTATAAATAGGTCTCCTCTCCCTACTTATTTCATTGAATGTAAAAATTCTCTCCCTAATCACCCAATTAATCCATCCAAAAATCCTCTTAATTATTCAAGTTTTTGGAGATTAAATTCTCAGGAGCTTTAGAGGGGTTATGAGCTAGTCTCAAACCTTGATTTAGAGTTTGATTGACTAGCCCTTTCTCTCTAATTTTGTTTAGAGTTTGGTGAACACTTGGAGGCGAATCAACCGGCCATTGGACGTGCGACGCATCTCCGGATCTTCATAAATGTTTTAGAGAACCTTTGGGTATGATCCTTTTACATTTATTTAATATATATGTGAATAATATGATATTAGAGTAAATGTAAAACAATGTACATGACATTATTGAAAATATGTAAATCAATCATGTATGCATGTATAATTTGTTTAAAATATATACATACATAGGAACACGAAATCCAATAGTGGTATTAGATCGTTTAGTCCATATTTTCAATGATTAGACTATAAAATTAATTTTAGTTTGCCATCTTCAATTGAAATAATTCATGTTTAACAATTGATTTTTAACGACAGTTTTGTTGATATAATTCTAATTAATTATTTTGATAGTTTTAAATATTTCAAACATGTCATATGAATGTTAGAATTAATATTTAGACTTGTGTGTAATACGTGAAATTTTCGTTTTTAATTAAATGATTATTTTACAAGGAATCGACGAAACGAAATGGACAAATAAGTTTATTTAAAGTATTTCTTTTGGAAATTTAAATAAACTACGGTTCAAATGTTTGGTATTTTGAAATATGATGCATAAATCATTTTTAATGGATTTCAAATGATTTTAGAATTGTTTGATTAAGAGATGAAAGATAAACTAAACCGTGTAATATATAGTATATGTACATGTGTTGCACTAGTTCTCTTTTGCAGGAACAAGTGAGTTTGTATGTTTCAATGAAGTCATGTGTGAATGAATGATGTGATTGTTATTGTCATTATTCAATTGCAGGCGTTTATGTATGTAAAAGCCAATTATCTATGTCTATGTATATGCATGCATTTGAGATGATTTTTACAAAGAACTTGCATTAAACATTTTTTGAAATTGTGAGATGCATGTTTATATTTTGCAATATTTACATCTGTGGTGCAAGAGGAAGTCACAGAGAAGGCGCAAAGGTCAAGGATGCAACAACATATAAACTCACACCAATGTGTGTGTGAATGAATAAATTTATGTTAGTGTGCTTGACATGTATGTGATTGTATGAATTAATGTTAAAATGTGTATAGATATAAATATGCATGACCACCTAAATTCTAAAATCACATATAAATGTTTAATTGTCCAACCAAAAAGTAAGAGTATTTATCTTTCTTATTTCAGCCACTAGTAGTCATCGATTGAGGGATATTCTGCTCGCCCTTAGCTGGAGATAGCTTCTTCCATCTTTGGGAATAGTGGGAGATATAAGGTTATCTATTGTTGTGCCATAAATAGATGCACAAGGTGAGATTCACCCTTAGTGGACACCGAGTGTATTTATTTGTGAATACAATGTATAAACTTATCTCGTATCAAATGAAATAAGTTTTCTCAACAAGACCCGAAACCCTCCCTCAGTTTTGAGAAAAAGAGTTTCCCTTAGGAGGATCAGTCAAATTCTCTCTAAATTAAAATGACAAGAGCCACAAGAGTTTGAAAATGCAAAAGTTTGCAAAATTTTCGAATGGTTGTGATTAGAAAATGTTTCTTACCTTGATTTTATAATATATTTGATAGGCCTAACCACCCCATTAATCCATCCGAAAATTATCTTAATTATTCGAGTTTTTGGAGATTAAATTCTCAGGAGTTTTAGAGGGGTTATAGCTAGATTTAAACCTTGATTTAGATATTGATTGGCTAGCTCATTTCTCTCTAATGTTGTTTAAAGTTTGGTGAACACTTGGAGGTGAATCAATCGACGATTCGACGTGCGATGCAACTCCGGATCTTCGTAAAGGTTTTAGAGAACATTTGGGTATGATGCTCTTACATTTGTTTTAAGATATATGTGAATAATATGATATTAGAATAAATGTAAAACATTGTACATGAAATTATGGAAAATATGGAAATCAATCATGTATGCATGTATAAATTAAAAAAAACTTAGGGACACAAAATTCAACAAATCTTAGGATTAGATAATTCTCCCCCTTATTTAAGTGATAAAACATTATATACTCCCCATATCACTAAGGCCTCAAAGAAATTATGTATGATATCATTTAAGCATTCAATATCCCTAGATTTGAACCAATTCATTAAAATTAAGAGGATTGATAATGTTAGCCAACTCTTGATCCTCAATTTCAGCATTGGTTCAAATATTCTTTCGATACCGACGACTGCTTTGTGAATTTGATCCAAATGTTTCCTTTGAAGCTTGGGATCGATCTTTTCGTTCTTGAGCTAATCGTTACCGATCCTCTACCTTCCAAGTAACTACAAGTGAGGATTTTGGTACCCAAATAACCTTGGGTCCTTTGACATTAGTTTTTGGTACCAAACCATTTTGGTGTTTGGTGCCCATACACTTGAAGAACTTTTATTCACAAAAATGCTTTCCATTCATAGTAGTGTGAATAACATGTTTTTTGTAGTGGTTAAGATGATAACCTAAACCATGCTTATCTAAAGATTGACTTTGACTACCTATATGCATATCAAGCATTTGCTTTCCATTTGTGAATCTTTCAAGATATTTATGTAATTGAACATTCTTAGCGATGTGATCTTGTGTATCATCACTACTTGAAGGTTTTGCATTTAGAGTTGCAATTTCATCAATCAAATGAGAGTTCTCTAATGCAATTTTTTCATGACTAGCAGGGGCTGTCAATCGTGTCGTGTTGTGTGCTAATCGTGTCATGTCAAGTCATATATATAAGCTCTAGGTGTTGTGACGTATCGGACCCATTTAGTAATCATGTTGCTAGACTGCTGCCGTATCCAATACATTTATAATCGTGTTGCCATATCCAACCTGTTTATACCCGATTATTAAACGGGTTACTTCGTGTACACTAGCAAGCAAATTATTTTTCTCATTCATGATAGATTCAATTTGACATTGTAGCTCATTGATTTCTTTCTAGCTAGCTTGTTCTTTTGACAAATTTGTTCAAAATTTTCTAGTAAATCATTGAATTCAATTTGAGTTCGTTATAGGAATTTGAATCATGACTTGAGCTAGAAGATACCTCATTTTCTTCATCTTCGATTGCCATGAAGCACATTGAGGAAAACTCACCTTCAATTGATGAGGAAGATGTTGAATCATCCCAAGTTGCTTTGAGAGCATTCTATTTGTTTTCTTTTCTTTTCTCTTGCTCTTCTTCTTCTTTTCTTTTCTCTTGATCTTCTTCTTTTCTTTTCTCTTTTCTTTATCTTTCTTGAGGAGCTTCTTGAATTTTTGAGTGACAAATTCCTCCTTGAAATCCCTATCTCCTTTGCTAGAATTGGTGGTGGCATGTAGCACCAAGGATTTCTTAGCTTCCTTTTCCTTGCGGTTTTCATTTGTATCTTATATGTCATGAGACTAACCATAAACTCCTCGACCGACAACTTGGTGAGATCTTGTGCTTCTTCGATTGCAGTCGTCTTCTCCTCCCATTCGTTGGTGAGTGACTGAAGAATCTTTAGAGTCACTTCTCCCTCGCTAAAATTTGTACCAAGAGCTTTGAGAGAGTTTATTATCTTGGTAAAGCGAGTATGCATCTCGCTTATGTTCTCACCAGATTGCATTCAAAACAGTTCATATTTATGCATGAGTAAACTAATCCTAGTTTCTTTCATTCTACTTGAACCTCTTACCCTATTGTATTCCACTTTATTTAAGCCACAATACATGATGTTAATGATGCGGGATTTAATCTCCGCTTCCTTAATTTTGGCTCTAGTTAGGGACATAATCTCACAATGGGGAATGACGAGGTGATGATTAGATTTGGGTAGATAAATAGATACTGATGACATATGGACGCATGTGACCCTTTTAGCCTTCTCTTCTTGGTTGAATAATTCAATTATTAATTCCAATTTTAGAACACAATAGTAAGTCACAAGTTTAGTTATTTTTTTCAATAGTTATTACTTGTTAGAGTTTTGAAATTTATAATATAAATTATCATATATATATATATTATTAAAATTTTAATCAATTACCAAGTTGGGTTCAAGTTTTTTTGAGTCGAGCTCGAGCTGTCTCGTGAAGTGATTCGAGTCGGCAATGGTGTTTGTGCTCGGCTCATTAATTTTCTAGTCGAGCCTGAATCAAGTAATTATCGAGTCGATCCCGAAACAAGTTTCGAGCTCGAGCGAAAACTGACACCCCTACTTCAGAGTGTGAAATATTTATCTTTAACTTGGATGTGAGGAATGTATTTTCCATATTGACATGGTAACTCTGCTAGATTTATATACTACATGGGTATTGGCTTCTTCCATTTATGACATTTCTTGGCTTGTCCTTGATGGCACTCAGTAATGCTTTTGCTCCTCTAACACTCACAATATTGCAGATAGTCTTTTTGTACGTACTAGGAATGTCATATTGCTGATATTTTTTTATCGCAACACAGTGGACTTTCCAGAATTCATCGGTGTCCTACTTTTTGTCTTGATTTTTTAACTGTTAGACAAGTTACCTCTTTTGTTAATTGATGTCAAATCAATGACATTAATGAAAAGGTTTCAATGATGGGTCACATTGTAAGTGTTTCAATGATGGGAAACTAATATAACTGTCGCGATCATAGACCTCTGCGACGACCGAAAGAGTTACAATTAAAAGAAACAAACTAGACTACTTGATAGTACATAAAAGAACATACATGGATAGACAAAGTAGAACATAACTGAAATGATAGATTATCCATATATGGAACAGATCGATTACGATACATAGAGTTTAAAAAGGGAAATACATCAAAATAAATGCGAAAGCAATGATAACTAGAAGACACAGGTCAACGTCTCCCTCATGTACAAAATGCTCCGAAACTCGTCCAGTCCATCCCTAAAGGAAGCTAAGTACCTGAGGAAAAAACATCAACATATAGCCACGAGTTTTCAATAAAGAATATCCCGTATGCACTGGGTCCAATCAAAATTTCAGAGTTATACATGGAACCTATCTACCACACATGAAACAGAGAGGCCACAACTCTACATAGCTGTGCGGGGTGATGACTGTACATAGTCGCACCACTCGGGTTACACCCGACGTGATCCCTTTACCTAGGAATTGCCCCACCTGCTTTGCTGGTCAAAACCACAAGCGGATCACTCGACAGTGACCCACCGTTTGACACAAAGCGGTACGCCGGATAGACGTCCCAATTCGTGGCAAATAACCTACATGGTTCCATTGTGACATTGGGAACGCCTAACCTGAGACAGAAATGACAACACACCTGTCCAGGTCTTATCTCTACATAGAGGTCTTTGTGAATAGACCTCTCTACATAAAGGTCCTACTCGTCGTCCGTCGCCACCAAATCAGAACGTGCCCAAAATTCATTTATTAATTAAATACAATGCAAGCTATCTAAAGATCTATAAATCTCTATAGCTACAAAATCCATAATGAGCTTAATGTGGTGAGCACAGAACACGCCCATCACAACTCCCAACACAACAAAATTAATACAATCACATCAGCCCCTCGAAGATGTGAACGTAAACTAGCACTCATTGCCTCATTAAACTGAACAATCATGACAACACCACATTGATATCTACGGGTCATGTATGAGGGTTATGATGTTTTTTCCTAAATCAAACACAAGTGTCCACATGCACGCTCGGATCAGTAAGATAAACATTAGAAAAACTCTCAATACATATACAACAATCATCCATAATATCGAGTAATTGATGCTAAGAAATCTACGGGTCATGATAGTATAGTTGAGAAGTAAACCTAATTTTAGAATCATACATACAAGCATACATATACATACATACATATATGTATGTATATGTATATGTATACATATACATATACATATATATATATATATATGTATATATATCAATCTCAGAATTTCAGTAAGGCATGTTGTGAAATTAAGATATATAAGTAAGTTCTACATACATGAAATCACAAGGCATGAGTGAGCACATGAGCTATATGAAGTCACAAATAGAATTGTATACATGTATCGCATGGAAATAATAGATATTTAATCACATTCCTTCTCCACCCGTATAACTCAAAGATGTGCCTAGCAATAACAATCATGGTTTTACTCCAGCAAGTAACAACAATAATACATACAAAATCAGAACATCAAACTAACAACATGAATCGACTAGAGCATACACCAAACATGATATCAAAACACTAAGTCGACATCCCCAATGATCAACTCATTCGTGAACCGAATTCCAGACATCTTCTAGCCCCTCCAGACCTCCTCCTACTAGGGTCGTGCACAATGGATTGAATTAGTCCACAACTCAGCAGGACACTCGCATATCCACCGAAAACCTAGGTCAGCCACGCAAGTCCCTCCCAAGCCCTGATATTCCCATGCACGACCCGCCCCAACCCTGCCATGCTTCTCCCCTTCCTAGACTTCCCTTCCACATGTCTAGCGTCCAACCACCACTGGAATCCAGCCACACCAGCTCGCTGTCCAGGAGCTATGCCAATTGCATGTAAGGAAACCCTAGGAAGGAGATCGAGTGCACCAGCCACTCTAACCCCCAACCAAGGCCACTACCTCCCCCCCCCCCCCCTGAGGTGCCTGACCGGAGTTGGTCAGACCTCACCAGAGCTCCAGCACCCCTGGTCTCCCACAGCCAGCCAGCAACACGCGCTAACCCTATCGCGTGCACGGTTAAACTTGCTTGATGGTGCAACCGATTGCACCACCAGCCGATTTGGTGAAGGTCGGCCTTCCAGCCAGCACCCCCACTCAGTAAACTCATCAAGGGCCTAAGGCATACTTGATGTTGTTGGATGATTGATCATTTTATATTAACCGCAAGTGCACGGCCGCTTTGAAGCGGTGGAAAATACGGGTCGTCCACTGGGAGGTGTGTCGACGATTGGTTTGTTCGAAGGCGAGAGGTAAAAGAAGGAGAGAAAGATGTATTACACTACACTACAATACACTAATCTAAACTAGTAAACAAGCAAGCTGAAATGAAAGAACTAAATAACTAAGCTAAACAACTAATGAAGAAGATAAAAACACAGGAATGGAAAACCCCTAAGGGGTGGAGTGTGTGTGTGCACATGAAATAAGTGTGGTGTGGAATGCATACAAGAAGCTCAAGTTAGTTAGTGTTTGTTAATGCATAAGAGGTACCTAATGGCAAAACCTATCATTTACAACACTAAATTATGTGAATACTATGAGCAATGCATGGTTGTTATTAAGACACTTAGACAAGCATGGAATGTACCTAAGCTATGGCCGAAACCATCAAGTAAGGTTCTTAATAATTCAAGCAAGCATACTAATATCTCTCACAACACATTCATATTAAACATTCATACCATCTACATAACATGTACCACATCTACTCCACCCCCCAATGGGGATGGAACTACTCACACATATTTAAACTAAATACTCTAATAAAATGAAGCATTATACTGAAATGAAACTATACTAATCAAGCAAGAAATATTAAAGAAGCATAAAACTAAACAAGCACCAAAGCAAAGACATTAAAGGAAATTAACTAAGCAAGAATTAACAAGCTAATGAAAACATCTATTATTAACTCACTCAAATTACAAGCAGCCCTTCCTCCAACAGAGTTTTGCTTCAAGGCTTCACTCTTAGTAGGGAAGATGGCCACCAAAGAGAGAGATGGATACAATGGAAGGTGAAGAGTTCTATTTATAAGCATGGAAAAAGCTAATCCGGGACAATCCCCCGATGTGGGACTAAACCAATACCAAAAATAGCCTAAACACACATTAATACACGTCCAGGAGAAAGCTTAGCGGATCTGGGCTGATCCAGACCGCCAATTGGCAGCCTATAAACTTCAGATCCGATTGATTTTGGTTGTGGGCTTTGCTTGGAGTGTTTCTTGGTCTTGGATACATCTACTTTGTTTAGTGGAGCTCCGACCCGAATCGAATTTACAAAATACTCCCCATGATGGTGTGGAGTTTCCTGTTTTGCTCTTAGGTCCTTCTGTCTTACGTTCAGGTCCTTCTCCCTTGCATCTTGGTCCCTAGGTCTCACAATTAAGTCCATTTTCCTGCTTTTGGGTCCTTTCATGGCTCTTCTCTTCAAACCTCTTTATTTCTGAAATTCAAACATAAAACTCGTCACGTAGCATTGCTTAGGTGTAAGATAATGGATATAAGGTACAAATATAAGCATGAAATGAGGTCAATCAAATACCCCCACACCTAAGTTTTTGCTAGTCCCGAGCAAAACAAAGAAAGAGAAAAGCGAACGAAATACAAGAAATCCTAACTTACTTTCGTAGGAATCACGGTTACACTTAGCACGTGCAACAAGCCGTTAAACCTCCTTGTTGCCAATGAGGAGGAGTGTTGTCTCCTGAGGGTTTTCAGCGGATATACCCACAAAATCCGAACAAGATGCATTATTCAATCTAGACCTCGACTCGTTGGACAAATTTTGTATATCAATGGACGCGGTATTGCTACGGGCCTACTCTATAAAGGTGATCAGTCCACACCTAGCCTAATGAACCATTCGTGCAAGTTAAATAAGGAATTAAGTGAAAGACATGGACAACCTCAACATCCTCATGTGTTACAAAGTGTAAAGTCCATTAAGGTTCTTATTTGCATTACCATTTTTTTTCTTTTTGTTTATTTTATCAATTTTTGTTTCTTTTTCTTTTTATTAGTTGGAGCTTCATTCTCCCAGGGTCAGGTTTCGTGCATCATTGCCCATGAGGACTTACACTATCACGTACACCTTTCCCCAAATCTCCACATAGGGCAATCCCTACCACCCGTGTAACGAGAGTTCGGTCGGCGCATCCCAAGTTAGATGACTCGAAAGCACCAGGCACAAAGTCCCCTCAGACCTACTTTCCCGAGTGATAGGAGTCGTGCGAGAAGAGAGAACACCTACTCACTTATTTCTTATCTACACATGAACCAAAACCCCTACACTAATGTCTCACAACAAGATTTAGAGGGTCCTTGACTAAAACAAAATTCCTTAAGTTAACAGACGTGAATTATTGACTCACTAGGTTAAGGGTGGACTTCATTAAATGTTTGAGCACTGAAACCTTATGATTACTCATCCCCAAAGGAAAATCGGGGTGCATCCTAACGACTCGATAAATCCTAAAGCCACTGTACTAGATATCCTAATGCATCAAGTTCAAGACAATTTTGGGAGCATTCTTTTTACTTTGCCTCTCAACGGTTTTGCACATGCTAAGCACACGCAAAACCCACAAAACATTTCTTTCACAAACACATGAAAATTTTGAAAGAAATGTGAAAATTTTGAAGCACTAGGCAAGCAAAAGAAGACAAGTCACCCAAGGATCATGGCAAGCAGATATATCGATATTAAATGCAGCACACTAACATGACCCTAAAAATGCAAACAAAAGAAAACAAAATCAAAAGAAAAGACTCGACTATGTACACACATAAAACACCCCCCCCCCACACCTACTTCATGCATTGTCCCCAATGAATACGAGCAAGATACTACATGGAGTTATGCATGAAAAAGAATAGATCTCACCAACGTGGAGTACACAGGGAAGTTTCGGGCTATGTTGATGGACACAACCCAAATTCCCTCAAAACCTGTGAGATGCTAAGGAAGGGATACAAATACGTGAAAGAATTGGGACCCAAATACTCAAGGGTTGGGGCCCACAACAAACGATGCTCACTGAAGGAGTCTTCTCTTTTCTTTTTTCTTTTTTAACAAACCTGAAAGCACAACCACTCATGCAGGAGCATGAATGGTTGAGTGCGAGGGAGGTTCATGAAGGAACATGACCTCCTCGACTTCGGCTGGTGCCCCCACCAAGTAGGGTTTGAGGCGTTGTCCATTAACTTTGAACACGTCCCCATTCCCTGGGTTCAAGATGTCAACCGCTCCATGTGGATAGATGGTTTGGACAATAAATGGGCCAGACCAGCGACTGCGGAGCTTACCCGCAAACAGATGAAGCCGGGAATTGTAGAGCAATCCCTTCTGCCTGACCGTAAACACCTTTCGCATAATCATGCGATCATGAAACATCTTGGCTCGAGACTTATGAATTTTGGCATTCTCGTACACATCATTGCGTAGCTCTTCTAATTCCACAATGTCGAGCTTACGTTGTACTCCTGGTTGATCAAGATCCATATTCAGGTTCTTGATCGCCCAGAAAGCAGGATGCTCAAGCTCGACGGGTAGGTGGCAAGCCTTGCCGTACACTACCCGATATAGGGACATACCCAAATTGGTCTTGTACGCGGTGCGGAAGGCCAACAATGCGTCATTCAACTTAGTTGACCAATCCTTCGATGAGGAACTAACCGTCTTCTCAAGAATTTGCTTTAATTGACGGTTAGAGATTTTGACCTAACCACTAGTTTGCGGATGGTTTGGGGTCGCAAGCTTGTGGGTGATCAAATATTTCCTCATAAGCGCTTCAAAGGAGCGATTATAGAAATGGGTACCCCTATCGCTGATTATGGTACGAGGAGTACCAAATCGCGCAAAAATGTCCCTCAAGAATTTGGTGACCACCTTGTTGTCATTGGTCTTTGTGGGTATAGCCTCAACCCACTTAGACACGTAGTCAACGGCCACCAGAATGTAAACATTCCCGAACGAGTTCGGGAAGGGACCCATGAAATCGATGCCCCACACAACGAAGATGTCGACAACAAGGACATTTTGCAAAGGCATCATGTCACGTCGACCAATCCTGCCAGGGCGCCAGTAGAATCCAGATTGGAGCACCTTGGCAGCAGTTTTCTTTGCTCCAAAGTGTCCTCCACAAGCCTTGAAATGGCAGAAATGGAGCAGACTTTGGAATTCGGTATCTGGGTCGCACCGCCTGAAAATTTTGTCAGACCAGTATTTGAATAGGTAGGGGTCGTCCCAGTGGAAGAATCTGACATAAGATCTAAATTTGGTTTGGTCAGATTTTGACCAACCCATAGGAAGTTGCTCGGTCACGAGGTAGTTCACGATGTCAGCAAACTAAGGGTTATCTTCGATCGTGAACAACTGCTCGTCAGGAAATTTGTCATCAATAATGTGATCCTGTGGGTTGGTCGTCTGTAGACGAGACAGGTGGTCAGCTACAACATTTTCACACCATTTTTTGTCCCGAATCTCGAGATCGAATTCTTGTAACAACAAGATCCATCTCAAGAGTCGGGATTTTGCATCTTTCTTCGCCATGAGGTGCTTGATGGCTGTGTGATCAGAATAGATAACCACGTGGGAGACAATCAAGTACGACCGGAATTTCTCCAAACCAAATATGATCGCTAAGAATTCCTTCTCGGTCACATTGTAGGTCAATTGGGCATCATTGAGTGTTCTACTGGCATAGTAGATCACATGAGGTAATTTGTCCAATCGTTGCCCAAGCACTGCTCCCACAGCGAAGTCAGATGCATCACACATTAACTCAAAGGGCTCAGTCCACACCGGTGCCTTAATAATGGGAGCTAAAGTCAACTCTTTCTTCAAGGTCAAAAAGGCATGGTGGCAATCCGGTGTGAACTCAAAAATGGCATCCTTAGCCAACAAGGCGGTGAGAGGTCGAGCAATTTTGCTAAAATCCCGAATGAACCACCGATAGAATCCAGCATGCCCCAAAAAGGCACGGATATCCTTCACATTACGTGGTGGTGGGAGATTAGCAATAAGACCCACTTTGGCGGGATCGACCTCAATTCCCCTACTTGAGACCACATGTCCAAGTACAATCCCTCGCTTCACCATGAAGTGACATTTCTCCCAATTGAGAGCGAGGTTCTTCTCACGGCATCGCTTGAGGACAAGGCTCAAGTGATGAAGGCACTCATCAAAGGAAGCGCCAAATATGGAAAAGTCGTCCATGAAGATCTCAAGGAAACGCTCAACCATATCGGAGAAGATGCTGATCATACACCTTTGAAACGTTGCCAGCGCATTACATAACCCAAAGGGCATGCGACGGAAACGTGCCAAGGGACAAGTAAATGTGGTTTTCTCTTCATCCTCGGGGGCAATGGGAATTTGGTTGTAACCGGAGTATCCATCAAGAAAACAATAATACTGATGTCCGGCCAACCTTTCCAACATCTGATCAATGAATAGCAATGGGAAATGATCTTTCCGTGTTGCCGCATTGAGCTTGCGATAATCAACGCAAACTCGCCAACCAGTTTGCAGGCGTGTCGGGATAAGCTCATTATGCTCATTCTGCACAACCGTCACGCCTGACTTCTTGGAAACCACATGGACAGGGCTCACCCACGAACTATCAGAGATAGTATAGATTATGCCATGATCCAAGCACTTAAGAACCTCCTTTCGGACGACTTCTTTCAGTACATGATTCAATCTTCGTTGTGGGTCCCTGCGGGGCCTAGAATCCTCTTCCATGTGGATCCGATGCTGAACAATACCAAGGCTAATTCCCTTGATATCCTTCAAGGACCACCCGATCGCCTCTTTGTTTTCAAAGAGTGCTCTTTTGAGGGCAACCTCTTGATCTTGTGCAAGATCAGAAGCAATAATGAGTGCCAAGGTCTAATTATCCCCTAAAAAGATGTACTTTAGGTTATCGGGGAGCGGTTTAAGCTCGACCAGAGGTGGGCCCTTGTCGGATTCAGAGTTACTTTCAAGTGGCTCAAGGGCCACGAGGTTAGAGGAGCAAGCACCCAGATGTGCCTCCTCGTCCCGAGAAATGCTGGCGGATTCCTCAAGATTCTCTTCACTCGCAACCTGGTCATTAGGCACCTCAATAATATGTCGATGTGAGTCGAACATGCCTAATAACTCGGGCTCATCCGTGTCTTGGATCAAATTGGCTCCGACAGTGTCGTCGAAGAGCCCGGGTTGCTTACCAAGAGTGAAGATGTTGAAATCCGCCGTGAGGTTTCCAAAAGACAACCTCATCAAGCCATTGCGACAATTGATCAAAGCATTAGATGTTGCGAGAAATGGCCTCCCAAGGATCACAGGAATTTGTCCTTGTGGGTTGGACACGGGTTCAGTATCCAAGATGATGAAATCAACTGGAAATACGAACTCACCCAATTTGATAAGGACATCCTCCACACTCCCTCTTGGAATTTTGACGGATCTATCAGCCAACTGGAGGGTTGTCCTCGTTGGTTTAAGATCTCTTATTCCCAGGTTGACATAGACTAAGTAAGGCAGAAGATTCACAGATGCCCCCAAATCCAATAAAGCTTGAGAGATTGTCAGATTCCCAATCATGCAAGAGACAGTTGGACAACCTGGGTCCTTGTATTTGACTTGCATGGGCTGTGTGAATATCGAGCTCACATTGGCGGCCAAAAAGGCCTTTTTGGGCACATTTGTTTTTCTCTTGGTGGTGCAAAGGTCCTTGAGGAACTTGGCATATGGTGGAATTTGTTGAACAACGTCCAACAACAGGATGTTCACCTTTACTTGCCTAAGTACCTCAACGATCTTGTCCCAATGCTCATCACGTTTTTTAGTCAACCGATGAGGGAATGGTGCCTTGGGGACATAAGAATCACGAGGAGGAATCTCAGAATTTGGTTCCTTAACAGGCTCAAGACTCCTCGGAAGTCTCGCCAACAGGGGTGGCTTCCGGCATTTTCACATTGTTGTCAACGACCCTCCCCGTTCTCAAGGTATGAACAACATTGGCATGTTGGGAAGGGTCACTTTCAACATTGTGTACATTTTGCCTAGTATGAGCAGGCTGACCCCTGGGATTAACCACAGGTTGACTCGGTAACTGACCCTTCTCGCGTTCATGGAGCTGATGAGCCAACTGGCTAACTTGCATTTCCAATGCTTTGACCGAATTATTGCTGGCCGCAAACATGGATTGAGTGCTCTACATGAACGCTTGAAGGGTTTGTTCAAGGGTAGAGGCCTTAGGGTCAACCCGCTGGGGTGGTGGAGTCTGGTTAGAATAACCCGACGAAGAGGCCTGACCAGGTTGGTAATTATGGTGCTGAGACCTTTGATGTGGGGGTTGGTAGGTCGCCGATGGGCGTGGAGGTTGATAAGGTGGAGGTTGTGGTTGAGCGTGCGAGCTCTGACCGTGGCCTCCACTAGACCCCCAAGAGAAGTTAGGATGGTTACGCCATCCCGGGTTGTAGGAGTGACTGTACGGGTCATTACGGGGCCTTGGTTGATACATCGCATTTGCATGCTCAGTATCTCTTGGAGCGTAAGCGCATTCCAAGTCATCATGACCCGATAGTCCACACCTACTACACCCGGGAGTAGCGACCTGAGCTACAGGAGCTCGGTCCATCTCCAAACTCTCAATCCTACGCATGAGAGCAGCCATTTTCGCCTTAGACGCGATAGTTGACTCAACATGATAAGATCCAGCTCGACCAGAAGACTTGGCGGCTAGTGGCTCTCTCATGGTGTCCCACTCGAAGGTATGTTCAGCCATAGCCTCAAAAGTGTCCCATGCCTCCTCGATGGGTTTTATTTAGAAGTCACCCTGACACATCGACTCCAACAACGTGCGGGTGTTGTAGTTAATGCCCTCATAAACAATTTGCCACAACTGCCATAGCTCAAGTCCATGATGAGGGTACTGCTGGAGAAGGTCCTTGAACCTCTCAAAGAAACCACGAAACGATTCAGTCTTGGTCTGATACATTTGATGTATCTGGTGCCGTATCTGTTGAGTCTTCCTTTGAGGGAAAAATCTCTTCAGAAAGACGGTCACAAAGTCATCCCATGACCGAATCGAGCTCGCCGGGAGGCTATACATCCATTTCTTCGCATTATCCTTCAATGCGAAAAAATCATCCTCAACCGGACTGAATCCTCGTCAAGTTGTTGAAGCTTGAACATGGAGCATACTTCCTCGAATTCGCGTATAAAGATATACGGATCCTCCTTATTGGCAGTAAAGGTTGGAATCATGCTCACATATTCAGGTTTCAGCTCATGGTTGTTCCCACGAGCAGGGGGAACAACTATGTAAGAAGGCTGTGCGGCCCGAACAGGATGTGTCCCCTCCCATAAAGTCATCGGTCTATTATGTCGAGCTAAAGGTGGTGGTGCACCAAGAACTCGATCCTGACCGAATCTCCCTTCCTCTCGAGTCAGAGGAGGAGGAGGAGAAGGAGGTCTACGTGGTGGCGGGAGCGGACCAAGGTATTCCATGTATGGAACGCGGTCTCCCTCGCCACCACGAGACAACTCGGCCTCTTGCTCCAAAGGAGCACGAGGCGGAGATGGTCGATCACCAAGACTGTCCATCTCAGAAATATGTACTCTCTCTAGTCGAGCGCTCTCACCTGAACGAGCTCAACCTCGCATAAAAATGCTCGACTCGACTCTAAACGACACACAACAGAAGGTGTACTCAGAGGAGGAGACTATACGTAGAGAATAGATGAGGATAGGACTCAGATGAGGAGGGAAGAATTCCTAGAGCTAGCGTGGGTAGTGGGATCAGGAAGAAGCCTAACTAGCAAGCACGACTCAAACAATGTAAGGCAATGTGTCCTTAGGCTAGACGACGCCTAACTTCGAGGTCACTAGCCTCGACACGCCTCACCTCCCTACAACGAGGACCACAATGCCCAGCAAGTGATACCAGATCCGGAGATCCAGTACCTCCTACTATCGACAAGGTAGGAAACGCAATAGGGCTCCAACTATCGACACAATAGGGCTCCAAGATAACGAAAGTGAAGCAATAAACCACCAGAAGAAAAATCAAAGCAGGAAGACCTCACCAGGCCGCCAATGGGTGGTCCCAGTCCGCTGATTGGCGGTCCCTTTTGAAGTGTTGGTTCTCCAACTCTTCCAGTAGCCTTCCCGTGAGCTCTAGCATCCCTGAGACTAATAAAAACTGGAAACAAAAAATTAAAAACCCCTCGAATTGTCCAAACCAACGTCTGGACAGAGCACCTCCCCGGCAACGGCACCAAAAACTTGATTGATTGTTTTATATTAACCGCAAGTGCACGGCCGCGTTGAAGCGGTGGCAAATACGGGTCGTCCACTGGGAGGTGTGTCGACGATTGGTTTGTTCGAAATCGAGAGGTAAAAGAAGGAGCGAAAGATGTATTACACTACACTACACTAATCTAAACTAGTAAACAAGCAAGCTGAAATGAAAGAACTAAATAACTAAGCTAAACAACTAATGAAGAAGATAAAAACACAGGAATGGAAAACCCCTAAGGGGTGGAGTGTGTGTGTGTGCACATGACATAAGTGTGGTGTGGAATGCATACAAGAAGCTCAAGTTAGTTAGTGTTTGTTAATGCATAAGAGGTACCTAATGGCAAACCTATCATTTACAACACTAACTTATGTGAATAATATGAGCAATGCAAGGTTGTTATTAAGACACTTAGACAAGCATGGAATGTACCTAAGCTATGGCGAAAACCATCAAGTAAGGTTCTTAATAATTCAAGCAAGCATACTAATATCTCTCACAAAACATTCATATTAAACATTCATACCATCTACATAACATGTACCACATCTACTCCACCCCCCAAAGGGGATGGAACTACTCATACATATTTAAACTATCTACTCTAATAAAATGAAGCATTATACTGAAATGAAACTATACTAATCAAGCAAGAAATATTAAAGAAGCATAAAACTAAACAAGCACCAAAGCAAACACATTAAAAGAAATTAACTAAGCAAGAATTAACAAACTAATGAAAACATCTATTATTAACTCACTCAAATTACAAGCAGCTCTTCCTCCACTAGAGTTTTGCTTCAAGGCTTCACTCTTAGTAGGGAAGATGCCACCAAAGAGAGAGATGGATACAATGGAGGGTGAAGAGTTCTATTTATAAGCATGGAAAAAGCTAATCCGGGACAATCCCCCGATGTGGGACTAAACCAATACCAAAAATAGCCTAAACACACATTAATACAAGTCCAGGAGAAAGCTTAGCGGATCTGGGCTGATCCAGACCGCCAATTGGCGGCCTATAAATTTCAGATCCGATTGGTTTTGGTTGTGGGATTTGCTTGGAGTGTTTCTTGGTCTTGGATGCATCTACTTTGTTTAGTGGAGCTCCGACCCGAATCGAATTTACAAAATACTCCCCATGATGGTGTGGAGTTTCCTGTTTTGCTCTTAGGTCCTTCTGTCTTACGTTCAGGTCCTTCTCCCTTTCATCTTGGTCCCCAGGTCTCACAATTAAGTCATTTTTCCTGCTTTTGGGTCCTTTCATTGCTCTTCTCTTCAAACCTATTTATTTCTGAAATTCAAACATAAAACTTGTCCTTTAGCATTGCTTAGGTGTAAGATAATTGATATAAGGTACAAATATAAGTATGAAATGATGTCAATCACTGGAGGAGTAGCCAGAGATCGCCGAAAAATTGCCAGTGACAACCTCCTCTTGCTGCACCGACATGTCGCGCCTCCTCTTGGAACCACACCGGATCTGCTGCCTCGCCTTAGCTACCAGCCACCAAGTCGCCGAAGGAGAGAGGGAAGGTCTGGGGTGTGTGTGTGGGGAAGGGAGAAGGAGGTAGGTGACGACTGGGTAGGAGGGTTAGCTTTTAAGAAAAGAAAAGAAACAAAACTATTGAATGAGAATTATTCTCTATTAACACTTGCCTAAAACATGCACATTCAAATATTAGCAAATAATATTAGATCCCTCCTTAGCTGACTAGGATGCCATATCACTCCCCTTGCACACTCAGCCTACACCTCACACCCTAAGTGATTGACATCATTTCATGCTTATATTTGTATCTTATATCCATTATCTTTCACCTAAACAATGCTATGTCACGAGTTTTATGTTTAGTTTTCAGGAATAAATAGGTTTGAAGAGATGTAGCATAAAAGGACCCAAAAGCTGGGAAAAAGGACTGAATTGTGAGATCTGGGGACCAAGATGCAAGGAAGAAGGACCTGATTGCAAGACAGAAGGACCTAAGAGAAAAACAGAATACTCCACACCATCATGGGGAGTATTTTGCCAATTTGATTCGGGTCGGAGCTCCAACAAACCAACCAGATGCATCCAAGACCAAGACACACTTCAAGGAAAGCCCACCAGAAGAGCCAGACGGATCTGGGCTTTATAGGCCACCAATTGGCGGTCTGGATCATGCCAGATCCGCCCCAACTTCTCCTGGACTTGTATTAATGTTCGTTTAGGCTATTTTTTGTATTGGTTTAGTCCCACATCGGGGGATTGTCCTCGATTAGCTTTTTCCATGCTTATAAATAGAACTCTTCACCTCCCATTGTATCCATCTCTCTCTTTGGTGGCCACCTTCCCTACTAAGAGTGAAGTCTTGAAGCAAAACTCTGGTGGAGGAAGAGCTACTTGTAATTGAGTGAGTTAATAATAGAAGTTTCCTTTAATTGTGTTGTTTCTTTCTTAGTTTTATTTCCTTCCATATGCATGTTTGCTTGTTTGTTTTGTTTTATGCTTCTTTAATATTTCTTCCTTGATTAGTATAAATTTCATTTCAGTATTATGCTTGCTTCTGCTAATATAGTTAGTGTAATGAGTAGTGAGTAGTTCCATCCCCATTTGGGGGGGTGGAGAAATATGTGATATAATCATGTAGTGTATTAAGTGTGTGTTATTTTTATCCCTTCAGCTTTAAATGATTTCCATAACCATCTAATGGGTCTCCACTCTTATCTTTGATATGCTAATGCTCTTGAATGAAGCTTAGCTTATGCTTTGATTAGTGGATCTATTTTATGGCGAATGATAAGGTTAGGATATGGATAGGAATTAATATTGGAAACACAATTTGTAGTGTGTGAACTCTTGTTGCCTTTACCTTAGCTAATGTCTTGTATGTTTTAATGATGTAGTCTTATCTTAATTCATGTGGAGGCATAGTAGGGTCTAGTCTTTATACTTGAGTTCATTTAGCTTCATTCCAATTATTGTCTTGTTTGTTTTAATGATGTAGTAAAATCTTAATTCATTTAGAGGCAAAGTTGGATGTAGCTTTATGATTTCATGCACTACATGTTGTGAGGAGCTTAATTACACACACACATCACACACACATCTTTATGTTCACATAATCTCTCTACCCCCATTGGGGCTTAGTTTATTGCTTATCTTCATTTCCTTTTTGCATTTTAGTGTAGTTTAGTGTAACCAACCTTTCTTCCCTTTCTTTACCTCTCGCCTTCGCACAAACCAAGTGTCGACACACCTCCCAGTGGACGACCCGTATTTGCCACCGCTTCAACGCGGCCGTGCACTTGCGGTTAAATATAAAAGGATCAATCAAGTTTTTGGCGCCGTTGCCGGGGAGGTGCTCTGTCCAGACATTGGTTTGGACGATTCGAGGGGTTTTTAATTTTTTGTTTACAGTTTTTCTTAGTTTCAGGGAACCACAAGATCACGGGGAGGCTACTGGCAAAGTTGGAGGAAGAGAAACCCTAAACAGACCGCCAATCGGCGGTTGAAGACCGCCAAATGGCGGCCTGGTGAGAGTTTCTTAGCTTTTAATTTTTTCTGGTAGTTAGTGTTCAAATTTGTGTTATCTGGGAGCCCTATTTTGCATGCTATGACTTCTGGTTTGCTCCCAGATCATTAATCACTCCCCCTTTAATCAACTTGAACCATAAAACTCAAAGCAAAAGCTTAGACTTCTTGCCATCTAGGTCATGCACCATTGGTAGACCTTGCATGCATTTGTCTTTTCTTTGCTTTACATTTTGTCGTTGATTGCTGGCGTGAGGTACGTGCACCCACATCCCTCATTCATGCATGTTTATTTCATGCATTAGTTAGTAAGGTGCATCGGGACAAGAGTGAGAGTGTGTTTGATTGGAGCGATTGATTGCTAGATCTAGGATCAAATCGCTACTAAGGAGGGGCTGTCCCATAAAAGATAAGGTGGGGGATTTCATCACCCTTTCCTTGGCCCCAAAACCACTCTTAATAAAGCCTTAACTAAAAGCAAGTAGACATTGGCCCTAAGGAATTCGGACGCACTAGGAGAGTAATCTAGTCGAGACCGTCATGACCTGATCGGCGTTGCCTACCTTGTCGATAGTAGGAGGTACTGGATCTCCGAATCTGGTATCACTTGCTGGGCATTGTGGTCCTCGTTGTAGGGAGGTGAGGCGTGTCAAGGCTAGTGACCTCGAAGTTAGGCGTCGTCTAGCTTAAGGACCCATTGCCTTACATTGTTTGAGTCGTGCTTGCTAGTTAGGCTTCTTCCTGATCCCACTACCCTCGCTAGCTCTAGGGATTCTTCCCTCCTCATCTGAGTCCTCTCCTCATCTATTCTCTACGTTTAGTCTCCTCCTCTAGTACACCTTCTGTTGTGTGTTTGTTAGAGTCGAGTCGGGCATTTTTATGCGAGGTTGGGCTCGTTCTGGTGAGAGCGCTGACTCGAGAGAGTGCTTATTTCTGAGATGGAAGATCTTGGTGATCGACCATCTCCGCCTCGTGCTCCTTTGGAGCAAGAGGCCGAGTCGTCTCGTGGTGGCGAGGGAGACCGGGTTCCATACATGGACTACCTCGGTCCATTTCCACCACCACGTAGACCTCCTTCTCCTCCTCCTCTGACTCGAGAGGAAGGGAGATTCGGTCAGGATCGAGTTCTAGGTGCACCACCACCTTTAGCTCGACAGGATAGGCCGATGACATTGTGGGAGCGGACCCATCCTGTTCGGGCCGCGCAGCCTTCTTGCATAGTTGTTCCCCCTGCTCGCGGGAACAACTATGAGCTGAAACCTCAGTATGTGAGCATGCTTCCAACCTTTACTGCCAATAAGGAGGATCCGTATATTTTTATACGCGAATTCGAGGAAGTATGCTCCATGTTCAAGCTTCAACAGCTTGACGAGGATTCTGTCCGGTTGAGGATGATTTCGTTCGCATTGAAGGATAATGCGAAGAAATGGATGTATAGCCTCCCGGCGAGCTCGATTCGGTCTTGGGATGAGTTTGTGACCGTCTTTCTGAAGAGATTTTTCCCTCAAAGGAAAACTCAACAGATACGGCACCAGATACATCAAATGTATCAGACCGAGACCGAATCTTTTCATGGTTTCTTTGAGAGGTTCAAGGACATTATCCAGCAATGCCCTCATCATGGACTTGAGCTATGGCAGCTGTGCCAGATTGTTTATGAGGGCATCAACTACAACACCCGCACATTGTTGGAGTCGATGTGTCAGGGTGACTTCCAAATGAAACCCATCGAGGAGGCATGGGACACTTTTGAGTCCATGGCTGAGCGCACCTTCGAGTGGGACACCATGAGAGAGCCACCAGCCGCCAGGTCTTCTGGTCGAGCTGGATCATATCATGTTGAGTCGACTATCGCGTCTAAGGCGAAAATGGCTGCTCTCATGCGTAGGATAGAGAGTTTGGAGATGGACCGAGCTCCTGTAGCTTAGGTCGCTACTCCCGGGTGTACTAGGTGTGGACTGTCGGGACATGATGACTTGGAGTGCGCTTACGCTCCAAGGGATACTGAGCATGCAAATGCGATGTATCAACAAAGGCCCCGAAGCGACCCGTACAGTCATTCCTATAACCCGGGATGGCGTAACCATCCTAACTTCTCTTGGGGGTCTAGTGGAGGACACGGTCAGAGCTCGCACGCTCAACCTCAACCTCCACCTTATCAACCTCCACGCCCATCGGCGACCTACCAACCCCCACATCAAAGGTCTCAGCACCAAAATTACCAACCCGGTCAGGCCTCTTCGTCGGGTTATTCTAACCAGACTCCACCACCCCAGCGGGTTGACCCTAAGGACTCTACCATTGAACAAACCCTTCAAGCATTCATGCAGAGCACTCAATCCATGCTTGCGACCAACAATAATACGGTCAAAGCATTGGAAATGCATGTAAGCCAGTTGGCTCATCAGCTCCATGAACGCGAGAAGGGTTAATTCCCGAGTCAACCTGTGGTAAATCCCAGGGGTCAGCCTGCTAATACCAGGCAGAATGTACACAATGTTGAAAGTGACCCTTCCCAACATGCTAATGTTATTCATACCTTGAGATCGGGAAGGGTCGTTGACAACAATGTGAAAATGCCGGAAGCCAACCCTATTGGCAAGACTTCCGAGGAGAGTCTTGAGCCTGTCAAGGAACCTAATTCTGAGACTCCTCCTCGTGATTCTTATGTCCCCAAGGCACCATTCCCTCATCGGTTGACTAAAAAACGTGATGAGCATTGGGATAAGATCGTTGAGGTACTTAGGCAAGTAAAGGTGAACATCCCGTTGTTGGATGTTGTTCAACAAATGCCACCGTATGCCAAGTTCCTCAAGGACCTTTGCACCACCAAGATAAAAACAAATGTGCCCAAAAAGGCCTTCTTGGCCGCCAATGTGAGCTCCATATTGACACAACCCATGAATGTCAAGTACAAGGACCCTGGTTGTCCAACTGTCTCTTGCATGATTGGGAATGTGACCATCTCTCAAGCTCTATTGGATTTGGGGGCATCTGTGAATCTCCTGCCTTACTCAGTCTATGTCAACCTTGGGATAGGCGATCTTAAACCAACGAGGACAACCCTCCAGTTGGCTGATAGATCCGTCAAAATCCCACGAGGGAGTGTGGAGGATGTCCTTATCAAAGTGGGTGAGTTCGTATTTCCAGTTGATTTCATCATCTTGGATACCGAACCCGTGTCCAACCCACAAAGACAGATTCCTGTGATCCTTGGGAGGCCATTTCTTGCGACATCTAATGCTTTGATCAATTGTCGCAATGGCTTGATGAGGTTGTCTTTTGGAAACCTCACGGCGGATTTCAACATCTTCACTCTTGGTAAGCAACCTGGGCTCTTCGACGACACTGTCGGAGCCAACTTCATCCAGGACACGGATGAGCCTGACTCATTAGGCATGTTCGACTGACATCGACATATTATTGAGGTGCCTAATGATCAGGTTGCGAGTGAAGAAGATCTTGAGGAATCCGCCAGCATATCTCTGGATGAGGAGGCACATCTGGGTGCTTGCTCCTCTTACCCCGTGACCCTTGAGCCACTTGAAAGTAACTCTGAATCCGACAAGGACCCACCTCTGGTCGAGCTTAAACCGCTCCCCGATAACCTAAAGTACATCTTTTTAGGGGATAATGAGACCTTGCCACTCATTATTGCTTCTGATCTTGAAAAAGATTAAGAGGTTGCCCTCAAAAGAGTACTCTTTGAAAACAAAGAGTCGATCGGGTGGTCCTTGAAGGATATCAAGGGAATTAGCCCTGGTATTGTTCAACATCGGATCCACATGGAAGAGGATTCTCGGCCCCGCAGGGACCCACAACGGAGATTGAATCCTGTACTGAAAGAAGCCGTCCGAAAGGAGGTTCTTAAGTGCTTGGATCATGGCATAATCTATCCTATCTCTGATAGTTCGTGGGTGAGTCCTGTCCATGTGGTTCCCAAGAAGTCAGGCGTGACGGTTGTGGAGAATGAGCATAATGAGCTTATCCCGACACGCCTGCAAACTGGCTGGCGAGTTTGCGTTGATTATCGCAAGCTCAATGCGGCAACGCGGAAAGATCATTTCCCGTTGCCATTCATTGATCAGATGTTGGAAAGGTTGGCCGGACATGAGTACTATTATTTTCTTGATGGATACTCCGGTTACAACCAAATTCCCATCGCCCCCGAGGACCAAGAGAAAACCACATTCACTTGTCCCTTTGGCACGTTTGCCTACCGTCGCATGCCCTTTGGGTTATGCAATGCGCCGGCAACGTTTCAGAGGTGTATGATCAGCATCTTCTCTGATACGGTTGAGCGTTTCCTTGAGATCTTCATGGATGACTTTTCCATATTTGGCGCTTCCTTTGATGAGTGCCTTCATCACTTGAGCCTTGTCCTCAAGCGATGTCGTGAGAAGAACCTCGCTCTCAATTGGGAGAAATGTCACTTCATGGTGAAGCGAGGGATTGTACTTGGACATGTGGTCTCAAGTAGGGGAATTGAGGTCGATCCCGCCAAAGTGGGTATCATTGCTAATCTCCCACCGCCACGTAATGTGAAGGATATTCGCGCCTTTTTGGGGCATGCTGGATTCTATCGGCGGTTCATTCGGGAGTTTAGCAAAATCGCTCGACCTCTCACTGCGTTGTTGGCTAAGGATGCCATTTTTGAGTTCACATCGGATTGCCACCATGCCTTTTTGACCTTGAAGAAAGAGTTGACTTCAGCTCCCATTATTAAGGCACCGGTGTGGACTGAACCCTTTGAGTTACTGTGTGATGCATCTGACTTCGCTGTGGGAGCAGTGCTTGGGCAACGATTGGACAAATTGCCTCATGTGATCTACTATGCCAGTAGAACACTCAATGATGCCCAATTGAACTACACTGTGACCGAGAAGGAATTCTTAGCGATCATATTTGCTTTGGAGAAATTCCGGTCGTACTTGATTGGCTCCCACGTGATTATCTATTCTGATCACACAGCCATCAAGCACCTCATGGCGAAGAAAGATGCAAAATCCCGACTCTTGAGATGGATCTTGTTGTTACAAGAATTCGATCTCGAGATTCGGGACAAAAAAGGGTGTGAAAACGTTGTACCTGACCACTTGTCTCGTCTAGAGACGACCAACCCACAGGACCAAATCATTAACGATAAATTTCCTGACGAGCAGTTGTTCACGATCGAAGATAACCCTTGGTTTGCCGACATCGTGAACTACCTCGTGACCGAGCAATTTCCTGTGGGTTTGTCAAAGTCTGACCAATCCAAATTTAGATCGTATGTCAGATTCTTTCACTGGGACGACCCCTACCTATTCAAATACTGCTCTGACCAAATTTTCAGGCGGTGCGTCCCAGATTCCGAGTTTCAAAGTGTACACTTCTACCATTCTAAGGCATGTGGAGGACACTTTGGAGCAAAGAAAACTGCTGCCAAGGTGCTCCAATCTGGATTCTACTGGCCCACTCTTTTCAAGGATGCTTACAACTTTTGTAAGCAACGTGATAGGTGCCAGTGCCTTGGCAGGATTGGTCGACGTGACATGATGCCTTTGCAAAATGTCCTTGTTGTCGACATCTTCGATGTGTGGGGCATCGATTTCATGGGTCCCTTCCCGAACTCGTTCGGGAATGTTTACATTCTGGTGGCCGTTGACTATGTGTCTAAGTGGGTTGAGGCTATACCTACAAAGACCAATGACAACAAGGTGGTCACCAAATTCTTGAGGGACATTTTTGCGCGATTTGGTACTCCTCGTACCATAATCAGCGATAGGGGTACCCACTTCTGTAATCGCTCCTTTGAAGCGCTTATGAGGAAATATTCGATCACCCACAAGCTTGCGACCCCATACCATCCGCAAACTAGTGGGCAGGTCGAAATCTCTAACCGTCAATTAAAGCAAATTCTTGAGAAGACGGTTAGTTCCTCGAGGAAGGATTGGTCTACCAAGTTGAATGACGCGTTGTGGGCTTTCCGCACCGCGTACAAGACCAATTTGGGTATGTCCCCATATCGGGTAGTGTACGGCAAGGCTTGCCACCTACCCGTCGAGCTTGAGCATCGTGCTTTCTGGGCGATCAAGAACCATAATATGGATCTTGATCAAGCAGGAGTACAACGTAAGCTCGACATTGTGGAATTAGAAGAGCTACCCAATGATGCGTACGAGAATGCCGAAATTCATAAGTCTCGAGCCAAGATGTTTCACGATCGCATGATTATGCTAAAGGTGTTTACGGCCGGGCAGAAGGTGTTGCTCTACAATTCCCGGCTTCATCTGTTTGCGGGTAAGCTCCGCAGTCGCTGGTCTGGCCCGTTTATTGTCCAAACCGTTTATCCTCATGGAGCGGTTGAGATCTTGAACCCAGGGAATGGGGACGTGCTCAAAGTTAATGGACAACGCCTCAAACCCTACTTGGAGGGGGCACCAGCCGAAGTCGAGGAGGTCATGTTCCTTCATGAACCTCCCTCGCACTCAACCATTCATGCTCCTACATGAGTGGTTGAGCTTTCATGTGTATATATGTTAAAAAAAAAACTCCTTTAGTGAGCATCGATTGTTGTGGGCCCCAACCCTTGAGTATTTGGGCCCCATTTCTTTCACGTATTTGTATCCCTTCTTTAGCATCTCACAGGTTTTGAGGGAAGTTGGGTTGTGTCCATCAACATAGCCATGAACTTCCTTGTGTACTTCACGTTGGTGAGATCTCTTCTGTTTCATGCATACATCCATGTAGTATTTTGCTCACATTCATTGAGGACAATGCATGAAGTAGGTGTGTGTGGGGGGGGGTGTTTTACGTGTCTACATAGTCGAGTTTTTTCTTTCGATTTTGTTTTCTTTTGTTTGCATTTAGGGTCATGTTAGTGTGCTGCATTTAATATCGATATATTTGCTTGCCATGATCCTTGGGTGAGTTGTCTTCTTTTGCTTGCCTAGTGCTTTAAAATTTCCACATTTCTTTCAAAATCTTCATGTGTTTTCGAAAGAAAATGTTTTGTGGGTTTTGCGTGTGTTTACCATGTGCAAAACCGTTGAGAGGCAAAGTAAAAAGATAGCTCCCAAAATTTTCTTGAACTTGATGCATTAGGATATCTAGTACGTGGCTTTAGGATTTATCGAGTCGTTAGGATGCACCCCGGTTTTCCCTCGGGGGGCGTGTAATCCTAGGGTTTCAGTACTCAAACATTTAAAGAAGTCCACCCTGAACCTAGTGAGTCAACGAATTCGTGTCTGTTAGTATAAGGAAGTTTGTCGTAGTCAAGGGCCCTTAATCTCTTTTTGTGAAACTTTAGTGTAGGGGTTTTGGTTCCCATGTAGATAAATAAATAAGTGGTGTTCTCTCTTCTCGCACGGCTCCTATCACTCGGGAAAGTAGGTCTGAGGGGATTTTGTGCCTGGTGCTTTCGAGTCATCTGACTTGGGATGCACCGACCGAACTCCCGTTACACGGGTGGTAGGGATCGCCCTATGTGGAGATTTGGGGGAAGGTGTACGTGATAGTGTAAGTCCTCATAGGCAATGATGCACGAAACCTGACCCTGGGAGAATCAAACACCAACCAATAAATGCTCCAAAGAAAAAGAAAAAAAAAAGAAGAGTCAAATAAGAACCAAAATGGACTTTACACGTTGTATCATATTCAGAAGTTAAGGTTGCCCATGTCTTTCACTTAATTCCTTAGTTAACTCTCATGAATAGCTCATTAGGCCGGGTGTGTGGACGGATTACATATATAGAGTCGACCCGTAGTATTACCGCATTCCATGATCGACAAAATAAGTCCAACGAGTCGTGTAGCTAGATTGATTAATGCATCTTGTTCGGATTTTGTGGGTATATCCACTGAAAACCCTCAGGAGACAACACTCCTCCTCCTTGGCAACAAGGAGGTTTAACGGCTTGTTGCACGTGCTAAGTGCAACCGTGATTCCTACGAAAGTGAGTTAGTATTTCTTGTTTTTTCATATGCTTTTCTCTTTCTTTGTTTTGCTCGGGACTAGCAAAAGTTAGGTGTGGGGGTGTTTGATTGACATCATTTCATGCTTATATTTGTATCTTATATCCATTATCTTTCACCTAAACAATGCTATGTCACGAGTTTTATGTTTAGTTTTCAGGAATAAATAGGTTTGAAGAGATGTAGCATAAAAGGACCCAAAAGCTGGGAAAAAGGACTGAATTGTGAGATCTGGGGACCAAGATGCAAGGAAGAAGGACCTGATTGCAAGACAGAAGGACCAAAAAGCAAAACAGAATACTCCACACCATCATGGGGAGTATTTTGCCAATTCGATTCGGGTCGGAGCTCCAACAAACCAACCAGATGCATCCAAGACCAAGACACGCTTCAAGGAAAGCCCACCAGAAGAGCCAGACGGATCTGGGCTTTATAGGCCGCCAATTGGCGGTCTGGAACCGCCAATTGGCGGTCTGGATCATGCCAGATCCGCCCCAACTTCTCCTGGACTTGTATTAATGTTCGTTTAGGCTATTTTTGGTATTGGTTTAGTCCCACATCGGGGGATTGTCCCGGATTAGCTTTTTCCACGCTTATAAATAGAACTCTTTACCTCCCATTGTATCCATCTCTCTCTTTGGTGGCCACCTTCCCTACTAAGAGTGAAGCCTTGAAGCAAAACTCTGGTGGAGGAAGAGCTACTTGTAATTGAGTGAGTTAATAATAGAAGTTTCCTTTAATTGTGTTGTTTCTTTCTTAGTTTTATTTCCTTCCATATGCATGTTTGCTTGTTTGTTTTGTTTTATGCATCTTTAATATTTCTTTCTTGATTAGTATAAATTTCATTTCAGTATTATGCTTGCTTCTGCTAATATAGTTAGTGTAATGAGTAGTGAGTAGTTCCATCCCCATTTGGGGGGGTGGAGAAATATGTGATATAATCATGTAGTGTATTAAGTGTTTGTTATTTTTATCCCTTGAGCTTTAAATGATTTCCATAACCATCTAATGGGTCTCCACTCTTATCTTTGATATGCTAATGCTCTTGAATGAAGCTTAGCTTATGCTTTGATTAGTGGATCTATTTTATGGGGAATGATAAGGTTAGGATATGGATAGGAATTAATATTGGAAACACAATTTGTAGTGTGTGAACTCTTGTTGCCTTTACCTTAGCTAATGTCTTGTATGTTTTAATGATGTAGTCTTATCTTAATTCATGTGGAGGCATAGTAGGGTCTAGTCTTTATACTTGAGTTCATTTAGCTTCATTCCAATTATTGTCTTGTATGTTTTAATGATGTAGTAAAATCTTAATTCATGTAGAGGCAAAGTTGGATGTAGCTTTATGATTTCATGCACTACATATTGTGAGGAGCTTAATTACACACACACATCACACACACATCTTTATGTTCACATAATCTCTCTACCCCCTTTGGGGCTTAGTTTATTGCTTATCTTCATTTCCTTTTTGCATTTTAGTGTAGTTTAGTGTAACCAACCTTTCTTCCCTTTCTTTACCTCTCGCCTTCGCACAAACCAAGTGTCGACACACCTCCCAGTGGACGACCCGTATTTGCCACCGCTTCAACGCGGCCGTGCACTTGCGGTTAAATATAAAACGATCAATCACTAAGCATAAGTCGAATTTCACATACAACTTGCAGCCGACCGACTCGATAGAGTAAATTGGTTGCAAACTTGCCCGATGAATCACACCTGCTTACGAGTTGCATTTTTTGCTCAAAAGGAAACTTTTTACCGAAAGGAAACCTTCCCAAAACGAAACATAAACTTACGAAACATACAAGAAAGACACAAATAACACATAAACAAATATGAAGATGAAATAGGACTTTATTAAAGTAGCAGGAGAGCGGGTCTTACAACCTACCCCCTTTAAACAAATTTCGTGCTCGAAATTTGCTATCCCTAACCCTCAAAAAAAACTCAGGACACAAACTTCTCACATCATCCTCACACTCCCAAGTGGCCTTACTCACATTGTGGTGCTACCAACGGCCTTCACCATCGGAATGGTCTGACGCCTCAACTGCAACTCCGTGCTCTCCAGAATCTCCATTGGTCGCTCGTCCAAGGTCATGTCGCTTTGAATCTCTGGCAACTCGTGCCAAATTGCATGCGACGGATCTCCAACATAGCACAACATCAAGATGTGGAACATATTGTGCAAGCTAGAGAATTGTGGTGGTAAAGCCACACGATACGCCACTACACCAACACGCTCCAGGATGTCGAAAGGTCCAACATATCTTGAACTTAGCTCCCCCTTCTGTCCGAATGAGAGTTTACTTAATGCCTGTGAGAGTTACGTAGGATCGTCCCTCATCTAAACAAAAATATGATGGGTTATTATAATTAAACTTTTTGGGTTTTGATAACTAAGCCTAATTTCATGTCTTTTCTTATGCTGATGATAGTGTGGGCGTTTTGTTGGTTTTTATGCAAATTGGTGAGAAGTCAATTTGATTGAATTTAGCAGCAATCATGAAAAGGCAATTTGATTGAAGGTTGTTATAGTTTGTTTTTTCTTCTTTGTTTAAAAGCAAGTTGTTGGTCTCACTCTTAGACTTTCATCCATCCAACATGTATTATTTGAGTAGTTGTCAAGAATATTTCTTTTCATGATTGCTTCCCAGTATTGCAAAGAGGCCATGATTTTTTTTTTAGATTTTTCTTCTTCCAATATGCAGAAATTCAACATGATTTGATTTATATACATCTTAGATGAGAAAGTGGCTGCTATGGAGATCCTAGATGTGTATATTAGCACATGTCCACGGCATTATACATTTTAAATGACATTTCCGCAAATCCAACTTCTATACATGTCATTGAAAATAGTGTTTAGATATCCACTTTATCTTATTCTACTTAAACTATTTTGTCTGCAAATCGTAATCCATTTATGTTTAGTTAAATATTTATTTATGTTTAGTTTTGTTACATGTTAATTTATGCTAAAAAAACTTATTTTGCTTAGTTAAATGTTTATTTATGTTTAATTTCTAGTAACTTATCGACCCTTAAGAAACTTGGCCTTTAATAACCTATTACAAAAGAATAGCCAATATTTGCTAAGTCATTCATCATACAAGACTTTCCATGCATGTAATCATCATAATTTTTTTTCTTTTACGATTTATGTCGTAGATTGCTGGCGTAAGGTACGTAATCTCTTTCACTCATCATTCATTAGGAAGCACACATTAGTTAGTAGGATTGCATTGAAATAAAAGAGTGAGTGATTGTTTGGTGTGTTGTTTGTTACATTAAGGTATGAAAAACACCTAGGGGTCAGTCACCTATAGGAGATGAAGTGGGGGATTTCATGACCCTTTCCTTGGCCCAAAAAAGGCTTAACAAAATCAATTTACATGTTGGCCCCTATGATTTCCAGACACATTAAGGAGAGGAAACTATTTAAGACCGTTATGGCCAGAACGTCGTTGCCCATCTAGTCTCCCTGAGATTTTAGGAACTTCTGGGTTATTGCTTTCCTACAGACTAGTGGTCCTCACCGTTTAAGACCGTTATGTCCTGAACATCGTTGCCCATCTAGCCTCATAGAGATTTTAGGAACCTCCGTGTTCTTGATTTCCTACAGACTAGTGGTCCTTGGTAGGACCTTGAACTTAGTCGTCGTCTAGTGCTAGGGACCTATATTGGACTTTAGGCTTGCTTTTACATTGAGTGCTTAGTTAGTTTTTTAAACTTCCTTATTCCCACGCTATATTAAGGACTTCATCTCCTCTCTCATGAGTCATTCTTTTCTCGTCTTCATGTCTTCGTATCTTCACATCTTTGAACACCTTCTTTTAAATTGAAATTTTATTTCTTGACTTCAATAATAACTATCATTTTTCTTAATGTTTAGATTGAAATGGATCAAGATTGGATTCTTTCAATTTGATTGACTGATGAGTATGAGAACATAGTGAATATGTTCTTACAGGTTGCCAAAAATCATTCAAAGAATAGGAATGACAGAGATGACCTATTGTCCATGCAGTAAGTGTCATAATATGTCAGTGCTGAGTTTTTGGAAATAAAAAATCCTTTCTTTGAGAAAGGTTTCGACACAAGTTACATACGGTGGATATGGCAAGGCGAAAACGAATCATTTAGTGGTTCCAAGCATGACGGGGACAATGTAAGTGTGGGAGATCAGTTACAGGACATGGTTAAGGATATAACTGACAACTTTTTGTTCAACCCCAATTTACTCGGTAGTTTTTTGAGTGACAATGAGAAGCCATTGTATAAGAGTTGCACCAAATCTATTAGATTGTCAGCGGTGTTGAAATTGTACAATTTAAAAGTAGCAAATGGTTGGCCCGATGTCAGTTTCACATCACTGTTGAAGCTATTGAAAGAAATACTTCCAAATGATAATGAACTACTGAATAGAACTTATGATGCTAAGAAAGTGTTCTGTCCTATGAGAATGGAATATAGGAAGATACATGCATGACCGAATGATTGTATATTGTATAGGAGTGAGTTTGAAAACTTACATTCTTGCCCCAGGTGTAATGTTTCATGATACAAAATGAAAGGTAGTGGACCAAAACACAATGTAGATGGTGACGATTTTAAAATCAAAGGACCTCCTGCTAAAGTTTTGTGGTATCTTCCGATAATACCAAGGCTTAAACGTTTGTTTACGTGTAAGGAGGATTCCAAAAGCTCGAAATGGCGTGCTGATTGTGAGAAACCAAATGATCAATTGCTACGTCATCCTGGAGATTCATCTCAGTGGAAAAAAGAGATTACGACTTCCCTTTATTTGGTGCAGAATCCAAGAATCTACGACTTGGACTTTGTACCAACGGAATGAATCCTTTCGGTAGTCTGAGTAGCATTCAAATGTCTTGGCTTGTTCTGCTTGGAATTTACAATCTACCACCAAGGTTGTGCATGAAATGCAGATATATACGTTGTTCTTAATAATTTCTGGTCTGAATCAACCTGGAAATGACATAGATGTGTATTTACGATCCTTAATTGATGACCTAAAGAGATTGTGGCATGACGGAGAGCCAGTTTTTTATGTTTATTGTCAGCAATCATTTGTAATGCAAGCAATAATTTATTGCACGATTAATGACTTTCCAACTTATGGTAATCTGTCTTCATATTTTGTCAAAGGTCATAAAACTTGTCCAATTTGCGACGAGAATACATGCTCCTTGCAACTTGTTTATGGTTGTAAGATAGTCTATCTTGGTCACAGAGATTTTTGCCAAATTCCCATCCTTATCGTAGGTTGAAGAAGACATTTAACGAAAAACAATAGTTTTAGAATCTGCCAGTTGAAATCAGCATCGAAAAGGTGTATGAACATGTAGTGAATGTTGAGTGTGCATTTGCAAAACCGTACAAACGAGGAAATGCCAAAAGTTCTTGGAAAAAAAGATCCATATTTTTTTATCTTCCTTACCGGAAAACATTAGAAGTTAGACATTGAATTGATTTGATGCATGTAGAGAAAAACATTTGTGATAGTCTAGTTGGCACTTGAACATACAATGTAAGACAAAAGATGAATATAATGCAAAACTTGATCTTGTTGACCTTGGTATAACACGCAACGCTGGCACCAGAGAAGACAACATATAGCTACTTACCTCCAGCTTGTTATACATTGTCTAGAAAGGAGAAAATCATTTCTGTCAGTGTTCACAAGATGTAGGGGTTCCACAGGGTTATTCTTCAAATATTAGCAATCTTGTTGTTATGAAGGATTTGAAACTTGTGGGTATGAAGTCTCATGATTGACACACTTTAGTTCAACAGTTGTTACCTGTATCACTGAGATCCATATTACTGAAACATATTAGACATGCCATAGTAAAGTTGTGTTCCTTTTTCAACAAGATTTGCAGTAAAGTGGTCGATCCCGTGAAGTTAGATCAGTTGCAGGATGAAATCGTGGTCACATTAAGTTAGTTGGAGATGTATTTTTGTAACATCCTCAAAAGCGGAAGAAATTTAAATTTTAATAAAACACAACACGAGGATATTACCAACGAAAAAGGCCAACTGGTACACCAACATATATACAATATATATCTGAGAGTTTACAAAAGTGTGATTACAACAAAAGCTAAGGAAAAATATACATGTAATCACTCGGACCTCCAAAATAGGGAAAGCAGGATCTGGTCCCCAAGACGCTCCTCCGCTGTCACCACCTCCTAATGCTGCCTATGACCTGACATAAAACATGAATATGCCTGAGTTTCCCGAGAGGAAACCCCGTATGCCAAACCTCTATAACAATAAATGACTAGATATCTAAAGCACGTATGATATGAAATGCGATAGACCAACAACGTCTCACTGGGTCCCCGGGAACTCTCTCCCTACCACAGTAGACACCAAACAGTGACGGGTCCCACGGGTCCTCTAGCCCAACCCTCACACACGTGCCCCAGACACCTCAGCCGGAAACTCCCTCGGCGACAACACACGTGCCCCAGGCACCACGACCGAAAATATCCTCGGTCAACACACACACGTGCCCCAGGCACCGCTGGATTACTCTCAGGTCGGTATCCTCTGTACCGCTGCCATCTTGAGCTGTCCAGAAGACCACTCTCAGGCCGGCACCGTCACCCCTCTAGGGCCGGAGATCCGTTGCCATCTTGAGCTGGCCCCACACGCGAACCACCCTCAGGCCGGCACCGGTCACCCCACTAGGGCCGGAGATCCGTTGCCTTCTCGAGCTGGCCCGACAACACCCGTGAACCACTCTCAGGCCGGCACCGGTCACCCCACTAGGGCCGGAGATCCGTTGCCATCTCGAGCTGGCTTCACAACACAAGAACACACAAAAACCGTACCAAACGGTCGAACGAAATCTCCCAACCGGTTGACCAAATCCTCTCAGCAGGACTGGCCCAACCAACAAAACTGTCAATCGGTCGAACGGCAAAGGGGTCCCGTTCGACCGAATTCGACCAGTCAAAACTCGTGCCACAGTAATATGTACCAACGGTCGAACGACCCAAATGCACCGGTCGACCGAAAACGACCAGTACAAAACTCGTGCCACAGTAATATACACCAACGGTGGAACGACCCAAACTCACCGGTCGACCGAAAACGACCAGTACCAAACCCCAAAATCTGCATAGTGCAACGGTCGACCGAAGCATCTCGCGGTCGAACCAACTTAAGTTATTTTTAATCGCCGGTCGAACGAGTCAACAAGGCGGTCGACCGTTTGGATGGTCAACACCCCCAACCGACTTACAACAGTGCTTTCGGTCGACCGGCAAAGGGGTCCCGTTCGACCGAAAACACTCAGGACCTTTCTCCCTTGATAAAACGTACCACCGGTCGACCACTCGAAGAGTATCGTTCTACCGGTGCAAGGGTTTTCCGCCCAAAATTCCCTACAACCGGTCGACCGAACCATGCCACCGGTCGACCGATTATAGTGCAGAACTCTGCTGCAAGGGTCCGACGAGCTCTCCGGCCTACCGTCGACCACCCCAACACCCACCAAAGCATAAGTGAGCATCAAAGTAAAGCTTGACATACCTTGAAGACTTGAAGAAGCCTTCGAAGACTCGACGGCGAGCTTTTCCCCGCAAAACACCTCCTCCGGCGAAAACCAACCGATGAACGATCTACCCTCACCGGCGAACGTCCGAGCTTCACCTCGCCTTCCGAGAACCACTCCTCGAGCTCCTCCACACGCCGGAGGTCTGGTCAGAGAGAGGGAGAGAGTTTGAGCGGTGAGAGAGAGAGAGAACGCGAGAGGGAGAGAGAGTCAAACACTCAACTCTTAAACCCTTCTCCCCAAATCTCCACCCTTCATCTCATCCCATCCAAACTAAACCAATCTCAGCCCTCCATCATAATCCACCCAATTAAGCTCCTAATCAAAGCCAAAACATGATTAGTCTTAAGAAGGATTAAGGATATTACAATCCACCCTCCTTAAAAGAATTTTGTCCACGAAATTAGGACCGAAACTCACCAAACAATTCCGGGAACTCCTTCCGGACCTCTTCCTCCACTTCCCAAGTAGCCTCACGCTCACTATGATGCTGCCACCTGACCTTCACCATCGGGATGGTCCTCCTCCTGAGCTGGTGGTCCATCCGATCCACGATCTCCACAGGTCTCTCCTCGAGAGACAAATCCTGACAGATCTCTGGAACCTCTAACTCAATCACGTGAGAAGGATCCGCCACGTACTTCCTCAACATAGACACATGGAAGACGTCGTGAAGACCCGAAAACTGCGGCGGCAACGCAATCCTGTAGGCAACCTCTCCGATCCGATCGAGAATCTCAAACGGCCCGACGTACCTCGGACTGAGCTTCCCTTTCTTCCCGAACCTCATCACTCCTCGAGATGGTGAAATCTTCAGGAAGACGTGATCACCTACCTCAAACATCAACACTCGCCTACGCCGATCTGCGTAGGTCTTCTGCCTACTCTGCGCTGTTGCTAATCTCTGCCTGATCACATCCACTTTCTCAGCATACATCAGCACAATCTCAGGCCCGATCAGCCGTCTCTCGCCTTCATCGCTGTAGCACACTGGCGATCTACAAGGTCTCCCATACAAATCCTCGTACGGCGCCATTCCGATACTCGAATGTTAACTGTTGTTGTAGGCGAACTCTATCAGCGGTAGATGCTCATCCCAGTGCCCTTCCCAATCTAATGCACAAGCTCGCAGCATGTCCTCTAGAGTCTGGATCGTCCACTCCGACTGTCCATCTGTCTGCGGGTGAAAAGTTGTTCTAAACTTCAACTGTGTCCCCAGAGCCTGCTGCAGACTTCCCCAAAATCTGGAAGTAAACCTGGTGTCTCGATCAGATATAATACTAACCGGCACCCCATGCAAACGAACTATCTCATCAATGTACAACCTAGCCAGGTCCTCCAAGGGTAACGTGGTTCGGATTGCCAGAAAATGCGATGACTTGGTCAGTCGATCAACTATCACCAAAATCGCGTCATGAGATCTCCTCGTCCTCGGCAACCCGGTGACGAAATCTATCGTCACATGCTCCCATTTCCACTCTGGCAAATCTATCCTCCGCATCGGTCCCGCGGGTCTCTTGTGCTCAATCTTCACCTGCTGACAAACCAGACATCTGCCAACAAACTCCGCTATCTCAGTCTTCATCCCCTTCCACCAGAAATTCCTCTGAAGATCCTTGTACATCTTCGTGCTACCCGGGTGGATGGAATAACGGGACCTTTGTGCCTCCTCCAAGATTTCCTTCTTCAGCTCTCCCCCATTGGGTACCCAGACTCGGCCTCTGAATCTCAGACCTCCGTCAACTCCTATACTGAAATCTGATCCGTCTCTGGCAACCAACTGCAACAACCCAGCTAAATCTTCGTCAGCCCTCTGAGCCTGGACAATACTCGTGACCATCTGAGGCTCCACTCTCAGTCCAGCTATCACTGCGCCCTCAGAGTCCGTGGAGAATGGCTTCCACTTTGACAAAGACTCGAGCAGCTTCCACTCCTGAACACACAAACCAGCAGCTGAAATTTCCACTTTCCTACTCAAAGCATCTGCGACTGTATTCGCCTTCCCCGGATGGTAGGAGATAGTGAAATCATAGTCCTTAATCAGCTCAAGCCACCTACGCTGCCTCATATTCAGCTCCTTCTGCGAAAACAGATACTTCAGACTCTGATGGTCCGTGAAAACCTCAAACTTCTCCCCGTACAGATAATGATGCCAGGTCTTCAGTGCGTGAACCACTGCCGCCAACTCCAAATCGTGAGGGGTAGTTCCTCTCGTGTACTTTCAACTGCCTCGACGTATAAGCAACCACCTGACCGTGCTGCATCAGTACACAACTCAACCCCACACCCGAAGCGTCACTATAAATGACAAAACCTCCACTACCACTGGGAAGAGTCAAAACTGGAGCAGTCGTCAACCGACTCTTCAATTCCTGAAAACTGTCCTCGCACTTCTGAGACCAAACAAACTTCACTCCCTTCTGCGTCAGTGCCGTCAAAGGTGAAACAAGCCTCGAGAAGTCCTTGATGAATCGACGATAATAACCTGCCAATCCAACAAAGCTCCTGATCTCCGTCACACTCGTCGGTGCTCTCCACTGAGTCACTGCCTCCACCTTCGCTGGATCCACTGATATCCAAGCCCCAGATACGATGTGACCAAGAAAAGAGACACTGTCCAACCAGAACTCGCACTTAGAAAACTTGGCGAACAGCTGATGATCTCTCAGAATGCCAAGCACGATCCGCAAGTGCTCCCTGTGCTGCTCTATGTCCGGTGAATAAATCAAGATGTCGTCTACAAAGACCACCACGAATCGGTCGAGGTACTGACTGAACGTCCTGTTCATCAGATCCATGAAAGCTGCAGGCGCGTTCGTCAACCCGAACGACATCACCAGAAACTCAAAGTGCCCGTACCTCGTCCGAAAAGCTGTCTTCTAAACATCTGCCTCTCTGATCCTCAACTGATGATACCCAGATCGCAGATCAATCTTCGAAAATATCTTCGCTGACTGCAGCTGGTAAATGCACATCCTCAATGAGCCATCTTTCTTCTTCACAAAGAGTACCAGAGCTCCCCAAGGCGAGACACTGGGACGGATAAACCCAGTATCCAACAAATCCTGCAGCTGCTTCTTCAGCTCCGCTAACTCAGCCGGTGCCATTCTATAAGGAGCTTTCGACTGTGGAGTGGTCCTAGCCACCAAATCAATACCGAACTCCAACTCCCTGTGAGGCGGCAACCCAGAAACATCTGAAAACACATCAGCAAACTCCTGGACAATCTCTATGTCCTCCAACGATCTCATCTCCGGCTCTGGAATGACCAATGTAGCCACGAAAGCTCTGCAACCCTGCTCAAGCAGCTTCCGTGCCCTCACTGCTGTCACAACGACCCGACCACCTTTGTCCTTCTTTCCTCTGATCAGCAAATCAGGTAGCCCACTCCTCGGGATCAGAATCTTCTTCTCCCGGCACAAAACTCGAACATCATACTGGGATAGCCAATCCATCCCCAGTATAACATCGAAATCCTCCATCGGCAACAATATCAGGTCAGCAGGAAACTCCTGATCTTCCGAAACAATAGTGGTGCCGGGGAGGAAGCTCCCCACAGTGCCCACCAAACCCAAGGGTGTACTGACTTCCAACGTGGCAATCAACATCGCAGGGGTACGACCCAACACACTCGCAAATCTCTCAGAAATGAACGAATGTGTGGCCCCAAAATCAAACAACACTTTGACTACCAACCCAGAAATCAAGAGCGTACCTTCCACCACAGTGCTGGCGTCCTTCGCCTCCTCTGCCTGAATGGTGAATACCCGTCCGGTCCTCTGTCCCTGCTGAGGTGGTGAAAAAGGATGACGACCTCCGCCTCTACCTGCTACCGGAGGTCTCACTCGAGAACTGGACTCGCCTGGTCCGCCCCTGCAGTCTCTGGCATAATGGCCTGGCTGGCCACAACTGAAACAAACTCCAGGACGGCTCCCACACTCACGACCTGGGTGGGCTCTGCCACACTTCCAGCACGGCTCAGGCTGGCGTGCACCACTCCCCTCAATCTGGGGCCTCTTGCCCGGATTTCCTGCCAGTGGAGCTCCTGGACGTCCACCGCTCTTCCCCTGAGGCCTCCTGGACTCTGCATAGTTTTCCTGATAGTCCTGGTCAATGAGAGTCGCGAACTTCATAGCATCTGCTAAGGTCTGAGGCATGTTGTAAGTCACGTGGGTACGGAGCTGCTTCCGAAGCCCCCGTATAAACTTCCTCGCCCTCTGAATCGGGGTCACACAGAACTCCGGACAATAACGTTCCAAAGCGTTGAACTTCCGGACGTAATCCGTCAGTGTCATCTCACCCTGCTCGAGGCTCATAAACTCCTCTCTCTTCCCGTCCCTGACATGCTCTGGGAAGTACTGCTCATTGAATTCCCCGAGGAACTCATCCCAACTGACATCTGTCCTGCCTGGAAACACCACTGCAGCCGTGGTTCTCCACCAGTTGGACACCTCGCCGCCCAACACATACGTGGCCAACCCCACCATCCTCTCTGGTGGACTCCCAATCGCCTGGAAGATCTCCTGGATCTTAAAAACCCAGTCCTCGGCAGCCTCAGCATCTCCTCTGCCATCGAAAGTAGGTGGGTGCTGGCGCATAAACCGGTCGTGCACCGCCCCAACCCCTGTCGTCTCCTCTCTGCCAGACTGACGATCTAAAAGAACGCCCAGCCTCTGCACAGTGTCGAAGAGCATCCGACGCTCCTCAGCCCAATCCATGGCGCCAGTCTCCTCACTGGTACTCGGGCCACGTGGGGGAAGTCTCTTGCCTCTCGGAGGCATCTACACACGAGACAACAAAACTGGAAATGAGATGATTATGGATGTATGCTCTAAAATGTAACTATCTAAAAGACATCTAAGGTGGCTTCTTTGGACAAGTGCGTCGGAACAGACTGCTCTGATACCAATTTGTAACATCCTCAAAAGCGGAAGAAATTTAAATTTTAATAAAACACAACACGAGGATATTACCAACGAAAAAGGCCAACTGGTGCACCAACATATATACAATATATACCTGAGAGTTTACAAAAGTGTGATTACAACAAAAGCTAAGGAAAAATATACATGTAATCACTCGGACCTCCAAAATAGGGAAAGCAGGATCTGGTCCCCAAGACGCTCCTCCGCTGTCACCACCTCCTAATGCTGCCTATGACCTGACATAAAACATGAATATGCCTGAGTTTCCCGAGAGGAAACCCCGTATGCCAAACCTCTATAACAATAAATGACTAGATATCTAAAGCACGTATGATATGAAATGCGATAGACCAACAACGTCTCACTGGGTCCCCGGGAACTCTCTCCCTACCACAGTAGACACCAAACAGTGACGGGTCCCACGGGTCCTCTAGCCCAACCCTCACACACGTGCCCCAGACACCTCAGCCGGAAACTCCCTCGGCGACAACACACGTGCCCCAGGCACCACGACCGAAAATATCCTCGGTCAACACACACACGTGCCCCAGGCACCGCTGGATTACTCTCAGGTCGGTATCCTCTGTACCGCTGCCATCTTGAGCTGTCCAGAAGACCACTCTCAGGCCGGCACCGTCACCCCTCTAGGGCCGGAGATCCGTTGCCATCTTGAGCTGGCCCCACACGCGAACCACCCTCAGGCCGGCACCGGTCACCCCACTAGGGCCGGAGATCCGTTGCCTTCTCGAGCTGGCCCGACAACACCCGTGAACCACTCTCAGGCCGGCACCGGTCACCCCACTAGGGCCGGAGATCCGTTGCCATCTCGAGCTGGCTTCACAACACAAGAACACACAAAAACCGTACCAAACGGTCGAACGAAATCTCCCAACCGGTCGACCGAATCCTCTCAGCAGGACTGGCCCAACCAACAAAACTGTCAATCGGTCGAACGGCAAAGGGGTCCCGTTCGACCGAATTCGACCAGTCAAAACTCGTGCCACAGTAATATGTACCAACGGTCGAACGACCCAAACGCACCGGTCGACCGAAAACGACCAGTACAAAACTCGTGCCACAGTAATATGCACCAACGGTCGAATGACCCAAACTCACCGGTCGACCGAAAACGACCAGTACCAAACCCCAAAATCTGCATACTGCAACGGTCGACCGAAGCATCTCGCGGTCGAACCAACTTAAGTTATTTTTAATCGCCGGTCGAACGAGTCAACAAGGCGGTCGACCGTTTGGATGGTCAACGCCCCCAACCGACTTACAACAGTGCTTTCGGTCGACCGGCAAAGGGGTCCCGTTCGACCGAAAACACTCAGGGCCTTTCTCCCTTGAAAAAACGTACCACCGGTCGACCACTCGAAGTGTATCGTTCGACCGGTGCAAGGGTTTTCCGCCCAAAATTCCCTACAACCGGTCGACCGAACCATGCCACCGGTCGACCGATTATAGTGCAGAACTCTGCTGCAAGGGTCCGATGAGCTCTCCGGCCTACCGTCGACGACCCCAACACCCACCAAAGCATAAGTGAGCATCAAAGTAAAGCTTGACATACCTTGAAGACTTGAAGAAGCTTTCGAAGACTCGACGGTGAGCTTTTCCCCGCAAAACACCTCCTCCGACGAAAACCAACCGATCAACGATCTACCCTCACCGGCGAACGTCCGAGCTTCACCTCGCCTTCCGAGAACCACTCCTCGAGCTCCTCCCCACGCCGGAGGTCTGGTCAGAGAGAGGGAGAGAGTTTGAGCGGTGAGAGAGAGAGAACGCGAGAGGGAGAGAGAGTCAAACACTCACCTCTTAAACCCTTCTCCCCAAATCTCCACCCTTCATCTCATCCCATCCAAACCAAACCAATCTCAGCCCTCCATCATAATCCACCCAATTAAGCACCTAATCAAAGCCAAAACATGATTAGTCTTAAGAAGGATTAAGGATATTACAATTTTCCACCTGCTTTTTTCAACATTATGATTCATATGGTTATTCATTTCGTTAGAGAAGTTAAATTGTGTGGACCCGTGTTTTTAAGGTGGATGTATCCTTTCGAGCGCTATATGAAAGTGTTGAATGGTTATTGTAAAAATCGTCAAAGGCCAGATGCTAGTATTGTTGAAGGATACATTGTTGAGGAGGTTATCAAATTTTGCAATGGATACCTAGCGAACACCAAAAGTATTGGACTTCCTAACAATCGTCATGATGAACATTCTGCTAGTAAAGGAATGCATGGGATGAAAATGGTAAATCCAAATGGTGATAACTTAATGACAACATATTTATATGTGTTGTGCAATTCTAATGAAGTTCAACCTTATCTAAATGAACACATGAATCTTTTAAAAGAAAGGAATCCTTTATGGAGTGATCAACAACTAGCCACAATAAGAATTTCATCTCTTGGTTCAAAAGGGTTGCTAACAAGCGTAATGTTTTGGAGAAAATACAGTGGTTGGCTTACGGTCTGCATTTTGCTGTTACAAGTTATAGTGGATATGATATCAATGGATACTCATTCTACACTATTTATGAAGATGTCAAAAGTACTATTCAGAATACGGGGTCACTTTAATAGCATAGTCTTTGCATGTGTCTAACTGTAAAGACAAGAATCTTGTATACACCAACATATCATTTTACAGAGTAATTGAAGACATATGAGAGCTAGACTTTGTTAAATTCAAAGTGCCTGTATTTGGATGCAAGTGGGTTGATAATAAAAGTGGAGTTCGAGTGGATGACTTGGAGTTCACTTTAATTGATTTTTCGGAAGAATGATTTAAAGGAGAACCTTTTATTTTGGCTTCCCAAGAGGAACAAGTCTCCTATGTGGCTGATCCATGTGATAAAAAATGGTCAATAATTCTAGAAGGGAAAAAATTGTATCATATGGTAGTCTCATCGAGTATGAGGAGACAACACCTTTCTCTAAGCAAGTACCCGAGTTGAGGTCACTAGATGACAAAATACTTGTTGAGACTTTAATCGCAAGAGATGACCATGGTGAAGGTATATGGATTGAAAATTCGTTAAGAAAAAAGAAATCCTAAAGGTGCAAATTTTTTTTCAATAATAACCATATACTGTCGTGAGTCTTGACTTTACTTTTTAATGCCTTGATTTTACTTTTTATAGTATTATGACTCCGAAAAAGAAACCCACTCCATCAGAGTCTGAGGGGTCCAAGACTTATAGTTCATAAGGTCCTACTCTCATGAAAGAATTCGTGGGAAAATGAATAAAGATGGTAGAATTCCGATCTAGTTTGATAGTCGTCTTGAGCCGATAGGCATGCTGTCTAATCACTGGTATAGTTATGTAGGGAGCCTAGCGAGGTACAAAATTGACATTTGTTTGTCAAGTTGGACCAAAGTTGATGAGAAGATGAAAGACACCATTTGGGATGACGTGCTGGTATGTTTTGAGTTTGAATGCACTGTCACTTTGAAGACAAAATGGACAAGACACGTGTCGTCCTATTGAAGCTAAATGAACTCATGTATAAAGACCAAACCTCACTATGCCTACACATGAAATATGATTTACACAATCACTAAAACATACAAGGCATTAACCAAGGTAAAGGCAACAAGAGTACATGTAACTACAAGTTATGTTTCCTTTATCAATTCCTTCCGTATCCTCACCTCATCATTCCCCATAAAATAGGTCCACTAATATTAGCATATGCTAAGCTTCATTCAAGAGTATTAGCATATCAATGTCAAGAGTGAAATCCCATTAGATGGTTATGGAAATCATGTAAGGTTCCAAGGATTAAGATAACACACACCTAATACATCACATAATCACATCACATACACTACAACCTATATTAACAAAATGAAACATTCTACTGAAAGGAAATTAAACTAAGCAAGCAAGAAATATTAAAGAAGCTAATTGAAAGGAAATTAAACTAAAAAAGCATGCAAGAATTAAAAAACAAAACAAAATTAAAAGAAACTAAAAAAAATTATTTTATTAACATGACTCACATTGTTAGTGACATTATTATCCACCTTGAGTTTTTTCTTCAAGGCTTTTACTCTAAGTAGAGAGAATGCCACCAAGCAATGGGTAGGATACAAAGGAGGAGGAAGATTTCTATTTATAACCATAGAAAAAGGTAATCCGGGACAATCCCCTGGTATGGGAATAAACACATACAACAAATAGACTAAATGCACCCTAATACATGACACAACAAAGTTTTATCGGATCCGGACCAAAATAGACCGCCAATCAGAGGTCTTGGACCGCTAATTGGTGGTCTATAGTGTTTGGATCCGGCCTGGTTTTTTAGTGTGGTTGTCTGGCTTATTTTCCTCATGTTTGATGCACCAAAGTCGGTTGTTGGATCTCAGGCCCGAATCGAATTGCCAAAATACTTCTCATGATGGTGTGGAGTTTCTTTATTTGTTCATTGGATGTATTTGGATATCTATGTCCATCTACTTTTATACACAGGAGTGACGATAACATAATGTATTTGGATTTCTATGTCCATCTACTTTTATACACGGGAGTGACGATAACATGGGTGTGCTTGCGAATATCATGAAAGAACATGGCAAAAAATATTATGTGGTCCTTTTTCATGATAGGTAAGTTTGTTAATTGAATGTAATTAGAATATTATTTTGCAATTAACTTCTAGTTATATATACAATCAGAGCTCATTGGGTGCTAGCCGTTCTATGCCCCAAAGCTAATTCGACATATTGGTTTGATCCTTTGGGGTCGATTCCACCAAGGCCATCCATAAAGAAAGTTGTTTCACTGTAACTTCGTTGTAATCATCATATTTGTAGTTCGTGTATTGGTCGACTCCACCAAGGCCATCCATAAAGAAAATTGTTTCACTCTAACTTCATTTTAATCATCATATTTGTAATTAGTGTATTTTGATTAGTATTATCGAATTCATATTTAATAACTCGTGTTACTCAGGACAATGATGGTTTATAAAATGGTTGGTGGAAGAATGATCAACAAAAATATTTGCATAACCTGGCATTCAATGGGAGTAAGTTTCTTTACTTTTTGTTAATTTCTTTTAAGTACTTAAATGTATATATATTTAGCAAATTTATATCTTTGTACGTAGTACCGCAGCAGACCAAAAATACCAAATGTGGGTACTACATTATGAGATACATGTAGGAAATCATCGAGATTGTACCTGAAAACGTAGAGCTATTTGAGGTAATATAGGTGTAATGTTTCAGGGGTATAATTATAGTTTCATTATTTACATATTTATATTGTGTACTTGTCTTTTCATAGGTCTTCCAAAACAATAGTGATCCATATTCGTAGCAGGATCTCGATGTTACTCGCGAGCGATGGGTTCGCTACTTTGTTTGTGATGTGATTGTTTATATTACCACAAGTGCACGACGTCGGTGAAGACGTGACAAATACGGGTCGTGTCAACGAGGAGGTGTGTCAACTTTGATTCTTCAGAAATCAAGTGGGAAAAAAGGAGAAGAAGTTGTTGATTATTCTAACTATACTAAACTACGAATGAACTAGCAATTAAACTAAACCCCCATGGAGTGGAGGTGTGTAGGTATGTGTGTGTGAGTGAGTCTTCATTTCAATTAGGAACAAGTGTAGTTTGTGTGGCATACAAGTAGAAGCTAGTGTAGAATATAAGTGTAGGATCTAAGTGTAGGATACACAACACTACATGGCAAACCATGAACATGCATATCTCACATGAAGTTGAGGTTGAGTTTAGATTATCAAGCATGCAACAAGTACCTAGTGTGGCCATTAGAGCATCAATCAATCCTACATACAACCTAAATCATTCATGTTATTGTGCACCAAACATTGATCCATACATAACAAGCCATTCCCATCAAACCATTACAAGCAACCAGATAAACTCTAAAGCTAGCATAAGATAAGTACCTAGTGTGTAAATTATCCCATCTAATACAAGTTTAAGCATGCTACAAGTATAGATCTACATTAGGCATATAAAATGGCCAAATAAAAGAACCGAATACTACCACATAATCTACATGAACTCCACCCCCAAAGGGGTATTAAACTACTCACTACTCATTAAGAAAAATGAAATTAAACTAAGCATGTAAGAATTGAAAAGAGACAATATAAAACTAACAAAACATTTTTTATTGCTCACTCACCTTACAAGTAGCCTCTCTCCACCAGAGTTTTGCTCCAACGCTTTACTCTTAGTAGAGAGGATGGACACCAAGAGGAGATATCTTACAAAGAAGGAGGAAGAGTTCTATTTATAGCCATGAAAAAAGGAAACCCGGGACAATCCCCCGGTATGGGACTAAACGCATACCATAAATTGACTAAATACATACTAATACAACACCCGACTAAGTCTTATCGGGTTTGGATCCAAATGGACAGCCAAGTAGCGGTCTGGGACAACCAATTGGTGGTCCGGGTTGGGTTGATCGGGTCTGGTTTTGGGTGGCTTGATTTCTTGATGTTTGATGAACCCGATTTGGTTGATGATGGTTAGGCCCGGATCTAATTACCAAAATACTCCTCGTGATGGTGTGGAGCATCTTGATTTGCTCATTGGACCTTTTTGTTTCAAATCTGGGTCATTCTCTCTTGCATCTCAGTCAATAAGCCTTGCATCTTAGTCGTTTTCCTTGCTTTTAAGTCCTTTTTGAGTCTCTTCTTCTCAAACATGTTCATTCCTGAAACATAAACATAAAACTCATTACGTAGCATTGCTTAGGCTAAAAATAAAGGAGATAAGACACAAATATATGCATGATATGATGTCAATCAAATACCTCCACACCTAGCTTTTGCTAGTCCCGTGCAAAACAATGAAAGGGAAAAATGAAGGAGAGGAAAAAACATATGTAAAACAGGGAAATCCTAACTCACTTTAGTAGGAATCATGGTTGCACTTAGCACGTGCAAGAAGCCGTTAAACCTCCTTGTTGCCAAGGAGGAGGAGTGTTGTCTCCTGAGGGTTTTTAGCGGATACACCCACAAAATCTGAACATAGATGCATTATTCGATCTAGCAACACGACTCGTTGGACTCGTTTTCGTTGATCATTGGACACGGTAATCCTACGGGCCGACTCTATATATGTATCCAGTCCACACACCTAGCCATGAATCCTTCATACAAGTTAATTAAGGACTTAAGTGAAAGACATGGACAACCTTAACATCCTCAAGTGATACAAAGTCTAAAGTCGATTATGGTTCTTATTTGCATTAGCATTTTTTCTCACCTTTTGTTCTTCTCTCTTTTTTTCTTTTTTCTTCTAGTCGGTGACCAATTCTCCCAGGGTTAGGTTTTGTGCATCATTGCCTATGAGGACTTTCATTATGACGTACACTATTTCCACATCTCCACATAGGGCGATCCCTACCACCCGTGTAACGGGAGTTCGGTCGATGCATCCCAAGTAAAATGATTCGAAAGCATCAGGCACAAAGTCCCCCTGGACCTAATTTCCCGAGTGATAGGAGCCGTGCGAGAAGAGAGAACACTAGTTACTTATTATCTACATGGGAACCAAACACCTACACTTAAAGTTTCACAACATGATTTTAAGGGTCCCTGACTATGACAAACTTCCTTATACTATGATCACAAGATAAGGAACCTTCTTGTGCCAGCCCAGGTGAAACATCTTCACCACCATCAGGATCTTCATCGAACAACTCTCTGAAATACTTGAAGGTGCATTCGACTTCAATCTCATCTGTGCCCTGGATAAGGTTGACTCGAACAGGGTCATCGAAGGCACCTGGCTTCTTACCGATGGTGAAGATGTTGAAATAAGTGCATTGACTACCATATGTCAAGTGCATCAGACTATTGCGACAATTGATGAAGGCATTGGAAGTCTCAAGAAATGGTCACCCCAAAATAACAGGAATTTGTCTAAGTGTGTTTGGCACAAGTTCAATATCCAAAACAAAGAAATCGACTAGATAAATAACTCTCCCAATTTGATTGAAACATCTTCAAGCACGCCCCTCAGTTTCTTCATAGGCCTATCAGCCAATTGAAGAGTGGTTTTTGTTTGTTTGAGGTCTCCAAGACCGAGGTGGACGTAGACCGAATACAACAGAAGATTAACATATGCACCAAGGTCCAATAAAGCTCGATGTATTGACACCTCACCAATCACACAAGAAATAGTAGGGCAACCAGGGTCCTTGTATTTGACTTGCGTGGGCTATGCCCACAATGAACTGACATTAGCAGCAAGGATAGCTTTCCTGGGAACATTGGTTTTCCTCTTCTTGGTGCATAAATCCTTGAGAACTTTGGCATAAGGTTGCATTTGCTGAATCACCTCCAATAGAGGAATGTTCACCTTAAGTTGCCAAAAGATCTCAAGCATTTTGTCATGCTGATCAGAAGTTATCTTTTAAGGCGCCCAGGGAAGACACCTTCGGGGCATAAGGGTCTTTCAAAGGAACCTCAGAATTTTGGTCCATAGAAACATGAGTGGGGACCTCAGAATCTGATTCCTTTGACACAAGATGAGACAAAGGGACCTCAGGGTTCAGCCCCATTGTTGAAATAAATGTAGAAGGAACCTCAGCAACATGCTCCTTCCTGGAAGTATTTGTTGAGGGAACCTCAGTATTCGGCTCCCTTATAGATGCAGGTATCATCGAAGGTCTAGTGACACCAAGAGATGGTGATTGCAAGGAAGGTGATTGACATCATATCATGCATATATTTGTGTTTTATATACATTATATTGAACCTAAACAATGCTACATAATGAGTTTTATGTTTGAGTTTCAGGAATAAACAGGATTGAGGAGAACAGGCATAAAAGGACATAAAAGCAAGAAAAAGGACTAAGTTGCAAGACTTATGGACTAAGATGCACAAGAGAGGGACCCGAATGTAAAACCAAAGAAGGAACTCCACACCATCATGAGGAGTATTTTGGCAATTCGATTCGGGCCTGCTCCAACAACCAACTTCGATGCATCACACATGAAGAAATCCACCCAGACTACCACACACCAAAACCTGACCTGATGTAAAGCATATATACCACCAATTGGTGGTCCAAAACCGCTTATTGGCGGTATGTTTTGCTCCAGATCCGATAAGTTTTAGGTTGGTCATGTATTAGGGTGTTTTTTGTCTATTTTTGTGGTGTATTAGTCCCATATCGGGAGATTGTCCCCGATTGCCTTTTTCTATGGCTATAAATAGAACTCCTCCTCCTCCCTTGTATTCTACCCATTGCTTAGTGGCATCCTCTCTACTTGGAGTAAAAGCGTTGAAGCAAAAACTCAAGGTGGAGAAGAATGCCACTTGCAATGTTAGTCATGTTAATAAAATAATTTTTCTTAGTTTCTTTTAATATTGTCTTGTCTTTTAATTCTTGCTTGCTTCTTTAGATTAATTTCCTTTCATTTAGCTTCTTTAATATTTCTTGTTTTCTTAGTTTAATTGCCTTTCATTAGAATGTTTCGTTTTGTTAATGTAGTTTCTAGTGTAATGATTAGTGAGTAGTTCCATCCCCATTTGGGGGGTGGAGAAATATGTGATGTGATTATGTGATGTATTAGGTGTGTGTTATCTTAATCATTTGAACCTTACATAATTTCCATAACCATCTAATGGAAATTCACTCTTTTCTTTGATATGCTAATGCTCTTGAATGAAGCTTAGCATATGCTTAGATTAGTGAACCTATTTTATGAGGAATGATGAGGTAAGGATATGGATGAAATTGATAAAGGAAACATGACTTGTAGTTGCATGTACTCTTGTTTCCTTTACTTGGTTAATGTCTTGTATGTTTTATTGATTGTGTAAATCTTATTTCATGTGGAGGCATAGTGGGGTTTGGTTTTTATACATGAGTTCATTTAGCTTTAATGATAATGTGTTATCTTATTCCATGTGGAGGCAAAGTTGGATTTCATTTTAGGATTTTGATGCACTACATGTTGTGATGAGCACAATTGAACACACACATATACATATTTTTGTATTCACATTCTTTCTCTACCCCCTATGGGGTTTTGTTTTATTTTTGATTTTCAATTCCTTTCGGATTCTAGTGTAGTTTCGATCATAACTCCTTTCTCTCCATTCTTTCCAACTCGCCTTCGAACTAACCATAATCGACACACCTCCATGTGGATTGACCCGTATTTTCCACCGCTTCAATGTGGCCGTGCACTTGCGGTTATTTTAAAATGTTCAATCAGAAGGCAACCCAAATTTGGTTTTTGACCTCCTTACTGGACCTCAAAGTATGAATCACATTAACATGATGGGTCAGTTCAGAGGTAGCTTGAGAAATTGTTGTCCTTCCTTGAGATTGGGTACCCCATGGATTCACCTCGGGTTGACTCGGCAACTGACCCTTCTCAGGTTCATGGAGTTGATGAGCCAATTGGCTGACTTGCATTTCCAATGCTTTCACCGAATTGTTGCTGGCCACAAGCATGGTTTGTGTGCTCTGTATGAACGCGTGAAGGGTTTGTTTAAGAGTGGAGTCCCCTTGGTCAACCCGGTGAGGTAGAGTCTGACTAGAATAGTCCATTGGTGAAGCCTGAGAAGGAAGGTGAGTGTGGGGCTGAGACTAAAGATAAGGAAACATTCGAACCAACTTAAGCTACGGTCGAACCAATTGGGATATAACTTAAGTTATCGGTCAAACCAGGAAATGGATCGGTTGACTGATATGATGGTTTTAGCCAGGAAAATGTAATCAGTCGAACACAAGATATGGATTCGTTCGACTGAAATAACATTCACTTTTGGGCACAAAATAAGTGTTCATCTGGTCGATCATTTTCAAGTCAACGTTCGACCGATGGACAAAAGTATTTAGGAGTAAAGTAGAAAATACGAATAAGATTGTTGTATAATAAACCAAGGTTAACGGTCATTCGGAAGTTACGGGTAAAACGGTCTACCGGAAAGGTAAAATACGTTGACCCGTTGAGCTGGGTGAAATTACTAGGTTAATTGAAAAACTGATAAAAATGGTCGAACAAAGAACTCATTTTGATCGACCGTTTGGCACAGGCAGTTTAGGTTTGGTTTAAGTGATATTCCGTCTATGGTTCGGGTGACCTATTGAAGTCCAATTGATCTGAAACTTGGTGTGTGAACCTAGTGGGTTTGTGAATAGAATACAACTCTTGTGCTCAAGTTCACATAAGTTCCTAAGACTCAAATAAAAGGTAAATTACATGTTTTCAAGTAGCTTGATTACTTGTCTTGACTTTATTGCATTCTTCCTTGAGTCTTGATCACCTATAGATGTTAGCACAATACAATGTATATTCTATGCATAATGTGTGCTACACTACATATGATTGTGATTAAGATTATGTTAGTTAATCATCAAAACATGGATTAAGGCCAAAAAGCCAACAATTGTTTCTTTGGTTTATATGTTGATTAGTGAGTATTCCATGCCATTAGGGGATGGAGAATGATGTGAAGTGTTGATGTGTTGTATTAGTGTGTGTGTTTAATCCTAACTTGGAGCCTCACATGAATTCCATAGTCATTTTATTGGGTTCCTCACTCTTGCCTTTGATGTGTTAATGATCTTAATTGATGCTTAGCACATGCTTTGGCTAGTGGGCCCACTCTATGGAGAATGAAAATGTGAGGATAAGGTTGGAGTGGTAAAGAGATAAGGATGACATGTGAGGGTATGTGCTCTTGTTGGCATCATCTTAATTAATGTCTTGTATGTTTTAATAATAATGTTACATCTTACTTCATGTGGAGGCATAGTTGGGTTTTGATCATTATGGATTCCATGTTCTTTATGTAATTAAACATGTTATCATGTGGTCGTCCTTGTCCACATCTTGAGTTGTGTTTTGTATGTTTTAATGATGGTGATAAATCTTAATCCATGTAGAGATACACTTAGGATTGTGGCATTATAAGATTTCCATGTATGCATGTAATGAGCACTAAATATGATACACACATGAATACACACCTACACTTTCGCATTAATTCTCCACCTCATTCGGGAGTCATTTTTGATTAGTTGTTTTTCATTTCCATCGCATTTGTTGTGTAGTTAGTTTAGCATAATCCACTCATAACTCCTTGTGGTTCGACCCGTATTTGCCATGTCTTCACCGACGCCGTGCACTTGCGATTATTTAAAACGATTAATCAGCGCCCAATGACTATTTCCACGTGACACTTGATTGTTGTACTCAATGACTATTTGAGCCTTAATTGTCAGCGTAAAACCCACAATAACTTCAGTCAACCAAATATACATGGTCTACCGAACCTGTTTAATTAGAGCCCAACTATTCTTCGATGAACCAAAATTAAATAGGTCAAAGTTTGAAATAGTTACTGGAAGTTGGTGAACGATGTTCTGAATCTTATTCGGTCAACGGAATGCTTAAATCTGACCAATCCAATTAACCTATTTTGGACAACCATTTCCTACATTGTTGAGTAAACCTACCTTGAATACCGCCTGAGCTTAATTCACATCTTGCTTCTTATTGGTCTAAATCTCCACCAACTCCTCAATGCCACTCCAAGCTTTGAAGCCTATATAAACACCACTCCAGATACACAATCTAGAACCTTACACCCTCCATTCAACTATACTCCTTGTCTTCTCAATTCCTAAGCCTTCAAAGCTCAAACACACTCAAAGCTTCATCTTCACCACTTTCATATCAACTCCATATCCATATCCAAGTGTGCTCAAGTTAGAGTGTTTAGATTTTCATTCCATTTCCATATTGAAGAATCACCAAAGGATTGTAAGACATTGAGGAAAATCCCTCTCGAGTTGTGAGAGGAGACACAAATGAGGTTGTTCGCGAGCCTTGGTGTTTGTAAAGGAATTAACCTCGGCCCAGAACTGAGATTGGATAGTTGAACCGTAAGCGGGGCTCAAAGGATCGAGCGGGGCTTGCGAGGAGGATTCAGACTGGGTTGGTGCCGAACCTCTCTAACTATCCGATGTCGTTTTGTAGTTTGCTTGTTCTATCTCTTAATCCCTCAATTATCGTTTTAATTCCGTATTTTATCTAGTGATTAGAGGGTCATCGATCCTAACAAATGCTACTAATAACATTGTAGCAGTAGAATTACGTGTGAAATTATGTAATCCACCCTTTTTAAGTAGAATTACTTGTAGCTATTCTTTTTCATGTTAGATGTGTTTTTCAAGTTTTAAATTTAGTCGTACAAGATGGACTTCAAATAATTAAACATTATTTACAAAATGTTAAACATACTATTATCTATATAGGTAGTCTTAGTACATATAGATGTCAAGAATTTAGAGAATTATGCTCTAGTAATGATGTTAAACCTAGGAAATTTAAATTAAATGTCTCTCATAGTTGAAACCCTTCATATGAAATATTGAAATGTTGTTCTCCATATAGTACTTTAATTTCAGTTTTTTATAATGACAAACAATTTGAAAACTTTTTAAATAATCTTGATTGGGAAAATTATAGAATTATGACAGATTTTTTGAAACTTTTTTCAACTTCACAAAAACATTAAGTGGAACATATTACACAACTGCTAACTTATTTATATCTTAATTATTTCCAATTACTAAAGTATTTAGGTAATATAGGAGTAGTGGTACTTTTGTTGAAATTATAAATGTAATGGAGGCTAAGTTTAATAAATATTTGAAACCTCTATTTTTAATTTTTTGTTTAGCTTTTGTTATACATCCTAGTTTTAGAATGACCGGCGTACAAATTTACTCAGAAACTATTTTTTTAAACATAAATTGTTAAGGTTGTGAAGATTGCTTAAAAGAAATTATAGTACACCTTAATAGATATTTTAGTTTATATGAACGATTACATAATGTTAATCAAATGGGTTCAAACAATGCTAGTTCATCATCATCCCATCAACACCTATTTATGGATGAAGATGAAGATGAACATATCTCTAAATGGAATTGGTTAAACCAAAACAGATTAAGATTAGTACAAAATGAAACACATAACGAATTAACAAGATATTTAAATATTGATATGTGCTTAACTCCTGCAGATTGCAAAATCTTTTAATGTTTTAGACTGGTGGAAATCTAACTTTGCTAGATTTCCAAAAATTTCTTTATTAGCACACAATTTACTAACTCCTCCTATAACGCCCCCGATCTCGTGGGTATGCACGCTAGTGAAACTAAGCAATTGTCGCGATCAGAGTCATCCGCGATGAGCGAAGGAGTTACAATAAAAGATGACACACACTAGAAGTACTGAATAAAAACATACATCGATAGAAAAAATGAGACATGAACTAAAAAACAAAATTATCCATATGTGGAAAGTAATATTAAATACATTACATCGAGTTGAATAATGGGAATACATCATAAAATAATGCAGAAGTAAAAACATAACTGGAAGAATCTGGTAGACGTGACTCTCGTGTACAGAATCCTCCAGTCTTACCCCTGTCGGAAAAACGTAGGTACCTGAGGCAAAACAATGAGCAAATATGTGTTAGTTGTCAATAAGAAACCCCACATGCCCTGGGTCCAAAAATAGGATAAGAAGTTATGCATGGAACCTATCTACCACACATGCAAGGCAAAAGGGCCAGAACTCTACATAGTTGTGCCAAGCGAAAACTCTAGATAGCTGCAACGCTCGGGGTTCCACTCGAAGTGGTTCCTCTACATAGGAACCGACTACCAGCCCTGCTGGTCCAATCCACAAGCGGTTCACCCCAAAGTGTTACCCACTGCTCGGCACACACAGGTCTTCAGGATTGACACCCCAACGAACAGCAAGTGACCTACATGATTCCATCGTGAGTTTGGCAATGCCTGTCCTGTAGCAAATGACAACACACCTGTCTAGGTCTTATCTTACGTCTGACCTCTCTAAATAGAGGTCTTTCAAGCAGGCCCATCGGCCCCTCAACATCAGTGCCCTGATTTATTTTATTAACCATTATGCAAATGCAAGCTATCTATTGGACTACATCCAATCTATAGCAAGAAGCTAGACTCGTCCCCAATGGATTGAGCAAAAGATCTTCCACAAGGCTTTTAAACATAAAATAGTGGAAGCTAACAAATGCTCCACAAGCTAAAAGGTAGCAAGAACATAATCAAATGACTATGTCCAATCGACACAATCATGCACACCATATAAAGTCTTGTTATCTACGGGTTATGAAGCATTTGTCATTGATTGACATCATATCATGCATATATTTGTGTCTTATATCCTTTATTTTTAAACTAAGCAATGCTACGTAATGAGTTTTATGTTTAAGTTTCAGGAGTAGGACAAGTGACAAGAAGAGACACAAAAAGGACCTAAAAGCAAGAGAGAGGACTGAATTTCAAGACTTATGGACTGAGATGCAAGAGAGAAGGACCCGGATGTAAACCAAAAGGACCAATGAGCAAATCAAGAAGCTCCACAACATCATGAGGAGTATTTTGGCAATTATATCCGGGTCTAAACATCAACAGCCAAATCAGGTTCAGAACACATGAAGCAATCACGCCAGAATCAAGCAACCCAAAACCAGACCCCATCAACCTAATCCAGATTGCCAATTGGCTGTCCCAAACTGCCAATTAACGGTCCCATACTTGGTTATGTTTCATCCCCCTTTGGGGGTGGAGATGATGTATAGTTATGTTTTGAGGTTTTGAATGTTTGACAATTTTAGATTGTGGACTTGAATGTTTATATGTTCATCGGGTTTGTTTTATTCATCACATGTTGAGGGATTTTTTATGGGTTTTACCACAAGATATAGACACTTCCCATACTTGGTTTCGTCATGTTTGTTAGCTGAAATTTCCTGTTGGATATGCTACGTGTTAGTCGTGTTTTTGTATTAGTGTTTGCTCGCTTGATTGATTAAAGAAACTTTGCTTTAATGGGTTTTGCCATAACATTTTGACACTTCCCATGCTTAGCTTTGTTCTTCACACGAGTTCCTGGTTTTTGATGAGTCTTGCCATATCTTTAGACACGTCTCATGCTGAGCCTCGTATTATGATAATCAAGTAGTAATTGCTAGTATGTTGTGTGAATGGATTGATAGGTTTTGCCACATGTTTAGATACTTCTATGCATGAAGACACACACATGACACACACACAAAAACGTGCATACATGTGTCATTCATGTATGGAAAACCTATCAAAAACCATGGGGGGTTTTATTCCTCAATTTTATCTTACTTTCGATTTCTCTCAGTTTCAATTTGTCTCGTTTTCGTTTGCTTTGTTTGATACTTGCCAGTTTAGTGTGACCACATTTCTTCTCCCCTCTTTTTCACTTGCCTTTGAAAGAACCAAAGTCGACACACCTCCCTGTGGATCGACCCGTAATTGCCATGTCTTCACCGACGATCATGCAATTGTGGTTTAAACTTAAAATTCATATAAAGTTTTTGGCTCCGTTGCTGGGGAGGTGCTCTGTCCACACTCTGGTTTGGACGATTTGAGTTGATTTAATCTTTGTTTTTAGTTTTTTGTATTTAAAGGACATCTCAACATCCAGGGGAGGCACTAGGAGAAATTTGGAGAACTGGAAAGCTATTTGGACCGGCAATCAGTGGTGTGGGACCGCCAACTGGTGGCCTGGTGAGCTTCTTTTGCTCCAAATTTTGTTATGGTTGTTTGTTATTTCAATCTAGTGGTTTGGGAGCTCATTTTTGCATGTTGTGACCTGTAGTTTGCTCCCAGATAAATCAATTCCCTTTTTAAGACAACTTGGATCATAAAACGTGAAGCAAAACATTAGACTAATTGCCATCTAGGTCGTTGATTGACATAATATCATGCATACTTTTGTGTCTTATATCCGTTATCTTTCACCTAAACAATGCTACATAATGAGTTTAATATTTCGGTTTCAGGAATAAGCAAGTTTGAGGAGAAGAGGCACAAAAATGATGTAAAAGCAAGAAAAAGGACTGAGTTGTAAGACTTGTGGACTGAGATGCAAGAGAGAAGGACCCCAATGTAAACCAAAATGACTAACGAGCAAATCCAGAAACTCCACACCATCATGAGGATTATTTTTGCAATTTGATTCAGGTCTAAACTCCAATAACCAACCAGACAAGCGCACTCCAAATCCATACCCGATCCAGAGTCTATAGACCGCTGATTTGCGACCGGGTTGTCTCCGGATCTGACAAGATTTTGGCAGATCATGTATTAGAGTGTTTTATGTGTATTTTTAGTAGTGCATTAGTCCGATACAGGAGGATTGTCCCGGGTTATCTTTTTCTATGGCTATAAATAGAACTCTTCCTCCTTCTTTGTAATACATCTCCTCTCTTTGTGGCCATCCTCTCTACTAGGAGTAAAGCCTTCGAGCAAAACTCTGGTGGAGAGACGCTACTTGTAGTGTGAGTGAGTAATAAAAGATATTTTGTTAGTTTCTTCATATTTTCTCTTTTCAATTCATGCATGCTTAGTTAACTTTATTTGTTTTAATCGTAATAGAATTAATTAGCGTGTTTTCTTTCCTTAATATGCATGTTAGTCTAATAATGTGTGAGTAGTTCTATCCCCCTTTGGGGGGTGGAGATGATGTTTATACATGCAATAAAAATGGAAATGAATGCTTTATTTTGAAATGTGTTGATAAATGTGAATGTATGCTTGCTTCTTTAGAGTACAAAAATTCACTTGATGAGTTTTGCCACAACGATTAGTCACCACCCATACTTGTTTAGGTTCTGAAATAATCAACTTGTGTATGTGAATGTTAATCAACTACGTAGTGATTGGATTGATAGGGTTTCCCATAATCATTAGACACTTCCTATACATGAAAACACTACTTACATTTGTGCCTATTGAATGCATTCTTCTCCATCTTATTGCATGTGTACACTCACTCCACCCCTCAAGGGTTTCTCTTCTTGACTTCCAACTTGTTTTAATTAGTCACTTAGTTTAGTTTTATTTTGTCTCGTGCTTTCATTTTCTTTGATTGTTTCGTGCTAGTTTAGTTAGTGTCATCAATTCCTGCTCCCCTCTTTCTGCCACTTGATTTCATTAAAACCAAAATCTACTCACCTCCCCGCGGATCGACCCGTATTTTCCGCGTCTTCAACGATGACGTGCACTTGCTGTATTTTAAACGATTTAAACAGTCATGCATCACTTGTAGACCTCGCATGCACATTGTCTTTCATTTGCTTTAAATTCCTGTTGTCGATTGCTGGCGTGATGTACGAACTCCCGTTCTCTTATTCATGCATGGTTAGAGCATGCATTAGTTAGTAAGGTACATTGTAACAAGAGTGAGGTGAGTGCTTGTTTGGTGAGTTGCTTACTAGCTTAAGATTTCAAAACATCTTTAAGAGGCATCACCTATAGTATTAAAAGATAAGGTGCGGGATTTCATCACCCCTCCCTTAGCCCCAAAAAGCACACTCAAGTAAAGCCTTAATCTAAAAGCAACTGGCCCTAGGACTCAGGCGCATTAGGAGAGTGATCCGGTCACGACCATTATAGCCTGATCGGCGTCGCCTACTTTGTCGATAGTAGGACAGACGAGATCTCCGGATCTAGGCTCACTTGCTGAGCTCTGTGGTCTTCGTCGTAGGGAGGTGAGGCGTGTTGAGACTGTGTGACCTCGCAGTTAGGTGTCGTCTAGATGTAAGTACCTATAGTGACCATAGGCTGCTTGTCGTATTTGCTAGATTAGGTTTCTACCCTCACCATTTACCCACGCAACTTTAGGGATTCTTCCCATCTCCTCTGAGTCATCGTCTTCTCACCTACTTTTTTGTTCTAGTCTTCTCCCCTTTAGACTTTTTGTTAGTATTTTAGGGTCGAGTCGAGCACTTTAGACTCTTTGTTAGCATTTTTGGGTCGAGTCGAGCACTCGTGGTGGTGAGAGTGGTCGACTTGAGAGTTTTTTGTCGATATGGGTGGTTACATAGGCGACCATCCATTTTATTGTTGGGACCATGACTATTCTCCCTGGTATTCTGGACCCATGCATCCTGGGGTGCCTCAGACAAACACCCATTATGGTTGGGAGAATCTTAATGTTTATGTTGAGTAGTCTTCAAATTTGGGTAATATGAGAGAGGCACTAACAGCTAGACCACCATCTAGTTATGTCGGATCATATGTAGGTCAACAAACTGAGACATTACAAGAACTCTTAGCCTCTTTCATGCATGTGGTTGACGACATGAGTACGCCAGTGGCTCCAGTAGTCCTACCATGTGACTGTTGTAGGTTGAGTGGTCACGTTATCGAGGAATTCCCTTATGTTCCCCGAGAGCCTGAGTATGAGCATATCTTTTCCCAAAATGCTCAATGTTATAGGAGTCGTGCGAGAAGAAAGAGCATCATACTAAATTATTTCTTATCTACAATTGAACGAAAACCCTTACACTTAGGTTTCACAACATGAGTTTAAGGGTCCCTGACTACGACAAACTTCCGTATACTAAAAGACACAAATAATTTGACTCACTAGGTTTAGGGTGGTCTTCTTTATTTATTTGAGTATTGAAATCCTATGATTACTCTACCCCCGAGGGCAAACCGGGGTGCATCCTTACAACTAGATAAGACCTAAAGTCAGTGTACTGGATATCCTAATGCATCATGTTCAAGTCAATTTTAGGAGCTTCCATTTAACTTTGGCTGTCAGTGGTTTTGCACATGCTTAACAGACGTAAAATCCATAAAACATTTTCTATCACTAGCACATGAAGATTTTGAAAAAATGGAAAAATTGAAGCACTAAGGAAACAAAAGAAGGCGAGTCACCCAAGGATCATGGTATAGTAGATATATCAATGTAAATTGCAGCACCCTATCATGATCCTAACAATACAAACAAAAAAAATGAAAGAAAAGAAAAAAACTCGACTATATACACACGTAAAGCACCCCCTACACTTACTTCATGCATTGCCCTTAATGAATGTGAGTATACTACTGCATGGATTTATGCACAAACAAGAAAAGATCACACCAACGTGAAGCGCAAATGGAAGTTCATGGTTATGTTGATAGACATAAACCTGAATTGTCCTCAAATCTGTGTGATACTTAAGAAGGCAGATAAATACGTGAAACAAATGGGCCCAAATACACTAGGGTTGGGGAGCACAACAATCAATGCTCACTTGCGAAGGTTTTTTATTTTTATAAACCAGATATCTAAACAAACGAAAGGTCATGCAGACCATCGAATGAGAACATCGAGTCATGCAGACTAGAGATTTTCCATGATGGTAGGTGAGTCCTTGTTGGAGTTAAGATGAAGGCCATGAGGCTCAACGGCCATGGGACATAGGATAAAGAAACCTTCTGGTATGGGCATATGATGAGGTGTGTCCCCCTCACTAACAGTCTCAACTTAATCATCCAACAAATACTCCCTTTGTGTATTCATTTTTGTTGTCAACTCACTCTATTGCACTGCAAAGATTGGCAATGTTTTTTCGCTGGGCACACAAATATTCTCAATGAGTTGCATTGTTGTTGAGGGTGTTTGTTGATTTTAGGGTGATTTCTCTAATTGGTGGATGAGGTTGAGATTTAAAGGTTGGTCCAACGGCTCATGTTGCCTACCAGAGTTGAACACATGAAACTCGACACTCATGTTACCGAATGAGAGCTTCATGAGACCATTTCTACAACTAATTAACGTATTCGAGGTTTCCAGAAATGCTCTACAAAAAATCAAAGGTATTTGAGAGTGGGTGTTCGCAGTAGGGTTGGTATCGATGATGACAAAATATATTAGAAATATAAAATCTCCAACTTTGATGAGCACATCCTCAATAATCCCCTTTGGGACACGAATAGATCTATCCGCCAGTTGCAGGGTGATATTAGTTGGTTTCGATTCTCCCATGTTCAACTGTTGATAAATAGAAGTTTGAGAGGCGGTTGATTGCTGATCCTAAATCTAGTATTACGTTACTCATGCTAGTGTCCCCTATCATACACTGCATAGTAGGGCACTGGTGGTCCTTGCACTTTGTCTATGTGGGATTAGACAAAAATGAGCTCACACTCGCAGCTAAGAATTCTTTCTTAAGAACATTGGTCTTTCTCTTGGTTGTGCAAAGATCTTTCAACACTTTGGCATATTGAGGTATTTGTTAGTTAACATCCAACAAGGGGATGTTAACCTTCACTTGTTTGAAGACCTCTAATATCTTATCTATTGTGTCACTCTGCTTTTTGGTTAACCTACTAGGATAGGGAGCTTTTGGCACGTAAGTTTGCCTTGGAGTCTTGGAGGAGGAGGACGAGTTCAGGCAAACTGGCTCGCCTTCCTTTAGAGTCAATGGAGAAACTTCGTCAACATCAGATTCCTTATCACCACCCTCTCCACAAAGGGGCTGCAAAGATGGTGGCGGCGGCAAAGAAATGTGATTGTTGACCTACTTTCCATTCCTTAGAGTTACAATGGCATTGACATGGTGAACATGTTCCTCCACATGGTTCACTTGTCGCCCCTGAGGTAGCAAACTCTCATTTTGCGTGTGTGGTTGCTGGTACATGCGGGGATCCACCTCGGGTTGACTCAGCAACTGGCCCTTCTAACGTTCATGAAGTTGATGAGCCAAGTGGCCAACTTGCACTTCCAATGTTTTGATTGAACTTTTCATGCTCTGGATGAATGCTTGAAGGGTTTTCTCCGGAGTAGAGACCTTCGGGTCAACCTGTTGTTGTAGAGTCTGACTAGAACAACCCGATGGTGTGGTTTGAGGAGTTTGGTAAGTATGGGGCTGAGACCTTTGATGTGGGGTGGGTAGGTCGCCGATGGGCATGGAGGGTGATAAAGTGGGGGTTGAGGCTGAGTGTGCGAGCTCTGACCGTGGCTCCCACTAGATCCCCAAGAGAAGTTAGGTGGTTTCATCATCCTAGGTTGTAGGAGTGACTGTACGTGTCGTTCCGGGGTTGTTGTTAAGACATCGCATTGGCACAAGTGGCCCAAGGGCCACGGGGTAAGAGGAGCAAGCACCCAGATGTGCCTCCTCATCCAGAGATATGCTGGCGGATTCCTCAAGATCCTCTTCACTCGCAACCTGATCATTAGGCACCTCAATAATATGTCGATGTGAGTCGAACATGCCTAATGAGCCAGGCTCATCCGTGTCCTGGATGAAATTGGCTCCGACAGTGTCGTCGAAGAGCCCAGGTTGCTTACCAAGAGTGAAGATGTTGAAATCCGCCGTGAGGTTTCCAAAAGACAACCTCATCAAGCCATTGCGACAATTGATCAAAGCATTAGATGTCGCAAGAAATGGCCTCCCAAGGATTACAGGAATTTGTCCTTGTGGGTTGGACACGGGTTCAGTATCCAAGATGATGAAATCAACTGGAAATACGAACTCACACACTTTGATAAGGACATCCTCCACACTCCCTCGTGGGATTTTGACGGATCTATCAGCCAACTGGAGGGTTGTCCTCGTTGGTTTAAGATCGCCTATCCCAAGGTTGACATAGACTGAGTAAGGCAGGAGATTCACAGATGCCCCCAAATCCAATAGAGCTTGAGAGATGGTCACATTCCCAATCATGCAAGAGACAGTTGGACAACCAGGGTCCTTGTACTTGACATTCATGGGTTGTGTCAATATGGAGCTCACATTGGCGGCCAAGAAGGCCTTCTTGGGCGCATTTGTTTTTCTCTTGGTGGTGCAAAGGTCTTTGAGGAACTTGGCATACGGTGGCATTTGTTGAACAACGTCCAACAACGGGATGTTCACCTTTACTTGCCTAAGTACCTCAACGATCTTATCCCAATGCTCATCACGTTTTTTAGTCAATAGATGAGGGAATGGTGCCTTGGGGACATAAGAATCACGAGGAGGAGTCTCAGAATTAGGTTCCTTGACAGGCTCAAGACTCTCCTCGGAAGTCTCGCCAACAGGGTTGGCTTCCGGCATTTTCACATTGTTGTCAACGACCCTTCCCGATCTCAAGGTATGAATAACATTAGCATGTTGGGAAGGGTCACTTTCAACATTGTGTACATTCTGCCTGGTATTAGCTGGCTGACCCCTAGGATTTACCACAGGTTGACTCGGGAATTGACCCTTCTCGCGTTCATGGAGCTGATGAGCCAACTGGCTTACTTGCATTTCCAATGCTTTGACCGTATTATTGTTGGCCGCAAGCATGGATTGAGTGCTCTGCATGAATGCTTGAAGGGTTTGTTCAATGGTAGAGTCCTTAGGGTCAACCCGCTGGGGTGGTGGAGTCTGGTTAGAATAACCCGACGAAGAGGCCTGACCAGGTTGGTAATTTTGGTGCTGAGACCTTTGATGTGGGGGTTGGTAGGTCGCCGATGGGCGTGGAGGTTGATAAGGTGGAGGTTGAGGTTGAGCGTGCGAGCTCTGACCGTGTCCTCCAGTAGACCCCCAAGAGAAGTTAGGATGGTTACGCCATCCCGGGTTATAGGAATGACTGTACGGGTCGTTTCGGGGCCTTTGTTGATACATCGCATTTGCATGCTCAGTATCTCTTGGAGCGTAAGCGCACTCCAAGTCATCATGTCCCGACAGTCCACACCTAGTACACCCGGGAGTAGCGACCTGAGCTACAGGAGCTCGGTCCATCTCCAAACTCTCTATCCTACGCATGAGAGCAGCCATTTTCGCCTCAGACGCGATAGTCGACTCAACATGATATGATCCAGCTCGACCAGAAGACCTGGTGGCTGGTGGCTCTCTCATGGTGTCCCACTCGAAGGTGCGCTCAGCCATGGATTCAAAAGTGTCCCATAAATCCTTGATGGGTTTCATTTGGAAGTCACCCTGACACATCGACTCCAACAATGTGCGGGTGTTGTAGTTGATGCCCTCATAAACAATCTGGCACAGCTGCCATAGCTCAAGTCCATGATGAGGGCATTGCTGGAGAAGGCCCTTGAACCTCTCAAAGAAACCATGACAAGATTCGGTCTCGGTCTGATACATTTGATGTATCTGGTGCCGTATCTGTTGAGTTTTCCTTTGAGGGAAAAATCTCTTCAGAAAGACGGTCACAAAGTCATCCCAAGACCGAATCGAGCTCGCCGGGAGGCTATACATCCATTTCTTCGCATTATCCTTCAATGCGAACGAAATCATCCTCAACCGGACAGAATCCTCGTCAAGCTGTTGAAGCTTGAACATGGAGCATACTTCCTCGAATTCGCGTATAAAAATATACGGATCCTCCTTATTGGCAGTAAAGGTTGGAAGCATGCTCACATACTGAGGTTTCAGCTCATAGTTGTTCCCGCGAGCAGGGGGAACAACTATGCAAGAAGGTTGCGCGGCCCGAACAGGATGGGTCCGCTCCCACAACGTCATCGGCCTATCCTGTCGAGCTAAAGGTGGTGGTGCACCTAGAACTCGATCCTGACCGAATCTCCCTTCCTCTCGAGTCAGAGGAGGAGGAGAAGGAGGTCTACGTGGTGGTGGGAATGGACCGAGGTAGTCCATGTATGGAACCCGGTCTCCCTCGTCACCACGAGACGACTCGCCTTCTTGCTCCAAAGGAGCACGAGGCGGAGATGGTCGATCACCAAGATCTTCCATCTCAGAAATAAGCACTCTCTCGAGTCGAGCGCTCTCACCAGAACGAGCCCAACCTCGCATAAAAATGCTCGACTCGACTCTAACAAACACACAACAGAAGGTGTACTAGAGGAGGAGACTAAACGTAGAGAATAGATGAGGAGATGACTCAGGTGAGGAGAGAAGAATCCCTAGAGCTAGCGTGGGTAGTGGGATCAGGAAGAAGCCTAACTAGCAAGCACGGCTCAAACAATGTAAGGCAATGGGTCCTTAAGCTAGACGACGCCTAACTTCGAGGTCACTAGCCTCGACACGCCTCACCTCCCTACAACGAGGACCACAATGCCCAGCAAGTGATACCAGATCCGGAGATCCAGTACCTCCTACTATCGACAAGGTAGGCAATGCCGATCAGGTCATGACGGTCTCGACTAGATTACTCTCCTAGTGCGTCCGAATTCCTTAGGGCCAATGTCTACTTGCTTTTAGTTAAGGCTTTATTAAGAGTGGTTTTTGGGGCCAAGGAAAGGGTGATGAAATCCCCCACCTTATCTTTTATGGGACAGCCCCTCCTTAGTAGCGATTTGATCCTAGATCTAGCAATCAATCGCTCCAATCAAACGCTCTCTCACTCTTGTCCCGATGCACCTTACTAACTAATGCATGAAATAAACATGCATGAATGAGGGATGTGGGTGCACGTACCTCACGCCAGCAATCAACGACAAAAATGTAAAGCAAAGAAAAGACAAATGCATGCAAGGTCTACCAATGGTGCATGACCTAGATGGCAAGAAGTCTAATCTTTTGCTTTGAGTTTTATGGTCCAAGTTGATTAATGGGGGAGTGATTAATGATCTGGGAGCAAACCAGAGGTCAAAGCATGCAAAATTGGGCTCCCAGATAACACAAATTTCCAGACTAACTACTAACAAAAATTTCAAGGAAATCAACGCTCACCAGGTCGCCAATTGGCGGTCTTCCACCGCTGATTGGCGGTCTGTTTAGGTCGTCGCTTCCTCAAACTTCTCCAGTAGCCTCCCCTTGACCTTGTGGTTCCCTGAAACTAAGAAAAACTGAAAACAAAAAATTAAAAACCCCTCGAATCGTCCAAACCAAGGTCTGGACAGAGCACCTCCCCGGCAACGGCGCCAAAAACTTGATTGATCTCGTTTTATATTTCTACCGCAAGTGCACGGCCGCGTTGAAGCGGTGGCAAATACGGGTCGTCCACTGGGAGGTGTGTCGACACTTGGTTCGTGCGAAGGCAAGGGGTAAAGAAAGGAGAAAAGGATTGGTTACACTAAACTACACTACAATGCTAAACTAGAATGCAAAAGGAAATGAAGATAAGCAATAAAACTAAACCCCAAAGGGGGTAGAGAACTGATGTGAACATAAAGATGTGTGTGTGTGTGTGTGTGTTCAATTAAGCTCCTCACAACATGTAGTGCATGAAATCATAAAACTACATCCAATCTTGCCTCTACATGAATTAAGATAAGACTACATCATTAAAACATACAAGACAATGATTGGAATGAAGCTACATGAACTCAAGTATAAAGACTAGACCCTACTATGCCTCCACATGAATTAAGATGACTACATCATTAAAACATACAAGACATTAGCTAAGGAAAAGGCAACAAGAGTACATACACTACAAATTGTGTTTCCAACATTAACTTCATCCATATCCTAACATTATCATTCCCCATAAAATAGGTCCACTACTCAAAGCATAAGCTAAGCTTCATTCAAGAGCATTAGCATATCAAAGATAAGAGTGGAGACCCATTAGATGGTTATGGAAATCATATAAAGCTCAAGGGATAAAAATAACACACACTTAATACACTACATGATTATATCACATATTTCTCCACCCCCCAAATGGGGATGGAACTACTCACTACTCATTACACTAACTCTAGTAACAGAAGCAAGCATAATACTGAAATGAAACTATCTAATCAAGCAAGAAACATTAAAGAAGCATAAAACAAAACAAGCATCAAAGCAAAAACATTAAAGGAATTAAACTAAGCAAGAATTAACAAACTAATGAAAACTTTTATTATGAACTCACTCAGATTACAAGCAGCCCTTCCTCCACTAGAGTTTTGCTTCAAGGCTTCACTCTTAGTAGGGAAGGAGGCCACCAACAGAGAGATGGATACAATGGGAGGTGAAGAGTTCTATTTATAAGCATGGAAAAAGCTAATCAGGGACAATCCCCCGATGTGGGACTAAACCAATACCACAAATAGCCTAAACGAACACTAATACAAGTCCAGGAGAAGTTGGGGCGGATCTTGCATGATCCAGACCGCCAATTGGCGGTTCCAGACCGCCAATTGGCGGCCTATAAAGCCCAGATCCGTCTGGGTCTTCTAGTGGGCTTTCCTTGGTGTGTTTCTTGGTCTTGGATGCATCTAACTTGTTTAGTGGAGCTCCGACCCGAATCGAATTGACAAAATACTCCTCATAATGGTGTGGAGTTTCCTGTTTTGCTCTTAGGTCCTTTTGTCTTACGATCAGGTCCTTCTCCCTTGCATCTTGGTCCCCAGGTCTCACAATTAGGTCCTTTTTTCCTGCTTTTGGGTCCTTTCATGGTTCTTCTCTTCAAACCTCTTTATTTCTAAATACTAAACATAAAACTCGTCACGTAGCATTGCTTAGGTGTAAGATAATGGATATAAGGTACAAATATAAGCATGAAATGATGTCAATCAAAGTGCTTGACTAACGACTTGAATTTTGTTGTCTCACTGTGTCTCCAATGAGCCGGCACCTCCCCGGTTGCTAAATAGTGTACAATGTCAGCGAAGCAGGGGGTGAGGCTATTGCCATAAGGTTCTCATCAGGAAAAAAACTCGTTCACCGGTGGATCCGGTGAAAGATCAATGGGGATGCGAGATAGGTGATTAGCCACGACATTCTCGCATCCCTTCTTGTCCCGTATTTCAAGGTCGAATTCTTGTAACAACAAGATCCAACGCAGGAGACGGGGTTTCGCATCCTTTTTAGACAAAAGGTAGCGAAGAGCTGAGTGATCAGTGTAGATTATGACATGCGACCCTATGAGGTACTGGCGAAATTTTTCCAATGCAAATATGATTGCGAGGAACTCTTTCTCAGTAACGGAGTAGTTGAGTTGGGCGTCATTGAGAGTACGATTTGCATAATAGATCACATGAGGCAATTTGTCGACTTTCTTACCCAAAACCGCTCCTATCGCGTAATCAGAAGCATCACACATCACCTCGAACGGTAGAGTCCACACCGGTGCCTTAATAATAGGAGCGGAGGTCAACTCACGCTTCAGAAACTCAAAAGCAGTCAGGCACTCGGGTGTGAACTCAAAGGAGGTTCCTTTAGCAAGCAAACTCGTCAAAGGACGAGCTATCTTGCTGAAATCCTTAATGAATCGCCGGTAAAAACCGGCGTGTCCAAGGAATGAACGGATTTCTTTTACCGAGGTGGGTGGCGGAAGCTTAGAAATAAGCTCAATCTTTGCCCTATCCACCTCGATACCATCACGAGATACCACGTGACCCAACACGATGCCTTTTGTGACCATGAAATGACACTTTTCCCAGTTAAGGGCTAAGTTCGTTTCCGAACACCTTTTGAGAACAAGGCTCAGGTGGTGCAAGCACTCATCAAAGGAGGTGCCATGAACCGAGAAATCATCCATGAAGATCTCAAGGAAGTTCCCGACCATAATGGAAAAGATACTTAACATGCAACGTTGGAATGTTGCAGGTGCATTGCATAGTCCAAAAGGCATGCGTCTATAAGCAAACGTCCCAAAAGGACAAGTGAACGTGGTTTTCTCCTGGTCTTCGGGGGCGACTGGGATTTGATTGTACCCCGAATACCCATCTAGGAAACAGTAATAGGCGTGGCCGGCGAGTCTCTCCAACATCTGGTCGATGAAAGGTAGAGGGAAGTGGTCCTTACGCGTGACCGCGTTCAACTTCCTATAGTCAATACAAACTCGCCACCCAGTTTGAAGTCGTGTGGGTACAAGCTCATTGTTGTCATTCTGGACAATAGTGATACCCGACTTCTTGGGCACAACCAGGACAGGACTTACCCAAGTACTGTTCGAAATGGGAAAAATGATGCCATGATCTAAACACTTGATGATCTCTTTCTTAACTACTTCTGTCATGGCTGGATTTAAACGCCTCTGTGGGTCACGACGTGGTCGTGCCTCATCCTCCATAAAGATGTGGTGCTGCACGACGTCGGGACTTATCCCTTTGATGTCCCTCAAGGACCACCCTATGGCTGATTTGTGCTCCTTTAGGACTTGAATCAGACGCTCTTCCGGATCACCAGTCAACGTCGATGAAATAATCATCGGAAATGACCTATTGGGACCAAGAAAACGTGTTTCAATTCCTTGGGGAGTTCTTTGAGCACAGGCGTGGGTGCCTCCTCAAGGCGGGGCATGATATCTAGCTCGAGATGTAAGATAGGAGGAGCTCGCATGTACTGAACAACATGCACATCATTGCTCAACTCACCCCGTCCTCTTCATGATCGAAGTCATCCATGAAGTGATCATTTAAATTCTCATGAATCAGGGGGTACTCTTCTTCCAATTCTTCTTCCAAGTCCCAGATAAGATTGACTTCCATGGGGTCTTCGAAAGATGCCGGCTGTGTAGCCATATTGAACACATGTAATGTCGCGGTCAAATTCCCGAACGACAATTTCATGAGTCCCGTACGACAATTGATCAAGGCATTTGACGTCGCCAAAAAAGGTCTAGCCAAAATCAATGGAATCTGAGAGTGGGTAGTCTTAATTGGTTCGGTCTCAAGGACGACGAAGTCAACAGGAAATATGAAATCGCCGACCTTGATTAGGACATGTTCAATGACCCCCAACGGGACTTTGATCGAACGATCAACCAACTGCAAAGTTGTTTTCATAGGCTTGAGAGTGCCTAGGCTTAATCGTTGATACACAGAAGCAGGTAAGAGGTTAACCGCCGACCCTAGACCTAGCAAAACATTGTTAATGCGAGAGTCCCCAATGATACATGAAATTGTTGGACTGCCCGGGTCCTTCAATTTTATGTATGTTGGGTTCGAGATGATCGAACTCACTTTAGCCGCTGAAAAGGCTTTGCTAGGGACATTGGTTTTCCTCGTAGTTGTACAGAGATCCTTCATGAATTTTGCATATGGAGGTATTTGTTGAATCATGTCTAACAAAGGAATGTTGACATTCACTTTCTTAAATATCTCCATCATTTTATCCACACTGTCACTCTGTTTCTTAGACAACCTACTAGGATAAGGAGCTTTTGGTAGGTATGTCTTGGGCGGAGCCGGAGAAGGAGGCTTTGGTATATTACTCTCACCCTCGGCCTCTTCCCTCACCATCATTCCCACAAGGGGGTGGCACAGATGGATTTTCTGGCAATGATACGTGGTTGTTGACCTGCTTCCCATTTCTCTGGGTCACAATGGCATTAACATGGTCCACAGGTTCTTCCACGTAGTTCACTTGCACCCCTGTGGTCTTGAACTTGCATTTTGCATGTTCGAGTGCTGTTGAGCACGGGGGTTAGCCACAGGTTGGCTAGGCAGGCTCCCTCTCTCTCTCATGTACAGACTGAGCCAACTGACCCATCTGAAGCTCGAGAGATTTGATGGTCTGCTGATTCGAAGTGAGAACTTGACTCGTGGACGACATAAAGTTTTTTACAGAGTTCTCAAGTCCACGAGTTGAGTTCTCAAGCGAATTAAACTAGGTTTCCAAGTTGTTTGAATTTGGGAAACCTGGTTGGTTCGTATTCTGACTTTGGGGTGGCTGATGAGACTGTGAATGCATGCGAGGGTAGTGTGGTCGGTTAGGTGGTCGAGAAAAGTTTGAAGGACCACCTGAGGCATTGTTATGGTTCCATGAAAAATTAGGGTGGTTCCTCCATCCAGGGTTATATGATGATGAATATGGGTCATTCCTGGATCTATCATAGATGGCATTTACATGTTCCATCTCAGGAGGAATGGATGCACACTCACCCCCTATATGACCTATCCTACCACATAACTGATATGGAACTGGACCAGATGCAGACACATGAGATACATCATGCTGGTTTTGGACCTCAATCGAATCCATACGGCGCATTAAGGCCTCCATGCGCGCCTCGGTGGCCGTATTGGAATCGACAGCAAATGCGGAACCCGATCTAGTCGAGTTTGCATTCGCGATCCTCGCTCCTATACTAGATGATGCAGGTGGTTCCCTCACACTCTCCCATTGCACTGTTTTCTCGGCGAGGTCTTCTTGGAAAGCCCATGCCTCCCTTTCATCATTTCCCAAGAACTCTCCTTGACACATGGACTCAAGGAGCGTTCGGGATGGAATGTGAAGACCCTCGTAGATAATCTGACACAGGCACCACAACTCAATGCCATGGTGAGGGCATGAGGAGAGTAGCTCCTTGAACCTCTCTAAGTATGCATGAAATGATTCGGTCTCATGTTGATAGAACGAATTGATTTCGTTCCTCAATTTTTGAGTCCGATGATTTGGAAAATACTTTTTGAGGAATGCATACTGAAACTCATCACAAGTCCTGAAGGAATTCGCCTGGTTGCTGTACAACCACTTCTTGGCGTCATCCTTAAGCGCAAAGGGGACAAGCCTAAGATGAATGGAGTCTGTGCTAAGTTGTTGCAGTTTGAACATAGCACAGACCTCCTCATATTCCCAGAGAAAGATATAGGGGTCACCTTTCCCAGTGAAATGGGGGAGCATGGAAATAAACTGAGGCTTGACCTCAAAATGGTTCCCATTTGCCTCTGGCAATACGATGTATGAGGGTAGAGCTGTACGGCTCAGGTAGCATCGATCACGAAGAGGTATGGGAACGACAACAGGAAGCACTGGTGGAGCAGGTGGGTCCAACAACTGCTCCTCCTCACGGAAATTAGCAGCCATTGAACCCGGACTTCGTGCGACACAAGAGGAGGAAGGTGTCGAGAAATCGATGACCGAAGTCGGATTGACAACGCTCCTCGTCAAACGACCACTCTCGTCTCGTGTCCACGAAAGCATGCACAAAGGTGCAAAAATTTATTTTTTTTATTTTTTTTAAAGAATGTACGTAGAAGAGAAGACGAGGGAACACAGGAGAGAAAGAATGACTCAAGAGAGAAGGGAAGAAGTCCTTATGCTACGGCGGATGGGTACAGGTAGAAGCACACAAGCAAACAAGGCTCAAGCAATCCTAAGGTCGCTATAGGTCCTTACAGCTAGACGACGCCTAACTGCGAGGTCACACGGTCTCAACACGCCTCACCTCCCTACAACGAAGACCACAAAGCCCAGCAAGTGAGCCAAGATCTGGGCATCTTGTCTCTCCTACTATCGACAAAGTGGGCAACGCCAATCAGGTCATGACGGTCGGGACCAGATCACTCTCCTAATGCACCCGAAATCCTTAGGGCCAATGTCTACTTGATTTTAAAAATTAGGCTCTTTATTAGTGTAGTTTGTGGGGCGAAGCAAAGGGTGATGAAATCCCCCACCTTATCTTTTATGGGACAACCCCTCCTTAGTAGTGTTTTGGAGTACTAATCTAGCAATCAACTCTCCAAACAAACGCTCAACTCACACTTGTTTCAATGCACTTCCTACTAACTAATGCATGTTCATACGAAATGCATGAATGAGAGTAGAAGGTGCGTACCTCACGCCAGCTCTCAGCAACAGAAAATAAAGCTAAGATAAAAGACAATCTAAGTGCCTAAGTCACATACATGATGCAAGGCCTAAACAAAAAGAATGCCTAATCTTTTGCTTTGACTTTAAGGGTCCAAGTTGCTTAAGGGAAGTTGATTATTAATCTGGGAGCAATCTAAGAGTCAGAACATGCACAAATGGAGTCCCAGATTACTATATCAATTAGGCTAACAACAACAAAAAACTAGAAGGTGAACTGAGCTCACCCAACCGCTGATTAGCGGTCTCTGACCGCTGATTGGCGGTCTGAAGTGCCCAGTTAGCCTTGCAATTTTTCCAGAAGCCTTCCCTTGCTATTCCCAGTCTCCTGAAACAAAGAAAAACTACAAAACACAAATTAAATCCACTCGAATCGTCCAAACAAGAGTCTGGACTGGCACCTCCCCGGCAACGGCGCCAAAAACTTGTTGAACGTTTTATTTAAAACCGCAAGTGCACGGCCGTGAAACAGTGGCAAGTACGGGTCGTCCTCAGGGAGGTGAGCAGCCTCTTGTTTGTACGAAATCAAGTGGCAAAAATTGGGGGAGAAAGATGTTTATGCTAGTCTACTCTATACTACGCTAAGAAGTAGGAAATGCGAAAGGAAGAACCAAACAATGAAATAATAACTAAGCTAAGAACAGAGTAAGAATGCTGGAATACAGAAATGGGAAAACCCCTAAGGGATGGAGTGAGTGCACACATGCAAAGAAGTGGGTGTAGAATACATTCTTTAAGAACATGAAGGTGGTGTTTATCAAGGATAGGAAGTGTCAAAATGTTATGGCAAAACCTATCAATCTATTCACCAACTTAGCTGATTAACATTTACATATGCAAGTTGTTTATTTCAGAACCTAAACAAGCATGAGAGGTGTCTAATCATTTTGGCAAAACTCATCAAGTTATAAATTCTATCCTAAACAAGCAAGTATACATTCATGTTTTATCAACACATCAAAAATAAAGCATTCATCCCATTCTCTAATGCATGTATGTACATCTAATCCACCCCCCAAAGGGGATGGAGCTACTCACTAAACGTTACACTAATTATTAAACTAAACAAAGAAAGCATATTAACTAAGCTAATAAAACTAATGAAATGAGATTAAGCAAAGTAAAACAAGAAACATAAAACAAACAACATAATAAAGAAAACTTGTATTAAAATGACTCACATTAAAAGTAGCATCCTCCTACTTCAGTGTGTGCTTCAAGGCCTCACTTCTAGTAGGAAGAATAGCCACTTAAAATATGGAGTGATTACAATGGAAGGTGAAGAGTTCTATTTATAGCCATGGAAAAAGGCAAACCTGGACAATCCCCCGATGGGGACTAAACCAATACCAAAAATAGCCTAAACAAACATTAATACACGTCCAGGAGAAAACTTGGCGGATTTGGGCCAAAACAGACCGCCAATTAGCGGTCTTGGACCTTTAATTGGCGGTCAAAAAGGTCCGGATCCATCTGGAATTTGTGCTGGGCTTTTCTTTGTGTATTTGGTGGTCTTGGATGCATCTACTTTGTTTATTGGAGCTCCGACCTGAATCCAATTGCTAAAATACTCCCCATGATGTTGTGGAGTATTCTGTTTTGCTATTAGGTCCTTCTGTCTTGCGTTCAGGTCCTTCTCCCTTGCATTTTGGTCCCCAGATCTCACAATACAGTCATTTTTCCCATCTTTTGGGTCCTTTTATGTTTCATCTCTTCAAACCTATTTATTCCTGAAAACTAAACATAAAACTCGTAACATAGCATTGTTTAGGTGAAAGATAATGGATATAAGACACAAATATAAGCATGAAATGATGTCAATCACAACTCTTGGTGGAGCTATCAAAGAGTCAGTGGACTTCTTTGAACAACAAGATGAGGACATTGCCACTCCACGGGATCAGGATCTGGAAGTTGAACATGAGGTTCCACCAGTCAATCCTAGTTGGAGCAGCAATGCTGAGGATTCGATAGCTCTCACGGAGGATGAGCCATCAGATACCCATCTGCGTCGAAGTAAACGCGGGCTCATTCCTCGTAGGCGATTTCGCTTAGAGGAAGAGGCCCTCATGATCGCTCAAGAAGAAATTGATTATGAATCATCCGGGATGGCAATAATCGATGAGCAAACCTGTATAGCCCTGTCGACTATGGAAGCAGAGTATGTTGCATGCTATGCAGCAGTACAGGAGGCAGTTTGGTTGAGGAGGTTCTTACAACATACTGGGCTTGTAAAGACATCGGATGAGCATGTTGTTGTCTATTGTGACAGCATGGCTGCCCTTTGTTATGTGAAAGACCCCAAATATCATGGAAAGACCAAACATATACAGGTTAGGTATCATTTTGTGAAGGACATCATTGGGAGAAAGGAACTTGTGTTAAGACATGTATCTACTAGTCTTATGGTAGCTGACCCTCTTACCAAAGTCATAGCTAAGGACTCGTTTGTGTCTCAAGTGAAGTCCTTAGGCTTACGCAGACTTTGATGTATTGGCATGTCTGACTTCCTTTTATGAGTGATTGTGTTTTTCCTTTCGACTATATCTATTTGGTTGATGTAGGTGTCCTATCATAAAATATTATTCTGTCAATAGGGTGAAGAATGCTCACTCACACGAGCATTCGCGTCTGGAGCCTTTGATAGCGAGCAGAGATGAGACTGATCATGAAGAGATCTTGCATGATGGATCCAGAGCAGTTCATGATAAGACAGTCGCCTTGATTAGGAATCAAGATGAGATCCTCTATGTTGACATGAATGTTCCCACGATTCATGTGACCTATAGAAGCCAAGTGTGAGCATCACACGTGGCGCCAGGTGGCATCCGTATGGTGTTAAGGCCACAATGGTGAAGCTCGGGTCAGGCGCAGAGGGGGTGCGACTGGACTAAGACTTGTATGGTGTTGAGAGACAGACATACTGTTGTATGCAGTATGATCCACCATAACATGTTTATCATACAACATGTGTTGAGCGACCATTGGGAAGTGAAAGGATGGATCCCTGATCCTTCACTGTGTGAGTCCAAGACTTAATTGTCATTAGTTACCCTCAGTAACTTTGGACGACACCATGAAGCAAAGAGTTGATGTGGCTACTTTGGGATGTTATCTATGACCATGAGAGATTCGGTCTAAGGAGGCATCTTCGGGATAGGAGTCAACTCTGAGTGTAATGGTGGTCTGGGGCGAAGGGAAAGGTTTTACTCGACTGCACTAAAAAGTATTTGTCGGGCCCAACTGTATTGGATACAGTAGCAAGTACCTTGAGGACAAGACGGTATTCTCTCCGAGGGATCGAGATACCGTTCATGTCAAGTGAGTTTCTGAGTAAACCTGAGGAACAGTGATTTGCATTTGACTGCTTAATTATTATTTTTGTGAGGATGTTGTCATTCTGGCCTTCTAGTAAGGTTTCTAGTTTGAGACTCCTAATTACAGGTGCATCACCGATCGCACGACCCATTTGTCCGTATGATCGGAGTAGTGCATGTGTCGGGGACACAGATGATCTTTTATCAGGGATACATGATCAGAGACTTGCGTGTTGTAGATGCGTTCTTGGGGAGAGGAATAGTTGTATATATCAAGGATGTATGCATGTGTGTCGGGGACACATAGAAAGGTGATATATTGCCATTGTGTGATTGTATGTATCAGGGATATATGCATATGTGTGAGGGACACAAAAGCAGATGACATGTTGTTATCGTGCTATTGTGCAAGTGGGAGATATTGGATTAATCTAGGATTAATAAGATATTTGCCCAAAGCACTAACACATGGTGCGTCCCCATTGGACTACACATTAAGGGTTTAGGGTGGGGCCATCTATATAAGGAGGGGAGCCTCCCATTGGATGAATGTTCATGTGTGCAAACTCTAGCCCCACCAAACCCTAGCCGCCACCTCTCCCTCTCTCTCCCATTCGTCCCTCCACCTCCACCAAGTCAATCCGTGGACTCTTGGGTTGTGGACTCGTGCTTCTTCTCCAAGAGAGTAGAAGACCGACCGGTGCTCCAGAGGATTCCGTGAGGTGATCGCCGATCCATTCCGCTGGCACAGGTTCTCTCCAAGAAGGTACTCCTGAACCTGTAGATCATTATAAGATAACATGAATGCCACCAAGCAATGGGTAATTACAATGGAAGGTGAAGAGTTCTATTTATAGGCATGGAAAAAGCTAATCTGGGATAATCCCCCGATGTGGGACTAAACCGATACAAAAATTAGACTAAGAATACACTAATACACGTGCTCCACAAATCTTAGCGGATCCAGAGCAATATGGACCGCCAATTAACGGTCCAAGACCGCCAATTGGCGCTCTCCAGATCGAGTTGGTTTTGGTTGTGGGGTTTTCTTGATGGATATGTTGGTCTTGGATGCATCTACTTTGCTTGTTGGAGCTCCGACCCGAATCAAATTGCCAAAATACTCCCCATGATGGTGTGGAGTTTTCTGTTTTGCTCTTAGGTCCTTCGGTCTTACGTTCAGGTCCTTCTCCCTTGCATCTCAGTCCCCATAGTCATTTTTCCTGCTTTTGGGTTCTTTCATGGCTCTTCTCTTCAAACCTCTTTATTTCTGAAATTCAAACATAAAACTCATCACGTAGCATTGCTTAGGTGTAAGATAATGGATATACGATACAAATATGAGCATGAAATGATGTCAATCAATGTCCATGGGGTCGAATAATAATCATGTCGAAGGAAGAGGTGATAAAGATGGAACGACAATGCGCATCGAGTCAATACATTCAAATGAGGGGTGAAGTTTGCGCATATGATCTCAAAGTGGATGTTTCTTTAAAGCCTCTTGGTCGGTGATAAAAAAGGAGGTGTTCAATGGTGTTGCTTCAGCAATGAGGGACATGAAGATCCTCAAGCGCATCAACTACACGTCTATCACACTCATTCCAAAGAAGACAACTCCAAAGTGTGTAGATGACTATAGTCTCATCTCATTATGCAACATGCTCTACTGGTATATGTCGAAGATTATGGCTAATCGCTTGAAGAGTGTCGTGCCACGGTTGGTGGGAGAGGAGCAAAGCGCGTTCGTTAAGGGGCGCAATATCGGGGATAATATTCTCTTGGCACATGAGTTGTGCCATAATATGCTTCTTGACGTGGGTAGGGGACGCATGTGCCTACAACTTGACCTTAGGAAGGCGTATGACTCACTATCTTGGGAGTTCTTGGATGCGGTTCTTGCACGCTTTAACTTCCCCTCGAAATGGAGAAGATGGGTGACGACATGTTTGAGAGCTTCTTTTGTGGTGAATGTGGATGGACAAAATTCAGCCTCGTTTGTGGCAACCAATGGGTTAAGGCAAGGGGACCCGATGGCACCCTACCTCTTTGTGCTTAGCATGGGAGTTCTTAGTGCCCTTTTCAAGGAGGAGGTGGCTGCCGGACGCCTCACCCAACAAGTTGTGGAAGAGAACGGATTTCTCACCTTTTATTTGCCGATGATGTGATGGTTTTCGCCGAAGCTACAAAGGAGAACGTGATTACTATTAAGCGCATCATGGACAAGTTTGAAGCTATGTCGGGTCTCCGGTTAAATACGGAGAAGAGCAACCTATTCCTAGGATGGGACCATAGGGAGAAAGAGTAGATTGCCGGATTCCTTCAAATGAAACCGGCGGCACTACCAGTTTGGTACCTTGGGCTGCCATTGATATCCTCTCGTTTGAGCAAACGACATTGCCAAGGCCTTGTGCAGAAGGTGAGGGTGAAGTTAAGTAAGTGGAGGAGGGGTCTTCTATCTATGGCGGGTAGGGTGGAGTTGGTTAGGAGTGTGCTCGTCTCCTTCAGTGTATTTTGGACGTTGGCCTTCTACACCCCACGAAGTATATTGTATGAGATTGAGTTTATCATGTCGCACTTCATTTGGGGGGAGACAAAAAGATGGTGCTAGTATCGTGGAAGAACATACGCACTACAAAGCTAGAGGGTGGGCTTGGCCTTCGACGTCTCACCGAGTGGACTGATGGCGGGTTGCTGCGATTATTTTGATTGGTAGCGGCAAACAAATCATCACTTTGGGTTAAGGCCATCCGGAGCAAGTATTTGCGAAACAAGAGTGTGTGGCATGCTAGGTCACCAGGTAGTTGTTCATGGGCGTGGAGAGGTGTACTACGACTCCAAGCTAAAGCACGGGAAACATTCTTCTTTGAGATTGGGGATGACACAAATGTGCGCTTCTTTGAGGACCCATGGTGTGGAAGGCCTTTCATTTGAAAGGAGCAAGGCTCTAGATTCCACTAAGATATTGGGGTACCCACGGACACACGGGTGTCCCACTTCTTGGGAGAGGAGGGATGGCGGCTGCCATTCCCAAAGTCACGCTTCATGGAGGAACTTTGGCAAAGGGTGCGAGAAATTTACCTTACGGGGGGAGAGGATGTACTTTGTTGGGAGGAGGGTAGGAGGAAGGCTTTCTCCCTGAAGGCCGCATGGAAATCAGTCCGAAGAGAGGGGCCAAGAGTGGGCTGGTCTCATGGGGTGAGGCACTCCCTTGCTATCCCTCAAGTCTCTTTATGTGTGTGGAGAGCTATGAGAAATCGGCTACCTACCATGGTCTTACTTTGGGCATGACACAAACATGTGATCTCTCGGTGTGCACTTTGCAAGTGTGCGGGGGAGAGTGTGGAGCACCTATTTTGGGAGTGTAGCTTTTCAAAAGAAGTGTGGCATGGGATCCTTGATGTATTACGTATTCGTGGAGTGGGAAGTGTTGTAATCCATGACGAACTTGAAAGGATTATCTCGGCATCAAGGACCACGATGAACAACCACATGGCACAACTAGCATATGGTAGCACCATTTACTTTCTTTGGCAAGAGAGGAACATGCGGGTGATGGAGGGGCAGCAACGACCGGCATCCCTCGTGCTACACAACATCAAGGAGATGGTGAGATTGAAGGCCACTACTAGCAAGCGGAATGATCATGATGTGTGTGAGGAGATTAGAGTGAGATGGTTACAACGTGACTTACCCGTGTGTGGGGAGTCTAGTTTGAGTTTGGTAGGATAGACATGTTTGTAATGCTGACCTAGCATGTTTTTGTATCCGATTATGCAGAGTAGCATAATCCGAATTTGTAATCTTCAGCACCTTTGTGCTATATACACATTGAGGCTCGCCACCCTTTTTGCCTTGCAAAAAAAAGAATGAGAAAAGCAGAAGCGAGAGAATGTGAGAAGAGGAGAGAGAGGGATAAGAGGGGGAGGACAGAAAGAAGGTGAGGGGGAGAACAAGTAGAGGAGAAGAAGGAGAAGAGGAAGGAGGAGGAGGAGAGTGGTAGAGAAGAGGAGAAGTGGGAAGAGAGAGGGAAGAGAGATGGAGAACGAGAGATAGAGAAGGGAGAGAGAAGGAGAGTGGAGAAAAGAGGACAAGAAGAGCAGAGAGATGAGAAGGAAGCGGGAGAGAGAAGGAGAGTAGGGAAGAGGAGAGATAGAGAAGGGAGAGAGAGAAAATGAGAGGGAGGAGGGAGAAGTAGGGAGAGAGAGCGAGAGGAGGAAGGAGTGGAGAAGAGGACAAGAGGAAGATAGAAAATGAAGGAGAAGGGGGAAGAGGGGAGGGAGAGAAGTAGGGGGAGAGGGAACGAGAGAGGTAGAGAGCATAGGGAAGGAGGAGAGAAGAGGGAGGGAGGAGGAGAGGGAAGTAGAGGGGAGAGGGAGAAGGGAGAAGAAGGGCGAAGGAGAAGAGAGAGGGGTTGAAGAAGGAAGAGAGAGGGAGAGAGCGAGCGAGCGAGAGAAGGAGAAGGGAAAGAGGAGCAAAGAGAAGGATAAAAGGGGGAGAGAGAAGAAGAAGAGAGAAGGATAAGGAGAGAAGAAGGGGAGCGGGATAAGAGGGAGATAGAGATGAGGCGAGGGCGATGAGAGAAAGAGAAGAGGGAAGAGTGAGAGAGAAGGAGAGAGGTAGAGAAGGAGAGGGGTAGAACGAGAGAGAAGGGAGACAATGGGACGAGGATAGAGGAAGGAGTGGGAGAAAAAGAGAAGCGAAAGAAGGGAGAGAAGAAGAGGGAGAAGGAGAGAGGAGAGACGGAGATAAAGAGAGTGGGATAAGGAGAAGAGGGACAAGGAGAGAGTGTTAGCAAACTACGATTGAATCTATAGGTTCAGAATTACCTTTGGTGGAGAGAAACTGTGACAGCGGAATGGATCGGCGATCACCTCACGGAATCCTCTGGAGCACCGGTCGGTCTTCTACTCTCTTGGAGAAGAAGCACGAGTCCCCAACCCAAGAGTCTACGGATTGGCTTGGTGGATGTGGAGGGATGAATGGGAGAGAGAGGGAGAGGTGGCGGCTAGGGTTTGCACACAAGAATTATTCATCCAATGGGAGGCTCCCCTCCTTATATAGATGGCCCCACCCTAAAGCCTAATGCGCAGCCAATGAGAGTGCGCCACGTGTCAGTGCTTTGGGCAAACATCATCTTAATCCTTAGATTAATCCAATATCTCCCACTTGCACAACAGTACGTCGTCTTCTTTTGTGTCCCTGACACATACGTATATATCCCCGATACATACAATCATAAGATGGCAATGTGTCACCTCTTCATGTGTCCCTGACACATATGTATACATCCCTGATATATACAACTATTTTTCTCTTCCAAGAATGCAAACCACAATACGCAAGTCTCTGATCATGTATCCCTGATACAAGACCATATGTGTCCCCGACACATGTACTCTTCCGATCATACGGACAAATGAGTCGTGCGACAGGTGATGCACCTGCAATTTAGGAGTCTCAAACTAGAAACCTTACTAGAAAGCCAGAATGACAACATCCTCAAAAAAGTAACAATTAAGTAGTCAAATGCACATCACTGTTCCCCAGGTTTACTCAGAAACTCACTTGACATGAACGGTATCTCGATCCCTCGGAGAGAATACCTTCTTGTCCTCAAGGTACTTGCTACTATATCCAATACAGTTGAGCCCAGCAAATACTTTTAGTGCAGTCGAGTCAAACCTTTCCCTTCACCCCAGACTATCATTACACTCAAAGTTGACTCCTTTCCCGAAGATGCCTCTTTAGACCAAATCTCTCATGGTCATAGATAACATCCCAAAGTAGCCACATCAACTCTTTGCTTCATGGTGTCGTCGAAGGTCACTGAGGGCAACTAAATGACAATCAAGTCTTGGACTCACACAGTGAAGTTGGAGGGATCCATCCCTTCACTTCCAAATGGTCGCTCAGCACATGTTGTATGACAAACATGCTATGGTGGATCTCTCAACACCATACAAGTCTTAGTCCAGTCGCACCCCCTCTGCGCCTGACCCGAGCTTCATCATTGTCGCCTTAACACCATACAGGTGTCACCTGGAGCCACACGTGATGCTCGCACTTGGCTTCTATAGGTCACATGAATCGTGGGAACATTCATGTCAATCCTCACCAACATAGAGGATCTCATCTTGATTCCTAATCAAGGCGATTGTCCTATCATGAACTACTCTGGATCTATCATACAAGATCTCCTCATGATCAGTCTCATCTCTGCTCGCTACCAAAAGCGCCAGAGGCGAATGCTCGTGTGAGTAAGCATTCTTCAACCTATTGACAGAATAATATTTTATGCTAGAACAACTACATCAACGAAACATATATAGTTGAAAGGAAAAACACAAGCACTCATAAAAGGAAGTTAGACATACCAATACATCAAAGTCTGCGTAACCCTAAGGACTTCACATGAGACACAAACGAGTCCTTAGCTATAGCCTTGGTAAGAGGGTCAGCTACCATAAGACTAGTAGACACATGTCTTAACACAACTTCCTTTCTCGCTATGATGTCCTTCACAAAATGATACCTAACCTGTATATGTTTGGTCCTTCCATGATATTTGGGGTCTTTCACATAACAAAGGGTAGCCATGCTGTTACAATAGACAACAACAGGCTCATCAAATGTCTCTACAAGCCTAGTGTGTTGTAAGAACCTCCTCAACCAAACTGCCTCCTGTACTGCTGCAGAGCATGCAACATACTCTGCCTCCATAGTCGACAGGGCTATACAAGTTTTCTTCTTGCTGGACCATGAAATGACCCCATTAGCCAGCAAGAAAGCATAACCAGAGGTAGACTTCCTTTCATCAATGTCTCCAGCCCAATCGGCGTCACTATAGCCAATCAGGCGGAGAATTGATGCTTCGTAACACAACATGTAGTTACTCGTTCCTCTGAGGTATCTCATGATTCTCTTGACCGCCTTCCAGTGCTCCATGCTTGGGTTGGACTCGTATCGACTCACCATGCCCACAGCATAACAAATGTCTGGCCTAGTACACATCATAGCGTACATAAGGCTTCCCACAGCATTGGAGTATGGAACCTTGCTCATTTTGGCCTTCTCTTCAGGAGTCTCAGGATGCTTATCAAGGCTTAAGTGTAAAGCCTTCTCAACAGGAGTGTGTAGGATCGTGTGGGTTATGGGTTCACTAATCACTTTTAATCTAATCCCTAATTTTCTACTTGATTAAGCAAACAAATGCGCAGCGGAATAAACAAACAATTAGAGAAAGAAAGACAATGCAAACCACAAAAGACGCGTCGGTTTTTATAGAGGTTCGGCACCCCACCCGGGTCCTAGTCCTCTCTTGTAAGCTCCGCTCGACTCCGCGAGCTCCGCCTACGTCTTCACTAACCACTCACCGTTCCGGGCCGGGAGAGAACGCCTTTACACCACAAGCAACGCGAACAACCCTCGCTTGCTTGAATTCTTCCTCTCACAATCCGAGAGGGACACTTCGGGCTTTCACCGAAGTCCTTGCTTCTTTTGACAACACTTGTAACTGAGTGGGATTCACTCTCTAATTGAGCACACTTTGAGTAGGATGAGTATATGATCAAATGTGTGAAGTTTAGGCTTAAAGAGTGTAGAATTGGGAGCTTTGAGGATTGAGGTTTCTCTCTAATGTATTGGGACAATTGGAGTTGGAGAGTTCTGTTAACAACAAGTCTTGATCCTCTATTTATAAGCTCCTAAGGTATTCTAGCCGTTGGGGATAGATTTGATTGGGTTTTGTGCAAGATACACAAAGCAGAAAATCGGGCTGCAAATCTGTCCAGAACCGGTCGACCGAAACTAGTAAACCGATCGACCGTTAACTTGATTTCAAAGAGAACGGTCGAACAAAATAATATTCGGTCGGACAAACGAGCTAGAACTTAACTCTACTTAAGTTAAACGGTCGAACCAAAGTATGGGGCGGTCGACCGTTCAGGGGATTCGGTTGAGATAAAGGTGCAACGGTCGAACGAAGAATGAGTCGACCGATAGCAGGGAATTTTGTTTCTTGAAGAAATGTTCAATCGGTCGACCGAAATAAGGTCGTCGTTCGACCGGTTACCGAATGTATTTTGGGGTTAAGTTTGTTTTATACGAATACGACCGTTATAGGAATACGACAAGAAAAACGGCCATATTAAAATCTGGGATCGGTTGACCGAAAAGGTAGAACCGGTCGACCGGTAGAGTTCGGTAAAATCACTGTGGAGAGTCTGTTATAAACCGGTCGAACTGAGAACTGGTTCGGTCGACCGGTTCACACAGGAAATCTGGGTTTAAGTTTATAAGTGATTTCCGACTATGGTTTGGGTGATCTAATGAAGTCCAAATAATGTGAAATTTCGTGTGTGACTTCTATAGGGAACCTATTGTGTATGTGATTGGTTTTTAACTCTTGTATGCTCAATTTACACATGCTCCTAAGACTTAAAATAAAATCAAGATTACAAGTCTTCATTTAGCTTTATTACAAATCTTGACTTGATTTCCTTCCTTCCATGAGTCTTGATCACCTGTAGAGGTTAGCATATGCAATATATATGCAATGCAATATGTGTGCTACTCTACATCATCATAATTAAGATTAGGTTAATTAAATCATCAAAACCTAGATTAAGGCCAAAAAGCCAACAATCTCCCCCTTTTTGATGATGGCAACCTATATCTTAATTCTATCTAAATACATGGAATTTGTATATGTAAACTATGCATATTAATGCTCCCCCTATGGATGTGCATAGTTTTTGTTCAATTTTATGCCAAATTCCAAGTTACCCCCTTAATTATCTCTCCCCCTTTGACATCCATCAAAAATAATAATTATTTAAGACTTTAAGCATAGAATTTGGATGTCTTGTAATGAAGTTGCTCCCCCTAAATTTTGCACTTCATTACTCTAATAAAAGATATAACATTTAAGCTCCCCCTATCAATAAGGCTAAATGGAAACAATGAGTATGATTCAAGTTAAGTTCATTTAAGTTTCAACTTAAGCCTTATTCTAACATCCATTTAAAATTTGACAATTAGAATCAATGGATGTGATAAATGATTTGCAATGAATAGGGTATATGATTTGCAATGAATTGAACTATATGATATGTCAATTAAGCATGTGAAGCTAGATTAGAGCTAATTTAACATGAATTGTATAGATAGGAATTTATACCAATGTTGAATTCGAATTTAGCTCCAATCTCATTTGGTGATGCAACCGGATTTGAATTTGACTCTTGAGCTCACCCGGTCACCACCAATCTCCTCCTCAAGCTCCTACAAGAGTAGATTTAGGTACCCAAACAACTTTGGGTCCTTGAGTGTTTGCTTTGGGAATCCACACCATTTTGGTTTTGGGAGCCCACACACTTGAGGAAGTAGACTTAACAAATAAATGCTTGCCATTTAATGTAGTACGAGATACATGGTTTTTTAATTGAACATTGTATCATAAACCATGTTTAGCTAAGGATTGTCTTTGACTACCTAAAAGCATATCAAGCATTTTTGTTCCTTTAGTGAACATTTCTAGATCTTTTCTTAATTGCATATTTGAAACTTTAAGATCTACATGTTCATCAACAATGGGTGTTTTACTTAGACTAGCAAGTGATGATTCATTTGATTAAAGTCTAGCAATCACCTCATTCTTTTCATTCATGATTAATTCAATTTGGCATTTGAGATCATTTATTGTTTTTCTAGCATTTTTGTTCTTTTCACAAATGATCTCATATTGTTTAACTAAATCATGAAATGCATTTTGAAGCTCATCATGTGTATAATTTTCATTATTTGCACTAGAGTTTGAGCTATCACTATAATAAGACTTAGTTGAGCATGAATTACTAGAACAAGAGTTAGAATCTACCTCACTTTGATCTTCAATAGCCATGAAGAATGAGTGAGCCACTTCTCTTCTACTTTGCAAGGAAGAAGACGATGATGATGGTGATGAAGAATCATCCCATGTAGCCTTGTGTGCTTCCTCCTTCCTTTCTCTTCTCTTGCTCTTCTCCTTTTCTTTTCTCCTCTCCCTTCTCTCCTTTTTCTTCTCCCCTTCTCTTCTCTCATTTTCACTCTCCTCCCTCTCTTTTTCTTTTTCTCTTTTCTCACTTCTTCTACCTCTTCTTTCATTCTTTTCTCCTTTATCCCTCTTGAGGTATTTGAAGAAGTCTTGGGCAAGGACCTCAATGTCCTCTTCTTCCACCCTCCTTGGCTCATCAAAATTTGCATGTAATGCCACCACGGAGTTTTTCTTTGATGCTTCCTTCTCTCTTCGTTGACTCAATTGGAGCTCATAGGCCATGAGATTTCCAATGAGTTCCTCCATCATCAATTTTGAAAGATCGTGCGATTCTTCGATTGCCACGACCTTGTCTTCCCAATCGTTGCTCAATGACCGGAGGAATTTTCGAGTCATCTCTCCTTCATTTATCCTTCTTCCAAGAATCAAAAGAGAGTTAGTGATATCGGTGAAGCGAGTGTTCATGTCGCTTATGTTCTCACCGATTTGCATAGAAAATATTTCATATTTATGCATGAGGAGACTTATCCTAGTTTCTTTGGTTTTGCTATCACCCTCATGATGCATTTGTAACCTATGCCATATTTCATTTGCACTTTCACATCCCCTAATTCTATTGTATTCTCCCTCATTAAGGCCACAATAAAGAATATTCATAATTTTTGAATTCATTTCAATTTCTTTCATTTGAGCCCTAGATAGAGAATCTAAATCATCTTCATTTGGGGGTATGTATGGATTTTGAATAAACTTCCAATACTTAAGGTCATTTGATATTAAAAAGATTTTCATTCTATTTTTCCAATAATCATAATTTGACCCATTAAGCAAAGGAGGCCTTGTGGTGCATAAACCCTCTAAGTGATTAGATGTGTTAGCCATGCTAAAAATACGATTAAGTATAGAATTTAGCTAACAAGGCTCTGATACCAAATGTAGGATCGTGTGGGTTATGGGTTCACTAATCACTTTTAATCTAATCCCTAATTTTCTACTTGATTAAGCAAACAAATGCGCAGCGGAATAAACAAACAAGTAGAGAAAGAAAGACAATGCAAACCACAAAAGACGCGTCGGTTTTTATAGAGGTTCGGCACCCCACCCGGGTCCTAGTCCTCTCTTGTAAGCTCCACTCGACTCCGCGAGCTCCGCCTACGTCTTCACTAACCACTCCCCGTTCCGGGCCGGGAGAGAACGCCTTTACACCACAAGCAACGCGAACAACCCTCGCTTGCATGAATTCTTCTCTCACAATCAGAGAGGGACACTTCGGGCTTTCACCGAAGTCCTTGCTTCTTTTGACAACACTTGTAACTGAGTGGGATTCACTCTCTAATTGAGCACACTTTGAGTAGGATGAGTATATGATCAAATGTGTGAAGTTTAGGCTTAAAGAGTGTAGAATTGGGAGCTTTGAGGATTGAGGTTTCTCTCTAATGTATTGGGACAATTGGAGTTGGAGAGTTCTGTTAACAACAAGTCTTGATCCTCTATTTATAAGCTCCTAAGGTATTCTAGCCGTTGGGGATAGATTTGATTGGGTTTTGTGCAAGATACACAAAGCAGAAAATCGGGCTGCAAATCTGTCTAGAACCGGTCGACCGAAACTAGTAAACCGGTCGACCGTTAACTTGATTTCAAAGAGAACGGTCGAACAAAATAATATTCGGTCGGACAAACGAGCTAGAACTTAACTCTACTTAAGTTAAACGGTCGAACCAAAGTATGGGGCGGTCGACCGTTCAGGGGATTCGGTTGAGATAAAGGTGCAACGGTCGAACGAAGAATGAGTCGACCGATAGCAGGGAATTTTGTTTCTTGAAGAAATGTTCAATCGGTCGACTGAAATAAGGTCGTCGTTCGACCGGTTACCGAATTTATTTTGGGGTTAAGTTTGTTTTATACGAATACGACCGTTATTGGAATACGACAAGAAAAACGGCCATATTAAAATCCGGGATCGGTTGACCGAAAAGGTAGAACCGGTCGACCGGTAGAGTTCGGTAAAATCACTGTGGAGAGTCTGTTATAAACCGGTCGAACTGAGAACTGGTTCGGTCGACCGGTTCACACAGGAAATCTGGGTTTAAGTTTATAAGTGATTTCCGACTAAGGTTTGGGTGATCTAATGAAGTCCAAATAATGTGAAATTTCGTGTGTGACTTCTATAGGGAACCTATTGTGTATGTGATTGGTTTTTAACTCTTGTATGCTCAATTTACACATGCTCCTAAGACTCAAAATAAAATCAAGATTACAAGTCTTCATTTAGCTTTATTACAAATCTTGACTTGATTTCCTTCCTTCCATGAGTCTTGATCACCTGTAGAGGTTAGCACATGCAATATATATGCAATGCAATATGTGTGCTACTCTACATCATCATAATTAAGATTAGGTTAATTAAATCATCAAAACCTAGATTAAGGCCAAAAAGCCAACAGAGTGTCGATTGGTATGCATTTATCCATGTGGTATTTCTTCAAGACGTTGTTAATGTAAGTCTCTTGAGACAATCCCAGAAGTCTCTTGGACCTATCTGTAACTATCTTGACACCAAGGACGTAGCTAGCTTCACCCATGTCCTTCATATCAAATGTGGAGGACAACCACTCTTTAGTGGATTTCAACAACTCTTTGCTATTGCCAGCCATGAGTATGTCATCAACATACAAGGTCAGAATGACAAATTTACCATTGGATCTCTTAACGTACACACAGTGATCTTCCTCAAGCATAGAGAACACATTCTCTGATATAGCTTGATGGAAGCGAATGTTCCACTGTCTAGACGCTTGTTTTAAGCCATACAAGGACTTGTTGAGCTTGCACACTTTGCGCTCTTGTCCTTTGACTTCAAAACCTTGAGGTTGATCCATATAGATCTCCTCCTCAAGTTCTCCATTGAGAAAAACTGTCATTACATCCATTTGGTAAAGTTCTAAGTCCATCTGAGCTACAATAGCTAGTAGAAGGCGGATGGAGGCAAACCTTACCATGGGTGAAAAGGTTTCCTCAAAATCCACGCCTTCTCTTTGGGTGTAGCCTTTAGCTATCAGTCTAGCCTTGAATCTATCAATAGATCCATCCGCCTTCCTCTTAATTTTGAGGATCCACTTGGCCCCAATGGCCTTTCGGTTCGGCGGTAAGTCGACCAAGTCCCAGACTCGATTAACTTTCATCGACTCCAACTCTTCCTTTATAGCTTCTAACCACTCTTTAGCATTTGGACCTTCCAAAGCCTCTTTCAAGGTCTCCGGTTCTTGCTCATCGATTACTGTCATCCCGGATGATTCATAATCAATTTCTTCTTGAGCTATCATGAGGGCCTCTTCCTCTAAGCGAAATCGCCTACGAGGAATGAGCCTGCTTTTACTTCGACGCAGATGCGTATCTGATGGCTCATCCTCCGTGAGAGCTATCAGATCCTCAGCATTGCTGCTCCACTAGGATTGACTGGTGGAACCTCATGTTCAGCTTCCAGATCCTGATCCCGTGGAGTGGCAATGTCCTCATCTTGTTGTTCAAAGAAGTCCACTGACTCTTTGATAGCTCCAGCAAGGGTTGGAAAATCATTTTCCAAGAATGTGGCATCCCTAGACTCTAGTTCCGTCCTTCTTTCATTCTCGTTTACCCCGATAAAAACATAACCTTTGGAGAAATCACTGTATTTTACAAAGATACACTTTTTCCCTCTAGGTCCTCGTTTTCCATATCGGTGACTAGTAGAATGAATGTATGCCGCGCATCCCCAAGGATGCAGCAGACTAAAATTAGGCTTCCGTCCTGTCCATAACTCATATGGAGTTGAGGGAACCGATTTTGTTGGAACTCTATTGAGGATATAGGCAGCAGTCATTAGAGCATCTCCCCAAAACGAAATTGGTAAGCTCGCATGCGCCATCATAGATCTAACCATGTCTAGCAACGTTCTATTCATTCTCTCGGCAACACCATTTTGCTGAGGAGTATAAGGCATAGTGAGTTGTCTAGATATCCATTTTCATCACATAACTCCTTGAACATTATGGAGAGATACTCACCACCTCTATCCGTTCTAAGAGTTTTTATCTTATTATCCAACTGATTCTCAACTAAGCTCATGAGTTTCTTAAAACATTCTAGAGCTTCTGACTTGTGAGAAATAAGATAAATATGACCATATCTCGTGAAGTCATCAATGAATGTGATGAAGTAACTTTGTCCATGTCTAGTACGCACATTCAAAGGTCCACAAATATCTGAGTGAATTAGTTCTAAAGGAGAAGTAGCCCTAAAGGCTTTTCCAAATGGTTTTCTAGTTGCCTTTCCAGCTAGACAAGATTCACAGGTTGGCAATTCAAATTTGGAGCATTCTCCTAATACCCCCTCCTTTGCCAACCTGTTCATTCGGTCAACACCAATATGACCTAGTCTAGCATGCCACATAACTGAATCTTTATTCATGGAACTTTGACTCACAAAGGCACTAGTGTTATGATTGAAATCATAAATTGCGTCCAACACAATAAAACCGTCAGAAAGAAAAGCATGTCCATAATAAATGTTAGAAAGGTATAAACCCATATCATTGTTCTCAAAAACAACTTTAAAACCATGTCTCATCAAGACAACAACAGAAATAATATTTCGCCGTATAGCTGGTGCATACAACACGTCGTGAAGTAATAGGATCCGGCCACTTCGCAAAGCCACTTTGCATGTACCAACTCCAAGAACTTCAATGCTAGTGTTGTTTGCCATGTTTATTAGCCTCCCACTTGGAACACGGCGATATTCCACGAAGGCAGAACGATCCTTTGTTACGTGGTCCGTGGCACCTGAATCCACAATCCACACACGAGAATGATCAGTGAGCATCACATAACTAGTCACGTTACAATTCGAGGGATTACACACAGTAATTACATTTTGCTCAGTGCACTCACGAGCAAAATGTCCAGTCTTTCGGCAGTTAAAACAAATCACATTAGACTTATCTTTCCCACCTCTGGATCCTCGAGGTCGTTTCTTTCCAGCTTTGTTTTCTGTTTTGTTCGCATTTGCACCCTTCTTGCCTTTAAAACCGTGAGCTCTATCTATTTTGCGCTTAAAACCTGCACTCCTCCGAGGAGCGCCAGCCTCAGCAGCAAATACTTCAGTTAGAGGGGCCTCCGCAAGCATGTGGTCCTCCTCCAGCTCTAGGTGTTTTGCGGCCTGGTCAAATGTCCTGATGTCATCAGCATGAGTCAGATGGACCTTCATATGCTCCCAATTCTTTGAAGGCAACGATCTGATGAGAGCAGACACTTGCTCCTCATCGGTCTTAGCACGACCGGCAGCGCTCAGCTCGCTAATCATGTTTAACATTGCGGTAATATGTTGCCTCATTGTGTGACCTTGGCACATTTTATACCCATCAAACATAAGCACAAGCTGACGGGCCCTTGTGACGGAGGTCACTCCGTACTGAAACTTCACAGCTTCCCACAAGGCCTTTGCAGTTCGAAACTTTTCGAACCACAGTAAAAAAATCGTCCCTCATTGAACTTAGAATTGTGATTCGAGCAATTCGGTCTTTCTTTTTCCATGCATTATAAACATCCAAGTTTCTACGATGTTGCGCAGTATTCCCCTCCTCGGGGGGAGACATAAATTGGTTTATGTTTTCTAACATGTCCTGATCCTCTAAGGGATACTCAATTTTACGATGCCACAGATTGTAATTTCTTTCATTGAGTTTATCTCCTCGAGTCAGATCAGCGACAATGCTTTTGGAAGCAACCATAAAGAATCTTGGACAATCAAAATACATAGCGATACATGAGTTCTAGCATAAAATATAACGAGCTACAATAATCATAAAGAATAAACTGACTTAATAGCTATAGCATTCAGACCACAAGAAAACATAAAACATTCGATCAAATCCTCATGCAATAGTTAATAAAGCCATTTTACTAATCTAGATATTGAGCTCCATCATGATTTAATGACCCCAAAATAACGTTTTAAATCATGGTAAATCAGCAAATAAAAAAATATTTGCCGCCGGTTTCAAGGTGGTTTACACAAAAAACTTCAACCTTGCAACTCCCTCTAGGCATGCGAGTTCCCAAAAACGGTTTTCAAAAAAAATAATGATCAACATCACATAGATATGATTACTACATTACTTCCATATCGAGCTAATGATCCCCATTAGGGATTTAGCATCGTCGACGGGAACCTGCATGAGTCTTATAGCAATAATATCGCAATAATAAAAAATAAAGGAGCTCCTCGTCTCCTCAGGGCAATAAACAGTCCACAGTCCATAATTATTACAGTCCATAAATATTACAGCCCATTGCAATAACTATTGCAAATGGAAATAAATGAATGAAATTACGCTCATCTCTCAATAAGGCAGTAAATAAAATCAGCAATCATTCATTCGACATAGCCACAATCTTTCCATACGTTAGCACAATCCGACGTATGAAAAAAAATACCATAAAGTGTGCACCTCATTCAAACAATAAGGAAGTAATGCATAAGGAAACAATTCATGAATTGTGCACGAAAATAGGCAAGAAAACGTGTTAGGTAATGACAACGAATCTCCACAATAATCATTCACAAAATAGTTTTTTTTCTTCTTCTTTCCCTAATCTATATAATCATGATAGCACAAAATTATCCTACTTTGATTAGGAAAGAAAAATCCGAAATTATATGGTGGAGAGCAACACATATTTTTGCATCAAAGGAAAGCATCCAAACATATTTTTAAGGCAATAAAATTCAAGCCCATAATATCTCCCAAAAATTTCAGAATTAGCCAATCTATCCATAATCAATATAAGCATGCAATCAACAATAATTATGCTACTTGTAATGGAAAGAAAAATTCGAAATTCTTTGGTGGATGGCATCACATATATGCACACTTGATGAAAATGAAATATTTCAAATGAAATGCATGCAATCATTCCAAAAGAAATCCGAAAATCCTTAATGAGATTAACATATATGTGCATTCAATCATAAAGGAAATATTTCAAATGAAATGAATGCTCTCATACCAAAAATCCGAAATATACAATATGGTAACTCAATATTCATGTATGTGCATGATTTTGCCATCAACATGTAATCCTAGATTCATGCACATGAGATTAAAAAATTACATATACATGAATAAGGCAACAAGCATCTAACCTTAGATGTATGTACAAGAGTTTTAAAAAAATGCACAATCAAATCATACCATCCGAAATATATGATACATGCAATAATTAACTCTTGTAAAATTATCATCATATTTCAAACAACATATATGCGCAAATAATCAAGAACAAACCAACTCTAGCCGCAAGCTTTGGTTGAAAGAAATATGCGCAACAAACATAGATTAACATGTAACCTAGGTACATGCATAAAGTGAAATCTAAGCTATGCTCAAGAATGAAATAATGATGAAACTTGTAAAACAATTCGCATGTAATGTAATGAAATAACAAAATGCTCAAAAAATTCGGAGGTGACCAAGATGGCTCTGGTACCAATGTTAGCAATCTACGATTGAATCTACAGGTTCAGAATTACCCTTGGTGGAGAGAACCTGTGGCAGCGGAATGGATCGGTGATCACCTCACGGAATCCTCTGGAGCACCGGTCGGTCTTCTACTCACTTGGAGAAGAATCACGAGTCCACAACCCAAGAGTCTACGGATTGGCTTGGTGGATGTGGAGGGACGAATGGGAGAGAGGGGGAGAGGTGGCGGCTAGGGTTTGGTGGGGCTAGGGTTTGCACACAAGAATTATTCATCCAATGGGAGGCTCCCCTCCTTATATAGATGGCCCCACCCTAAACCCTAATGCGCAGCCAATGAGAGTGCGCCACGTGTCAGTGCTTTGGGCAAACATCATCTTAATCCTTAGATTAATCCAATAGAGAGGGAGAGAAGGAAGAGAGAGAAAGTGATAGAGACTGTGTGAGAAATGATAAGGGAGAGAGGTGGAGAAGGATAAGGAGAATGAGTGGGCAGAGAAGAGGGAAGATGGGAAGAGAGTTGAAGAAGAGGGGGAGAGAAGGAGAAGAGAGAAGGGAGCGAGAGAGAGAAGGACAAAGGCAGAGAACAGAGAATAGGGATAAAGATAAGGAGAGAAGGAGAATAGAAAAGAGGAGGGAGAGAGAGAGAAGAGACAGGAGGGAGAGAGAGAGCGAGAGAAGGAGGAGGATAAGGAGGGAGTGGAGGAGAGGGATAAGAGGGAGAGAGAAGAGGAGAAAGAAGAGAGGAAAGAGGATATGAGAGAGAGATAAGAATATGGAGAAGGAGAGAGGGAAATGGACAAGAGTAGAGGGAGAGGAGATAGAGCAGGGAAGGTGAGAGAAAAAAGGAGAGGGAGATAAGGAGAAGAGAGCGGGAACTAGAGGAGATGAAGGGATAAGAGGGGAAAGAGAGAAGAGGAGGGAGAAGGAGAGGAGAGGAAGAGAGGGGAGGGGAGAGAGAAGGAACGAGAGGAGACGGAGGAGATAGCGGAGAAGGAGGGAGAAGGAGAGAGAGAGCGGGAGGGAGGGAGGGAGAGAGAAGGAGAGGAGGAGAGAGAGGGAGAAGAGGGGAGAGAGAGAAGAGGAAGGAGAGAGGGGGAACAAGAGAGCTGGTGAGAGGGAGCAAGAGAATGAGAGGTGGATAGAGAAGGAAAAGAGGAGAAGAGGGAAGGGGAAGAGAACGAGATAGAGAAGGGAGAGTGGAGATAGAGAATGAGAGACAGGAGAGATAGAGGAGGAGAGAGGAAACGAGAGAGGAGGAGAAGGATATGGAGAAAAAGAAGGGGAGCGGAGGAGAGAAGAGAGAGAAGGGGGAGAGAGATAGAAAGGAGAGTAGAGGGAAGAGAAGAGGATAGGTGGGAGAAGGAGAGAGTGGGTAAAGAGGGGGAAGAAGAGGGAGAAGGAGAGAGGAGAAGGGAGAGCGAGGGAGGGAAGAGAAGAGGAAGAGAGGAGGATTGGAAGAGAGAAGGAAAGAGAGATAAGGAGAAAGGATAAGGAGAGAGGGAATGAGAGAGAAGGAGAAAGGATAAGGAGAGAGGGAATGAGAGAGAAGGAGAAGAGAAAGAGGATAAGAGGGAGAATGATAAGAGGGAAGGAGGAGAGAGGGAATGAGAGAGGGAAGGAGAAGAGAGAGGGGTTGAAGAAGGGGAGAGAGAGAGAGAGCGAGCGAGAGAAGGAGAAGGGAAAGAGGAGCATAGAGAAGGATAAAAGGGGGAGAGAGAAGAAGAAGAGAGAAGGATAAGGAGAGAAGAAGGGGAGCGGGATAAGAGGGAGATAGAAATGAGGCGAGGGAGATGAGAGAAAGAGAAGAGGGAGGAGTGAGAGAGAAGGAGAGCGGTAGAGAACTTCACCAAATCTCGTGATTTCTTCACGAGAATGAAGCAAAGCAACGAGAGTTCTCAGCCAAGGCAGCCAAATGGGGATGGTGGCACGTTTGAGCATCCCCATGGGGTACCACAAGACCATGAACCCACGGGTTTAGATGGTGGCGCACATCAGCCATCTCAAGGAGGTCCTATGCCTCCACAAAAGAGGTCGTCAGACCTCTTCTCCACCGGCACCAAGACCACCTTGATGTACATCCCGCCGGCGGTGAAAGAGGGCGGAAAAGTGGTGGTGTGTTCCAAGGAGGAAGTCGACCAAGCATGAAGAAGATGGGAAAACGTGTTACTTCGGTACTTTATCGACTTCAAGGCTCACCTTCCCACTCTTGAGCGACATCTACACAAGGTTTGGAGGCTAGAGGGGGAGGTGGAGGTGACTAGACGTGCAAATGGGTTCCTACTCTTCCGGTTTTCGTTTGGGGAGGATAAAAAGAGGGCTCTCAAGGGAGGTCCATGGTTCATTCGAGGTGCACCACTCATTATTCAAGCTTGGTCGCCGGAGCAAGGAAGGCAAAGAGAAAGGATGATGACAATGCCGATTTGGATTAAACTACCGGAGCTAGACTTGAGGTTTTTGTCGGCGAAGAACTTGAGCACTATCGCTAGTGTGCTTGGGAAACCACTTTACATGGATGAAGTTACGGCGTGTGGTCGAAGGTTAGCGTATGCTCGTGTATGCGTGGAAGTCTCCCACGACTTCTCCTACCCCAAATTGGTAGAGGTTCAAGTGGAGGGAGGAGAGGTGGAACGAGTGGAGGTGGAATACGAGTGGAAACCAGCCTATTGCGAGGTTTGTGAGGAGTTTGGTCATGCAAAGGAGAAGTGTCCAAGGAAGCTTGCTACAATCCCTGCGACACAAAAAGCAACGCATCACAAACCGGTGGCCAAATGGGTCAAGGTGGGACGTCGACGTGGTGGAGAGGCAAGGATGCACGCCCTAGCTAACAAAGGTGGTAGTGAAGCCACACCAAAGGTTGCTAGAGGTGAGGAGGGGAGTGCTTTGGGCCACAAGCACCAAATGAAGGCGCCGGAGATGGCCATACAAGTGGCTGAAAACGCCAACGCCGATCAGGGGGAGTTGGAGGTGATGGCTGACGTGGAAGTTGTGACAAATCAGGGGGAAACACGTGGCACACCAGGCCCACATGGTGCAAGGGCGGGAAACTCAAACCAAAAGGAGGATAAGGATGGGTGTGCATATTTTGGACAAGCAAATGGGGTTAGGCCACGTGGAGATGGAGTGCATGAGAATTAGGACAACTCCTAACGAATTTCTTCCTTTGTGGGGGCCAAAGTGGAGAGGCAACACCAATAGGAGTGAGGCTGCATGGGAAGTACAAGGAAGAGATAGTGGAGGACAGAAATAGTAATGGGAAGTGCACCTTTGTGTCACATGCACAAAAGAGGAGGGACACATTGTTGTCTCCAACAATTCTCGTCTCTAGTGGGGCAAGCGCACCAATAGGAGTGGAGATAAGTGTCAAGGACAAGTCTGGTCTAGTGGAGGGCAGAAATAGCAAGGGTGAGTGCACCTTTTCGTTGCATGCACAAGAGGAAAAGGCCCACCCAATAGGAGGCGAGGTAAGTGGGGGGCTCATGGCTGGTCAAGAATTTGATCACATGGATGAGACTCATGCCAAGAGGAGTGAATTAGTTGGGAATGCACGAATGGAAGGGAGTGCACAAGTGGATTCACATGAGGATAGTGCATGTGGGTCACATATTGGGGAGTGGCATGACAACAAGGATTGCTTTGGAAGACAAGTGGACTCAAATGAGGAGGCTTTACATGGCAACAAGGAGAGATGTGGGGCTGGTTTTGACATGCATGGAATGGAGGATATACCACGTGGAGATGAAAGCAAAGCTTTGCCAAATGATCCTTTTGTACAAGGTGCCGTGGTGCATAGAGTGCGAGTTCTGGAGGAGAAAGGAAACGAGAGAGGAGGAGAGGGATATGGAGAAAGAGAAGGGGAGAGGAGGAGAGAAGAGAGAGAAGGGAGGGAGAGAGAGAAAGGAGAGTAGAGGGAAGAGAAGAGGATAGGAGGGAGAAGGAGAGAGTGGGTAATGAGAGGGAAGAAGAGGGAGAAGGGGAGAGGAGAAGGGAGAGAGAGGGAGAGAACGAGAAGAGGAGCGAAGAAGGGAAAGAGGAGATAGAGGGAGAATGAAACCCCCCTCATTTTCATATTCCCTCTCCTCCTCTCCGTCCCTTCTCTTTATCCTCTTTGTTCTTCTCCTTCTCTCCCTCTCGCTCCTCTATTCCTTCTCTCCTTACCTTACAAGGAGAGATGGAGAGGGTAAGGGGGAGATAGAGAACGAGAAGAGGGAAGAAGAGAGAGGGGAAAAGAGGGAAGGGAGAGAAGAAGAGGTATGGAAGAAGGAGAGAGTAGATAAAGAAGGGAGAGTGGAGGAGAGGTAGAGAAGGAGAGGGAGAGAGAAGTGGAAGAGAGGAGGATTGGGAGAGAGAGAGAAGGAAAGAGAGATAATGAGAGAGGGAACGAGAGAGATGGAGAAGAGAAAGAGGATAAGAGGGAGAATGAGAAAAAAGGAGAAGCGAGAGAATGTGAGAAGAGAAGAGAGAGGGATAAGAGGGGGAGGACCGAAAGAAGGTGATGGGGAGAACAAGTAGAGGAAGACAAGGAGACGAGGGAGGAGGAGGAGAGTGGAAGAGAAGAGGAGAAGTGGGAAGAGAGAGGGAAAGGGAGAGAGAAGAGAGATGGAGAACGAGGGATAGAGAAGGGAGAGACAAGGAGGGTGGAGAAAGGAGAACCAGAAGAGCAGAGAGGGGAAGGAAGTGGGAGATAAAAGGAGAGCAGGGAAGAGGAGAGAGGGAGAGAAGGGAAAGAGAGAGAAAAGGAGAGGGAGGAGAGAGAAGGAGGGAGAGAGAGCGAGAGAAGGAGGAAGGAGTGGAGAAGTGGACAAGAGGAAGATAGCAAATGAAGGAGAAGGGGGAAGAGGGGAGGGAGAGAAGAAGGAGGAGAGGGAACGAGAGAGGTAGAGAAGAGAGGGAAGGAGAGAGGGAAGGAGGAGAGAAGAGGGAGGGAGGGGGAGAGGGATGTAGAGGGGAGAGGGAGAAGGGAGAAGAAAGGCGAGGGAGAAGAGTGAGGGGTTAAAGAAGGAGAGAGAGAGAGCGAGCGAGAGAAGGAGAAGGGAAAGAGGAGCATAGAGAAGGATAAAAAGGAGAGAAGACGGGGAGCGGGATAAGAGGGAGATAGAGATGAGGCGAGGGAGATGAGAGAAAGAGAAGAGGGAAGAGTGAGAGAGAAGGAGAGGGGTAGAGAAGGAGAGAATGGGACGAGGAGAAAGGAAGGAGTGGGAGAAAAAGAGAAGCGAGAGAAGGGAGAGAAGAAGAGGGAGAAGGAGAGAGGAGAGAGAGAGAGAGATAAAGAGAGTGGGATAAGGAGAAGAGGGACAAGGAGAGAGGGAGAGAAGGAAAAGAGAGAAAGCGATGGAGACGGTGAGAGAAATGATAAGGGAGTGAGGTGGAGAAGGATAAGGAGAATGAGTGGGCAGAGAAGAGGGAAGATGGGAAGAGAGTTGAAGAAGAGGGGGAGAGAAGGAGAAGAGAGAGGGGTAGACAACATAGGAGAAGAGAGAAGGGAGCGAGAGAGAGAAGGATAGAGGCAGAGAAGAGAGAAGGGAGAGAGAGAAGAGACAGGAGGGAGAGAGCGAGACGAGGAGGAGAAGGAGGGTGTGGAGGAGAGGGATAAAAGGGAGAGAGAAGAGGAGAAAGAAGAGAGGAAAGAGGATATGAATATGGAGAAGGAGAAAGGGAAATGGAGAAGAGGAGGAGATAGAGAAGGGAAGGTGAGAGAAAAAAGGAGAGGGAGATAAGGAGAAGAGAGGGGGAACAAGAGTAGATGAAGGGATAAGAGGGGAGAGAGAGAAGAGGAGGGAGAAGCAGAGGAGAGGAAGATAGGGGAGGGGAGAGAGAAGGAGAAGAGAGGGAACGAGAGGCGACAGAGGAGATAGCAGAGAAGGAGGGAGAAGGAAAGAGAATGCGTTAGGGAGAGAGAAGGAGAGGACGAGAGAGGAGGAGAGAGAGGGAGAAGAGGGGAGACAGAGAAGAGGAGGGAGATAGGGGGAACAAGAGAGGAGGTGAAAGGGAGCAAGAGAATGAGAGGTGGATAGAGAAGGAAAGGAGGAGAAGAGGGAAGGGGAAGGGAACGAGATAGAGAAAGGAGAGTGGAGATAAACAAGGAGAGAGAGAAGGAGAGATAGAGGAGGAGAGAGGAAATGAGAGAGGAGGAGAGGGATATGGAGAAAGAGAAGGGGAGAGGAGGAGAGAAGAGAGAGAAGGGAGGGAGAGAGAGAAAGGAGAGTAGAGGGAAGAGAAGAGGATAGGAGGGAGAAGGAGAGAGTTGGTAAGGAGAGGGAAGAAGAGGGAGAAGGGGGAGGAGAAGGGAGATAGAGGGAGAGAACGAGAAGAGGAGCGAAGAAGGGAAAGAGGAGATAGAGGGAGAAGGAGTCCCCCCTCATTCTCATCTTCCCTCTCCTCCTCTCCTTCCCTTCTCTTTATCCTCTCTCTTCTTCTCCTTCTCTCCCTCTCGCTCCTCTATTCCTTCTCTCCTTACCTTACAAGGAGAAATGGAGAGGGTAAGGGGGAGATAGAGAACGGGAAGAGGGAAGAAGAGAGAGGGGAAAAGAGGGAAGGGACAGAAGAGGACGTATGGAAGAAGGAGAGAGGAGATAAAGAAGGGAGAGTGGAGGAGAGGTAGAGAAGGAGAGGGAGAGAGAAGAGGAAAAGAGGAGGATTGGGAGAGCGAGAAGGTAAGAGAGATAAGGAGAGAGGAAACGAGAGAGAAGGAGAAGAGAAAGAGGATAAGAGGGAGAATGAGAAAGGGAGAAGCGAGAGAATGTGAGAAGAGGAGAGAGAGGGATAAGAGGGGGAGGACAGAAAGAAGGTGAGGGGGAGAACAACTAGAGGAAGAGATGGAGAAGAGGGAGGAGGAGGAGAGTGGTAGAGAAGAGGAGAAGTGGGAAGAGAGAGGGAAAGGGAGAGAGAAGAGATATGGAGAACAAGAGATAGAGAAGGAGAGTGGAGAAAAGAGGACAAGAAGAGAAGAGAGAAGGAAGCGATAGAGAGAAGGAGAGTAGGGAAGAGGAGAGAGGGAGTGAGAAGAGGAGAGGGAGGAGAGAGAAGTAGGGAGAGAGAGAGAGAGAAGGAGGTGGGAGTGGAGAAGAGGACAAGAGGAAGATAGAAAATGAAGGAGAAGGGGGTAGAGGGGAGGGAGAGAAGAAGGAGGAGAGGGAACGAGAGAGGTAGAGAAGAGAGGGAAAGAGAGAGGGAAGGAGGAGAGAAGAAGGAGGGAGTGGGAGAGGGAAGTATAGGGGAGAGGGAGAAGGGAGAAGAAATTCGAAGGACAAGAGAGAGGGGTTGAAGAAGGAGAGAGAGAGGGAGAGAGCGAGCGAGAGAAGGAGAAGGGAAAGAGGAGCATAGAGAAGGATAAAAGGGGGAGAGAGAAGAAGAAGAGAGAAGGATAAGGAGAGAAGAAGGGGAGCGGGATAAGAGGGAGATAGAAATGAGGCGAGGGAGATGAGAGAAAGAGAAGAGGGAGGAGTGAGAGAGAAGGAGAGCGGTAGAGAACTTCACCAAATCTCGTGATTTCTTCACGAGAATGAAGCAAAGCAACGAGAGTTCTCAGCCAAGGCAGCCAAATGGGGATGGTGGCACGTTTGAGCATCCCCATGGGGTACCACAAGACCATGAACCCACGGGTTTAGATGGTGGCGCACATCAGCCATCTCAAGGAGGTCCTATGCCTCCACAAAAGAGGTCGTCAGACCTCTTCTCCACCGGCACCAAGACCACCTTGATGTACATCCCGCCGGCGGTGAAAGAGGGCGGAAAAGTGGTGGTGTGTTCCAAGGAGGAAGTCGACCAAGCATGAAGAAGATGGGAAAACGTGTTACTTCGGTACTTTATCGACTTCAAGGCTCACCTTCCCACTCTTGAGCGACATCTACACAAGGTTTGGAGGCTAGAGGGGGAGGTGGAGGTGACTAGACGTGCAAATGGGTTCCTACTCTTCCGGTTTTCGTTTGGGGAGGATAAAAAGAGGGCTCTCAAGGGAGGTCCATGGTTCATTCGAGGTGCACCACTCATTATTCAAGCTTGGTCGCCGGAGCAAGGAAGGCAAAGAGAAAGGATGATGACAATGCCGATTTGGATTAAACTACCGGAGCTAGACTTGAGGTTTTTGTCGGCGAAGAACTTGAGCACTATCGCTAGTGTGCTTGGGAAACCACTTTACATGGATGAAGTTACGGCGTGTGGTCGAAGGTTAGCGTATGCTCGTGTATGCGTGGAAGTCTCCCACGACTTCTCCTACCCCAAATTGGTAGAGGTTCAAGTGGAGGGAGGAGAGGTGGAACGAGTGGAGGTGGAATACGAGTGGAAACCAGCCTATTGCGAGGTTTGTGAGGAGTTTGGTCATGCAAAGGAGAAGTGTCCAAGGAAGCTTGCTACAATCCCTGCGACACAAAAAGCAACGCATCACAAACCGGTGGCCAAATGGGTCAAGGTGGGACGTCGACGTGGTGGAGAGGCAAGGATGCACGCCCTAGCTAACAAAGGTGGTAGTGAAGCCACACCAAAGGTTGCTAGAGGTGAGGAGGGGAGTGCTTTGGGCCACAAGCACCAAATGAAGGCGCCGGAGATGGCCATACAAGTGGCTGAAAACGCCAACGCCGATCAGGGGGAGTTGGAGGTGATGGCTGACGTGGAAGTTGTGACAAATCAGGGGGAAACACGTGGCACACCAGGCCCACATGGTGCAAGGGCGGGAAACTCAAACCAAAAGGAGGATAAGGATGGGTGTGCATATTTTGGACAAGCAAATGGGGTTAGGCCACGTGGAGATGGAGTGCATGAGAATTAGGACAACTCCTAACGAATTTCTTCCTTTGTGGGGGCCAAAGTGGAGAGGCAACACCAATAGGAGTGAGGCTGCATGGGAAGTACAAGGAAGAGATAGTGGAGGACAGAAATAGTAATGGGAAGTGCACCTTTGTGTCACATGCACAAAAGAGGAGGGACACATTGTTGTCTCCAACAATTCTCGTCTCTAGTGGGGCAAGCGCACCAATAGGAGTGGAGATAAGTGTCAAGGACAAGTCTGGTCTAGTGGAGGGCAGAAATAGCAAGGGTGAGTGCACCTTTTCGTTGCATGCACAAGAGGAAAAGGCCCACCCAATAGGAGGCGAGGTAAGTGGGGGGCTCATGGCTGGTCAAGAATTTGATCACATGGATGAGACTCATGCCAAGAGGAGTGAATTAGTTGGGAATGCACGAATGGAAGGGAGTGCACAAGTGGATTCACATGAGGATAGTGCATGTGGGTCACATATTGGGGAGTGGCATGACAACAAGGATTGCTTTGGAAGACAAGTGGACTCAAATGAGGAGGCTTTACATGGCAACAAGGAGAGATGTGGGGCTGGTTTTGACATGCATGGAATGGAGGATATACCACGTGGAGATGAAAGCAAAGCTTTGCCAAATGATCCTTTTGTACAAGGTGCCGTGGTGCATAGAGTGCGAGTTCTGGAGGAGAAAGGAAACGAGAGAGGAGGAGAGGGATATGGAGAAAGAGAAGGGGAGAGGAGGAGAGAAGAGAGAGAAGGGAGGGAGAGAGAGAAAGGAGAGTAGAGGGAAGAGAAGAGGATAGGAGGGAGAAGGAGAGAGTGGGTAATGAGAGGGAAGAAGAGGGAGAAGGGGAGAGGAGAAGGGAGAGAGAGGGAGAGAACGAGAAGAGGAGCGAAGAAGGGAAAGAGGAGATAGAGGGAGAATGAAACCCCCCTCATTTTCATATTCCCTCTCCTCCTCTCCGTCCCTTCTCTTTATCCTCTTTGTTCTTCTCCTTCTCTCCCTCTCGCTCCTCTATTCCTTCTCTCCTTACCTTACAAGGAGAGATGGAGAGGGTAAGGGGGAGATAGAGAACGAGAAGAGGGAAGAAGAGAGAGGGGAAAAGAGGGAAGGGAGAGAAGAAGAGGTATGGAAGAAGGAGAGAGTAGATAAAGAAGGGAGAGTGGAGGAGAGGTAGAGAAGGAGAGGGAGAGAGAAGTGGAAGAGAGGAGGATTGGGAGAGAGAGAGAAGGAAAGAGAGATAATGAGAGAGGGAACGAGAGAGATGGAGAAGAGAAAGAGGATAAGAGGGAGAATGAGAAAAAAGGAGAAGCGAGAGAATGTGAGAAGAGAAGAGAGAGGGATAAGAGGGGGAGGACCGAAAGAAGGTGATGGGGAGAACAAGTAGAGGAAGACAAGGAGACGAGGGAGGAGGAGGAGAGTGGAAGAGAAGAGGAGAAGTGGGAAGAGAGAGGGAAAGGGAGAGAGAAGAGAGATGGAGAACGAGGGATAGAGAAGGGAGAGACAAGGAGGGTGGAGAAAGGAGAACCAGAAGAGCAGAGAGGGGAAGGAAGTGGGAGATAAAAGGAGAGCAGGGAAGAGGAGAGAGGGAGAGAAGGGAAAGAGAGAGAAAAGGAGAGGGAGGAGAGAGAAGGAGGGAGAGAGAGCGAGAGAAGGAGGAAGGAGTGGAGAAGTGGACAAGAGGAAGATAGCAAATGAAGGAGAAGGGGGAAGAGGGGAGGGAGAGAAGAAGGAGGAGAGGGAACGAGAGAGGTAGAGAAGAGAGGGAAGGAGAGAGGGAAGGAGGAGAGAAGAGGGAGGGAGGGGGAGAGGGATGTAGAGGGGAGAGGGAGAAGGGAGAAGAAAGGCGAGGGAGAAGAGTGAGGGGTTAAAGAAGGAGAGAGAGAGAGCGAGCGAGAGAAGGAGAAGGGAAAGAGGAGCATAGAGAAGGATAAAAAGGAGAGAAGACGGGGAGCGGGATAAGAGGGAGATAGAGATGAGGCGAGGGAGATGAGAGAAAGAGAAGAGGGAAGAGTGAGAGAGAAGGAGAGGGGTAGAGAAGGAGAGAATGGGACGAGGAGAAAGGAAGGAGTGGGAGAAAAAGAGAAGCGAGAGAAGGGAGAGAAGAAGAGGGAGAAGGAGAGAGGAGAGAGAGAGAGAGATAAAGAGAGTGGGATAAGGAGAAGAGGGACAAGGAGAGAGGGAGAGAAGGAAAAGAGAGAAAGCGATGGAGACGGTGAGAGAAATGATAAGGGAGTGAGGTGGAGAAGGATAAGGAGAATGAGTGGGCAGAGAAGAGGGAAGATGGGAAGAGAGTTGAAGAAGAGGGGGAGAGAAGGAGAAGAGAGAGGGGTAGACAACATAGGAGAAGAGAGAAGGGAGCGAGAGAGAGAAGGATAGAGGCAGAGAAGAGAGAAGGGAGAGAGAGAAGAGACAGGAGGGAGAGAGCGAGACGAGGAGGAGAAGGAGGGTGTGGAGGAGAGGGATAAAAGGGAGAGAGAAGAGGAGAAAGAAGAGAGGAAAGAGGATATGAATATGGAGAAGGAGAAAGGGAAATGGAGAAGAGGAGGAGATAGAGAAGGGAAGGTGAGAGAAAAAAGGAGAGGGAGATAAGGAGAAGAGAGGGGGAACAAGAGTAGATGAAGGGATAAGAGGGGAGAGAGAGAAGAGGAGGGAGAAGCAGAGGAGAGGAAGATAGGGGAGGGGAGAGAGAAGGAGAAGAGAGGGAACGAGAGGCGACAGAGGAGATAGCAGAGAAGGAGGGAGAAGGAAAGAGAATGCGTTAGGGAGAGAGAAGGAGAGGACGAGAGAGGAGGAGAGAGAGGGAGAAGAGGGGAGACAGAGAAGAGGAGGGAGATAGGGGGAACAAGAGAGGAGGTGAAAGGGAGCAAGAGAATGAGAGGTGGATAGAGAAGGAAAGGAGGAGAAGAGGGAAGGGGAAGGGAACGAGATAGAGAAAGGAGAGTGGAGATAAACAAGGAGAGAGAGAAGGAGAGATAGAGGAGGAGAGAGGAAATGAGAGAGGAGGAGAGGGATATGGAGAAAGAGAAGGGGAGAGGAGGAGAGAAGAGAGAGAAGGGAGGGAGAGAGAGAAAGGAGAGTAGAGGGAAGAGAAGAGGATAGGAGGGAGAAGGAGAGAGTTGGTAAGGAGAGGGAAGAAGAGGGAGAAGGGGGAGGAGAAGGGAGATAGAGGGAGAGAACGAGAAGAGGAGCGAAGAAGGGAAAGAGGAGATAGAGGGAGAAGGAGTCCCCCCTCATTCTCATCTTCCCTCTCCTCCTCTCCTTCCCTTCTCTTTATCCTCTCTCTTCTTCTCCTTCTCTCCCTCTCGCTCCTCTATTCCTTCTCTCCTTACCTTACAAGGAGAAATGGAGAGGGTAAGGGGGAGATAGAGAACGGGAAGAGGGAAGAAGAGAGAGGGGAAAAGAGGGAAGGGACAGAAGAGGACGTATGGAAGAAGGAGAGAGGAGATAAAGAAGGGAGAGTGGAGGAGAGGTAGAGAAGGAGAGGGAGAGAGAAGAGGAAAAGAGGAGGATTGGGAGAGCGAGAAGGTAAGAGAGATAAGGAGAGAGGAAACGAGAGAGAAGGAGAAGAGAAAGAGGATAAGAGGGAGAATGAGAAAGGGAGAAGCGAGAGAATGTGAGAAGAGGAGAGAGAGGGATAAGAGGGGGAGGACAGAAAGAAGGTGAGGGGGAGAACAACTAGAGGAAGAGATGGAGAAGAGGGAGGAGGAGGAGAGTGGTAGAGAAGAGGAGAAGTGGGAAGAGAGAGGGAAAGGGAGAGAGAAGAGATATGGAGAACAAGAGATAGAGAAGGAGAGTGGAGAAAAGAGGACAAGAAGAGAAGAGAGAAGGAAGCGATAGAGAGAAGGAGAGTAGGGAAGAGGAGAGAGGGAGTGAGAAGAGGAGAGGGAGGAGAGAGAAGTAGGGAGAGAGAGAGAGAGAAGGAGGTGGGAGTGGAGAAGAGGACAAGAGGAAGATAGAAAATGAAGGAGAAGGGGGTAGAGGGGAGGGAGAGAAGAAGGAGGAGAGGGAACGAGAGAGGTAGAGAAGAGAGGGAAAGAGAGAGGGAAGGAGGAGAGAAGAAGGAGGGAGTGGGAGAGGGAAGTATAGGGGAGAGGGAGAAGGGAGAAGAAATTCGAAGGACAAGAGAGAGGGGTTGAAGAAGGAGAGAGAGAGGGAGAGAGCGAGCGAGGGAAGGAGAAGGGAAAGAGGAGCATAGAGAAGGATAAAATGAGGAGAGAGAAGAAGAAGAAAGAAGGATAAGGAGAGAAGAAGGGGAACGGGATAAGAGGGAGATAGAGATGAGGCGAGGAAGATGAGAGAAAGAGAAGAGGGAAGAGTGAGAGAGAAGGAGAGGGGTAGAACGAGAGAGAAGGGGGAGAATGGGACGGGGAGAGAGGAAGGAGTGGGAGAAAAAGAAAAGCGAGAGAAGGAGAGAAGAAGAGGGAGAAGGAGACAAGAGAGAGAGAGATAAAGAGAGTGGGATAAGGAGAAAAGGGACAAGGAGAGAGGGGGAGAAGGAAGAGAGAGAAAGTGATAGAGACGGTGAGAGAAATGATAAGGGAGAGAGGTGGAGAAGTATAAGGAGAATGAGTGGGCAGAGAAGAGGGAAGATGGGAAGAGAGTTGAAGAAGAGGGGGAGAGAAGGAGAAGAGAGAGGGGTAGACAACATAGGAGAAGAGAGAAGGGAGCGAGAGAGAGAAGGATAGAGGCAGAGAAGAGAGAATAGGGATAAGGATAAGGAGAGAAGAGAGAAGGAGAATAGAAAAGAGGAGGGAGAGAGAGAAGAGACATGAGGGAGAGAGAGCGAGAGAAGGAGGAGGCGAAGGAGGGAGTGGAGGAGAGGGATAAGAGGGAGAGAGAAGAGGAGAAAGAAAATAGGAAAGAGGATAGGAGAGAGAGATAAGAATATGGAGAAGGAGAGAGGGAAATAGAGAAGAGGAGAGGGAGAGGAGGAGATAGAGAAGGGAAGGTGAGAGAAAAAAGGAGAGGGAGATAAGGAGAAGAGAGGGGGAACTAGATGAGATGAATGGATAAAAGGGGAGAGAGAGAAGAGGAGGGAGAAGGAGAGGAGAGGAAGAGAGGGGAGGGGAGAGAGAAGGAGAAGAGAGAAGGAACGAGAGGAGACGGAGGAGATAGCGGAGAAGGATGGAGAAGGAGAGAAAGAGCGGGAGGGAGAGAGAAGGAGAGGACGATAGGGAGGAAAGAGAGGGAGAAGAGGGGGGAGAGAGAAGAGGAAGGAGAAAGGGGGAACAAGAGAGGAGGTGAGAGGGAGCAAGAGAATGAGAGGCAGATAGAGAAGGAAAGGAGGAGAAGAGGGAAGGGGAAGGGAACGAGATAGAGAAGGGAGAGTGGAGATAGAGAAGAAGAGAGAGAAGGAGAGATAGAGGAAACGAGAGAGGAGGAGAGGGATATGGAGAAAGAGAAGGGGAGAGGAGGAGAGAATAGAGAGAAGGGAGGGAGGGAGAGAAAGGAGAGTAGAGGGAAGGGAAGAGGATAGGAGGGAGAAGGAGAGAGTGGGCAAGGAGAGGGAAGAAGAGGGAGAAGGGGAGAGGAGAAGGGAGAGAGAGGGAGAGAAACAGAAGAGGAGCGAACAAGGGAAAGAGGAGATAGAGGGAGAAGGAGTCCCCCCTCATTCTCATCTTCCCTCTCCTCCTCTCCTTCCCTTCTCTTTATCCTCTCTCTTCTTCTCCTTCTCTCCCTCTCGCTCCTTTATTCCTTCTCACCTTACCTTACAAGGAGAGATGGAGAGGGTAAGGGGAGATAGAGAATGAGAAGAGGGAAGAAGAAAGAGGGGAAAAGAGGGAAGGGAGAGAAGAAGAGGTATGGAAGAAGGAGAGAGGAGATAAAGAAGGGAGAGTGGAGGAGAGGTAGAGAAGGAGAGGGAGAGAGAAGAGGATGAGAGGATGATTGGGAGAGAGATAAGGAGAGAGGGAACAAGAGAGAAGGAGAAGAGAAAATGGATAAGACGGAGAATGAGAAAATGTGAAGCGAGAGAATGTGAGAAGAGGAGAGAGAGGGATAAGAGGGGGAGGATAGAAAGAAGGTGAGGGGGAGAACACGTAGAGGAAGAGAAGGAGAAGAGGGAGGAGGAGGAGAGTGGTAGGGAAGAGGAGAAGTGGGAAGAGAGAGGGAAAGGGAGAGAGAAGAGAGATGGGAACAAAAGATAGAGAAGGGAGAGAGAAGGAGAGTGGAGAAAAGAGGACAAGAAGAGCAGAGAGAGGAGAAGGAAGCGGGAGAGAGTAGGGAAGAGGAGAGAGAGAGAGAAAAAAGGAGAGGGAGGAGAGAAAAGTAGGGAGAGAGAGGGAGAGAAGGAGGAGGGAGCGGAGAAGAGGACAAGAGGAAGATTGAAAATGAAGGAGAAGGGGGAAGAGGGGAGGGAGAGAAGAAAGGGGAGAGGGAACGAGAGAGGTAGAGAAGAGACGGAAGGAGAGAGGGAAGGAGGAGAGAAGAGGGAGGAGGAGAGGCAAGTAGAGGGGAGAGGGAGAAGGGAGAAGAAGGGCGAAGGAGAAGAGAGGGGTTGAAGAAGGAGAGAGAGCGAGAGAGAGAGCGAGAGAGAGAGAGCGAGAGAGCGAGCGAGAGAAGGAGAAGGGAAAAATTAGCATAGAGAAGGATAAAAGGGGGAGAGAAGAAGAAGAGAGAAGGATAACGGGATATGAGGGAGGTAGAGATGAGGCGAGGGAGATGAGAGAAAGAGAAGAGGGAAGACTGAGAGAGAAGGAGAGCGGTAAAGAAGGAGAGGGGTAGAATGAGAGAGAAGGGAGAGAATGGGAGTATGAGAGAGGAAGGAGTGGGAGAAAAAGAGAAGCGTGAGAAGGGAGAGAAGAAGAGGGAGAAGTAGAGAGGAGAGAGAGATATAAAGAGAGTGGGATAAGGAGAAGAGGGACAAGGTGAGAGGGAGAGAAGGAAAAGAGAGAAAGTGATAGAGACGGTGAGAGAAATGATAAGGGAGAGAGGTGGAGAAGGATAAGGAGAATGACTGGGCAGAGAAGAGGGAAGATGGGAAGAGAGTTGAAGAACAAGTTGAGAGAAGGAGAAGAGAGAGGGGTAGACAACATAGCACAAGAGAGAAAGGAGCGAGTGAGAGAAGGATAAAGGCAGAGAAGAGAGAATAGGGACAAGGATAAGGAGAGAAGAGAGAAGGAGAATAGAAAAGAGGAGGGAGAGAGAGAGAGAGAAGAGACAGGAGGGAGAGAGAGCGTGAGAAGGCGGAGGAGAAGGAGGGAGTGGAGGAGAGGGACAAGAGGGAGAGAGAAGAGGAGAAAGAAGAGAGGAAAGAGGATAGGAGAGAGAGATAAGAATATGGAGGAGAGAGGGAAATGGAGAAGAGGAGAGGGAGAGGAGGAGATAGAGAAGGGAAGGTGAGAGAAAAAAGGAGAGGGAGGTAAGGAGAAGAGAGGGGGAACTAGAGGAGATGAAGGGATAAGAGGGGAGAGAGAGAAGAGGAGAGGAAGAGAGGGGAGGGGAGAGAGAAGGAGAAGAGAGAAGGAACGAGAGGACACGGAGGAGATAGCGGAGAATGAGGGAGAGGGAGAGAAAGAGAGGGAGGGAGAGAGAAGGAGAGGACGAGAGGGGAGGAGAGAGAAGGAGAAGCGGGGAGAGAGAGAAGAGGAAGGAGAGAGGGGGAACAAGAGAGGAGGTGAGAGGGAGCAAGAGAATGAGAGGTGGATAGGGAAGGAAAGGTGGAGAAGAGGGAAGGGGAAGGGAACGAGACAGAGAAAGGAGAGTGGAGATAGAGAAGGAGAGAGAAGGAGAGATAGAGGAGAAGAGAGGAAACGAGAGAGGGGGAGATGGATATGGAGAAAGAGAAGGGGAGAGGAGAGAAGAGAAGAGAGAGAAGGGAGGGAGAGAGAGAGAAAGCAGAGTAGATGATAGGAGGGAGAAGGAGAGAGTGGGTAAGGAGAGGGAAGAAGAGGGAGAAGGGGAGAGGAGATGGGAGAGAGAGGGAGAGAACGAGAAGAGGAGCAAAGAAGGGAAAGAGTAGATAGAGGGAGAAGGAGTCCCCCCTCATTCTCATCTTCCCTCTCCTCCTCTCCTTCCCTTCTCTTTATCCTCTCTCTTCTTCTCCTTCTCTCCCTCTCGCTCCTCTATTCCTTCTCTCCTTCGCTTACAAGGAGAGATGGAGAGGGTAAGGGGGAGATAGAGAACGAGAAGAGGGAAGAAGAGAGAGGGGAAAAGAGGGAAGGGAGAGAAGAAGAGGTATGGAAGATGGAGAGAGGAGATAAAGAAGGGAGAGTGGAGGAGAGGTAGAGATGGAGAGGGAGAGAGAAGGAAAGAGAGATAAGGAGAGAGAGATAAGGAGAGAGGGAAAGAGAGAGAAGGAGAAGAGAATGAGAAAAAGAGGGAGAATGAGAAAAGGAGAAGCGAGAGAATGTGAGAAGAGGAGAGAGAGGGATAAAAGGGGGAGGACAGAAAGAAGGTGAGGGGGAGAACAAGTAGAGGAAGAGGAGAACAGGGAGGAGGAGGAAAGTGGTAGAGAAGAGGAGAAGTGGGAAGAGGGAGGGAAAGGGAGAGATAAGAGAGATGGAGATAGAGAGATAGAGAAGGGAGAGAGAAGGAGAGTGGACAAAAGAGGACAAGAAGAGCATAGAGAGGAGAAGGAAGCGGGAGAGAGTTGGAGAGTTGGGAAGAGGAGAGAGGGAGAGAAGGGAGAAAGAGAGAAAAGGAGAGGGAGGAGAGAGAAGTAGGGAGAGAGAGCGAGAGAAGGAGGAAGGAGTGGAGAAGAGGACAAGAGGAGGATAGAAAATGAAGGAGAAGGGGAAGAGAGGAGGGAGAGAAGAAGGGGAGAGGGAACGAGAGAGGTAGAGAAGAGAGGAAAGGAGAGAGGGAAGGAGGAGAGAAGAGGGAGGGAGGGGGAGAGGGAAGTAGAGGGGAGAGGGAGAGGGGAGAAGAAGGGCGAGGGAGAAGAGAGAGGGGTTGAAGAAGGAGAGAGAGAGCGAGTGAGAGAAGGAGAAGGGAAAGAGGAGCAAAGAGAAGGATAAAAGGGGAGAGAGAAGAAGAAGAGAGAAGGATAAGGAGAGAAGAAGGGGAGCAGGATAAGAGGGAGATAGAGATGAGGCGAGGGAGATGAGAGAAAGAGAAGAGGGAAGAGTGAGAGAGAAGGAGAGGGTAGAACGAGAGAGAAGGGAGAGAATGGGACGAGGAGAGAGGAAGGAGTGGGAGAAAAAGAGAAGCGAGAGAAGGGAGAGAAGAAGAGGGAGAAGGAGAGAGGAGAGAGAGATATAAAGAGAGTGGGATAAGGAGAAGAGGGACAAGGTGAGAGGGAGAGAATGAAAAGAGAGAAACTGATAGAGACAGTGAGAGAAATGATAAGGGAGAGAGGTGGAGAGGGATAAGGAGAATGAGTGGGCAGAGAAGAGGGAAGATGGGAAGAGAGTTGAAGAAGAGGGGGAGAGAAGGAGAAGAGATAGGGGTAGACAACATAGGAGAAGAGAGAAGGGAGCGAGAGAGAGAAGGATAGAGGCAGAGAAGGGAGAATAGGGACAAGGATAAGGAGGGAAGAAAGAAGGAGAATAGAAAAGAGGAGGGAGAGAGAGAGAGAGAGAGAGAAGAGACAGGAGGGAGAGAGAGCGAGAGAAGGCGGAGGAGAAGGAGGGAGTGGAGGAGAGGGATAAGAGGGAGAGAGAAGAGGAGAAAGAAGAAAGGAAAGAGGATAGGAGAGAGAGATAAGAATATGGAGAAGGAGAGAGGGAAATGGAGAAGAGGAGAGGGAGAGGAGGAGATAGAGAAGGGAAGGTGAGAGAAAAAAGGAGAGGGAGATAAGGAGAAGAGAGGGGGAACTAGAGGAGATGAAGGGATAAGAAGGGAGAGAGAGAAGTGGAGAGAGAACCAGAGGAGAGGAAGAGAGGGGAGGGGAGGGGAGGGAGAAGGAGAAGAGAGAGGGAACGAGAGGAGACGAAGGAGATATTGGAGAAGGAGGGAGAAGGAGAAGAGAGAAGGAACGAGAGGAGACGAAGGAGATAGTGGAGAAGGAGGGAGAAGGAGAGAGAAGGAGAGGACGAGACGTGAGGAGAGAGAGGGAGAAGAGGAAAGAGAGAGGGGGAACAAGAAAGGAGGTTAGAGGGAGCAAGAGAATGAGAGATGGATAGAGAAGGAAAGGAGGAGAAGTGGAAAGGGAACGAGATAGAGAAGGGAGAGTGGAGATAGAGAAGGAGAGAGAGAAGGAGAGATAGAGGAGGAGAGAGGAAACGAGAGAGGTGGAGAGGGATATGGATAAAGAGAAGGGAGAGGAGAAGAGAAGAGAGAGAAGGGAGGGAGAGAGAGAAAGGAGAGTAGAGGAAAGATAAGAGGATAGGAGGGAGAAGGATAGAGTGGGTAAGAAGAGGGAGAAGGGGAGAGGAGAAGGGAGAGAGAGGGACAGAATGAGAAGAGGAGCGAAGAAGGGAAACAGGAGATAGAGGAAACACATAGAGGAAGAGAACGAGAAGAGGAGCGAAGAAGGGAAAGAGGAGATAGAGGGAAAGTCGTCCCCCATCATTCTCATCTTCCCTCTCCTCCTCTCCTTCCCTTCTCTTTTTCTCCTTCTCTACCTCTCGCTCCTCTTTTCCTTCTCTCCTTACCTTACAAGGAGAGATGGAGAGGGTAAGGGGGAGATAGAGAACGAGAAGAGGGAAGAAGAGAGAGGGGAAAAAAGGGAAGGGAGAGAAGAAGAGGTATGGAAGAAGGAGACAGGAGATAAAGAAGGGAGAGTGGAGGAGAGGTAGAGAAGGAGAGGGAGAGAGAAGAGGAAGAGAGGAGGATTGGGAGAGAGAGAAGGAAAGAGAGATAAGGAGAGAGCGAACGAGAGAGAAGGAGAAGAGAAATAGGATAATAGGGAGAATGAGAAAAGGAGATGCGGGAGAATGTGAGAAGAGGAGAGAAAGGTGTAAGATGGGAGGACAGAAAGAAGGTGATGGGGAGAACAATTAGAGGAAGAGAAGGAGAAGAGGGAGGAGGAGGAGAGTGGTAGATAATTGGAGAAGTGGGAAGAGAGAGGGAAAGTGAGAGAGAAGAGAGATGGAGAACGAGAGATACAGATCCCCGAGGAGAAGGGAAGTTGAGAAAAAAACATGAGAGGAGAGTGAAGGAGTGGCGTAACATTGAGAACCTAGTGGTTTCTAGGGTTTCCGATTTTTCTTCCACAAAATATCTTAGTTTTTTGCACCAAAATGGATCCCAAGCCTAGTTCTACTCATTTGCGCATGAGGTTGTAGCATGTTTTTGGGTCTCCATCCACCACCATTGCATGTCTCATCCTCATCTCTTGGAGATGATGGAGAGGATGGTTCCGCACCACCTCTAGGGAGTGTTCTTGCTCCCCCAAGGAAGTGGAGCGAATTATTCAAGGCTGGAAATAGGGTCTCCACAACCCTAGAGTTTGTCCCTCCGGCTGAGAAGGGAGGGGAGAAATTGGCATTTTGTTCCAAGCAAGAGGTAGTTGAGTCATTGAAGAGATGGGATAAAGTTCTTGTTAATTACTTCATTGCATTTAGACCACACTTGCCTACACTTGAGAAACACCTCCAAAAGGTGTGGGGTTTGGCTGGAACGTTGGAGGTCGTTAAGAGGAGTCAAGGTTTTCTTCTATTTCGGTTCTCTCTTGCTGAAGATAAGAAGAGGGTGCTTGAAGGAGGTCCTTGCTTAATTCGAGGCTGCCCCCTTGTGGTCCTGGAATGGGCTCTGGAAGTGGCTTTGCAAAGGGAAAACATCACCACGGTTCCCATTTGGATTCGTCTCCCGGAGCTAGACCTTCGATTTTGGTCTCAAAAAACGTTGAGCAACACTGTGAGTGTTCTTGGGAGGCCATTATACATGGATGAGGAAACCGCATCGGGGAGGAGGCTTGCCTATGCTAGGGTGTGTGTGGAAGTGTCCTCTGATTTCAGTTACCCAAGTTGGGTGGAGGTGCAAATAGAAGAGGACAACACACATAGAGTAAATGTGGAGTATGAATGGAAGCCCGGGTATTGCACGAATTGTAGCGAGTTTGGTCATGACTTGGAGAGATGCAAGCTGAGAAGAGGGGCCATAAACAAGGTTAGTGACAATCAGCAAGGAAAGGAGGAGAGGTGGGTCGTGGTTGATAGGAGGAAGGCTGGAAAGAGCAATGCAAAGCAAGGAAATTCGGAGGTGTCTAGCCGTGGCACTCACATTTCTTTGGTGGAGTTTGCAGCTAGAGGTCAAGAGGAGAAAGGAAAGGCTGGAGGAGATGATGACGTAGAAGGAAGGAGTGCTGGTGTGGAAGAGGGAGCAAATCTTGAAATGTCATGTGGAATGATAGATGAGAGTGCACAAGTGGAGGGAGAATGCAACAAATTGAAAGGTGTGTGTCTCTCTCTTGAGAAAGGGAGAACGTTGATGCAAGTAGCATGTGGGGGGACCAGATTTGCTTTGGGGTTAAGATGGGAGACATGTTGGATGATATGCCAACGGATTCCTCTTTGGGGGCCCAAGAGGGGGAGCCTAGTGGTGGACAAAAATAGCAACGGGGACGTGGGCGTGGAAAGTGTTGTTTCTATTTCGGGTAGAGCCAATGGGGAGGGAGTTGAGTGCTCTAGGTTTGAATGGGCAAATGAGGAGGCTGTTATTTTGGTTGCAAAAGAGAGGGAGCTGGACCACTTGACTCCTCTTGGGGGAAAATTATCAATTAGCACCTCACTTAAAGGAAAGAAGGGAAGGGAGGAAAAAGAAGACATTTTGCTAGCAAGCCCCCCACGAATTGAGGGGGAGAGTGGCACCATTCCTTCTCATGGGAAAAAGATTTCAGTCAGCATGGAGAGGGGGGGGAGAACAAGATGGCACCTTGCAAGGGAGGCCCCCACGATATATGGGTGAAGATGAGTTACTCTCCTTGGGAGAGTCAACCCTAAAAGACAATACTATGAGCACCTTGGGGACAAACCATGCTTCGCAAGAGAAAGGGAAGGGGAATGTAGGCACAAGTGTCCATGGCAATGGGTGTCACGAAAATTCAGGCAAGCAAGAAGACTTCCCCACAAGGTGAATCTCATGTGGGTGGGCTAGCTTCTTTGGTATGTGAGGAGTTGGGGTGGAATTCACCAACACGAGTAGCAAAGAGTAAAGATGTTTCGAGCCTCATGGCACACACGAGTGGAGGAAGGTATGACGTTCTCGGACACAAGGATTTTGTGGAGGAGGGGGAAGAAGAGAAAGAGGATGTGGAAATTGTAAATCCGGGGTTAAAGAAAGCGATATCGCCACCACCCACGCTTAGGCGATCCGGAAGGAAGTTAAACAACAAGCTCTCGATTGGAGGTCATGGGGGTCACCCCGCACCTTTAAACCCATGAATGTACTAATGTGGAATGTGCGCGGAGCAAATGGACCCGGTCGTGAACTCATGATTAGGGGTCGAATAAAGGAGACAAATCCGGATGTCGTAAGTCTTATGGAACACAAGGTAAAACACAAGAACATGGAAAGATTCAAACGAGCGATTTGGCCGCATGCATGGATTGCAAATAGCTTGATCGTGGACTCGGGACGGCTGTTGGTGTTGTGGAATGACAAAGTTATTGACCTTCAAGTGACTTTCGAAACACCACAACTACTCCACTTCAAGGGCTGGAAGAAGATGAATGGGGCAACATTTGATATCACGACGGTGTACGGAGAAAATGGGCATGTGGATATGAGACTTTGTGGAGTGACCTTCATCTTGTGGCTCCGGAGGTTTCGAGGCCGTGGATCGTAGGAGGTGACTATAATTGTATTCGCTATGCTAGTGAGAAGCGGGGGGGGGGGGGGGGGGGGGGCTGCTGGAAATGAGACAGCGATGAAGGAGTTTAATGAGTGTATTTATGCACTTCAGCTACTTGAGGTGCCTTCTACGGGAGGGGATTTCACGTGGTCAAATTCATCCGAAGGAAGTGCATGCATTGAGACAAGGATTGACCGTATACTCATGAACAATGCGTGGCTCGAGATGTTTCCGAAATCCTATTACATCGTTGGTGATAAAGATCTTAGTGACCATGCCATGCTAGTGATGAGGACGGAGGGAAATGAAAAAAGGAAAAAGAAAATGTTTCGTTTTGAAAACCATTGGACGGAGCATGAGGAGTTCAAAGCCATAGTGGATCAAGCTTGGTCTACGTTTGTAGTTGGCACGCCTATGTTTCGTGTCGCTGAAAAGCTAAAAGAAATAAAGAAGGCACTTATAGTTTGGAGTGGAAGAACATTTGGGAGCATTACAAACAAGGTGGGTGAAGCCCGGATTGCCCTTGAGGAGGTGAGAAAGAAAAGACAAAGCCAACCACATGACAAAGAGGTAGCCGTTGATGAAGGGACAGCAAAGGGCAATCTTGAGCGCGCCCTTGCTCGGGAGGAATCCATTATCCAGCAAAAATCAAGGGTGAAGTGGTTGAAAGAGGGGGATCGAAACACTAGGTTCTTCCATGCGCAACTCCATGTGAGGAGAGCCACCAATCAAGTGAGGAGAGTATGTGAGGGAGCGCATATCGTGGTGGAGGACGGCGAAATTCGGGACGCCTTTCGGCGTTTATGCTAACCTATTTGCTAATGATTTTCAGGTACAACCCATTCATCCTTCTCTCATTCTCCCACAGCTCCGGCCGGAGGAAGGGAGAATCCTCACCCGAAAGCTGGAATTAAAAGAGATTGAGGAGGTGGTGTTACATGCAAATGTGGACAAGGCACCGGGCCCCGATGGCTTCAATGCAAAGTTCTTCAAGACCACGTGGGACACCATCAAAGGAGACATATTTCATGCCATACACTCCTGTTTGGACAGCGGAAGAGTGCTCACCCAATGGAACTCTACCTCAATCACCCTAATCCCGAAGAAGAAGGCACCGAATTCGGTAGAGGATTATCGTCCTATCGCTCTATGCAACATGATCTATAGGTTCACCTCCAAAGTGCTCGCAAACCGAATCAAGGGGCTTCTACCAAGACTTATTGGGGAGAACCAAAGTGCTTTTGTCAAAGGAAGGCGAATCGGTGATAATTTTCTCCTTGCACATGAACTTTGTCACAATCTACACCTAGAAAAAGGGAGGGGACGGATGTCCCTAAAGTTTGATATTAGGAAAGCGTATGACTCCATCTCTTGGTCCTTCCTTGATGAGGTAATGACTCGCTTCAGTTTCCCTCCGAAGTGGAGAAGGCTGATTATGAGTTGTGTCAAAGCATCATTTGTAGTGACGGTAAATGGAGCTAACTCAACCGCGTTGTTGCGACAAATGGCTTGAGGCAAGGTGACCCCTTGGCACCGTACCTGTTTGTTTTGTGTATGGAAGTCCTAAGTGAGATGATAAAACAAGCGGTGAGGGATGGAAGGATTGAGCCATTATCTTGTGGGGAGGTGCCCGTTTCGCATTTGCTCTTCGCCGATGACATCCTAGTCTTTGCTAGTGCAACAAAGGCAAATGCTCGGGCTATAAGGGTTGTCCTTGAGGATTTCACGGCATGTTCGGGGCTGACTTAGCACGGCAAAATGCCAAGTATTCATGGGAGGAAACGTGACACATGGAGCTTGGATCGCAGGTAGAGAAGAGAGGGAAGGAGAGAGAGGGACGGAGAAAGACAAGGAGAAGGAAGGACGATAGGAGGATGAGAGTCGTCCCTAGGATTTCCTAGCTCCCTCTCTCACGTTTCCTCCACCAAAAACTCTCATTTGTCCACCAAAACCACTCTTTTCTCCACCAAATCTCGTGCTCTCTCTTTCGATGGAGAGCTCTTCTCGTTTGGTTGAGCCAAATGGGGATGGTGGCATGGGAAAGCATCCTCATGAGGCACCAAAACGTGTGGAGGGGGCACAAGGATCTCACCACCTCAGCCTAAGAGATGGTCGGATCTCTTCAATGTCGGCGAGACCTCCATGAAAAAGTTGGAGTTTCTTCCACCGGGTGAGAAGGAGGGAGGAAAGGTGGCTAGGTGCTCGAGAGAGGAAGTGGCCGAAGCTCTCAAACGTTGGGATAAGGTGTTAGTTGGCTATTTCATCAACTTCAAGGCACATTTGCCGACATTAGAATGCCATCTACACAAGCTTTGGGGGTTGGTCGGAGGTTTGGAGGTCATAAGACGGAGCCAAGGCTTCCTACTCTTTCGTTTCACGTTTGGAGAGGACCGTAAGCGTGCCCTTGAGGGTGGGCCATGGTTCAGCCGGGTTGCACCACTAGTCGTCCAAGCTTGGGGACCGGAGGTTGAGATGAAGCGAGCAAAGATTACTACGGCGCCGGTTTGGATTCGCTTGCCGGAGTTGGACCTTCGGTTTTGGTCCTCTAGAAATCTAAGCTCCATTACTATTGTTCTTGGGAGACCGCTTCACATGGATGAACACACCGCATCCGGAAGGAGGTTGGCATATGCACGAGTGTGTGTAGAGGTGAACCACGACTTCAACTACCCCAAGTGGGTTGAGGTTTGCGTGGAGGAAGGAGGGGTGACGAGGGTGGGCGTTGAGTATGAGTGGATTCCCGGGTATTGTGCGAAATGTGAAGAGTTTGGGCATGTGGTAGAGAGGTGCCCAAAGAAGATGTATGTGCCACCGATTGGGAAGGAGAAAATCAATCGCAAGGAAGAGTGGGTGGTAGTGGATGGCCGGCGGCCGGCCATGAAAAAGGATGTCACTCATGGTGTTGGAGGAAGGAAGGGCCCCGTTGTAGTAGTGGTGGATGACAGACTTGAGAAAGATCCGGAGGAAGAGGAAGGCCGGGAGGAGGGAGAAGACGTCGGAGCTACCTTGGCCATCTTTGGGAGCAAGGAAGAAGGAGATGACGTGGACGGAGGGGCTGATGTGGACGTGGAGGAGGGTGACGTGGATGAGGGCGACGTGGAGGATGTGCCAAATGGGGATGAGCCATGTGGATTCACGTGCCAACATGTAGGAGTGGAGGCAAATTTGAATTTAGCTCAAGTAGAGGTGTGCTCCTCCCATTTGGAGAGGACAAATTGGGAAAGGCCATGTGGAAAGGGTGGGCAGCCTTTGGGAGATAAGAAGGACAAGGTAGTGGGTGGGTTTGTGGTCCCAAAAGTGTTGGGAACCAAAAGTAGAAAGGAAGAAACCAATTTTGTCTCTTGTGGGGACAATGGTGTTAGAAGGGAAGAAAAGGAGGGAAGGACATGTGGAAAGGTGGAAGCTTCTCTTGCACAAAAGGAGGGCTCAAGGGAGACCACGAACCAGGACGCGCCACGTGGCAATGACATCCAATCATTGCCAAAGGATCCTTTTGGCCAAAGAAAGGACCATATACGTGGGGATGGAAGTGTGCATGTATGCATTTTGGGTGGGACTTGCTCCACACGTGATTTACAAGGAGGCATGAGGATTTTGGAGGGAAAATTGCAAGGTGACCTCGGACTTATAGGAGTAATAGGCGAACGGGCTTGGATGCGATCCCCCCTCCAATCGTGAACTTAGATGATTTATAACCCCAATCCACCTTCCAAGGTGTGCGTGAGGTCGTGATGAGGCAACAAAACCTCTTGAAGAATGGCGGGAAGGGCAAGATGGATTATGAGGAGCTCACACCAAGTGATGTCGAGGATGTCGCGTTTATGGGGTTAGAGCAAAGGGAGTTCATGCGCATCAAAAAGAAACATGGAGATGTGCATTCTTATGTGGAGGAGCCATGGTGCTACGATTTGGATTCAGATGGATTGAGCTCGGGCACCTCAAAACTCGTGACAACGTCGAAGAGGAAAAAGGTGAAGAAGAAGAATGGTCGACGTTAGTTATGCTTCTTGAGAATGCCAAGCCTAGGCGTGACGAGTATTGTGTAACTTGCACGAGTAGGATTAGGACCCGTTGTTAAACTAGCGTGACTCGATGTATGTTTTTATTCTCGCGATTACGAATTGCTCATTCCAGAGTAATTCCTAACGCTTCACTGTATGCTTTTTTTGCATGTACATTTATTGAGGCATCAATAAATTTAGCGGCTCTGCCAAGACTGCCCTTTTATTTAGCAAAAAAAAAGGAAGGGGAGAGGGAAGGAGGAGAGAAGAGGGAGGGAGGGGGAGAGGGAAGTAGAAGGGAGAGGGAGAAGGGAGAAGAAGGGCGAGGGAGAAGAGAGAGGAGTTGAAGAAGGAGAGGGAGAGGGAGAGAGTGAGCGAGAGAAGGAGAAGGGAAAGAGGAGCATAGAGAAGGATAAAATGGGGAGAGAGAAGAAGAAGAGAGAAGGATGAGGTGATAAGAAGGGAGAAGAAGAGAGAAGGAGAAGAGGGAGGAGGAGGAGAGTGGTTGAGAAGAGGAGAAGTGGGAAGAGAGAGGGAAAGGGAGAGAGAAGAGAGATGGAGAATGAGAGATAGAGAAGGGAGAGAGAAGGAGAGTGGAGAAAAGAGGACAAGAAGAGCAGAGGGAGGCGAAGGAAGCGAGAGAGAAAAGGGGAGTAGGGAAGAGGAGAGAAGGAGAGAAGGAGAAGAGGGAGAGGGAGAGAGAAAAGGAGAGTACGGAAGGAAACGAAAGACAAAAGTAAAAGATGTTACGCTTTGAAAACCATTGGGCTGAGCATGAAGAGTTTAGGAGTATTGTGGGACAAGCTTGGACCAAGTATATAAGAGGCACACCTATGTTTCGGATGGTGGGAAAGCTACATGAAGTAAAGAAGAGGCTTATCCAGTGGAGCACCTCTAAATTGGGAATGTTAACCAAAAGGTGGGAGAGGCCCGGGCTGCTCTAGAGGAGGCTCGGAGAAGTAGGGCAGCAAACCCACTTGATGCTGCGCTTAACCTTGCTGAGGGAGAAGCAAAAGATGGCCTTCCTCGGATTCTTGCTCGGGAGGAGTCCATTATTTGACAAAAATCAAGAGTCAAGTGGCTGAAGGAGGGGGACCGGAACACTAGATTTTTCCATGCGCACCTTACAGTGAGGAGAGCCACCAACCAAGTGAGACGAGTGGGTGAGGGTTCCACTTTCGTGGAGGAGGAAGGAGAGATCCGGGACGCTTTCCGCCGTTTTTATGCTAACTTGTTTGCTCATGATTTGAAGGTGAAACCCCTCCCCCCTTCTGTCATCCTACCACAAATCCTACCGGCAGAGGGGACGGAGTTAACACGACCCCTTGAGATGAAGGAGCTCGAAATGGTAGTGCTAAACGCAAATATAGATAAAGCACCGGTACCGGATGGATTTAATGCAAAGTTCTTTAAAGCCACTTGGGAAATCATCAAAAGGGACATGTTTAATGCCATGAGTTCCTGTCTAGAGAGTGGAAAGGTGCTAGCCAAATGGAATGCCACATCAATTACGATTATCCCTAAGAAGAAAGCATCGCTTTTGGTGGAGGACTACCGACCCATTGCTTTATGCAACATGATATATAGGTTCACATCAAAAGTGCTTGCGAATCGTTTGAAGGGGCTGCTGCCACGCCTCATCGGGGAGAGTCAAATTCCCTTCGTTCAAGGCAGGAGAATTGGGGACAACATCCTCCTTGCCCATGAATTATGCCATAACCTCCAACTAGACATCCGGAAAGCCTACGATTCCGTCTCTTGGGATTTCCTCCATGAAGTGTTGATCAGATTTGGATTCCCCGTTAAGTGGAGAAGGCTTATCATGAGTTGTGTCAAAGCCTCGTTCGTGGTGACGGTCAATGGGGCAAATTCAGAATCCTTTATGGCCAGCAACAACTTGAGACAAGGTGACCCCTTGGCCCCCTACTTGTTTGTGCTTTGCATGGAGATTTTGAGTGAGATGGTGAAGAAGGAGGTCCTGGCTGGACGTATCCAGCCACTAGTGTGTGGAGAAGTTCCTTTTTCGCACCTTCTTTTTGCTGATGACGTCCTTCTATTCGCAAAGGCAACAACAAAGGAACATGCAAGAGCTATCCGAGGTGTACTTGAGGAGTTCACAGCTTGCTCGGGGCTGAGCTTTAGTGCCTCGAAGAGCCAAATTTTCATGGGAAGCGGAGTGCCACAAGGGTCCTGGATTGCGGCCCATCTTGGCATGGAGAGAAAGGAGTTCCCGGTAACATACCTTGGGCTGCCGTTGTTCTCCGGGAGGATGGGAAGGACCCACTGTGTTTCGTTGATAAACAATGTGAAAGCAAGGCTTAGTACGTGGCAGCAAAACTTCTTGACGATGGCTGGTCGAGTGGAGCTTGTGAGAAGTGTACTCGTCTCCCTTAGCATTTATTGGACGTCCGCGTTCCTGATTCCCCGGAAAGTGTTAAAGGAGATCGAGAGCCTAATGTTTCACTTCATCTCAGGAGGCCCGAAGAAGTGGGTAGCAGTAGCCTGGAAAGACGTGTGTGTACCAAAAGAGGAAGGAGGCCTTGGTCTGAAGCGCTTGTCGGAGTGGAATGATGTAAGCCTCCTCCGCTTATTTTGGCTTGTGGTGGCGGAAGGAAATGCACTTTGGGTGAAGTGTATACGCCGAAAGTACTTCAGGACTCGATCCATTTGGCTTGCACGACCCCCATCCACCTCCTCATGGGCATGGAAAGGGATACTCCGAGTCCGAGACATTGCTAGAAAGCACATCCAATATGAGGTGGGAAATGGAGAAGACGTCCGGTTTTTCCAATACCCTTCGTGTGGTGAACCGTTTCAAAACGAAAGGTGGGGGGGAGCGGTTACACTATGAATTAGGAGTGTCGTGGGACACGAAAGTGTCGTACTTCATTAGAGAGGGTGTGTGGAACCTCCCCCCACCACGCTGCAAATTTATGGAGGAAGTCCACCAACGAATATTGAGTACGAGAATTCATGGAGGCATGGACCAGCCTAAGCCAGTGAACGGAGTGGGAAAGACACTTGGCATCAAAGAAGTGTGGAGATGGGTCAAGACGCCGGAAGAGTGGTAGAGAAGGAGAGGGGTAGAACGAGAGAGAAGGGAGAGAATGGGACGAGGAGAGAGGAAGGAGTGGGAGAAAAAGAGAAGCGAGAGAAGGGAGAGAAGAAGGGGGAGAAGGGGAGAGGAGAGAGTGGGATAAGGAGAAGAGGGACATGGAGAGAGGGAGAGAAGGAAGAGAGAAAAAGTGATAGAGACGGTAAAAGAAATGATAAGGGAGAGAGGTGGAGAAGGATAAGGAGAATGAGTGGGCAGAGAAGAGGGAAGATGGGAAGAGAGTTGAAGAAGAGGGGGAGAGAAGGAGAAGAGAGAGGGGTAGACAACATAGGAGAAGAGAGAAGGGAGAGAGAGAGAAGGATAGAGGCAGAGAAGAGAGAACAGGGATAAGGATAAGGAGAGAAGAGAGAAGGAGAATAGAAAAGAGGAGGTAGAGAGAGAGAGAAGAGACAGGAGGGAGGGAGAGCGAGAGAAGGAGGAGGAGAAGGAGGGAGTGGAGGAGAGGGATAGGAGGGAGAGAGAAGAGGAGAAAGAAGAGAGGAAAGAGGATAGGAGGGGGAGAGAAGGAGAAGAGAGAGGAGTAGACAACATAGGAGAAGAGAGAAGGGAGCAAGAGAGAAAAGGATAGAGGCAGAGAAGAGAGAATAGGGATAAGGATAAGGAGAGAAGAGAGAAGGTGAATAGAAAAGAGGAGGTAGAGAGAGAGAAGAGACAGGAGGGAGAGAGAGCGAGAGAAGGAGGAGGAGGAGAAGGAGGTAGTGGAGGAGAGGGATAAGAGGGAGAGAGAAGAGGAGAAAGAAGAGAGGAAAGTGTTAGCAAACAACGATTCTACAGGTTCAGGAGTACCTTTATTGGAGAGAACCTGTGGCAGCGGAAGGAAGATCGGAGGTCACCTTACGGAATCCTTTTCACCGGTCGTTCTCCTACTCACTTGGAGAAGGAGCGTGAGTCTACAACCCGAGAGTCCACAGAATGAGCTTGGTGGAGGTGGAGGGACGAAATGGGAGAGAGAGAAGGTGGCGGCTAGGGTGGGTGGAGGCTAGGGTTTGCACACTTGTTCTTCTATCCAATGGGAGGCTCCCCTCCTTATATAGATAGCTCCACCCTAAACCCTTAAATGTGTAGTCCAATAGGGACGCGCCATGTGTCAGTGCTTTGGGCAAATATCTTATTAATCCTAGATTAATCCAATATCTCCCACTTGCACAACAACACGATAACAACATGTCATCTGCTTTTGTGTCCCCGACATATATGCATATATCCCTGATACATACAATCACACAATAGCAATATGTCACCTCTTTATGTGTCCCCGACACATATGTATATAACCGTGACACATACAAATACACCTCTCTCCAAGTACACATCCACAATACGCAAGTCTCTGATCATGTATCCTCGATACACGAGCATTTGTGTCCCCGACACATGTACTCTTCCGATCATACGGACAAATGGGTCGTGCGACCGGTGATGCACCTGCAATTTAGGAGTCTCAAACTAGAAACCTTACTAGAAGGCCAGAATGACAACATCCTCATAAAACAACAAATAAGCAGTTAAAATGCACATCACAGTTCCCCAGGTTTACTCAGAAACTCACTTAACATGAACGGTATCTCGATCCCTCGGAGAGAATACCTTCTTGTCCTCAAGGTACTTGCTACTGTATCCAATACAGTTGGGCCCAGCAAATACTTTTAGTGCAGTCGAGTCAAACCTTTCCCTTCCCCCCAGACCACCTTTACACTCAGAGTTGACTCCTTTCCCGAAGATGCCTCTTTAGACCGAATCTCTCATGGTCAGAGATAACATCCCAAAGTAGCCACATCAACTCTTTGCTTCATGGTGTCGTCGAAGGTCACTGAGGGCAACTAATGACAATCAAGTCTTCGACTCACACAGTGAAGGAGCAGGGTCCATCCTTTCACTTCCAAATGGTCGCTCAGCACATGTTGTATGACAAACATGTTATGGTGGATCATACTGTACACAACAGTATGTCTGTCTCTCAACACCATACAAGTCTTAGTCCAGTCGCACCCCCTCTGCGCCTGACCCGAGCTTCATCATTGTCGCCTTAACACCATACAGGTGTCACCTGGCGCCACATGTGATGCTCGTACTTGGCTTCTATAGGTCACATGAATCGTGGGAATATTCATGTCAATCCTCACCAACATAAAGGATCTCATCTTGATTCCTAATCAAGGCGACTGTCCTATCATGAACTACTCTGGATCTATCATACAAGATCTCCTCATGATCAGTCTCATCTCTGCTCGCTATCAAAAGCGCCAGAGGCGAATGCTCGTGTGAGTGAGCTTTCTTCAGCCTATTGACAGAATAATATTTTATGCTAGAACAACTACATCAACCAAACAGATATAGTCGAAAGGAAAACACAATCACTCATAAAAGGAAGTTAGACATGTCAATGCATCAAAGTCTGCGTAAGCCTAAGGACTTCACATGGGACACAAACGAGTCCTTAGCTATAGCCTTGGTAAGAGGGTCAGCTACCATAAGACTAGTAGACACATGTCTTAACACAACTTCTTTTCTTGCTAGGATGTCCTTCACAAAATGATACCTAACCTGTATATTTTTGGTCTTTTCATGATATTTGGGGTCTTTCACATAACAAAGAGCAGCCATGCTGTCACAATAGACAACAACAGGCTAATCCGATGTCTCTACTAGCCTAGTATGTTGTAAGAACCTCCTCAACCAAACTGCCTCTTTTACTGCTGCAGAGCATGCAACAAACTCTGCTTCCATAGTCGACAGGGCTGTACAGGTTTGCTTCTTGCTGGACCATGAGATGGCCCCATCAGCCAGCAAGAAAGCATAACCAAAGGTAGACTTCCTTTCATCAATGTCTCCAGCCCAATCGGCATCATTATAGCCAATCAGGAGGAGATCTGATGCTTGGTAACACAGCATGTAGTTACTCGTTCCTCTGAGGTATCTCATGATTCTCTTGACTTCCTTCCAGTGCTCCATGCTTGGGCTAGACTGACATCGACTCACCATGCCCACAGCATAACAAATGTCTGGCCTAGTACACATCATAATGTACATAAGGCTTCCAACAGCATTTGAGTATGGAACCTTGCTCATTTTGGCCTTCTCTTCAGGAGTCTCAGGATGCCTATCAAGGCTCAAGTGCAAACCCTTCTCAACAGGAGTGTCGATTGGTTTGCATTTGTCCATATGGTATTTCTTCAAGATGTTGTTAATATAAGTCTCTTGAGACAATCCCAAAAGTCTCTTGGACCTATTTCTAACTATCTTGATAACAAGGACGTAGCTAGCTTCACCCATGTCTTTCATATCAAACGTGGAGGACAACCACTCTTTAGTGGATTTCAGAAACTCTTTGCTATTGCCAGCCATGAGTATGTCATCAACATACAAGGTCAGAATGACAAATTTACCATTGGATCTCTTAACGTACACACAATGATCTTCCTCAAGCATAGAGAACGCATTCTTTGATATAGCTTGATGGAAGCGAATGTTCCACTGTCTAGACGCTTGTTTTGAGTCGTACAATGACTTATTGAGCTTGCACACTTTGCGCTCTTGTCCTTTGACTTCAAAACCTTGAGGTTGATCCATATAGATCTCCTCCTCAAGTTCTCCATTGAGAAAAATAGTCTTTACATCCATTTGGTAAAGCTCTAAGTCCATCTGAGCTACAATAGCTAGTAGAAGGCAGATGGAGGCAAACCTAACCACGGGTGAAAAGGTTTCCTCAAAATCCACGCCTTCTCTTTGGGTGTAGCCTTTAGCTACCAGTCTAGCCTTGAGTCTATCAATAGATCCATCTGCCTTCCTCTTAATCTTGAGGATCCACTTGGCCCCAATGGCCTTTCGGTTCGGCAGTAAGTCGACCAAGTCCCAGACTCGATTAACTTTCATCGACTCCAACTCTTCCTTTATAGCTTCAAACCACTCTTTCACATTTGGACCTTACAAAGCCTCTTTCAAGGTCTCCGGTTCTTGCTCATCGATTACTGTCATCCCAGATGAGTCATAATCAATTTATTCTTGAGCTATCATGAGGGCCTCTTCCTTTAGGCGAAACCGCCTACGAGGAATGAGCCCGCGTTTACTTCGACGTAGATGGGTATCTGATGGCTCATCCTCCGTGAGAGCTATCGGATCCTCAACATTGCTGCTCCCACGAGGATTGACTGGTGGAACCTCATGTTCAACTTCCAGATCCTGATCCCGTGGAGTGGCAATGTCCTCATCTTGTTGTTCAAAGAAGTCCACTGACTCTTTGATAGCTCCAGCAAGAGTTGGAAAAACATTTTCCAAGAATGTGGCATCCCTAGACTCCAGTTTCGTCCTTCTTTCATTCTCGGCTAACCCGATAAAAACATAACCTTTGGAGAGATTACTGTATTTTACAAAGATACACTTTTTCCCTCTAGGTCCTTGTTTTCCATACCGGTGACTAGTAGAATGAATGTATGCTGCGCATCCCCAAGGATGCAGCAGACTAAAATCAGGCTTCCGTCCTGTCCATAACTCATATGGAGTTGATGGAAGCGATTTTGTTGGAACTCTATTGAGGATATAGGCAGCAGTCATTAGAGCATCTCCCCAAAATGAAATTGGCAAGCTCGCATGGGCCAACATGGATCTAACCATGTCTAGCAACGTTCTATTCCTTCTCTCGGTGATTGACATCATTTCATGCTCATATTTGTATCTTATATCCATTATCTTACACCTAAGCAATGCTACGTGACGAGTTTTATGTTTAGTTTTCAGGAATAAAGAGGTTTGAAGAGAAGAGCCATGAAAGGACCCAAAAGCTGGGAAAAAGGACTGAATGGTGAGATCTAGGGACCAAGATGCAAGGGAGAAGGGCCTGAATGTAAGACAGAAGGACCTAAGAGCAAAACAGAATACTCCACACCATCATGGGGAGTATTTTACCAATTCTATTCAGGTCGGAGCTCCAACAAGTCGAGTAACCGCATCAAAGACCAACAATACCAGAAAACAAAGCCCACAACAAATTCCAACACGATCCGACAATTTTGGACCGCCAATTGGCGGTCTTGGACCGCTAATTGGCGGTCCATATTGCTCAGGATCCGTCGAAATTTCTCCTGGACTTGTATTAATGTTCGTTTAGGCTATTTTTGGTATTGGTTTAGTCCCACATCGGGGGATTGTCCCCGATTAGCTTTTTCCATGCTTATAAATAGAACTCTACACCTTCCATTGTAATTACCCATTGTTTGGTGGCATTCTCTCTACTAAGGAGTGAGCCTTGAAGCAATAACTCAAGGTGGAGAAGGATGCTACCTTCAATGTGAGTCATTGTTAATAAAAGTTTATTTGTTTCTTTTAATCTTGTTTTGTTATGTTGTTTGTTTTGTGTGGGTTGCTTTACTTTGTTTAATTTCTTGTTTAGTAATTTTAGTATCTTAGTTAAATGTTTTCTTTACTTAGTCTAATCAGTAGTGTAATGAGTAGTGAGTAGTTCCATCCCCATTTGGGGGGTGGAGAAATATGTGGTATAATTATGTAGTGTATTAAGTGTGTGTTATTTTTATCCATTGAGCTTTATATGATTTCCATAACCATCTAATGGGTCTCCACTCTTATCTTTGATATGCTAATGCTCTTGAATGAAGCTTAGCTTATGCTTTGATTAGTGGACCTATTTTATGGGGAATGATAAGGTTAGGATATGGATGAAGTTAATATTGGAAACACAATTTGTAATGTATGTGCTCTTGTTGCCTTTACCTTAGCTAATGTCTTGTATGTTTTAATGATGTAGTGAAATCTTAATTCATGTAGAGGCATAGTAGGGTATAGTCTTTATACTTGAGTTCATGTAGCTTCATTCCAATTATTGTCTTGTATGTTTTAATGATGTAGTCTTATCTTAATTCATGTAGAGGCAAAGTTGGATGTAGTTTTATGATTTCATGCACTACATGTTGTGAGGAGCTTAATGAACACACACACACTTCTTTATGTTCACATTATTTCTCTACCCCCTTTGGGGTTTAGTTTTATTGCTTATCTTCATTTCCTTTTGCATTCTAGTTTAGCATTGTAGTGTAGTTTAGTGTAACCAACATTTCTTCCCTTTCTTTACCTCTCGCCTTCGCACAAACCAAGTGTCGACACACCTCCCAGTGGACGACCCGTATTTGCCACCGCTTCAACGCGGCCGTGCACTTGCGGTTAATATAAAACGATCAATCAAGTTTTTGGCGCCGTTGCCGGGGAGGTGCTCTGTCCAGACCTTGGTTTGGACGATTCGAGGGGTTTTTAATTTTTTGTTTTTAGTTTTTCTTAGTTTCAGGGAACCACAAGGTCAAGGGGAGGCTACTGGAGAAGTTTGAGGACGCGACGACCTAAACAGACCGCCAATCAGCGGTGGAAGACCACCAATTGGCGGCCTGGTGAGCGTTGATTTCCTTGAAATTTTTGTTGGTAGTTATTCTTGAAATTTGTGTTATCTGGGAGCCCAATTTTGCATGCTTTGACCTCTGGTTTGCTCCCAGATCATTAATCACTCCCCCATTAATCAACTTGGACCATAAAACTCAAAGCAAAAGATTAGACTTCTTGCCATCTAGGTCATGCACCATTGGTAGACCTTGCATGCATTTGTCTTTTCTTTGCTTTACATTTTTGTCGTTGATTGCTGGCGTGAGGTACGTGCACCCACATCCCTCATTCATGCATGTTTATTTCATGCATTAGTTAGTAAGGTGGATCTTATAGTTGTGGGAGCGGACCCATCCTGTTCGGGCCGCGCAACCTTCTTGCATAGTTGTTCCCCCTGCTCGCGGGAACAACTATGAGCTGAAACCTCAGTATGTGAGCATGCTTCCAACCTTTACTGCCAATAGGGAGGATCCGTATATTTTTATACGCGAATTCGAGGAAGTATGCTCCATGTTCAAGCTTCAACAGCTTGACGAGGATTCTGTCCGGTTGAGGATGATTTCGTTCGCATTGAAGGATAATGCAAAGAAATGGATGTATAGCCTCCCGGCGAGCTCGATTCGGTCTTGGGATGACTTTGTGACCGTCTTTCTGAAGAGATTTTTCCCTCAAAGGAAAACTCAACAGATACGGCACCAGATACATCAAATGTATCAGACCGAGACCGAATCTTTTCATGGTTTCTTTGAGAGGTTCAAGGACCTTCTCCAGCAGTGCCCTCATCATGGATTTGAGTTATGGCAGCTGTGCCAAATTGTTTATGAGGGCATGAACTACAACACCCGCACATTGTTGGAGTCGATGTGTCAGGGTGACTTCCAAATGAAACCCATCGAGGAGGCATGGGATACTTTTGAATCCATGGCTGAACGTACCTTCGAGTGGGATACCATGAGAGTGCCACCAGCCGCCAGGTCTTCTGGTCGAGCTGGATCTTATCAAGTTGACTCATCGATCGCGTCTGAAGCGAAAATGGCTGCTCTCATGCGTAGGATAGAGAGTTTGGAGATGGACCGAGCTCCTGTAGCTCAGGTCGCTACTCCCGGGTGTACTAGGTGTGGACTGTCGGGACATGATGACTTGGAGTGCGCTTACTCTCGAAGGGATACTGAGCATGCAAATGCGATGTATCAACAAAGGCCCCGAAACGACCCGTACAGTCATTCCTATAACCCGGGATGGCGTAACCATCCTAACTTCTCTTGGGGGTCTAGTGGAGGCCACGGTCAGAGCTCGCATGCTCAACCTCAACCTCCACCTTATCAACCTCCACGCCCATCGGCGACCTACCAACCCCCACATCAAAGGTCGCAGCACCAAAATTACCAACATGCTCATGCCTCATCGTCGGGTTATTCCAACCAGACTCCACCACCCTAGCGGGTTGACCCTAAGGACCCTTCTTGTGATCCGACCTTTCAAGCGTTGCAAAGTACAGTCAAGGCTTTGGAAATGCAGGTTAGCCAGTTGGCTCATCAACTCCATGAACGCGAGAAAGGTCAGTTCCCGAGTCAACCTGAGGTGAATCCTCGGGGTACCCATTCTCAAGGAAGGACACCTTTACCTCATGCCACCTCTGAACCGACCCATCATATTAATGTGATTCACACTTTGAGGTCTGGTAAGGAGGTGGATAACCACATTGGGGTACCTTCTTTGTCATCACCATCTTTGAGGGAGCCAGATCCTGAGGCTCCCTCCACAAATACTTCCAGGAAGGAGCCAGATCTTGAGGTTCTTTCTACATTTCCTTCGACAAAGGGGCCGAACCCTGAGGTCCCCTTGTCTCCTCTTGTGTCGAAGGAACCAGATTCTGAGGTCCCCACTCATGTTTCTTTGGACCTAAATTCTGGGGTGCCTTCGCATCCTTATGCCCCTAAGGCGCCATTCCCTGAGCGCCTTAAAAAGAAATCCTCTGATCAGCATGACAAGATGCTTGGGATGTTTCGGCAGGTTAAGGTGAATATCCCTCTTTTGGAGGTGATTCAGCAAATGCCACCTTATGCCAAGGACCTCAAGGACTTATGCACTAAGAAGAGAAAAACTCATGTTCCCAAGAAAGCTTTTCTTGCGGCTAACGTGAGTTCCTTGTTGGCACAACCCATGCAAGTCAAGTACAAGGACCCTGGCTGTCCTACTATCTCTTGTGTGATTGGTGATGTGCCCATACACCGTGCCTTATTGGACCTTGGTGCATCTGTTAATCTTCTACCATATTCTGTCTACGTCCACCTCGGTCTTGGAGACCTCAAACAAACAAAGACCACTCTTCAATTGGCTGATAGGTCTATGAAGAAACCGAGGGGTGTGGTGGAAGATGTGCTGATCAAAGTGGGAGAGTTCATTTATCCAGTCGACTTCTTTGTCTTGGATACTGAACCTGTGCCAAACCCACTTGGACAAATTCCTGTCATTCTGGGGCGACCATTTCTTGCGACTTCCAATGCCTTGATCAATTGTCGCAATGGTCTGATGCGCTTGACTTATGGTAGTCAATGCGCTGATTTCAACATCTTCACCATTGGCAAGAAGCCAGGTGCCTTCAATGACCCTGTTAAGGTCAACCTTATCCAGGGTTTGGATGAGATTGAAGTTGAGGACACCTTCAAGTACTTCAGAGAATTGTTCGATGAAGATCCTGAAGGTGGTGAAGATGTTTCAACTGGGCTGGCACAAGAAGGTGCCTTATGTTTTGATCACGTGGCTTTTGAGCCACATTCCCCTGATCTTGTGGCCCTTGAGCCACATTCTTCTGATCATGTGGCCCTTGAGCCACTTCTTTTTGACCACGTGGCCCTTGAGCCACATCCTTTTGAGCACGTGGCTTTTGAGCCACAAGATACTATTTTTATGGCCTCTCGGCCACATGCTCTTCATTCTGTATCTGCTGAGGACCCCATGTGGGTTAAGATTCAACCACCTGATACCCTTATACTAGATAGAGGTTCACCTCTCGTTCATGCCTCCTCTTTTGCTAATTCTAAAGAGGCATCAACCGACCACAATGCTTATAAGGGTGTCAGGTGGTCGAGCAATTCTGTTGTGTATGTTGCGAGCCCATGCATGCGCATTTCTGGCTCGAGAGATGGTGGGTTCCCATTTGATGTCCCTTGACATATGAAGATGGAAGCCTATTGTTGTACATAGTTAAAAAAAAAAAGAAAAAAAAATACTCCTTCAGTGAGCATCGATTGTTGTGGGCCCCAACCCTTGAGTATTTGGGCCCCATTTCTTTCACGTATTTGTATCCCTTCTTTAGCATCTCACAGGTTTTGAGGGAAGTTGGGTTGTGTCCATCAACATAGCCATGAACTTCCTTGTGTACTTCACGTTGGTGAGATCTCTTCTGTTTCATGCATACATCCATGTAGTATTTTGCTCACATTCATTGAGGACAATGCATGAAGTAGGTGTGGGGGGGTGTTTTACGTGTGTACATAGTCGAGTTTTTTCTTTCGATTTTGTTTTCTTTTGTTTGCATTTAGGGTCATGTTAGTGTGCTGCATTTAATATCGATATATCTGCTTGCCATGATCCTTGGGTGACTTGTCTTCTTTTGCTTGCCTAGTGCTTCAAAATTTTCACATTTCTTTCAAAATCTTCATGTGTTTTCGAAAGAAAATGTTTTGTGGGTTTTGCGTGTGTTTAGCATGTGCAAAACCGTTGAGAGGCAAAGTAAAAAGAAAGCTCCCAAAATTGTCTTGAACTTGATGCATTAGGATATCTAGTACGTGGCTTTAGGATTTATCGAGTCGTTAGGATGCACCCCAGTTTTCCGTTGGGGGTGAGTAATCATAGGGTTTCAGTGCTCAAACATTCAAAGAAGTCCACCCTGAACCTAGTGAGTCAATAATTCGTGTTTGTTAATTTAGGAAGTTTGTTGTAGTCAAGGACCCTCTTAATCTTGTTGTGAGACATTAGTGTAGGGGTTTTGGTTCATGTGTAGATAAGAAATAAGTGAGTAGATGTTCTCTCTTCTCGCACGGCTCCTATCACTCGGGAAAGTAGGTCTGAGGGGACTTTGTGCCTGGTGCTTTCGAGTCATCTGACTTGGGATGCGCCGACCGAACTCCCGTTACACGGGTGGTAGGGATTGCCCTATGTGGAGATTTTGGGGAAAGGTGTACGTGATAGTGTAAGTCCTCATGGGCTATGATGCACGAAACCTGACCCTGGGAGAATGAAGCTCCAACTAATAAAAAAAATGTGTGAAAAGAAACAAAAAGAAAAAAAATGGTAATGCAAATAAAAACCTTAATGGACCTTACACTTTGTATCACTTGAGGATCTTGAGGTTGTCCATGTCTTTCACTTAATTCCTTATTTAACTAACACGAATGGTTCATTAAGTTAGGTGTGTGGACTAATTACCTATAAAGAGTCGGCCCGTAGGATTACCGCATTCCATGATCGACAAAATAAGTCCAACGAGTCGTGTAGCTAGATTGATTAATGCATCTTGTTCGGATTTTGTGGGTATATCCACTGAAAACCCTCAGGAGACAACACTCCTCCTCCTTGGCAACAAAGAGGTTTAACGGCTTGTTGCACGTGCTAAGTGCAACCGTGATTCCTACGAAAGTGAGTTAGGATTTCTTGTTTCTCGTTTGTTTTTCTCTTTCTTTGTTTTGCTCGAGACTAGCAAAAACTTAGGTGTGGGGGTATTTGATTGACATCATTTCATGCTCATATTTGTATCTTATATCCATTATCTTACACCTAAGCAATGCTACGTGACGAGTTTTATGTTTAGTTTTCAGGAATAAAGAGGTTTGAAGAGAAGAGCCATGAAAGGACCCAAAAGCTGGGAAAAAGGACTGAATGGTGAGATCTAGGGACCAAGATGCAAGGGAGAAGGACCTGAATGTAAGACAGAAGGACCTAAGAGCAAAACAGAATACTCCACACCATCATGGGGAGTATTTTACCAATTCTATTCGGGTCGGAGCTCCAACAAGTCGAGTAACTGCATCAAAGACCAACAATACCAGAAAACAAAGCCCACAACAAATTCCAACACGATCCGACAATTTTGGACCGCCAATTGGCGGTCTTGGACCGCTAATTGGCGGTCCATATTGCTCAGGATCCGTCGAAATTTCTCCTGGACTTGTATTAATGTTCGTTTAGGCTATTTTTGGTATTGGTTTAGTCCCACATCGGGGGATTGTCCCCGATTAGCTTTTTCCATGCTTATAAATAGAACTCTACACCTTCCATTGTAATTACCCATTGTTTGGTGGCATTCTCTCTACTAAGGAGTGAGCCTTGAAGCAATAACTCAAGGTGGAGAAGGATGCTACCTTCAATGTGAGTCATTGTTAATAAAAGTTTATTTGTTTCTTTTAATCTTGTTTTGTTATGTTGTTTGTTTTGTGTGGGTTGCTTTACTTTGTTTAATTTCTTGTTTAGTAATTTTAGTATCTTAGTTAAATGTTTTCTTTACTTAGTCTAATCAGTAGTGTAATGAGTAGTGAGTAGTTCCATCCCCATTTGGGGGGTGGAGAAATATGTGGTATAATTATGTAGTGTATTAAGTGTGTGTTATTTTTATCCATTGAGCTTTATATGATTTCCATAACCATCTAATGGGTCTCCACTCTTATCTTTGATATGCTAATGCTCTTGAATGAAGCTTAGCTTATGCTTTGATTAGTGGACCTATTTTATGGGGAATGATAAGGTTAGGATATGGATGAAGTTAATATTGGAAACACAATTTGTAATGTATGTGCTCTTGTTGCCTTTACCTTAGCTAATGTCTTGTATGTTTTAATGATGTAGTGAAATCTTAATTCATGTAGAGGCATAGTAGGGTATAGTCTTTATACTTGAGTTCATGTAGCTTCATTCCAATTATTGTCTTGTATGTTTTAATGATGTAGTCTTATCTTAATTCATGTAGAGGCAAAGTTGGATGTAGTTTTATGATTTCATGCACTACATGTTGTGAGGAGCTTAATGAACACACACACACTTCTTTATGTTCACATTATTTCTCTACCCCCTTTGGGGTTTAGTTTTATTGCTTATCTTCATTTCCTTTTGCATTCTAGTTTAGCATTGTAGTGTAGTTTAGTCTAACCAACATTTCTTCCCTTTCTTTACCTCTCGCCTTCGCACAAACCAAGTGTCGACACACCTCCCAGTGGACGACCCGTATTTGCCACCGCTTCAACGCGGCAGTGCACTTGCGGTTAAATATAAAACGATCAATCACTCGGCAACACCATTTTGCTGAGGAGTATAAGGCATAGTGAGTTGTCTAGATATCCCTTTTTCATCACATAACTCCTTGAACATTATGGAGAGATACTACCCACCTCTGTCCGTTCTGAGAGTTTTTATCTTATTATCCAATTGATTCTCTACCAAGCTCATAAATTTCTTAAAGCATTCTAGACTTGTGAGAAATAAGATAAATATGACCATATCTAGTGTAGTCATCAATAAATGTGATGAAGTAACTTTGTCCATGTCTAGTACGCACATTCAAAGGTCCACAAATATCCGAGTGAATTAGTTCTAAAGGAGAAGTAGCCCTAATGGCTTTTCCGAACGGTTTTCTAGTTGCCTTTCCAGCTAGACAAGATTCACAAGTTGGCAATTCAAATTTGGAGCATTCTCCTAATACCCCCTCATTTGCCAACTTGTTCATCCGGTCAACACCAATGTGACCTAGTCTCGCATGTCACATAACTGAATCATTATTGATGGAACTTTGACTCATAAAGGGACTAGTGTTATGATTCAAATCATAAATTGCGTCCAACACAATAAAACCGTCTGAAAGAAAGGCACGCCCATAATAAATGTTAGCAAGGTATAAACCCATATCGTTGTTCTCAAAAAGAACTTTAAAACCATGTCTCATCAAAACAACAACAGAAATAATATTTCGCCGTATAGCTGGTGCATACAACCCGTCGTGAAGAAATAGGATCCGACCACTTCGCAAAGCCACTTTGCATGTGCCAACTCCAAGAACTTCAATGCTAGTATTGTTCGCCATGTTTATTTGCCTCCCACTTGGAACACGACGATATTCCACGAAGGCAGAACGATCCTTTGTTACGTGGTCCGTGGCACCTGAATCCACAATCCACAAAGGAGAGTGATTAGTGAGCATCATAGAACTAGTCACGTTACAATTCAAGGGATCACACACAGTAATTACCTTTTGCTCAGTGCACTCACGAGCAAAATGTCCAGTCTTTCGGCAATTAAAACAAGTCACATTAGACTTTTCTTTCCCACCTCTGGATCCTCGAGGTCGTTTCTTTCCAACTTTGTTTTCTATTTTGTTTTTATTTGCACCCTTCCTGCCTTTAAAACCTTGAGCTCTATCTCTTTTGCGCTTAAAAGCTGCACTTCTCCGAGGAGCTCCAGCTTCAGCAGCAAACACTTCAGTTAGAGGGGCTTCCGCAAGCATGCGGTCCTCCTCCAGCTCTAGGTGTTTTTGCGACCTGGTCAAATGTCCTGATGTCATCAGCATGAGTCAGATGGACCATCATATGCTCCCAACTCTTCGAAGGCAATGATCTGATGAGAGCAGACACTTGCTCCTCATCGGTCATAGCACGACCGACAGCGCAGAGCTCGCTTATCATGTTTGACATTGCGGTAATATGCTGCCTCATTGTGTGACCTTGGCGCATTTTATACCCATTAAACATGAGCCCAAGCTGGCGGGCCCTTGTGACGGAGGTCACTCCATACTGAAACTTCACAACTTCCCACAAAGCCTTTGCAGTTCGCAATTTTTGGAACCGCAGTAACAGATCATCTCGCATCGAACTCAGAATTGTAATGCGAGCAATACGGTCTTTCTTTTTCCATGCATTATAAATATCCATATTTCTGCGATGCTGCGCAGTGTTGAGACATAGTTTGGGTTATATTTTCTAACATGTCCTGATCCTCTAAGAGATACTCAATTTTAAGATGCCCAGATCGTAATTTCTTTCATTGAGTTTATCTCCTCGAGTCAGATCAGCGACATTGTTTTTGGAAGCAGCCATAAAAATCTAGGACAAAAAACCACATAGCGATACATGAGTTCTAGCATAAAATACAACGAGCCGCAATAGTCATAAAAAAATAAACTAACTTAATAACTATAGCATTCAGACTAAAGGAAAACATAAAGCGTTCGATCAAATCCTCATGCAATAGTTAATAAAGCTATTTTACCAATTCATATATTGCGCTCCATCATGATTTAATAATGCTAAAAAAACGTATAAATCATGGCAAATCAGCTACAAATAAATAATTATCCGTTCCGGTTGCAAGGTGGTTTACGCAAAACACTTCTACCTTGCAACTCCCACTAGGCATGCAAGTTCCAAAAAAACGTTCCTTTCAGAACATTCCAATCAAGATCACACAGAAATTAATTGCTACATTACTTCCATATCGAGCTAAGGATCCCCCGTAGGGATTTAGCACTGTAGATGGGAACCTGCATAAGCCTTATAGCAATAATATTGCAATAATAAAAATACAGGAGCCCCTCGTCTCCCTAGGGCAATAAACAGTCCACAGTCCATAATTATAACAGTCCATAAATATTACAGCCCATTGCGATATCTATTGGAAATGGAAATGAATGAATGAAATTACGCTCAACTCTCAATAAGACAGCAAAAATAAATCAACATCCATTCACACCATTCATACCATACAAGCGCAATCTTTCCATACGTTAGCACAATTACACGTATGAATAAAGTGTACACCACTTCCAAATAAGAAGGAAGTAATATATAAGGAAACAACACATATATGGAGCATAAGAAAAACGTATATGGAAATACCAATCAATCTCCATAATAGTTTCTCAAAACAGAAATTTTCTTTTCTTTCCCCAATCAACATAATCATGTGAGCGTAAAAATTATCCTACTCGCATTAGGAAAGAAAAATCCCGAAAATTCTTGAATGAGATCAGCACATGTATGTGGATTTAATCATAAAGGAAATATTTCAAATGAAATGCATGTTATCATTCCAAAAATTCCGAAATTTCTTAAATGAGATCAACACAAATATGTGCATCAAAGGAAAGCATTCGAAAAATACTTTTAAGGCAACAAAACTCCAGCCCATAATTTGCTCTAAACAATTTCAGAATTTGCCAATCTTTCCTTAATCATTATAAGCATGCAATCAACAATAATTATGTTACTTGTATTGGAAAGAAAAAAAATCGAAATTTTCAAGAGAACAGTAAGCATATATGCGCATTTTTCAGTAAGGAAACCAATCAATCACATGCATGTTAATGCTCCAAAAACAGTCATATTCGAAATTCTTTGGAGCAACAAGGAAACACAATTATCATGCATATGCATATGGCAATAAACATCTACTCTAGATGCATGCTCATATTGAAAAATGATAAATAAACAAGCATATACACGAAATTCCAGCAAACATGAGATATAGTCATGCATGTTCAAGAATCAGAGATAACAACATTTGATCCATCCATGCAATCCGACATGCATGATGATATACAAATGACATACAAACATTATCATCTAATTCTAGCATGAAAAAATATCAGAGAATTAAACTACGGATTATCATATAAAACATGCGCAAAAACAGAAGATCATCATGATAGGGTTAACACAGATTTCATGTATACATGCTCAAAGATTAGAATAAATAATATCTAACCCTAATTCGGAAAAATCAGGAAAAATAGACATCAGATTTCATGTATACATGTGCATGATTTAGAAGAATCAACATGGAAAATAACTTCTGATTTTATCTAATACATGCACAAAGAATAGAGGTAACAACACAGAAAAAACATAATTTTGGTCACATCTATGTATGTGCAATGATAGGAGAGCAACAAATCATATTGGCTCGAAATAAAATCAGGAAAAATCCATCTTAAAGCATGTATATGCGCACGAATGGAGGAGCACAATGTAACCCTAGATGCATGCTCTAATGAACCAAAACATGTGCATCATGTAAATAAGCAATGCTTATTTTTCTGTTATCTTTCTTTCTCCAAAAAACATAACCACCGAATTTTCATCTCAAATCAGATTATCATGAAACAAAAATTCGTGAAGCATGGTGAGGATTCGATGGTAATCGAGATGGCTCTGGTACCAATGTTAGCAAACAACGATTCTACAGGTTCAGGAGTACCTTTCTTGGAGAGAACATGTGGCAGCGGAAGGAAGATCGGAGGTCAACTTACGGAATCCTTTTCACCGGTCGGTCTCCTACTCTATTAGAGAAGGAGCGCGAGTCCACAACCCAAGAGTCCACAGAACGAGCTTCGTGGAGGTGGTGGGACGAAATGTGAGAGAGAGAAGGTGGCGGCTAGGGTGGGTGGAGGCTAGGGTTTGCACACTTGTTCTTCCATCCAATGGGAAGCTCCCTTCCTTATATAGATGGATCCACCCTAAACCCTTAAATGTGTAGTCCAATAAGGACGCGCCATGTGTCAGTGCTTTGGGCAAATATCTTATTAATCCTAGATTAATCCAATAGAAAGAGGATAGGAGAGAGAGATAAGAATCTGGAGAAGGAGAGAGGGAAATGTAGAAGAGGAGAGGGAGAGGAGGAGATAGAGAAGGGAAGGTGAGAGAAAAAAGGAGAGGGAGATAAGGAGAAGAGAGGGGGAACTAGATGAGATGAATGGATAAGAGGGGAGAGAGAGAAGAGGAGGGAGAAGGAGAGGAGAGGAAGAGAGGGGAGGGGAGAGAGAAGGAGAAGAGAGAAGGAACGAGAGGAGACGGAGGAGATAGCGGAGAAGGAGGGAGAAGGAGAGAGAGAGCGGGAGGGAGAGAGAAGGAGAGGACGATAGGAGAGGAGAGAGAGTAGAGGGAAGAGAAGAGGATAGGTGGGAGAAGGAGAGAGTGGGTGAGGAGAGGGGAGAAGAGGGAGAAGGGGAGAGGAGAAGGGAGAGAGAGGAAGAGAACGAGAAGAGGAGCGAAGAAGTGAAAGAGGAGATAGAGGGAGAAGGAGTCCCCCCTAATTCTCATCTTCCATCTCCTCCACTCCTTCCCTTCTCTTTATGCTCTCTCTTCTTCTCCTTCTCTCCCTCTCGCTCCTCTATTCCTTCTCTCCTTACCTTACAAGGAGACATGGAGAGGGTAAGGGGGAGATAGAGAACGAGAAGAGGGAAGAAGAGAGAGGGGAAAAGAGGGAAGGGAGAGAAGAAGAGGTATGGAAGAAGGAGAGAGGAGATAAAGAAGGGACAGTCGAGGAGAGGTAGAGAAGGAGAGGGAGAGAGAAGAGGAAGAGAGGAGGATTGGGAGAGAGAGAAGGAAAGAGAGACAAGGAGAGAGGGAACGAGAGAGAAGGAGAAGAGAATGAGAATAAAAGGGAGAATGAGAAAAGGAGAAGCGAGAGAATGTGAGAAGAGGAGAGAGAGGGAAAAGAGGGGGAGGACAGAAAGAAGGTGAGGGGGAGAACAAGTAGAGGAAGAGAAGGAGAAGAGGGAGGAGGAGGAGGAGAGTGGTAGAGAAGAGGAGAAGTGGGAACAAAGAGGGAAAGGGAGAGAGAAGAGAGATGGAGAACGAGAGATAGAGAAAGGAGAGAGAAGGAGAGTGGAGAAAGGAGGACAAGAAGAGCAGAGAGGTGAGAAGGAAGCGGGAGAGAGAAGGATAGTAGGGAAGAGCAGAGAGGGAGAGAGAAGGGAGAGAGAGAGAAAAAGATAGGGAGGAGAGAGAAGTTGGGAGAGAGAAGGGAGAGAGAGAAAAGGAGAGGGAGGAGAGAGAAGTAGGGAGAGAGAGCGAGAGAAGGAGGAAGGGAAAGAGGAGCATAGAGAAGGATAAAAGGGGAGAGAAGAAGAAGAAGAGAGAAGGATAAGGAGAGAAGAAGGGGAGCAGGATAAGAGGGAGATAGAGATGAGGCGAGGGAGATGAGAGAAAGAGAAGAGGGAAGAGCTGTAGAGAAGGAGAGGGGTAGAACGAGAGAGAAGGGAGAGAATGGGACGAGGAGAGAGGAAGGAGTGGGAGAAAACGAGAAGCGAGAGAAGGGAGAGAAGAAGAGGGAGAAGGAGAGATGAGAGAGAGAGATAAAGAGAGTGGGATAAGGAGAAGAGGGACAAGGAGAGAGGGAGAGAAGGAAGAGAGAGAAAGTGATAGAGACGGTGAGAGAAATGATAAGGGAGAGAGGTGGAGAAGGATAAGGAGAATGAGTGGACAGAGAATAGGGAAGATGGGAAGTGAGTTGAAGAAGAGGGGGAGAGAAGGAGAAGAGAGAGGGGTAGACAACATAGGAGAAGAGAGAAGGGAGCGAGAGAGAGAAGGATAGAGGTAGAGAAGAGAGAATAGGGATAAGGATAAGGAGAGAAAAGAGAAGGAGAATAGAAAAGAGGAGGTAGAGAGAGAGAATAGACATGAGGGAGAGAGAGCGAGAGAAGGAGGAGGAGGAGAAGGAGGGAGTGGAGGAGAGGGATAAGAGAGAAGAGGAGAAAGAAGAGAGGAAAGAGGATAGGAGAGAGAGATAAGAATATGGAGAAGGAGAGAGGGAAATTGAGAAGAGGAAAGGGAGAGGAGGAGATAGAGATGGTAAGATGAGAGAAAAAAAGGAGAGGGAGATAAGGAGAAGAGGGGGGAACTAGAGGAGTTGAAGGGATAAGAGGGGAGAGAGAAAAGAGGAGGGAGAAGGAGAGGAGAAGAAAAGAGGGGCGGGAGGGGAGAGAGAAGGAGAAGAGAGAGGGAACGAGAGGCGATGGAGGAGATAGCGGAGAAGGAGGGAGAAGGAGAGAGAGAGCAGGAGGGAGAGAGAAGGAGAGGACGAGAGGGGAGGAGAGAGAGGGAGAAGAGGGGAGAGAGAGAAGAGGAAGGAGATAGGTGGAACAAGAGAGGAGGTGAGATGGAGCAAGAGAATGAGAGGTGGATAGAGAAGGAAAGGAGGAGAAGAGGGAAGGGGAAGGGAACATGATAGAGAATGGACAGTGGAGATAGAGAAGGAGAGAGAAGGAGAAAAAGTCATGAGAGGAGTGAGGAAATGAGAGAGGAGGAGAGGGATATGGAGAAAGAGAAGGGGAGAGGAGGAGTGAAGAGAGAGAAGGGAGGGAGAGAGAGAAAGGAGAGTAGAGGGAAGAGAAGAGGATAGGTGGGAGAAGGAGAGAGTGGGTAAGGAGAGGGGAGAAGAGGGAGAAGGGGAGAGGAAAAGGGAGAGAGAGGGAGAGAACGAGAAGAGGAGAGAAGAAGGGAAATAGGAGATAGAGGGAGAAGGAGTCCCCCCTCATTCTTATCTTCCCTCTCCTCCTCTCCTTCCCTTCTCTTTATTCTCTCCCTTCTTCTCCTTCTCTCCCTCTCGCTCCTCTATTCCTTCTCTCTTTACGTTACAAGGAGAGATGGAGAGGGTAAAGGGGAGATAGAGAACGAGAAGAGGGAAGAAGAGAGAGGGGAAAAGAGGGAAGGGAGAGAAGAAGAGGTATGGAAGAAGGAGAGAGGAGATAAAGAATGGAGAGTGGAGGAGAGGTAGAGAAGGAGAGGGAGAGAGGGAGAGAGTGAGCGAGCGAGAGAAGGAGAAGGGAAAGAGGAGCATAGAGAAGGACAAAAGGGGGAGAGAGAAGAAGAAGAGAGAAGGATAAGGAGAGAAGAAGGGGAGCGGGATAAGAGTGAGATAGAGATGAGGCGAGGGAGATGAGAGAAAGAGAAGAGGGAAGAGTGAGAGATAAGGAGGGCGGTAGAGAAGGAGAGGGGTAGAACGAGAGAGAAGGGAGAGAATGGGACAAGGAGAGAGGAAGGAGTGGGAGAAAAAGAGAAGCGAGAGAAGGGAGAGAAGAAGAGGGAGAAGGAGAGAGAGGAGAAAGAGAGATAAAGAGAGTGGGATAAGGAGAAGAGGGACAAGGAGAGAGGGAGAGAAGGAAGAGAGAGAACGTGATAGAGACGGTGAGAGAAATGATAAGGGAGAGAGGTGGAGAAGGATAAGGAGAATGAGTGGGCAGAGAAGAGGGAAGATGGGAAGAGAGTTGAAGAAGAGGGGGAGAGAAGGAGAAGAGAGAGGGGTAGACAACATAGGAGAATAGAGAAGGGAGAGAGAGAGAAGGATAGAGGAAGAGAAGAGAGAACAGGGATAAGGATAAGGAGAGAAGAGAGAGGGAGAATAGAAAAGAGGAGGTAGAGAGATAGAGAGAAGAGACAGGGGGGAGATAGAGTGAGAGAAGGAGGAGGAGGAGAAGGTGGGAGTGGAGGAGAGGGATAAGAGGGAGAGAGAAGAGGAGAAAGAAGAGAGGAAAGGGGATTGGAGAGAGAGATAAGAATATGGAGAAGGAGAGAGGGAAATGGGGAAGAGGAGAGGGAGAGGAGGAGATAGAGAAGGGAATGTGAGAGAAAAAAGGAGAGGGAGAGAGGGAGAAGAGAGGGGGAACTAGAGGAGATGAAGGGATAAGAGGGGAGAGAGAGAGAAGAGGAGGGAGAAGGAGAGGAGAGGAAGAGAGGGGAGGGGAGAGAGAAGGAGAAGAGAGAGGGAACGAGAGGAGACGGAGGAGATAGCAGGGAAGGTGGGAGAAGGATAGAGAGAGCGGGAGGGAGAGAGAAGGAGATGACGAGAGGGGAGGAGAGAGAGGGAGAAGAGGGGAAAGAGAGAAGAGGAAGGAGAGAGGGGGAACAAGAGAGGAGGTGAGAGGGAGCAAGAGAATGAGAGGTGGATAAAGAAGGAAATGAGGAGAAGAGGGAAGGGGAAGGGAACGAGATAGAGAATGGAGAGTGGAGATAGAGAAGGAGAGAGAGAAGGAGAAAAAGTCATGAGAGGAGAGAGGAAATGAGAGAGGAGGAGAGGGATATGGAGAAAGAGAAGGGGAGAGGAGGAGTGAAGAGAGAGAGGGAGGGAGAGAGAGAAAGGAGAGTAGAGGGAAGAGAAGAGGATAGGTGGGAGAAGGAGAGAGTGGGTAAGGAGAGGGGAGAAGAGGGAGAAGGGGAGAGGAAAAGGGAGAGAGAGGGAGAGAACGAGAAGAGGAGAGAAGAAGGGAAATAGGAGATAGAGGGAGAAGGAGTCCCCCCTCATTCTCATCTTCCCTCTCCTCCTCTCCTTCCCTTCTCTTTATTCTCTCTCTTCTTCTCCTTCTCTCCCTCTCGCTCCTCTATTCCTTCTCTCTTTACCTTACAAGGAGAGATGGAGAGGGTAAAGGGGGAGATAGAGAACGAGAAGAGGGAAGAAGAGAGAGGGGAAAAGAGGGAAGGTAGAGAAGAAGAGGTATGGATGGAGAGAGGAGATAAAGAAGGGAGAGTGGAGGAGAGGTAGAGAAGGAGAGGGAGAGAGGGAGAGAGTGAGCGAGCGAGAGAAGGAGAAGGGAAAGAGGAGCATAGAGAAGGACAAAAGGGGAGAGAGAAGAAGAAGAGAGATGGATAAGGAGAGAAGAAGGGGAGCGTGATAAGAGTGAGATAGAGATGAGGCGAGGGAGATGAGAGAAAGAGAAGAGGGAAGAGTGAGAGATAAGGAGGGCGGTAGAGAAGGAGAGGGGTAGAACGAGAGAGAAGGGAGAGAATGGGACGAGGAGAGAGGAAGGAGTGGGAGAAAAAGAGAAGCGAGAGAAGGGAGAGAAGAAGAGGGATAAGGAGAGAGAGGAGAAAGAGAGATAATGAGAGTGGGATAAGGAGAAGAGGGACAAGGAGAGAGGGAGAGAAGGAAGAGAGAGAACGTGATAGAGACGGTGAGAGAAATGATAAGGGAGAGAGCTGGAGAAAAATAAGGAGAATGAGTGGGCAGAGAAGAGGGAAGATGGGAAGAGAGTTGAAGAAGAGGGGGAGAGAAGGAGAAGTGAGAGGGGTAGACAACATAGGAGAAGAGAGAAGGGAGAGAGAGAAGGATAGAGGAAGAGAAGAGAGAACAGGGATAAGGATAAGGAGAGAAGAGAGAGGGAGAATAGAAAAGAGAAGGTAGAGAGAGAGAGAAGAGACAGGAGGGAGATAGAGTGAGAGAAGGTGGAGGAGGAGAAGGTGGGAGTGGAGGAGAGGGATAAGAGGGAGAGAGAAGAGGAGAAAGAAGAAAGGAATGAGAGGTGGATAAAGAAGGAAAGGATGAGAAGAGGGAAGGGGAAGGGAACGAGATAAAGAATGGAGAGTGGAGATAGAGAAGGAGAGAGAGAAGGAGAAAAAGTCATGAGAGGAGAGAGGAAATGAGAGAGGAGGAGAGGGATATGGAGAAAGAGAAGGGGAGAGGAGGAGTGAAGAGAGAGAAGGGAAGGGGAGAGAGAAAGGAGAGTAGAGGGAAGAGAAGAGGATAGGTGGGAGAAGGAGAGAGTGGGTAAGGAGAGGGGAGAAGAGGGAGAAGTGGAGAGGAAAAGGGAGAGAGAGGGAGAGAACGAGAAGAGGAGAGAAGAAGGGAAATAGGAGATAGAGGGAGAAGGAGTCCCCCCTCATTCTCATCTTCCCTCTCCTCCTCTCCTTCCCTTCTCTTTATTCTCTCTCTTCTTCTCCATCTCCCTCTCGCTCCTCTATTCCTTCTCTCTTTACCTTACAAGGAGAGATGGAGAGGGTAAAGGGGAGATAGAGAATGAGAAGAGGGAAGAAGAGAGAGGGGAAAAGAGGGAAGGGAGAGAAGAAGAGGTATGGAAGAAGGAGAGAGGAGATAAAGAAGGGAGAGTGGAGGAGAGGTAGAGAAGGAGAGGGAGAGAGAAGAGGAAGAGAGGAGGATTGGGAGATAGAGAAGGAAAGAGAGATAAGGAGAGAGGGAACGAGAGAGAAGGAGAAGAGAAAGAGGATAAGAGGGTGAATGAGGAAAGGAGAAGCGAGAGAATGTGAGAAGAGGAGATAGAGGAATAAGAGGGGGAGGACAGAAAGAAGGTGAGGGGGAGAACACGTAGAGGAAGAGAAGGAGAAGAGGGAGGAGGAGAGTGGTAGAGAAGAGGAGAAGTGGGAAGAGAGAGGGAAACGGAGAGAGAAGAGAGATGGAGAACGAGAGATAGAGAAGGGAGAGAGAAGGAGAGTGGAGAAAAGAGGACAAGAAGAGCAGAGAGAGGAGAAGGAAGCGGGAGAGAGAAGGAGAGTAGGGAAGAGGAGAGAGGGAGAGAGAAGGGAGAGAGAGAAAAGGAGAGGGAGGAGAGAGAAGTAGGGAGAGAGAGCGAGAGAAGGAGGAAGGAGTGGAGAAGAGGACATGAGGAAGATAGAAAATGAAGGAGAAGGGCGGAGAGGGGAGGGAGAGAAGAAGGGGGAGAGGGAACGAGAGAGGTAGAGAAGAGAGGGAAGGAGAGAGGGAAGGAGGAGAGAAGAGGGAGGGAGGGGGAGAGGGAAGTAGTAGGGAGAGGGAGAAGGGAGAAAAAGGGCGAGGGAGAAGAGAGAGAGGGTTTGAAGAAGGAGAGAGAGTGGGAGAGAGCTTGCGAGAGAAGGAGAAGGGAAAGAGGAGCATAGAGAATGATAAAAGGGGGAGAGAGAAGAAGAAGAAGAGAGAAGGATAAGGAGAGAATAAGGGGAGCGGGATAAGAGGGAGATAGAGATGAGGCGAGGGAGATGAGAGAAAGAGAAGAGGGAAGAGTGAGAGAGAAGGAGAGCGGCAGAGAAGGAGAGGGGTAGAATGAGAGAGAAGGAAGAGAATGGGACGAGGAGAGAGGAAGGAGTGGGAGAAAAAGCGAAGCGAGAGAAGGGAGAGAAGAAGAGGGAGAAGAAGAGGGAGAAGGAGAGAGGAGAGAGAGAGATAAAGAGAGTGGTGATGAGAATTAAATTTATACCGCAAGTGCACGACGTCAATGAAGACGTGGCAAGTATGGGTCGAACACAAGGAGGGATAGATTTGTTATTAGTGTGATTTTGATTGGGGGAAAGAATGAGAGAAAAATAATTGGGTTTTGAGCTTTTTGGGTTTTAATTATCTAAAGCAAGAAACAAGAACAATTAAAAATAAAACAAGAATAAAGATGGTGAATTCCGTTGGGTGGAGGTTTTAGACATAGGATTTAGATTAGAGAATTCAGAAACTTATAATAAATCATGTTAGTTATGAAGCATTACATGATAAATGATTTAACATAAACTCAAGTAATCAAAATATACTAATCACGAACTTAAAATAATAACATTTATTCTCTTCTCTTCACCCTAAATCCGTCACCTCCACCCTTTGGAAAGAGTTAGAAACTCATGGAGGGAGGAAGAAGGGGTCCTAGAGGAATTACAAAAGAAAACATAAAAATACAAGAAATAAAAGACAGAATTTTATTACTCCAAAGAAAAGACTACAAATAAAAACAACAACTAAAAACTAGGTCTAAGGTGAAGGATCTTTCTAACATCATTCTCGGAGCTATTTATAGTTGGTACAAGAGACCTAAGTATAGAATTGGAGAGTACACGTGTCCAGACACGACTGGACAAAATTGGAGCACACGGATCGCTAAGGGGGCAGCGTTTCCGCCGCACAATGCATGTAATATGCGGCGATTTCGCCGCACAATCTCCTCTGATTTAATCCGGATTTTTGCTGTGTGTTTATGGTATGATTTGATCCTCCTTTGCGCGTCTGGATTGATTCTTTCCATTCTTTTGAGCTCCAGATTAATTCCTTCATATATTTGGAGATCCATATTGATTTTTCTTTAGATTTTCTCCAAGATAATAAAAGCTACTCGTGATTTGCAATTAGGTCCTTGTCTTTTTGCAATTAAGTCCCCGACTACTTTTGTGCTCAAGTCCTTGTTCTTTTTGTAATTAGGTCTTGAATGCTTTTATGCTTGGATACATTTCCATTTGAAACCCGATAATCTTGAGCTTGGTCTTTGTGATAGAAATGAGTCTTTTGCACGCGTTTATGCTCGGGATGTCGGTAAATTGCATTCAGGTCCCTGTATTCTGTAAATAAGTCTAAACACATACCTTAGTAGCATTTATTGATGTAAAAGTAATCTAAATGAAAGACATATGATGCAATGTATGCAATGCATCAAATACCCCCACACCTAGATTTTGCTAGTCCCTAGCAAAACAGAATATAAGAAAAATGAAAACAGGGAAATCCTAACTCATTTTCGTAGGAATCACGGTTGCACTTAGCATGTGCAACAAGCCTTTAAACCTCCAAGTTTCCTTAGAGGACAAGTTTTGTCTCGTGAGGATTTTCAGTTGACACACCCACAAAGTCTTAATTCAACATTCCATTAACAACTTTCAATATCCCCACCTCAACCTTTACAGATACTTAGAAGTCTTGCATGCTCATTATATAAATCTAACTCATTAAAAATATGACTTGGTCTTTATTCCTCCAACATTCACACCACTAACCCTTCTACACATGTTTATCACTTAAATTATTTTGCACGCCTCCTCTGGTGGTGAAGTATCATTCGGATCAACCATGGCATGGATCATTCTTTTAGCTTTGGGCCTTGAGTATTATTATTTTTTTTTCTTTTCTTCCGTGATTCAACACATTTGCTTTTTGACACTTTTACCCTTTTTGCATTCGTGTAGCGAGTTTGGTCAATAATCCCGAGCTGGTAGACTCAAGTTACCGGGTTTCAAGATACCCCTACGGACCAGTGACTCAAAGGCTTGGGCTTTTGTAATCATTTTGCAGAATGTGCTTTCCTCACTTTATTCCTTTATTTTTAATTTTATTTTCCACAAGGCTTAATTGCTATTAGACGTCCACACTTCCCGGTATATTTTCCTCAACCTCTGCTTTTTATCAACCACTTCAAAGATTTGATTCATCCAATTTAATTGCATACATATCTTAAAGGGCAATGGGTTATTTCTTTGGAACTTAAATTTATGTCATAATTTCTACAAGCAGAACTATATAATAAGGAAAAAAACTCAATGCAATTTGTACACGGGTTTTGGCAGTTTAATCTTAAGCTATGTCATGAAACATTGATTTAATTTTTTTATATAAAAGACAAATATATAGATAAATATATACATAAACACCCCCCCACACCTAAATCATGCATTGTCCTCAATGTATGCAAATATAAAGCCCATGCACTTATTACCTTGGTGAACTGCGGTGGAAGGATAGAATTTGCTCAAAGTCAATCATAGTCAGAACTGGATTGAAGACACCATATTGGTGTATGTATCCAGTTGAATTGTTCCCCATGTTGCAATGAGATTCCTGAGTCACAGGTTCCACACCCCTCACATAAATTGGTTCTCTTATTTGCTCGAGTGATGGTGGGTGTGTCGAAGAATTACTCCCCTTTTTGTTACTTCCTTTTTGATTTTGTAATGATTTATTTGATTCAGAAATCTGATAGATACGTGCTCTCATCACAACATCACTTTGATTGCATATTATTTCTGGCTCACTATCAACATGAAAGTTATTAAATTCAGCTTTTAAGTTCCCGAAAGATAATTGCATGAGCCCATTTTGACAGTTTATCAATGCTTCAGAAGTGGCTAAAAAGGGTCTGCCTAGAATTACAGGGATTTGTCGATTAGGATTTACAACAAGTGCGGTATCTAGTATGACAAAATCCACTGGGTAAATGAAGTCATCAATCTTGATCAAAACATCCTCTACTATACCTCTTGGTTTCTTAATAGAGCAATCAGCAAATTGAAGGGTTGTCTTAGAGGGTTTTAGTGGACCAAGGTTCATTTGCTCATAGACAGAGTACGGGAGTAGGTTAACACTAGCACCAAGGTCTAGAAGGGCTTTGTTGATATAAGTATCTCCTGTTGCACAAGAAATTGTGGGACACCCAGGATCCTTATATTTTATAGGAGATGTGTTGGACAAAATAGAACTTATGTTTGCAGTTAAGAATGCCTTCTTTGGTATGTTCGTTTTTCGCTTTTTAGTGCACAGATCTTTCAAGAATTTAGCATAAGCAGGTATTTGTTTAATCATGTCTAAGAGTGGAATGTTCACCTTAACTTGCTTAAATACTTCCAAGATTTTCTCTATTTGTGCACTTGAGTTCTTTTTGAGTCTATTGGGGAATGTGGCTTTAGGAACATAGACTCGCTCAGGTTCAGGTTGAGCTATGGGTTCAGGTTGAGTAGGTGGGTTGGGCGTTTCAGATTGGACGTCGGGTTCAATGGTTAGGTCATATGTGGTAGCTTGATGGCTAGATTGATTAGACGTTCTAGGATTTACCACATTGTTATCAACTTGTCTTCCGGACCGTAATGATACTACAACATTTATTTGTTGGAACGGTCCTTCCTCATTAACCATTTGAACCGGTCTAGGGTTGTTATTTCCTGAAGGTGCTTGATAGGATTGATATGAATTATTAGATCTTGGGTTCACCTCAGGTTGACTTGGAAACCGACCATTTTATCTTTCACCTACTATTTGTGCTAGTTGGCTGACTTGTGTCTCTAGCCTTTGGAAGGTCTGGTTGGTTGTTTGTATAAAGGTTTTCATCAAATTTTCCAAGCTTGTCAACCTAACCTCATGATCGTTATTGTTACTAAACCTAGATGATGTATTATTTTGGTTATACCGGTTTGGTTGTTGTTTAGGAGGTTGACCTTGTTGGCTTGATGAGAAATTGGAATTATTACGCCAACCCAAGTTATAGGTTGATGCGTATGGGTCATTTCTAGCATGGTTATACATGGCATTAACTTGTTCCCAGTCCGCACAATCCTCCATTACATGACTAGTCTGACCACATCTAGAGCAAGGGATAGCCGAGGCTTGATTCACTCGGGTTTGGGTTTGTAGCTCTAAACTTTCCATTCTGCGCATAAGGGTAGCTAGTTTTGCTTCAGCCGCTATGTTGGCATCTACAGCTAAGACATCTGGTTTGGGTTGACTTGCTATTCTAGATCCAATACTCGGGTTAAACGGGGTTCTAGCATTGTCCCATTGCATACTGTTTTCAGCTAAATCCTCAAGAAAAGTCCAGGCATCATTTTCATTTTTCGACATAAAATTCCCTTGGCTTACGGATTCTACCATAACCCTAGATGTGGGTGTCAATCCCTCATAAATAATTTGGCATAATTGCCATCTTGGAATTCCATGATGAGGGCATTGGGTCAGTACACTCTTAAATCTTTCTAGATAGGAATAGAACGGCTCGCTCTCTGACTGAACGAATGCAACAATTTCATTCCTAATCCTCATAGTCTTATGGTTGGGGAAATATTTTTTCAGGAATACTTGAACAAATTCAGCCCAACTCCTAATAGATCTTTCGGCAAGACTATATAGCCATTTCTTAGCGTCGTCCTTCAGTGCTAGAGGCACGAATTTCAGACGCACTGCCTCCTCAGGGATATGCTGGTATTGCATAAGAGAGCAAATTTCCTCAAATTCTCTAAGGAAGAGATATGGGTCTTCCCTAGAGGTGAACTTAGGCAACATACTCATGTATTGTGCCTTAAGTTCGAAGTCGCGACCCGGTATGGTGGGCATAACGATGCACGATGGCTGAGCAGCCATCGCTGGATAGCATCGATCCCTCAGAGTTATAGGTTGCACAACAGGTGGGTCCACTACGTTCTCACCCATTGGATCCGGGTGAGGTGGTGCAGCAGATGGATTGGGGCTAAGCTCTAGACTGGAATCTAGATGAACTCGTGAGAGTCGATTACTCAAGTCCCGAATCCAAATCTGAGTGCACCGGGTTGAATCAATTTTTGAGTTCAAATTCGAAATTTAAATTCCAAATTTAATTTCAAGAATTAATTACAATATTTTTTTTTCGTTTTTTTTATATATTGTTTTATGTTTTTTTTAAAAGGGAAACAAACAATAGAATGGGGAAAGATGAGAAAGGAATCCTAATCTACAGAATTGAGGTGAGAAGAGAAAGAAGACTCAGATGAGAAGGGAAACTTAACTCTAAAGATAGAAAAGAGGGTTGGTCAGAAAATTCCTAAGAAAGCACGGGTCAAACAATCCTAGACCTAGTGTCTCTTAGATCTAGACGACTCCTAACTGGTTGAGTCGAATTGATTTGCTTGATTCACCTCTCTCACTAATCAAACGAACTTGGCCAGGTAGTGTATAGCTAGTGGGGGCGCTTCCGACAGAGTCGGTGCCAATTAGACAACCACTTCGCTTGGAAGACTCACGTCAACACAAAAACACTTCCTAGACACCAAATTAAATTCGATCAGCTTGAAGTCATAGCAAGTCAAACCAATCTTCTCCTTAATTGAGTCCGGGTCCTTAGGGGTCAATGTCTAATTGATTTAAATTTAAGGCTTGGGTGACACTTTAGGATTGTGATTTGTGGGCTACGGAAGGGTGATGAAATCCCCACCGTATCTTTGCCTACGGAGTTGCCCTTAAGATAGTTTAACTTAGATCTAGCAAAGATAGTCAAACAATGGTCTTTAGAGGGGGCAATTGCAAGGTTGTATGCAAAATAGATTATTTGCTTAAATGCAATCGATGAAAATCACGATACGTACCTTGACTCCAGCACTCTTCAACAGAAATTGATTTGCAAGAATTTAGTAAGAATAATGCATACAAAACACTAGATGATGCATGCACTAAGGTCTTTCTAATTTTGCCAATTTTAGGTCAGAGTTGAATTATTGCCAATTATGGAATTTTTGCCCTAACACGTGCAATTCTAATAAAAGGAGATTTTCTGAAAATAGAAATTACGAGGAAAAGAGGCAACAAAGGTTACCTATGCAATGCTCAGTCGGGTTCACCGCCCGCCCTCGAAATTTCAGTAGCTTTACGCGTCCACCCTGTGATGAGTCGCGTCCCAGAAAATTTGAAGCCCAGAAGCTCCAAGTATGCGGCGGATTCGCCGCAAATTGCACTATAGGTGCGGCGATTTCGCCGCTCGTTTAGCTCAGAATGTGCTCGGATTTCGCCGCGCACGCTGTTGTCTCCTGAAACACAAATCCAAATACTTAGATCGCGCACAAGATAAACAGGATAAAATCGAAATCAACAAAAAAAACAAAATCTGCGTCGCCTCCCCGGCAACGACGCCAAAAACTTGATGAGAATTTAATTTATACCGCAAGTGCACGGCGTCAATGAAGACGTGGCAAGTACGGGTCGAACACAAGGAGTGAGAGATCTGTTATTAGTGTGATTTCGATTGGGGGAAAGAAGGAGAGAAGAAATAATTGGGTTTTGAGATTTTTGGGTTTTAATTATCTAAAGCAAGAAACAAGAACAATTAAAAATAAAACAAGAATAAAGATGGTGAATTCCGTTGGGTGTAGGTTTTAGACAGGATTTAGATTAGAGAATTCAGAAACTTATAATAAATCATGTTAGTTATGAACCATTACATGATAAATGATTTAACATAAACTCAAGTAATCAAAATATACTAATCACGAACTTAAAATAATAACATTTATTCTCTTCTCTTCACCCTAAATCCGTCACCTCCACCTTTTGGAAAGAGTTAGAAACTCATGGAGGGAGGAAGAAGGGGTCCTAGAGGAATTACAAAAGAAAACATAAAAACACAAGAAATAAAAGACAGAATTTTATTACTCCAAAGAAAAGACTACAAATAAAAACAACAACTAAAAACTAGGTCTAAGGTGAAGGATCCTTCTAACATCATTCTCAGAGCTATTTATAGTTGGTACAAGAGACCTAAGTATAGAATTGGAGAGTACACGTGTCCAGACACGACTGGACAAAATTGGAGCACACGGATCGCTAAGGGGGCGGCGTTTCCGCCGCACAATGCATGTAATATGCGGCGATTTCGCCGCACAATCTCCTCTGATTTAATCCGGATTTTTGCTGTGTGTTTATGGTATGATTTGATCCTCCTTTGCGCGTCTGGATTGATTCTTTCCATTCTTTTGAGCTCCGGATTAATTCCTTCATATATTTGGAGATCCACATTGATTTTTCTTTAGATTTTCTCCAAGATAATAAAAGCTACTCGTGATTTGCAATTAGGTCCTTGTCTTTTTGCAATTAAGTCCCCGGCTACTTTTGTGCTCAAGTCCTTGTTCTTTTTGTAATTAGGTCTTGAATGCTTTTATGCTTGGATACATTTCCATTTGAAACTCGATAATCTTGAGCTTGGTCTTTATGATAGAAATGAGTCTTTTGCACGCGTTTATGCTCGGGATGTGGCTAAATTGCATTCAGGTCCCTGTATTCTGTAAAATAAGACTAAACACATACCTTAGTAGAAGAGGGAGAAGGAGAGAGGGAGAGAAGGAAGAGAGAGAAGTGATAGAGACGGTGAGATAAATGATAAGAGAGAGAGGTGGAGAAGGATAAGGAGAATGAGTGGGCAGAGAAGAGGGAAGATGGGAAGAGAGTTGAAGAAGAGGGGGAGAGAAGGAGAAGAGAGAGGGGTAGACAACATAGGAGAAGAGAGAAGGCTAAAGGCAGAGAAGAGAGAATAGGGATAAGGATAAGGAGAGAAGAGAGAAGGAGAATAGAAAAGAGGAGGTAGAGAGAGAGAGAAGAGACAGGAGGGAGAGAGAGCGAGAGAAGGAGGAGGAGAAGGAGGGAGTTGAGGAGAGGTATAAGAGGGAGAGAGAATAGGAGAAAGAATAGAGGATAGGAGAGAGAGAGATAAGAATATGGAGAAGGAGAGAGGGAAATGGAAAAGAGGAGAGAGAGAGGAGGAGATAGAGAAGGGAAGGTGAGAGAAAAAAGGAGAGGGAAATAAGGAGAAGAGAGGGGGAACTAGAGGAGATGAAGGGATAAGAGGGGAGAGAGAAGAGGAGGGAGAAGGAGAGGAGAGGAAGAGACGGGAGTGGAGGGGAGAGAGAAGGAGAAGAGAGAGGGAACGAGAGGAGACGGAGGAGATAGCGGAGAAGGAGAGAGACAGTGGTAGGGAGGGAGAGAGAAGGAGAGGACGCGAGGGGAGGAGAGAGAGGGAGAAGAGGGGAGACAGAGAAGAGGAAGGAGAGAGGGGGAACAAGAGAGGAGGTGAGAGGGAGCAAGAGAATGAGAGATGGATAGAGAAGGAAAGGAGGAGAAGAGGGAAGGGAACGAGATAGATAAGGGAGAGTGGAGATAGAGAAGGAGAAAAAGTCATGAGAGGAGAGAGAAGCTCTGGGGTGTGCGCATGGGGAACCTAGGTTCTCCAATGATGTCCACCCTCGTTTCTCCACCAAAACTCACGATTTTTGCACCAAAATGGTTCCTACGACTAGCTCTACACGATTGCAACAACAAGATGGAGATCGTGGCACAAACAAGGATCCCCATCACTCAAGGCAGCAAGCTTCAAACTCGGAAGTGGAGGGGGAAGCTCACGTATCACATCTAGGGAGTGTCAAGTCTCCCCCAAGGAAGTGGTCCGATCTTTTTCAAGCAAGTAATAGGCCATCCACGGTCCTAGAATTCATCCCACCGACTCTCAAAGGAGGGGAGAAGGTAGCCTTTTGTTCTAAAGCTGAAGTTGTCGAATCCCTAAAAAAGTGGGACAAGGTTCTAGTTGTGTATTTCATTGCTTTTAGACCCCATTTTCCGACATTGGAGAAGCATCTCCAAAGGGTGTGGAGTTTAGTAGGCGGCATGGAGGTGATTAAGAGAAGCCAAGGATTCTTGTTATTTTGTTTCACACTTGTGGAAGATAGGAAGAGGGTGTTAGAGGGAGGGTCGTGGTTTCTCAAGGGCTCCCAATTAGTGGTCCAAGCTTGGGCACCAGATGTCATCTTGAAACGTGCAAACATCACAACGATTCCAATATGGGTCAGATTGCCGGAGCTCGACCTCAAGTTTTGGGCACCAAAACCTTTGAGCAATTTTGCAAGTGTGCTTGGGAGGCCATTGTACATGGATGAACAAACCGCTTCCGGCCGAAGGTTGGCATTTGCTAGAGTTTGTATTGAGGTAATTCACGATTTCCACTATCCTAGTTGGGTTGAAGTTCAAGTAGAGGAAGGAGAGACACAACGAATCTATGTTGAATATGAATGGAGACCCGGGTATTGTCACGATTGCATGGAGTTTGGGCATGAGGAGGAGAAGTGTCCAAGAAAGAAGGTGATTGTTAGGCTCGAAAAGGTTGCCCACCAACAAAAACCGGTGGAACAATGGGTAGAAGTTAAGCACAAGGGTTGGAAAGCTAGTAGAGGCATGGTCCCTTCCATAGGGAAGAAGGAGATGTAGAAGTGGAAGTGGAGGATGCCCTCGGGATGGACTTGGAGGAAGGCCAGCGAGTGCCCATTGGTGGGAACGTGGAGAAGAGAGGGGTTGGGAGAGATGATGACGTGGAGAGGGAAGAGGGGGACGTGGAGGAGGGAGAGGGTGACGTGGAGGGGGGAGAGGCTGATGTGGATGCAAGGGCAAAGGGAGAATTGACACATGGAAGTGGGAGTAGGAGGGAAATGTTGGAGGGAAACATGAGGGAAAAGGAAACATCATGTGTTTCACTTGAGGAGGCAAGTGAGGAAGTGCCACGTGGACTAAGGGATGAAAGGATTGGAGACCAAGAAATAATGGGCATGGGAGGAGACACAAATACGAGCATGCCATGTGGACAAGAAAACAAAGACAAGAGCAAGGACACACAAAAGATGAGTGGGTGTTTTGCTCTTGGAAGAACCAATGAGGAGAGGGAGGAGTGCCCTAAATTCAAATGGGCCAATGAGGAAGCATCACGTGATGGAGGGAGTGAAAAAAAAGGGGACCACGCAAAAAGGGAGGCAAATGAAGGAGTGCCACGTGGACTGAGGAAGGACAGGGGGGACCAAGAAATAATGGTCAAGAGAGGGAAGGCCCATGAGAGAACGCCAAATGGACAAAAGGACAAGAGTAGAAGGGTGCAAAATGGGAGTGGGTGCTTTGCTCTTGAAAGGACCAATGAGGAGAAGGATGAGTGCTCTATATCCAAAGGAGCCAATGAGGATGCCTCAAAGGATAAAATGTGGGTGCAAATGAGGAAAGCATGTGTGAGGCACATGTGAAGGGTGCACTAGTGGAGGAGAGAAAAGTAACTAAGGAGGTTCATGGGAGGGAAAAGAACGTGAGGAGCATGCATGGAAGTGTGAGTGGATGCTTTGCTCTTGAGAGAACCAATGAGAAGATAGATGAGTGCTCTAGGTTCAATGGAACCAATGAGGAGGAATCACGTGATGATGGAGGTGGAAACAAGGGGGAACAAGCACACTTTCTAGACGCACTAGCAAAGGTGGGTGCAAATGAGGAAAACATGTGTGAGGCACATGTGAAGGGTAGTGGAGGAGAGGAAAATAATTAAGAAGGTGCAAGGGAGGGAAAAGAACGTGAGTAGCATGCATGGAAGGATTATGGGGACTGAGATACATCCCATGCAAGGGAAGGGTGACTACGGAGAACAAAGTTTAATAGTTCCTTCGATGGGAGAAGAAGGAGAGTGGGAATCACCTAGACACACAATGAAAGACAAGACGATGTTTTTCTCCCATGAAGAGGAAGAAATGGGAAAGGAGCATGGGGTGGCTCTACTTGGAGGAAAATGTGGGCTTGCATCGTTGATGAGAAGTGAAGAAGTATGGGAGTCTCCAAAATGTGCGGCAAAGGAGAAGGAGATGATGTGCAAGGGCTCATGGGCGAGTGCGGGAATGTTTAATGTGCTTAGGGATGTGGAATACGATCAAGGAGAAATAGAAAGGCCTACACAAATGCAAGATGGAGATGAGAGGACTAGTGGCACCAAGTCAAAGCTGAAAAGAAGGTCTTCACCACCACCTTCGGTGGATCTAGAAACGATATCACCACAACCCGAGACATTCAAAGTGATTCGAGAGAAGGCTATGGTGCAACAAAACAAAAAAGTGGAGGTAAAGGGGCATGCCCCAACACCTTGAAGCCATGAATCTCCTCATGTGGAATGTGCGGCGCAAATGGACCCGGTCGTGCACTCATGATTAGGGGTCGAATTAAGGAGGCAAATGCAGAGGTGGTTTGTCTTATGGAACACAAAGTAAAATTGAAGAAGCTAGCTCGATTCGAGCGAGCTATTTGGCCACACGCATGGGCGGCAAATAGTGTGATTGTTGATTCCGGTCGAATTTTAGTATTATGGAACGACAATGCGGTTGATCTCAAGGTCACCTTTGAAACAACACAACTCCTTCATTTCCAAGGAAAGGTAAAGAGGGATGGCACCAATTTCTTCTTAACCGCAATTTATGGTGAAAATGCTCATGTGGATCGAAGGGTGTTATGGGGGGATCTCGAAACCATTGCTCCAACCTCTGAGAAGCCTTGGATTGTGGGAGGTGACTTCAATTGTATCCGATGGACAAGCGAGAAATGTGGAGGAGGAGGTGCAAACGAGGTTGCTACAAAGGAGTTCAATGAGTGTTTAGAAACGCTCCAACTCATTGAGGTGCCTTCAACGGGAGGGCCTTTTACATGGTCAAATTCGTCTGAGGGGAGTGCCCGCATTGAGACAAAGATTGACCGCATCTTGATAAACAATGCATGGCTTGAAGCTTTCCCGGAATCCATCTATGAGATAGGGGAGAAGGACTTGAGTGACCACACTATGCTCACATTGAAAACGGAAGGAAATGGGTTGAGAAAGAAGAGGATATTTCGGTTCCAAAACCATTGGGTCGATCACAAGGAGTTTGGTGAGGTTGTTAAAGAGGCGTGAACTACACTTGTCAATGGGACACCCATGTTTCGTGTGGTGGGAAAATTGAAGGAAGTAAAGGAGGCTCTCAACAAGTGGAGTGGGGAAAAATTCGGCAATATTATACATAAGGTTGGAGAAGCCACCAACGCCCTTGCGGATGTGAGGGCTAGGAGGAGTGCCAATCTGGAGGAGGATGCTCTAGCCCTTGAGGAAGTAGTGGCTAAGGATGAGCTAGCGCGAATCCTTGGGCGTGAGGAGTCCATGATTAGGCAAAAATCGCGAGTCAAGTGGTTAAAGGAGGGTGTGAGGGGGAGAACATGTAGAGGAAGAGAATGAGAAGAGGGAGGAGGAGGATAGTGGTAGAGAAGAGGAGAAGTGGAAAGAGAGAGGGAAAGGGAGAGAGAAGAGAGATGGAGAACGAGAGATAGAGAAGGGAGAGAGAAGGAGAGTGGAGTAAAGAGGACAAGAAGAGCAGAGAGAGGAGAAGGAATCGGATGAGAGAAGGAGAGTAGGGAAGAGGAGAGAGGGAGAGAGAGAAAAGGAGAGGGAGGAGAGAGAAGTAGGGAGGGAGAGGGAGAGAAGGAGAAGGAGTGGAGAAGAGGACAAGAGGAAGATAGAAAATGAAGGAGAAGGGGGAAGAGGGGAGGGAGAGAAGAAGGGGGAGAGGGAACGAGAGAGGTAGAGAAGAGAGGGAAGGAGAGAGGGAAGGAGGAGAGAAGAGGGAGGGACGGGGAGAGGGAGAAGGGAGAAGAAGGGCGAGGGAGAAGAGAGAGGGGTTGAAGAAGGAGAGAGAGAGAGGGAGGGAGCGAGAGAAGGAGAAGGGAAAGAGGAGCATAGAGAAGGATAAAAGGGGGAGAGAGAAGAAGAAGAGACAAGGATAAGGAGAGAAGGGGAGCGGGATAAGAGGGAGATAGGGATGGGGCGAGGGAGATGAGAGAAAGAGAAGAAGGAAGAGTGAGAGAGGAGAGCGGTAGAGAAGGAGAGGGGTAAAATGAGAGAGAAGGGAGAGAATGGGACAAGGAGGGAGGAAGGAGTAGGAGAAAAAGAGAAGCGAGAGAAGGGAGAGAAGAAGAGGGAGAAGGAGAGAGGAGAGAGAGAGAGATAAAGAGAGTGGGATAAGGAGAAGAGGGACAAGGTGAGAGGGAGAGAAGGAAGAGAGAGAAAGTGATAAAGACGGTGAGAGAAATGATAAGGGAGAGAGGTGGAGAAGGATAAGGAGAATGAGTGGGCAGAGAAAAGGGAAGATGGGAAGAGAGTTGAAGAAGAGGGGGAGAGAAGGAGAAGAGTGAGGGGTAGACAACATAGGAGAAGATAGAAGGGAGCGAGAGAGAGAAGGATAGAGGCAGAGAAGAGAGAATATGTATAAGGATAAGGAGAGAAGAGATAAGGAGAATAGAAAAGAGGAGGTAGAGAGAGAGAGAAAAGAGACAGGAGCGAGAGAGAGAGAGAGAGAGAGAAGGAGGAGGAGAAGGAGGGAGTGGAGGAGAGGGATAAGAGGGAGAGAGAAGAGGAGAAAGAAGAGAGGAAAGAGGATAGGAGAGAGAGATAAGAATATGGAGAATGAGAGAGGGAAATGGAGAAGACGAGAGGGAGAGGAGGAGATAGAGAAGGGAAGGTGAGAGAAAAAAGGAGAGGGAGATAAGGAGAAGAGAGGGGGAACTAGAGGAGATGAAGGGATAAGAGGGGAGAGAGAGAAGAGGAGGGAGAACGAGAGGAGAGGAAGAGAGGGGAGGGGAGGGGAGAGAGAAGGAGAAGAGAGAGGGAACGAGAGGAGATGGTGGAGATAGCGGAGAAGGAGAGAGAGAAGAGGAGGGAGAAGGAGAGAGAGAGCGGGAGTGAGAGAGAAGGAGAGGACGAGAGGGGAGGAGAGAGATGGAGAAGAGGGGAGAGAGAGAAGAGGAACGAGAGAGGGGGAACAAGAGAGGAGGTGACAGGGAGCAAGAGAATGAGAGGTGGATAGAGAAGGAAAGGAGGAGAAGAGAGAAGGGGAAGGGAACGAGATAGAGAAGGGAGAGTGGAGATAGAGAAGGAGAGAGAGAAGGAGAGATAGAGGAGGAGGGAGGAAACGAGAGAGGAGGAGAGGGATATGGAGAAAGAGAAGGGGAGAGGAGGAGAGAAGAGATAGAAGGGAGGGAGAGAGAGAAAGGAGAGTAGAGGGAAGGGAAGAGGATAGGTGGGAGAAGGAGAGAGTGGGTAAGGAGAGGGGAGAAGAGGGAGAAGGGGAGAGGAGAAGGGAGAGAGAGGGAGAGAACGAGAAGAGGAGCGAAGAAGGGAAAGAGGAGATAGAGGGAGAAGGAGTGCCCCCTCATTCTCATCTTCCCTCTCCTCCTCTCCTTCCCTTCTCTTTATCCTCTCTCCTCTTCTCCTTCTCTCCCTCTCGCTCCTCTATTCCTTCTCTCCTTACCATACAAGGAGAGATGGAGAGGGTAAGGGGGAGATAGAGAACGAGAAGAGGGAAGAAGAGAGAGGGGAAAAGAGGGAAGGGAGAGAAGAAGAGGTATGGAAGAAGGAGAGAGGAGATAAAGAAGGGAGAGTGGAGGAGAGGTAGAGAAGGAGAGGGAGAGAGAAGAGGAAGAGAGGAGCATTGGGAGTGAGAGAAGGAAAGAGAGATAAGGAGAGAGGGAACGATAGAGAAGGAGAAGAGAAAGAGGATAAGTGGGAGAATGAGAAAAGGAGAACCGAGAGAATGTGAGAAGAGGAGAGAGAGGGATAAGAGAGGGAGGACAGAAAGAAGGTGAGGGGGAGAACAAGTAGAGGAAGAGGAGGAGAAGAGGGAGGAGGAGGAGTGGTAGAGAAGAGGAAGAGGAGGAGAAGAGGAAGAGGAGGAGAAGATGGAGAATGAGAGATTGAGAAGGGAGAGAGAAGGAGAGTGGAGAAAAGAGGACAAGAAGAGCAGAGAGAGGAGAAGGAAGCGGGAGGGAGAAGGAGAGTAGGGAAGAGGAGAGAAGGAGAGAGAAGGGGGAGAGAGAGAGAAAAGGAGAGGGAGGAGAGAGAAGTAAGGAGAGAGAGCGAGAGAAGGAGGAAGGAGAAGGGGGGAGAGGGGAGGGAGAGAAGAAGGGAGAGAGGGAACGAGAGAGGTAGAGAAGAGAGGGAAGGATAGAGGGAAGGAGGAGAGAGGAGGGAGGGAGGGGGAGAGGGAAGTAGAGGGGAGAGGGAGACGAGAGAAGAAGGGCGAGGGAGAAGAGAGAGGGGTTGAAGAAGGAGAGAAAGAGGGAGAGAGCGAGCGAGAGAAGGAGAAGGGAAAGAGGAGCATAGAGAAGGATAAAAGGGGGAGAGATAAGAAGAAGAGAAAAGGATAAGGAGAGAAGAAGGGGAGCGGGATAAGAGGGAGATAGAGATGAGGCGAGGGAGATGAGAGAAAGAGAAGAGGGAACAGTGAGAGAGGAGAGCGGTAGAGAAGGAGAGGGGCAGAACGAGAGAGAAGGGAGAGAATGGGACGAGGAGAGAGGAAGGAGTGGGAGAAAAAGAGAAGCGAGAGAAGGGAGAGAAGAAGAGGGAGAAGGAGAGAGAGAGAGATAAAGAGAAGCGAGAGAAGGGAGAGAAGAAGAGGGAGAAGGAGAGAGGAGAGAGAGAGAGATAAAGAGAGTGGGATAAGGAGAAGAGAGACAAGGAGAGAGGGAGAGAAGGGAGAGAGAGAGAAAGTGATAGAGACGGTGAGAGAAATGATAAGGGAGAGAGGTGGAGAAGGATAAGGAGAATGAGTGGGCAGAGAAGAGGGAAGATGGGAAGAGAGTTGAAGAATAGGGGGAGAGAAGGAGAAGAGAGAGGGGTAGACAACATAGGAGAAGAGAGAAGGGAGCGAGAGAGAATGATAGAGGCAGAGAAGAGAGAATATGGATACGGATAAGGAGAGAAGAGAGAAGGAGAATAGAAAAGAGGAGGTAGAGAGAGAGAAAAGAGACAGGAGGGAGAGAGAGAGAGAGAGAGGGAGGAGGAGAAGGAGGGAGTGGAGGAGAGGGATAATAGGGAGAGAGAAGAGGGAGAAGAGAGGAAAGAGGATAGGAGAGAGAGATAAGAATATGGAGGAGAGAGGGAAATGGAGAAGAGGAGAGGGAGAGGAGGAGATAGAGAAGGGAAGGTGAGAGAAAAAAAGAGAGGGAGATAAGGAGAAGAGAGGGGCAACTAGAGGAGATGAAGGGATAAGAGCGGAGAGAGAGAAGAGGAGGGAGAAGGAGAGGAGAGGAAGAGAGGGGAGGGGAGAGAGATGGAGAAGAGAGAGGGAACGAGAGGAGACGGAGGAGATAGCGCAGAAGGAGGGAGAAGGAGAGAGAGAGCGGGAGGGAGAGAGAAGGAGAGGACGGGAGGGGAGGAGAGAGAGGGAGAAGAGGGGAGAGAGAGAAGAGGAAGGAGAGAGGGGGAACAAGAGAGGAGGTGAGAGGGAGCAAGAGAATGAGAGGTGGATAGGAATCAGAGAGAGAAGAGGAGGAAAAGTAGAGGAGAGAGAAAAGTAGGAGAGAGAAGCTCTAGGGAAACGTGGGCGATTCTAGGGGTTTTTGGGGTCGTTCTTCTCGTTGTTTCATCTAAATCTCTCGTTTTTTCACTCTGTTGGGTCGTTTTCTTTGGGTTTCTCTAGCTATGACGTGTGATGGTGATGGTGGCAAGGTGGTGCATCTCCAACATGCGCAACAAGTGGATGTAGAGGCAAAAGTTGGGGAGGCCTCGGGAAAGGATGGGAGAGAGGTGGGTGAACCTCTTGGATCACGAAAATGTATGAACCTCTTCACGTCGACTCCAAGGGCATCAATGGCGTTGGAATTTGTGGAGCCGGAAGTGAAGGATGGGGTGCGTAGGGGATTTTGTTCAAAGGAAGAAGTGGTGGATGCTCTTAAAAGATGGGATATAGTTCTTCTTGGATACTTTGTTGATTTTCGTCCCCACCTCCCCACCCTTGAGAGATTCCTCCCAAGGTTGTGGAAGCCTTCCGGTGGTGTGGAAGTTATTCGTCGAAGGGAGGGTTTCTTGTTGTTTCGCTTCACATTGATGAAGGATGATTGACATCATTTCATGCTTATATTTGTACCTTATATCCATTATCTTACACCTAAGCAATGCTACGTGACGAGTTTTATGTTTAGTTTTCAGAAATAAAGAGGTTTGAAGAGAAGAACCATGAAAGGACCCAAAAGCAGGAAAAAGGACCTAATTGTGAGACCTGGGGACCAAGATGCAAGGGAGAAGGACCTGATCGTAAGACAGAAGGACCTAAGAGCAAAACAGGAAACTCCACACCATCATGAGGAGTATTTTGTCAATTCGATTCGGGTCGGAGCTCCACTAAACAAGTTAGATGCATCCAAGACCAAGAAACACACCAAGGAAAGCCCACCAGAAGACCCAGACGGATCTAGGCTTTATAGGCCGCCAATTGGCGGTCTGGATCATGCCAGATCCGCTCCAACTTCTCCTGGACTTGTATTAATGTTCGTTTAGGCTATTTTTGGTATTGGTTTAGTCCCACATCGGGGGATTGTCCCGGATTAGCTTTTTCCATGCTTATAAATAGAACTCTTCACCTTCCATTGTAATTACCCATTGTTTGGTGGCATTCTCTCTACTAAGGAGTGAGCCTTGAAGCAATAACTCAAGGTGGAGAAGAATGCTACCTTCAATGTGAGTCATTGTTAATAAAAGTTTATTTGTTTCTTTTAATCTTGTCTTGTTATGTTGCTTGTTTTGTGTGGGTTGCTTTACTTTGTTTAATTTCTTGTTTAGTAATTTTAGTATCTTAGTTAAATGTTTTCTTTACTTAGTCTAATCAGTAGTGTAATGAGTAGTGAGTAGTTCCATCCCCATTTGGGGGGTGGAGAAATATGTGATATAATTATGTAGTGTATTAAGTGTGTGTTATTTTTATCCCTTGAGCTTTATATGATTTCCATAACCATCTAATGGGTCTCCACTCTTATCTTTGATATGCTAATGCTCTTGAATGAAGCTTAGCTTATGCTTTGATTAGTGGACCTATTTTATGGGGAATGGTAAGGTTAGGATATGGATGAAGTTAATGTTGGAAACACAATTTGTAGTGTATGTGCTCTTGTTGCCTTTACCTTAGCTAATGTCTTGTATGTTTTAATGATGTAGTGAAATCTTAATTCATGTAGAGGCATAGTAGGGTATAGTCTTTATACTTGAGTTCATGTAGCTTCATTCCAATTATTGTCTTGTATGTTTTAATGATGTACTCTTATCTTAATTCATGTAGAGGCAAAGTTGGATGTAGTTTTATGATTTCATGCACTACATGTTGTGAGGAGCTTAATGAACACACACACACTTCTTTATGTTCACATTATTTCTCTACCCCCTTTGGGGCTTCGTTTTATTGCTTATCTTCATTTCCTTTTTGCATCTTAGTGTAGTTTAGTGTAACCATCATTTCTCTCTTTCTTTTACCTCTCGCCTTCGAACAAACCAAGTGTCGACACACCTCCCAGTGGACGACCCGTATTTGCCACCGCTTCAACGCGGCCGTGCACTTGCGGTAGAAATATAAAACGAGATCAATCAAAGGATCTCGAGATGGTCCTTGAAAATGGGCCGTGGTTTGTAAGGGGGACACCGCTTGTGGTGCAACGATGGGCCCCTTCGACGGTGATGAAGCGAGCATCCATGTCGACGGTTCCAATTTGGGTACATATGCCGGAACTTGTTGACCTTCGTTTTTAGTCTCCCAAGAACCTTAGTGTTATTGCTAGTGTGATGGGAAGGCCACTCTACATGGATGAGAATACGGCCTTGGGAAGAAGGTTGGCCTACGCTCGAGTTTGAGTGGAGGTGTCGTGCACATTTGATTATCCTCCGGTGGTCCAAGTGCAAATTGAAGGAGGGGAGGTGGAGGAGATTGCAATAGAGTACGAATGGAAGCTTGGTTATTGTGAAGATTGCAAGGAGTTTGGGCATGGCCGTGAGAAGTGTCAAAGGAGGGTTCAAAAGGACCAACAATTACTAGGAGCCGGGAAAGGGAAGAAGAAGGAATGGATGGTGGTCGGAAGGAGAGGAAAGGGAGGGAGTGAGGAGGTGGTGGAGGAGGAAAAGGAGGAAGAGGACGAGGAAAACGACGAGGAAGTAGCATGGGCTGAAAATGCGGGAAAAATGAATGAAAACAAGCTCGCCGGAGTTGGGGAGGCTGCCGGCGGGGGCTCGCCGGAGTTGGGGAGGCTGCCGGCGGGGGCTCGCCGGAGGAGGCTGGGGAGGATGTCGGAGGGGAGGTGTGCACCATGGGGGAGGCACGTGAGGAGGAGCAAGGGGGACCAAAAGTTAAAGAAGGGGGACAAAAGATGAAAAAGAAAAAGGGTGTCATAAAAAGCACAAAAGTGTGCTTTGTGGAAGAACCAATCATAGGGGGGGAATTCAAAAATCATGGGGGGACCCGAACTTCTTTGGAAGGCATAAGAGCAAACAAGGGAGTGACACATGGCAAAGACAAAAGAAATGTGGATGATATTTGTGCCATGAAGGAGAGAGGAAATGTGAGTTGCCAAGTGGAAAAGGCTACACATGATGTAGGGGGACGTGATTTTGAGGAGGAGGAATTAAGCATATCCCATGGAAAGGATGGGTGGGTTGCACCAAGAAAGGTTGCACGTGAACAAGGGGAAATCTCGCCAAGAGTGGTGAGAGGCCAAGGTGCAACATTAAAGATGGGTCGGTTTGAGGCGTTGAGTGGCTTGGCGGATGTGGGTATTTTTTAGGAAGGAAGGGACCTGGAGGCGTGGGAGGAGAAGAGGAACATGGTCAAAAGGGTCTCCTCAGCTCCACCTTCGGTGGATTTGGAATCCTTATCCCCACAACCCGAGGCGTTTAAGATTATTTGTGAGAAAGTGGTGGCGCAACAAAGAGCATATAGAGGCGGAAAGGGACCCCGGTCCCCTACACCAAAGCCATGATAATCCTAGTGTGGAATGTGCGAGGCGCAAACCTCCCCGGCCGAGCACACATGATTAGGGGAAAAATAAAGGAGGTAAATGCGGATGTAGTGTGTATTGTGGAACACAAAGTGAAGAGAAAGAAGTTAGATCGGTTTTAAGGGCGATTTGGGGGCAACACCAATGGGTGGCAAACAACTTGATTGTGGACTCGGGCCGAATTCTAGTAATGTGGGATGCCACGAAGGTGGACCTCCGAGTTACGTGGGAATCAAAGCAAATGCTGCAACTTGAAGGAATGGAGGTTGCTAATGGTAAAGTGGTTGCGATGACAATGGTATATGGGGCAAATGATCATGTCGAACGACGTCCTCTTTGGGAGGATCTTCAGAAGGCAGCACCGGGAAACTCCATCCCTTGGCTTGTGTGTGGTGATTTCAATTGCATTAGGCGAAGGACTGAGAAGAAAGGAGGGGTGGGTGTGAACATCTCGGCCATGGACGAATTTAATGCTTGTATTGATCGATTACAACTTGTCGAAGCTCCTTCCACGGGGTGCGAGTTTACATGGACTAACTCCTCACAAGGGGACGCGTGCATTGAGATGCGTATCGATCGAATGCTTGTTACACATGCGTGGATGGCTGCATTTCCGGATTCTTACTATGCGGTGGGGGGAAAGGAGTTGAGTGATCACTCCCCTCTCATCATAGCAACGGAGAAGGTGGTTGATAGGAAACCTCGTGTGTTCCAGTTTGCAAATTTTTGGGCTGAACATGAGGAGTTCTCAAACGTGGTAGGCACAGCTTGGTCTACGCTTGTGGAAGGAACTCTTATGTATCGGGTGGTAGCAAAACTAGAGGAAGTGAAGAAAGCATTGAAGAGGTGGAGTGGAGCCACCTTTGGTAATGTGGAGCAAGATGTTGTGCAAGCAAAGGAAGCCTTTGAGAGGGTGCGCACCATGAGAAGGGAAACACCGGAGGAGGAGAATATCCTCGAGCTAGAGATCCGATGCAAGAAGGAGTTAAATGACGCACTTGGTAGAGAAGAGTCCCTTGTGAGGCAAAATCGAGGGTGCGATGGTTACGAGAAGGAGATCGAAACTCTAGATTTTTCCATGCTTCCCTTAGAGTGAGAAGAGCCACCAATAATGTGAGTAGTGTGTTAGTGGAGGGATTGACACTTGAGTGTGAGAGGGATATTTGCGAGGCGTTTCGACGCCGTTACTCTAATTTGTTTGCTAATGGTTTTCAGGTTAGGAGCATCGATCCTCTCCATAGGCTTCCTCATCTTGAGGAGATGGAAGCAGATGACCTCAGCAAGAATGTGACTATGGAAGAGCTTGAATGGGTGGTGATGCACTCAAACGTGGACAAAGCACCGTGGCCCGATGGATTTAATGCTAAGTTCTTCAAGGCATCATGGTTGTGCGTGAAGAGGGATATGCTAAAGGCAGTTGAGTCGTTTATGAAGAGTGGTAAGCTACTAGCACAAATCAACTACACCTCCATCACGATTATCCCAAAGAAGGCAACACCTAGCACGGTGGATGACTGTCGGCCTATTTGACTTTGTAATATGGTGTACCGGTACATCTCGAAGGTCTTGGCGTGTAGATTAAAGAAGGTACTCCCTCGCTTGGTTGGAGAGATGCAAAGTGCCTTTGTGAGTGGGCGGCGGATTAGTGACAACATCCTACTTGCTCACGAGGTTTGTCACAACATGCACTTGGATAGAGGACAAGGGCGGATGTGCATCAAGTTGGACTTGAGAAAAGCTTATGATTCTGTGTCGTGGACTTTCCTTGAAGAGGTGCTCTCAAGATTCGGGTTCCCAAGCAAGTGGAGGAAATGGATTATGGCATGTGTGCGGGCTTCGTTTGTGGTGACGGTGAATGGAGCGAATTCTATACCATTCAAAGCTACAAACGGTTTAAGGCAAGGTGATCCACTTGCACCATACTTATTTGTGCTTTGTATGGAAGTCCTAAGTAGTATGATAAACAAGGGAGTTGAAGGAGGAGCCTTTGTGCCGGCCCGTTGTGGGGACGTGATGGTTTCCCACCTTCTCTTTGCCGACGACGTGATGGTTTTTGCAAATGCGACGAAGGAGAATGCGAGAGTTATAAAGAGGATCCTTGAGAACTTTTCCGCCACATCCGGGCTGCATTTAAACACTTCAAAGAGTCAGGTTTTTTTGGGAGGTGATGTGAGGCATGGGTCTTGGATTTGTGGGCACTTGAGGATGGAGAAGGTGGGCTTTCCGGTCATGTACTTGGGGCTTCCCTTGTTCTCGGCACGGTTAGGGAGGCTCCATTGTGCGGGCCTAGTGGAGAAGGTGAGGGCACGCTTGAGTACTTGGAAGAGAAACTTCCTCTTTATGGCGGGCCGGGTGGAGTTGGTTAGGAGTGTTATTACGTCTATGAGCATTTATTGGACCTCCGCTTTCTTGGTGCCTAAAAGTGTTCTAAACGAGGTTGAGAGGCTTATGATTCACTTTATTTGGGGGGTGAGAAGAAGTGGGTGGCCGTTGCATGGAAGGATTTGTGCCAACCAAAGAGTGAATGCGAGTTGGGACTTCGAAGCCTAGTTGATTGGAATACCGCCGGGATGATACGACTCTTGTGGTTGGTTGTGGAGGGGAGTGACTCGTTGTGGGTGAGGTGCATGTGCCGGAAATACATGAAAAATAGGAATATGTGGCGTGCACGACCCCATCAACTTGCTCGTGGGCTTGGAGAGGCATTTTGAGTGTTCGAAGCCAAGTGTGGGAGAGGATTCAATATCAAGTGGGAGATGGCACACATATCCGCTTTTTCTATGACACGTGGTGTGGTGTGTCGGTGCTTCATTGAACGGAAGGTGAGCGCCTACATTATGATATGGGTGTGCCAAAGGACACGATGGTGTCTTATTTTATAAGGGAAGGTGAGTGGGACTTGCCTTATCCGCGATCCTCGGAAATGATTGAGCTATGGCCACGTATTTTGGGGACACATATCCATGGGGGGGATGACAAACCCGTGCGTGTGGGAGCAAGTATGGAGAAGTTCACGATGCGAGAGGGATGGACGTGGGTACTCAAGCAAAAGGAAGAGGTGAAATGGGCATGGGTAGTGTGGCGCATAAGCATAATGTTCCAAAGTTTTCCTTCACACTATGGCGGGCACTAAGAGGAAGGTTGCTGACTAAATGTTTGATGAAGCAAAGAGGGGCAAAGTTTGACACTATGTGTGTCTTGTGCAAGAAAGGAGAGGAAGACATGGCTCACTTATTTTGGAAGTGCGAGTACATTAGGGATGTTTGGGGTGATGTCCGGCATGGATTACATCTAAGCCACCCCATCCATGCCACGTTGGAGGCTGAAGCGAATGGAATAATAGGAGCCCATATGACGAAGGTGGAGGGGCATATTATGAGCTTGGCCTTAAGTGTCGTGGTCCACGAATGTTGGATGGAACGAAACCGACGAATCTTTGAAGATGAGCAAAAACGACCAAGGGAGGTGGTGAACATTGTCAAGGAAGAAGTTCGGATCATGGGGACAAATATAAAGGAGATCCAAACCAGCCCCGAGAGCATAAGAAGGTTCGAGGAAGAATGGCGAAGTCTGGTTAGTGAGTAAACGATGTATAGATAGTAGGGAGTGTGTTGTTGTGTAGCCTTGGGGCGTTGTAGTAGGAGTCCATGGTAGAGGCTGGGTATACACTATGTATATCCCGCGGAGTCATGTCGTTTTCTTGTCAATTTTGGTAGGTTGGAAATTTTTACACTCATACTTAATAGAATTAGAGGCCAAGCCTCCCTTGTGTTTTGCAAAAAAAAAGAATGAGAGGTCGATAGAGAAGGAAAGGAGGAGAAGAGAGAAGGGGAAGGGAACGAGATAGAGAAGGAAGAGTGGAGATAGAGAAGGAGAGATAGAGGAGGAGAGAGGAAACGAGAGAGGAGGAGAGGGATATGAAGAAAGAGAAGGGGAGAGGAGGAGAGAAGAGAGAGAAGGGAGGGAGAGAGAGAAAGGAGACTAGAGGGAAGGGAGGAGGATATGTGGGAGAAGGAGAGAGTGGGTAAGGAGAGGGGAGAAGAGGGAGAAGGGGAGAGGAGAAGGGAGAGAGGGAGAGAATGAGAAGAGGAGCGAAGAGGGAAAGAGGAGATAGAGGGAGAAGGAGTCCCCCCTCATTCTCATCTTCCCTCTCCTCCTCTCCTTCCCTTCTCTTTATCCTCTCTCCTCTTCTCCTTCTCTCCCTCTCGCTCCTCTATTCCTTCTCTCCTTACCTTACAAGGAGAGATGGAGAGGGTAAGGGGGAGACAGAGAACAAGAAGAGAGAAGAAGAGAGAGGGGAAAAGAGGGAAGGGAGAGAAGAAGAGGTATGGAAGAAGGAGAGAGGAGATAAAGAAGGGAGAGTGGAGGAGAGGTAGAGAAGGAGAGGGAGAGAGAAGAGGAAGAGAGGAGGATTAGGAGAGAGAGAAGGAAAGAGAGATAAGGAGAGAGGGAACGAGAGAGAAGGAGAAGAGAAAGAGGATAAGACGGAGAATGAGAAAAGGAGAAGCGAGAGAATGTGAGAAGAGGAGAGAGAGGGATAAGAGGGGGAGGACAGAAAGAAGGTGAGGGGGAGAACAAGTAGTGAAAGAGGAGGAGAAGAGGGAGGAGGAGGAGAGTGGTAGAGAAGAGGAGATGTGGGAAGAGAGAGGGAAAGGGAGAGAGAAGAGAGATGGAGAACGAGAGATAGAGAAGGGAGAGAGAAGGAGAGTGGAGAAAAGAGGACAAGAAGAGCATAGAGAGGAGAAGGAAGCGGGAGAGAGAAGGAGAGTAGGGAAGAGGAGAGAGGGAGAAAGAAGGGGGAGAGAGAGAGAAAAGGAGAGGGAGGAGAGAGAAGTAGGGAGAGAGAGCGAGAGAAGGAGGAAGGAGTGGAGAAGAGGACAAGAGGAAGATAGAAATTAATGAGAAAGGGGGAGAGGGGAGGGAGAGAAGAAGGGGGAGAGGGAACGAGAGAGGAAGAGAAGAGAGGGAAGGAGAGAGGGAACGAGGAGAGATGAGGGAGGGAGGGGGAGAGGGAGAAGGGAGAAGAAGGGCGAGGGAGAAGAGAGAGGGGTTGAAGAAGGAGAGAGAGGGAGAGAGCGAGCGAGAGAAGGAGAAGGGAAAGAGGAGCATAGAGAAGGATAAAAGGGGGGAGAGAAGAAGAAGGGAAAAGGATAAGGAGAGAAGAAGGGGAGAGGGATAAGAGGGAGATAGAGATGAGGCGAGGGAGATGAGAGAAAGAGAAGAGGGAAGAGTGAGAGATAAGGAGAGCGGTAGAGAAGGAGAGGGGGAGAACGAGAAAGAAGGGATAGAATGGGACGAGGAGAGAGGAAGGAGTGGGAGAAAAAGAGAAGCGAGAGAAGGGAGAGAAGAAGAGGGAGAAGGAGAGAGGAGAGAGAGATAAAGAGAGTGGGATAAGGAGAAGAGGGACAAGGAGAGAGGGAGAGAAGGAAGAGAGAGAAAGTGATAGAGACGGTGAGAGAAATGATAAGGGAGAGAGGTGGAGAAGGATAAGGAGAATGAGTGGGCAGAGAAGTGGGAAGATGGGAAGAGAGTTGAAGAAGAGGGGGAGAGAAGGAGAAGAGAGAGGGGTAGACAACATAGGAGAAGAGAGAAGGGAGCGAGAGAGAGAAGGATAGAGGCAGAGAAGAGAGAATATGGATAAGGATAAGGAGAGAAGAGAGAAGGAGAATTGAAAAGAGGAGGTAGAGAGAGCGAGAGAAGAGACAGGAGGGAGAGAGAGCGAGAGAAGGAGGAGCAGAAGGAGGGAGTGGAGGAGAGGAAGAAGAGGGAGAGAGAAAAGGAGAAAGGAGAGAGGAAAGAGGATAGGAGAGAGAGATTCCTTCTCCTCCCTCGCCCTCTCGATTCCGCCGCACATCACACATACCATACGGCGTTTCCGCCGCACCAGAGTCGATCCATGTGCTCAAATTTTGTCCAGTCGTGTCTGGACACGTGTACTTTCCAATTTTATACTTAGGTCCCTTGTAGCAACTATAAATAGCCCCGAGAACGATGTTAAAAGGGTCTTGGTCTTGGTTCTTAGTCTTAGACCTAGTCCTAGCTTGTAGTTTTTTAATTCTTAGTCTTAGTTTTGTATTCTTCTTTTTAGTAATAAAATTCTGTCTTTTATTTCTTGTTTTTAGTTTTCTTTTGTAATTCCTCTAGGACCCCTTCTTCCTCCTTCTATGAGTTTCTAACTCTTTCCAAAGGCGTGACGGATTTAGGGTGATGAGAAGAGAATAAAGTTATTATTTTAATTTCGTGTTAGTATATTTTGATTGCTTAAGTTTATGTTGAATCATTTATCATGTAATGCTTCACAACTAATATGATTTATCATAAGTTTCTGAATTCTCTAATCTAAACCCGATATCTAAACCTCCACCCAACGGAATTCACCATCTTTGTTCTTGTTTTATTTTTATTTGTTCATGTTTCTTGCTTTAGATAATTAAAACCAAAATTCTCAAAAACCAAATTTATTCTTCTCTCCTTCTTTCCCCTAATCGAAAATCACACAAATTACAAATCTCTCCCTCCTTGTGTTCGACCCGTACTTGCCACGTCTTCATTGACGCCGTGCACTTGCAGTATAAATTTAATTCTCATCATCCCCCTATCTCCTTCCTCTTCTCCCTCTCTCTCCTCCCCTCTCGTCCTCTCCTTCTCTCCCCCTCCCGCTCTCTCTCTCCTTCTCCCTCATTCTCCGTTATCTCCTCCATCTCCTCTCGTTCCCTCTCTCTTCTCCATCTCTCTCCCCTCCCCTCCCCTCTCTTCCTCTCCTCTCCTTCTCCCTCCTCTTCTCTCTCTCCCCTCTTATCCCTTCATCTCCTCAAGTTCCCTCTCTCTTCTCCTTATCTCCCTCTCCTTTTTTCTCTCACCTTCCCTTCTCTATCTCCTCCTCTCCCTCTCCTCTTCTCAATTTCCCTCTCTCCATCTCCATATTCTTATCTCTCTCTCCTATCCTCTTTCATCTCTTCTTTCTCCTCTTCTCTCTCCCTCTTATACCTCTCCTCCACTCCCTCCTTCTCCTCCTCCTCTCCCTCCTGTCTATTCTCTCTCTCTCTACCTCCTCTTTTCTATTCTCCTTCTCTCTTCTCTCCTTATCCTTATCCCTATTCTCTCTTCTCTGCCTCTATCCTTCTCTCTCTCGCTCCCTTCGCTCTTCTCCTATGTTGTCTACCCCTCTCTCTTCTCCTTCTCTCCCCCTCTTCTTCATCTCTCTTCCCATCTTCCCTCTTCTCTGTCCACTCATTCTCCTTATCCTTCTCCACCTCTCTCCCTTATCATTTCTCTCACCGTCTCTATCACTTTCTCTCTCTTTCGTCTCTCCCTCTCTCCTTGTCCCTCTTCTCCTTGTCCCACTCTCTTTATCTCTCTCTCTCTCCTCTCTCCTTCTCCCTCTTCTTCTCTCCTTTCTCTCGCTTCTCTTTTTCTCCCACTCCTTCCTCTCTCCTCGTCCCATTCTCTCCCTTCTCTCTCGTTCTACCCCTCTCCTTCTCTACCGCCATCCTTCTCTCTCACTCTTCCCTCTTCTCTTTCTCTCATCTCCCTCGCCTCATCTCTATCTCTTATCCTTCTCTCTTCTTCTTCTCTCTCCCCTTTTTATCCTTCTCTATGCTCCTCTTTCCCTTCTCCTTCTCTCGTTCGCTCACTCCCTCTCTCTCTCCTTCTTCAACCCCTCTCTCTTCTCCCTCGCCCTTCTTCTCCCTTCTCCCTCTCCCCTCTACTTCCCTCTCCCCCTCCCTCTCTCTTCTCTCCTCCTTCCCTCTCTCCTTCCCTCTCTTCTCTACCTCTCTCGTTCCCTCTCCCCCTTCTTCTCTCCCTCCCCTCTCTCCCCTTCTCCTTCATTTTCTATCTTCCTCTTGTCCTCTTCTCCAATCCTTCCTCCTTCTCTCGCTTTCTCTCCCTACTTCTCTCTCCTCCCTCTCCTTTTCTCTCTCTCCCCCCTCTCTCCTCTTCCCTACTCTTCTCTCTCCTCTTTGTCTTCTCCTTCTCACTCGTTCCCTTTCTCCTTATCTCTCTTTCCTTCTCTCTCTCTCCCAATCCTCCTCTCTTCCTCTTCTCTCTCCCTCTCCTTCTCTACCTCTCCTACACTCTCCCTTCTTTATCTCCTCTCTTCTTCTCTCCCTTCCCTCTTTTCCCCTCTCTCTTCTTCCCACGTCTCGTTCTCTATCTCCCCCTTACCCTCTCCATCTCTCCTTGTAAGGTAAGGAGAGAAGGAATAGAGGAGCGAGAGGGAGAGAGAAGGAGAAGAAAAGAGAGGATAAAGAGAAGGGAAGGAGAGGAGGAGAGGGAAGATGAGAATGAAGGGGGACTCCTTCTCCCTCTATCTCCTATTTCCCTTCTTCGCTCCTCTTCTCGTTCTCTCCCTCTCTCTCCCTTCTCCTCTCCCCTTCTCCCCTCTCCTTACCCACTCTCTACTTCTCCCACCTATCCTCTTGTCTTCCCTCTACTCTCCTTTCTCTCTCTCCCTCCCTTCTCTCTCTTCTCTCCTCCTCTATCCTTCTGTTTCTCCATATCCCTCTCCTCCTCTATCTCTCCGTCTCTCTCTCCTTCTCTATCTCCACTCTCCCTTCTCTATCTCGTTCCCTTCCCCTTCCCTCTTCTCCTCCTTTCCTTCTCTATCCACCTCTCATTCTCTTGCTCCCTCCCACCTCCTCTCTTGTTCCCCCACTCTCCTTCCTCTTCTCTCTCCCCTCTTCTCCCTCTCTCTCCTCCCCTCTCGTCATCTCCTTCTCTCTCCCTCCCTCTCTCTCTCTCCTTCTCCCTCCTTCTCCGTTATCTCCTCCGTCTCCTCTCGTTCCCTCTCTCTTCTCCTTCTCTCTCCCCTCCCCTCTCTTCCTCTCCTTCTCCCTCCTTTTCTCTCTCTCCCCTCTTATCCCTTCATCTCCTCTAGCTCCCCCTCTCTTCTCTGTATCTCCCTCTCCTTTTTTTTCTCACCTTCCCTTCTCTATCTCCTCCTCTCCCTCTCCTCTTCTCCATTTCCCTCTCTCCTCTACATTCTTATCTCTCTCTCCTATCCTCTTTCCTCTCTTCTTTCTCCTCTTCTCTCTCCCTCTTGTCCCTCTCCTCTACTCCCTCCTTCTCCTCCTCCTTCTCTCGCTCTCTCTCCCTCCTGTCTCTTCTCTCTCTCTCTCTACCTCCTCTTTGCTATTCTCCTTCTCAATTCTCTCCTTATCGTTATACCTACTCTCTCTCCTCTGCCTCTATCCTTCTCTCTCTCGCTCCCTTCTCTCTTCTCCAATGTTGTCTACCCCTCTCTCTTCTCCTTCACTCCCCCTCTTCTTCAACTCTCCTCCCATCTTCCCTCTTCTCTGCCCACTCATTCTCCTTATCCTTCTCCACCTCTCTCCCTTATCATTTCTCTCACCGTCTCTATCACTTTCTCTCTCTTCCTTCTATCCCTCTCTCCTTGTCCCTCTTCTCCTTAAACCACTCTCTATCTCTCTCTTTCTCTTCTCTCCTTCTCCCTCTTCTTCTCTCCCTTCTCTCGCTTCTCTTTTTCTCGCACTCCTTCCTCTCTCCTCGTCCCTTTCACTCCCTTCTCTCTCGTTCTACCCCTCTCCTTCTCTACCGCTCTCCTTCTCTCTCACTCTTCCCTCTTCTCTTTCTCTCATCTCCCTCACCTCATCTTTATCTCCCTCTTATCCACTCCCCTTCTTCTCTCCTTATCCTTCTATCTTCTTCTTCTCTCTCCCCCTTTTATCCTTATCTATGCTCCTCTTTCCCTTCTCCTTCTCTTGCTCGCTCTATCCCTCTCTCTCCCACTCTCTCTCCTTCTTCAACCCCTCTCTCTTCTCCCTCGCCCTTCTCCCTCTCCCCTCTACTTCCCTCACCCCCTCCCTCCCTCTTCTCTCCTCCTTCCCTCTCTCCTTCCCTCTCTTCTCTACCTCTCTCGTTCCCTCTCCCCCTTCTTCTCTCCCTCCCCTCTCCCCCCTTCTCCTTCATTTTCTATCTTCCTCTTGTCCTCTTCTCCACTCCTTCCTCCTTCTCTCGCTCTCTCTCCCTACTTCTCTCACCTCCCTCTCCTCTTCTCTCTCTCTCCCTTCTCTCTCCCTCTCTCCACTTCCCTACTCTCCTTCTCTCTCCCGCTTCCTTCTCCTCTCTCTACTCTTTTTGTCCTCTTCTCTCCACTCTCCTCTCTCCCTTCTCTATCTCTCGTTCTCCATCTCTCTTCTCTCTCCCTTTCCCTCTCTCTTCCCACTTCTCCTCTTCTCTACCACTCTCCTCCTCCTCTACCACTCTCCTCCTCCTCCCTCTTCTCCTTCTCTTCCTCTACTTGTTCACCCCCTCAACTTCTTTCTGTCCTCCCGCTCTTATCCCTCTCTCTCCATCTCTCTTCTCTCTCCCTTTCCCTCTCTCTTCCCACTTCTCCTCTTCTCTACCACTCTCCTCCTCCTCCCTCTTCTCCTTCTCTTCCTCTACTTGTTCTCCCCCTCACCTTCTTTCTCTCCTCCCCCTCTTATCCCTCTCTCTCCTCTTCTCACATTCTCTCGCTTCTCCTTTTCTCATTCTCCCTTTTATCCTCTTTCTCTTCTCCTTCTCTCTTGTTCCCTCTCTCCTTATCTCTCTTTCCTTCTCTCTCTCCCAATCCTCCTCTCTTCCTCTTCTCTCACCCTCTCCTTCTCTACCTCTCCTCCACTCTCCCTTCTTTACTTCCTCTCTCCTTCTTCCATACTGATTGACATCATTTCATGCTTATATTTGTATCTTATATCCATTATCTTTCACCTAAACAATGCTATGTTACGAGTTTTATGTTTAGTTTTCAGGAATAAATAGGTTTGAAGAGATGAAACATAAAAGGACCCAAAAGCAGGGAAAAAGGACTGGATTGTGAGATCTGGGGACCAAAATGCAAGGGAGAAGGACCTGAACGCAAGACAGAAGGACCTAAGAGCAAAACAAAATACTCCACACCATCATTGGGAGTATTTTAGCAATGGGATTCGGGTCGGAGCTCCAATAAACAAAGTACATGCATCCAGGACCACCAAATACACAAAGAAAAGCCCCGCACAAATTCCAGATGGATCCGGACCTTTTTCACCGCTAATTGTCGGTCCAAGACCGCTCATTGGCGGTCTGTTTTGGCCCAAATCCGCCAAGTTTTCTCCTGGACGTGTATTAATGTTTGTTTAGGCTATTTTTGGTATTGGTTTAGTCCCACATCGAGGGATTGTCCCGGTTTGTCTTTTTCCATGGCTATTCTTCCTACTAGAAGTGAGGCCTTGAAGCACACACTAAAGTAGGAGGATGCTACTTTTAATGTGAGTCATTTTAATACAAGTTTTCTTTATTATGTTGTTTGTTTTATGTTTCTTATTTTCCTTTGCTTAATCTCATTTCATTAGTTTTATTAGCTTAGTTAATATGCTTTCTTTGTTTAGTTTAATAATTAGTGTAATGTTTAGTGAGTAGTTCCATCCCCTTTGGGGGGTGGAGTAGATGTACATACATGCAAATGAGAATGGATTGAATGCTTTATTTCCAATGTGTTGATAAAACATGAATGCATGTTTGCTTGTTTATGATAGAATTTATAACTTGATGAGTTTTGCCAAAATGATTAGACACCTCTCATGCTTGTTTAGGTTCTGAAATAAACATCTTGCATATGTAAATGCTAATCAACTAAGTTGGTGAATAGATTGATAGGTTTTGCCACAACATTTAGACACTTCCTATGCATGATAACACCACCTTTATTTGTGCTTAAAGAATATGTTCAACACCCACCTCTTTGCTTGTGTGCACTCACTCCACCCCTTAGGGGTTTTCCCATTTCTGTATTCCAGCATTCTTCTTTTGTTCTTAGCTTAGTAGTCATTTCATTGATTGTTTCTGTGGTTCGCATTTCATACTTCTTAGCGTAGTTTAGTGTAGAGTAGCATAATCAATCTTACTCCCCTTTTTTTGCCACTTGATTTCTGATAAACAAGAGGCTGCTTACCTCCCTGAGGACGACCCGTACTTGCCACCGCTTCAACGCGGCCGTTGATGCATTGCATACATTGCATCATATGTCTTTCATTTAGATTACTTTTACATCAATAAATGCTACTAAGGTATGTGTTTAGTTTTATTTACAGAATACAGGGACCTGAATGCAATTTACCCACATCCCGAGCATAAACACATGCAAAAGACTCATTTCTATCATAAAGACCAAGTTCAAGATTATCGGGTTACGAATGGAAATGTATCCAAGCATAAAAGCATTCAAGTCCTAATTGCAAAAAGAACAAGGACTTAAGCACAAAAGTAGCCGGGGACTTAACTGCAAAAAGTCAAGGACCTAATTGCAAATCACGAGTAGATTTTATTCTCTTGGAGAAAATATATAGAAAAATCAATGTATATCTCCAAATATGTGAAGGAATTAATCCGGAGCTCAAAAGAATGGAAAGAATCAATCCAGACGCGTAAAGGAGGATCCAATCATACCATAAACATCCAACCAAAATCTGGACCAAATCAGAGCATGATGTGCGGCGATTCCGCCGCAGATCACACACACCATGCGGCGATTCCGCCGCCCCCTAGTCGATCCGTGTGCTCCAATTTCGTCCAGTCATGTCTGGACACGTGTACTTTCAAATAATATACCTAGATCCCTTGTAGCAACTATAAATAGATCCGAGAACGATGTTAGAAGGGTCCTTAGTCTTTGGTGGTAGTTTTTATTCTTAATCTTAGTTTTGTATTCTTCCTTTTCATTAATAAAATTTTGTCTTTTATTTCTTACTTTTAGTTTTCTTTTGTAATGTCTCAAGGACCCCTTCTTCCTCCCTCTATGAGTTTCTAACTCCTTCCAAAGGGTGGAGGTGACGGATTAGGGTGAAGAGAAGATGAATGAATGTTATTATTTTAATTTCGTGTTAGTATATTTTGATTACTTGAGTTTATGTTAAATCATTTATCATGTAATGCTTTATAACTAATATGATTTATTATAAGTTTCTGAATTCTCTAATCTAAACCTTAAATCTAAACCTCCACCCGACGGAATTCATCTCTTTGTTCTTGTTTTAGTTTTATTTGTTCTTGTTTCTTGCTTTAAATAATTAAAAACCCAAAAATCTCAAAACCAACTTAATTCTTCTCTCCTTCTTTCCCCCAATTGAAATCACAATAATAACAAATCTCTCCCTCCTTGTGTTCGACCCGTACTTGCCACGTCTTCATAGACGTCGTGCACTTGCGGTATAAACTTAATTCTCATCAGCCGTGCACTTGCGGTTTAATTAAAACGTTCAACAAGTTTTTGGCGCCGTTGCCGGGGAGGTGCCAGTCCAGACTCTTGTTTGGACGATTCGAGTGGATGTAATTTGTGTTTTGTAGTTTTTCTTTATTTCAGGAGACTGGGGATAGCAAGAGGAGGCTGCTGAAGAAATTTCTAGACGATCTGAGCACTTCAGACCGCCAATCAGCGGTCTGGTGAGCTCTATTCATCTTTTAATTTCTTTGTGTTGTTACTCTACATGATCTAGTAATCTGGGACTCAATTTGGCATGTTTTGACTTATAGTTCGTTCCCAGATCAATAATCAAACCTCCTTTAAGCAACTTGGACCCTAAAACTCAAAGCAAAAGACTAGGCATTCTTTCTTGTTTAGGTCATGCACCATGTATGTGACTTAAGCATTTAGATTGTCTTTTATTTTAGCTATATTTTCAGTTGCTGGGTGCTGGCGTGAGGTACGCACCTTCTACTCTCATTCATGCATTTCGTATGACATGTATTAGTTAGTAGGAAGTGCATTGCAACAAGTGTGAGTTGAGCGTTGTTTGGAGAGTTGATTGTTATATTTAGGACTCCAAAACGCTACTAAGGAGGGGTTATCCTGTAAAAGATAAGGTGGGGGATTTCATCACCCTTTCCTTCGCCCCACAAACCACACTAATCAAGAGCCTAATTTTAAAATCAAGTAGACATTGGCCTAAGGATTTCGGGCGCATTAGGAGAGTGATCCGGTCCCGACCGTCATGACCTGATTGGCGTTGCCCACTTTGTCGATAGTAGGAGAGACGAGATCCCCGGATCTTGGGTCACTTGCTGGGCTTTGTGGTCCTCGTCGTAGGGAGGTGAGGCGTGTTGAGGCCGTGTGACCTCGCAGTTAGGCGTCGTCTAGCTGTAAGGACCTATAGCGACCTTAGGATTGCTTGAGCCTTGTTTGCTTGTGTGCTTCTACCTGTACCCATCCGCCGTAGCATAAGGACTTCTTCCCTTCTCTCCTGAGTCATTCTCGTCTTCTCCTCTACGCACATTCTTTGTTTAAAAAAAGAAAAAAGAGATTTGGTTTGTTTGTGTGCACCTTTGTGCATGCTTTCGTGGATACGAGACGAGAGGGGTCGTTTGACGAGGAGTGTTGTCAATCCAGCTTCGGTCAACGATTTCTCGACGCCTTCCTCCTCTCGTGTCGCACACCATTCGGGTTCAATGGCTGCTCATTTCCGTGAGGAGGAGCACTTGCTGGACCCACCTGTTCCACCTGTGCTTTGAGTTGTCACTCCCATACCTCTACGCGATCGATGCTACCCGAGCCGTACCGCTCTACCTTCATGCATCGTATTGCCAGAGGCTAATGGGAACCATTTTGAGGTTAAGCCTCAGTTTATCTCCATGCTCCCTCATTTTACTGGGAAAGGTGACCCCTATATCTTTCTCAGGGAATTTGAGGAGGTTTGTGCTATGTTCAAGCTGCAACAACTTAGCACGGACTCCATCCATCTTAGGCTTGTCCCCTTTGCGCTGAAGGATGATGCCAAGAAGTGGTTGTATAGCAACCAGGCGAATGCCTTTAGGACTTGGGATGAGTTTCAATCTGCATTCCTCAAGAAATTCTTTCGAAATCATCGGACTCAAAAATTGAGGAACGAAATCAATTTGTTCTATCAACTTGAGACCGAGACATTTCATGCATATCTAGAGAGGTTCAAGGAGCTACTATGCTCATGCCCTCACCATGGCATTGAGTTGTGGTGACTTTGTCAGATTGTTTACGAGGGTCTTCACATCCCATCAAGAACGCTCCTTGAGTCCATGTGTCAAGGAGAGTTCTTGGGAAAGGATGAAAGGGAGGCATGGGCTTTCCTAGAAGACCTTGCTGAGAAAACCATGCAATGGGAGAGTGTGAGGGAACCTTCTGCATCATCTAGCATAGGTGCGAGGATCGCGAATGCAAACTCGACTAGATCGGGTGCCACATTTGTTGTCGATACCACTACGGCCACCGAGGCACGCATGACGGCCTTAATGCGCCGTATGGATTCGATTGAGCTCCAAAACCAACAGGGTGCACATCACATGTCCACATCTAGTCCAGTTCCCTGTCATTCACGTGGTAGGATAGGTCATGCAGAAAGCGAGTGTGTGTCTATTCCTCCGGAGATGGAGCATGTCAACGCCATCTATGACAGAGCTAGGAATGACCCATACTCATCATCTTATAATCCTGGATGGAGGAACCACCCCAATTTTTCATGGAACCAAACTAATGCCCAGGGTAGTCCTTCAAACTCCTCTAGACCACCTTACCAACCACACCAACCTCCCATGCAGGCAATCCTATCAGCCATCCCAAGCGCAAACCACCAATCAATCGGGTTTCCCAAATTCCAACAATATGGAAACCCGATTCAATTCGCTTGAGACCTTGACTCGTGGACTTGAAAACACAATGAAATTTTTTATGTCAACCACGAGTCAAGTTCTCACTTCAAATCAGCAGACCATCAAATCTCTAGAGCTTTAGATTGGCCAATTGACTCAGTTTGTACATGAAAGAGAGAGAGGGTCTTTTCCTAGCTAGCCTGAGGTTAACCCCCGCATATACCAGCAACAACGCATGCAAAATGAGAATGTGGTATCTCGGGGGAGGCAAGTGAACCATGTGGAGGAACCTGTTCACCATGTCAATTCCATTGTGACCCTAAGGAATGGAAAGCAGGTTGACAATCACATTTCCTTGCCATACTCACCACCATCTATGCAGCCCCTTAGTGGGAATGGTGGTGAAGAAGAGGCTGAGGGTGAGGGTAATACACCAAAGCTTTCTTCTCATGCACCGCAGAAAACCTACCTGCCAAAAGCTCCCTATCCAAGTAGGTTAACCAAAAAGCAGAGTGACAACATGGACAAGATATTAGAGGTGTTTAAGCAAGTAAAGGTTAACATCCCCTTGTTGGATGTCATCCAACAAATACCTCAATATGCTAAAGTGTTAAAGGATCTCTGCACAACCAAGAGGAAGACCAATGTTCCTAAGAAAGCATTCTTGGCTGCAAATATCAGCTCACTTTTGTCCAATCCCACCTACACAAAATACAAGGACCCTAGGTGTCCTACTATTCAGTGTACGATAGGGGACACTAGAATGAGCAATGTTTTGCTTGATTTAGGATCAGCGGTCAACCTCCTCCCATTCTCTGTTTATCAACAGTTGAACTTCGGAGAACTGAAACCAACTAAGATCACCCTCCAATTGGCGGATAGATCCATTCGTATTCCCATGGGGATTATCGAGGACGTGCTTATCAAAGTTGGAGATTTTATATTTCCAGTCGATTTTGTTGTCCTCGATACCAATCCTGTTGCGAACACCCACTCTCAAATACCTTTGATTTTGGGTAGACCATTTCTGGCCACCTCCAACGCCTTGATTAATTGTAGAAATGGTCTCATGAAACTCTCATTCGGTAACATGAGTGCCGAGTTTCATGTGTTCAACTCTGGTAGGCAACAGGAACCCATGGATGAACCTTTAAATCTAAATCTCATCCGCCAATTGGAGAAAGCACCACAAAATCAACGAACACCCCTAACCCCAATGCAATCCGTTGAGAATGTTCGTGGGCCCAGTGAAAACTCATTGCCTGTCTTCGCAATGCAACAGAGTGAGCTGGCCTCGAACATGAATGTCCAAAGGGAGTGTTCGTTGCATGATTCAGTTGAGAGTACTTGTGAGAGTGAGACACCTCATCATATGCCTTTACCAGAAGGTGTCTCTACCTCATGTCCCATGGCCATTGAGCCATTTGAGCTTCATATTGACTCCAACAAGGACCCACCTTTGACCGAGCTTATGCTTGATGATATAAATGATGGTGGGAGGTCCTTGTTGGATGACTTGGGGAGAAGCCCTATTTTTAGTGATGCAGGTCTGCTGCATCCATCGAATGAGCTTGAGGAACTCATTCCGATGCACCCGCCTATTGGTCGACGGTTTTGTTCGATGAGCAACTAAACCCTAGTGAGGCAACACATCTTCACTCTTTCATGTTGCCTACACCCGACCAATATCATGAGGGGTTCGAGCCTTTCAGCTTTTACCTTTCACCCCTCATAACACCTCAGAGTACCGGTGAAGTTTGCCCATCTCGGCAAGTCTCTGGTCCTCATGACTTGATGTTTTCATTTGATGTTCCTTGACCAAATGATTATGAGAATATCGTTGTTGCTGTACATATCATGTAAAAAAAATCGAAAAAAAGAAGAAAAAAAGAGAAAACAAATGTGTAATAAAAGACTCCATGAGCGAGCATTGATTGTTGCTGGCCCCAACCCTTGTGTACTTGGGCCCAATCTCTTCACGTATTTATCTCCCTTCTTCAGCTTCTCACAGGGTTTGAGGGAATTTGGGTTTGTGTCCATCAACATGACCCTGAACGTCCCTTTGTACTTCATGTTGGTGAGATCTTTCCTTTTTCATGCATATATCCATGTAGTATCTTCTTCGCATTCATTGAGGACAATGCATGAGGTAGGTGTGGGGGGGTGTTTTACGTGTCTACATATTCGAGTCTTTTTCCTTTGGTTTTGTTTTCTTTTGTGTGTACTGCTAGGGTCATGTTAGTGTGCCACATTTAACATTGATATATATGCTTGCCATGATCCTTGGGTGACTTGTCTTCTTTTGCTTGCCGAGTGCTTTAAAATTTCCACATTTCTTTCAAAATCTTCATGTGTTTGCGAAAGAAAATGTTTTTGTAGGTTTTGCGTGTGTTTAGCATGTGCAAAACCGTTGAGAGCAAAAGTAAAAAGAAAGCTCCCAAAATTGTCTTGACCTTGATGCATTAGGATTTCTAGTTTACCAGCTTTAGGTCTTATCGAGTCGTTGGGATGCACCGACCGAACTCCCGTTACACGGGTGGTAGGGATCGCCCTATGTGGAGATTTGGGGGAAGGTGTACATGATAGTGTAAGTCCTCATAGGCAATGATGCATGAAACCTGACCCTGGGAGAATCAAACACCAACCAATAAAATGCTCCAAAGAAAAAGAAAAAGAAAAAAAGAAGAAAAAAAAAGCAAATAAGAACCAAAATGGACTCTACACATTGTATCACTTTCAGAAGTTAAGGTTGCCCATGTCTTTCACTTAATTCCTTAACTAACTCTCACGAATAACTCATTAGGCTAGGTGTGTGGACCGATTACATATATAGAGTCAACCAGTAGTATTACCGCGTCCCATGATCGACATATGAGTCCAACGAGTCGTGTACCTAGATTGATTAATGCATATTGTTCGGATTTTGTGGGTATATCCGCTGAAAACCCTCAGGAGACAACACTCCTCCTCCTTGGCGACAAGGAGGTTTAACGGCTTGTTGCACGTGCTAAGTGCAACCGTGATTCCTACGAAAGTGAGTTTGGATTTCTTGTTTTTCGTATGCTTTTTTCTTTCTTTGTTTTGCTCGGGACTAGCAAAAGTTAGGTGTGGGGGTATTTGATTGACATCATTTCATGCTTATATTTGTATCTTATATCCATTATCTTTCACCTAAACAATGCTATGTTACGAGTTTTATGTTTAGTTTTCAGGAATAAATAGGTTTGAAGAGATGAAACATAAAACGACCCAAAAGCTGGGAAAAAGGACTGGATTGTGAGATCTGAGGACCCAAATGCAAGGGAGAAGGACCTGAACGCAAGATAGAAGGACCTAAGAGCAAAACAGAATACTCCACACCATCATGGGGAGTATTTTAGCAATTGGATTCGGGTCGGAGCTCCAATAAACAAAGTAGATGCATCCAAGACCACCAAATACACAAAGAAAAGCCCAGCACAAATTCCAGATGGATCCGGACCTTTTTGACCGCTAATTGGCGGTCTGTTTTGGCCCAAATCCGCCAAGTTTTCTCCTGGACGTGTATTAATATTTGTTTAGGCTATTTTTGGTATTGGTTTAGTCCCACATCGGGGGATTGTCCCGGTTTGCCTTTTTCCATGGCTATAAATAGAACTCTTCACCTTCCATTGTAATAACTCCATATTTTAAGTGGTTATTCTTCCTACTAGAAGTGAGGCCTTGAAGCACACACTAAAGTAGGAGGATGCTACTTTTAATGTGAGTCATTTTAATACAAGTTTTCTTTATTATGTTGTTTGTTTTATGTTTCTTATTTTCATTTGCTTAATCTCATTTCATTAGTTTTATTAGCTTAGTTAATATGCTTTCTTTGTTTAGTTTAATAATTAGTTTAATGTTTAGTGAGTAGTTCCATCCCCTTTGGGGTGGAGTAGATGTACATACATGCAAATGAGAATGGATTGAATGCTTTATTTCAAATGTGTTGATAAAACATGAATGCATGCTTGCTTGTTTAGGATAGAATTTACAACTTGATGAGTTTTGCCAAAATGATTAGACACCTCTCATGCTTGTTTAGGTTCTGAAATAAACATCTTGCATATGTAAAATGCTAATCAACTAAGTTGGTGAATAGATTGATAGGTTTTGTCACAACATTTAGACACTTCCTATGCATGATAACACCACCTTTATTTGTGCTTAAAGAATATGTTCAACACCCACCTCTTTGCTTCTGTGCACTCACTCCACCCCTTAGGGGTATTCCCATTTCTGTATTCCAGCATTCTTCTTTTGTTCTTAGCTTAGTTGTCATTTCATTGATTGTTTCTTTGGTTCGCATTTTATACTTCTTAGCGTAGTTTAGTGTAGAGTAGTATGATCAATCTTTCTCCCCCTATTTTTGCCACTTGATTTCTGATAAACAAGAGGCTGCTCACCTCCCTGACGATGACCTGTACTTGCCACCGCTTGATCGTGGTCGTGCACTTGCGGTTTAATTAAAACGTTCAACACATACCTCTTCTTCTCTCCCTTCCCTCTTTTCCCCTCTCTCTTCTTCCCTCTTCTCGTTCTCTATCTCCCCCTTACCCTCTCCATCTCTCCTTGTAAGGTAAGGAGAGAAGGAATAGATGAGAGAGAGAGAGAAGGAAAAGAAGAGAGAGGATAAAGAGAAGGGAAGGAGAGGAGGAGAGGGAAGATGAGAATGAGGGGGGACTCCTTCTCCCTCTATCTCCTCTTTCCCTTCTTCGCTCCTCTTCTCGTTCTCTCCCTCTCTCTCCCTTCTCCTCTCCCCTTCTCCCTCTTCTCCCCTCTCCTTACCAACTCTCTCCTTCTCCCACCTATCCTCTTCTCTTCCCTTTACTCTCCTTTCTCTCTCTCCTTCCCTTCTCTCTCTTCTCTCCTCCTCTCCCCTTCTCTTTCTCAATATCCCTCTCCTCCTCTCTCGTTTCCTCTCTCCTCCTCTATCTCTCCTTCTCTCTCCTTCTCTATCTCCACTCTCCCTTCTCTATCTCGTTCCCTTCCCCTTTCCCTCTTCTCCTCCTTTCCTTCTCTATCCACCTCTCATTCTCTTGCTCCCTCTCACCTCCTCTCTTTTTCCCTCTCTCTCCTTCCTCTTCTCTCTCTCCTTCCTCTTCTCTCTCTCCCCTCTTCTCCCTATCTCTCCTCCCCTCTCGTCCTCTCCTTCTCCCTCCCTCCCGCTCTCTCTCTCATTCTCCCTCCTTCTCCGCTATCTCCTCCGTCTCCTCTCGTTCCCTCTCTCTTCTCCTTCTCTCTCCCCTCCCCTCTCTTCCTCTCCTCTCCTTCTCCCTCCTCTTCTCTCTCTCCGCTCTTATCCCTTCATCTCCTCTAGTTCCCCCTCTCTTCTCCTTATCTCCCTCTCCTTTTTTCTCTCACCTTCCCTTCTCTATCTCCTCCTCTCCCTCTCCTCTTCTCCATTTCCCTCTCTCCTCCATATTCATATCTCTCTCTCCTATCCTCTTTCCTCTCTTCATTCTCCTCTTCTCTCTCCCTCTTATCCCTCTCCTCCACTCCCTCCTTCTCCTCCTCCTTCTCTCGCTCTCTCTCCCTCCTGCCTCTTCTCTCTCTCTCTCCCTCCTCTTTTCTATTCTCCTTCTCTCTTCTCTACTTATCCTTATCCCTCTTCTCTCCCTCTACCATTCTCTCTCTCGCTCCATTCTCTCTTCTCCTATGTTCTCTACCCCTCTCTCTTCTCCTTCTCTCCCCCTCTTCTTCAACTCTCTTCCCATCTTCCCTCTTCTCTGCCCACTCATTCTTCTTATCCTTCTCCACCTCTCTCCCTTATCATTTCTCTCACCGTCTCTATCACTTTCTCTCTCTTCCTTCTCTCCCTCTCTCCTTGTCCCTCGTCTCCTTATCCCACTCTCTTTGTCTCTCTGTCTCTCCTCTCTCCTTCTCCCTCTTCTTCTCTCCCTTCTCTCACTTCTCTTTTTCTCCCACTCCTTCCTCTCTCCTCGTCCCATTCTCTCCCTTCTCACTCGTTGTGCCCCTCTCGTTCTCTACCGCTCTCCTTTTCTCTCACTCTTCCCTCTTCTCTTTCTCTCATCTCCCTCGCCTCATCTTTATCTCCCTCTTATCCCACTCCCCGTCTTCTCTCCTTATCCTTGTCTCTTCTTCTTCTCTCTCCCCCTTTTATCCTTCTCTATGCCCCTCTTTCCCTTCTCCTTCTCTCGCTCGCTCTCTCCCTCTCTCTCCTTCTTCAACCCCTCTCTCTTCTCCCTCTCCCTTCTTCCTCTCCCCTCTACTTCCCTCTCCCCCTCCCTCCCTCTTCTCTCCTCCTTCCCTCTCTTCTCTACCTCTCTCGTTCCCTCTCCCCCATCTTCTCTCCCCCCCCTCTCCCCCTTCTCCTTCATTTTCTATCTTCCTCTTGTCCTCTTCTCCACTCCTTCCCACTTCTCTCGCTCTTTCTCTCCCTACTTCTCTCTCATTCCTCCCTTTTCTCTCTCTCCATTTTCTCTCCCTCTCTCCTCTTCCCTACTCTCCTTCTCTCTCCCGCTTCCTTCTCCTCTCTCTGCTCTTCTTGTCCTCTTTTCTCCACTCTCCTTCTCTCTCCCTTCTCTATCTCTCGTTCTCCATCTCTCTTCTCTCTCCCTTTCCATCTCTCTTCCCACTTCTCCTCTTCTATACCACTCTCCTCCTCCTCCCTCTTCTCCTCCTCTTCCTCTACTTGTTCTCCCCCTCACCTTCTTTCTGTCCTCCCCCACTTATCCCTCTCTCTCCTCTTCTCTAATTCTCTCACTTCTCCTTTTCTCATTCTCCCTCTTATCCTCTTTCTCTTCTCCTTCTCTCTCGTTCCCTCTCTCCTTATCTCTCTTTCCTTCTCTCTCTCCCAATCCTCCTCTCTTCCTCTTCTCTCTCCCTCTCCTTCTCTACCTCTCCTCCACTCTCCCTTCTTTATCTCCTCTCTCCTTCTTCCATACCTCTTCTTCTCTCCCTTCCCTCTTTTCCCCTCTCTCTTCTTCCCTCTTCTCGTTCTCTATCTCCCCCTTACCCTCTCCATCTCTCCTTGTAAGGTAAGGAGAGAAGGAACAGAGGAGCGAGAGAGAGAGAAGGAGAAGAAGAGAGAGGATAAAGAGAAAGGAAGGAGAGGAGTAGAGGGAAGATGAGAATGAGGGGGGACTCCTTCTCCCTCTATCTCCTCTTTCCCTTCTTCGCTCCTCCTCTCGTTCTCTCCCTCTCTCTCCCTTCTCCTCTCCCCTTCTCCCTCTTCTCCCCTCTCCTTACCCACTCTCTCCTTCTCCCACCTATCCTCTTCTCTTCCCTCTACTCTCCTTTCTCTCTCTCCCTCCCTTCTCTCTCTTCTCTCCTCCTCTCCCCCTCTCCTTCTCCACCGCTCTCCTTCTCTCTCACTCTTCCCTCTTCTCTTCCTCTCATCTCCCTCGCCTCATCTGTATCTCCCTCTTATCTCGTTCCCCTTCTTCTCTCCTTATCCTTTTCTCTTCTTCTTCTCTCTTTCCCTTTTATCCTTCTCTATGCTCCTCTTTCCCTTCTCCTTCTCTCGCTCGCTCTCTCCCTCTCTCTCATTCTTCAACCCCTCCCTCTTCTCCCTCACCCTTCTTCTCCCTTCTCCTTCTCCCCTCTACTTCCCTTTCCCCCTCCCTCCCTCTTCTCTCCTCCTTCCCTCTCTTCTCTACCTCTCTCGTTCCCTCTCCCCCTTCTTCTCTCCCTCCCCTCTCCCCCTTTCTCCTTCATTTTCTAACTTCCCCTTGTCCTCTTCTCCACTCCTTCCTCCTTCTCTCGCTCTCTCTCCCTACTTCTCTCTCCTCCCTCTCCTTTTCTCTCTCTCTCTCTCTCCCTTCTCTCTCCCTCTCTCCTCTTCCCTACTCTCCTTCTCTCTCCCTCTCTCATCTTCCCTACTCTCCTTCTCTCTCCCGCTTCCTTCTCCTCTCTCTGCTCTTCTTGTCCTCTTTTCTCAACTCTCCTTCTCTCTCCCTTCTCTATCTCTCGTTCTCCATCTCTCTTCTCTCTCCCTTTACCTCTCTCTTCCCACTTCTCCTCTTCTCTACCACTCTCCTCCTCCTCCCTCTTCTCCTCCTCTTCCTTTACTTGTTCTCCCCCTCGGAGGAGAGGGATAAGAGGGAGAGAGAAGAGGAGAAAGAAGAGAGGAAAAAGGATAGGAGAGAGATAAGAATATGCAGAAGGAGAGAGGGAAATGGAGAAGAGGAGAGGGAGAGGAGGAGATAGAGAAGGGAAGGTGAGAGAAAAAAGGAGAGGGAGATAAGGAGAAGAGAGGGGGAACTAGATGAGATGAAGGGATAAGAGGGGAGAGAGAAGAGGAGGGAGAAGGAGAGGATAGGAAGAGAGGGGAGGGGAGAGAGAAGGAGAAGGAGAAGAGTGAGGGAACGAGAGGAGACGGAGGAGATAGCGGAGAAGGAGAGAGAGAGCGGGAGGGAGAGAGAAGGAGAGGACGAAAGCGGAGGAGAGAGAGGGAGAAAAGTGGAGAGAGATAAGAGGAAGGAGAGAGGGGGAACAATATAGGAGGTGAGAGGGAGCAAGAGAATGAGAGGTGGATAGAGAAGGAAAGGAGGAGAAGAGGGAAGGGGAAGGAACGAGATAAAGAAGGGAGAGTGGAGATAGAGAAGGGGAGAGGAAACGAGAGAGGAGGAGAGGGATATGGAGAATGAGAAGGGGAGAGGAGGAGAGAAGAGAGAGAAGGGAGGGAGTGCGAGAAAGGAGAGTAGAGAAAAGAGAAGAGGATAGGAGGGAGAAGGAGAGTGGGTAAGGAGAGGGAAGAAGAGGGAGAAGGGGAGAGGAGAAGGGAGAGAGAGGGAGAGAACGAGAAGAGGAGCGAAGAAGGGAAAGACGAGATAGAGGGACAAGGAGTCCCCCCTCATTATCATCTTCCCTCTCCTCCTCTCCTTCCCTTATCTTTATCCTCTCTCTTCTTCTCCTTCTCTCCCTCTCGCTCCTCTATTCCTTCTCTCCTTACCTTACAAGGAGAGATGGAGAGGGTAAGGGGGAGATAGGGAAGGAGAAGAGGGAAGAAGAGAGAGGGGAAAAGAGGGAAGGGAGAGAAAAAGAGGTATGGAAGGAGAGAGGAGATAAAGAAGGTAGAGTGGAGGAGAGGTAGAGAAGGAGAGGGAGAGAGATGAGGAAGAGAGGAGGATTGGGAGAGAGAGAAGGAAAGAGAGATAATGAGAGAGGGAACGAGAGAGAAGGAGAAGAGAAAGAGGATAAGAGGGAGAATGAGAAAAGGAGAAGCGAGAGAATGTGAGAAGACGAGAGAGAGTGATAAGAGGGGGAGGACAGAAACAAGGTGAGGGGGAGACAAGTAGAGGAAGAGAAGGAGAAAAGGGAGGAGGAGAGCGGTAGAGAAAAGGAGAAATGGGAAGAGAGAGGGAAAGGGAGAGAGAAGAGAGATGGAGAACGAGAGATAGAGAAGGGAGAGAGAAGGAGAGTTGAGAAAAGAGGACAAGAAGAGCAGAGAGAGCAGAAGGAAGCGGGAGAGAGAAGGAGAGTAGGGAAGACGAGAGAGGGAGAGAGAAGGGAGAGGGAGAGAGAGAGAAAAGGAGAGGGAGGAGAGAGAAGTAGGGAGAGAGAGTGAGAGAAGGAGGAAGGAGTGGAGAAGAGGACAAGAGGAAGATAGAAAATGAAGGAGAAGGGGGAAGAGGGGAGGGAGGGAAGAAGGGGGAGAGGGAACGAGAGAGGTAGAGAAGAGAGGGAAGGAGAGAGGGAAGGAGGAGAGAAGAGGGAGGGGGGAGGGAAGTAGAGGGGAGAGGGAGAAGGGAGAAGAAGGGCGAGGGAGAAGAGAGAGGGGTTGAAGAAGGAGAGAGAGGGAGAGAGCGAGCGAGAGCAGGAGAAGGGAAAGAGGAGCATAGAGAAGGATAAAAGGGGGGGAGAGAGAAGAAGAAGAGAGAAGGATAAGGAGAGAAGAAGGGGAGCTGGATAAGAGGGAGATAGAGATGAGGCGAGGGAGATGAGAGAAAGAGAAGAGGGAAGAGTGAGAGAGAAGGAGAGCGGTAGAGAAGGAGAGGGGTAGAACGAGAGAGAAGGGAGAGAATGGGACGAGAAGAGAGGAAGTAGTGGGAGAAAAAGAGAAGCGAGAGAAGGGAGGGAAGAAGAGGGAGAAGGAGAGAGAGAGATAAAGGGAGTGGGATAAGGAGAAGAGGGACAAGGAGAGAGGGAGAGAAGGAAGAGAGAGAAGGTGATAGAGATGGTGAGAGAAAGGATAAGGGAGAGAGGTGGAGAAGGATAAGGAGAATGAGTGGGCAGAGAAGAGGGAAGATGGGAAGAGAGTTGAAGAAGAGGGGGAGAGAAGGAGAAGAGAGAGGGGTAAGATTGAGGGAGAGAGAGTGAGAGAAGGAGGAGGAGGGAGTGGAGGAGAGGGATAAGAGGGAGAGAGAAGAGGAGAACGAAGAGAGGAAAGAGGGTAGGAGAGAGATAAAAGAATATGGAGAAGGAGAGAGGGAAATGGAGAAGAGGAGAGGGAGAGGAGTAGATTGAGAAGGGAAGGTGAGAGAAAAATGGAGATAAGGAGAAGAGAATGAGAGGTGGATAGAGAAGGAAAGGAGGAGAAGAGGGAAGGGTAAGGGAACGAGATAGAGAAGGGAGAGTGGAGATAGAGAAGGAGAGATCGAGGAGGAGAGAGGAAACGAGAGAGGAGGAGAGGGATATGGAGAAAGAGAAGGGGAGAGGAGGAGAGAAGAGAGAGAATGGAGGGAGAGAGAGAAAGGAGAGTAGAGGGAAGAGAAGAGGATAGGTGGGAGAAGGAGAAAGTGGGTAAGGAGAGGGGAGAAGAGGGAGAAGGGGAGAGGAGGATGGAGAGAGAGGGAGAGAACGAGAAGAGGAGCGAAGAAGGGAAAGAGGAGATAGAGGGAGAAGGAGTCACCCCTTATTCTCATCTTCCCTCTCCTCCTCACCTTCCCTTCTCTTTATCCTCTCTCTTCTTCTCCTTCTCTCCCTCTCGCTCCTCTATTCCTTCTCTCTTTACCTTACAAGGAGAGATCGAGAGTGTAAGGGGAGATAGAGAACGAGAAGAGGGAAGAAGAGAGAGGGGAAAAGAGGGAAGGGATAGAAGTAGAGGTATGGAAGAAGGAGAGAGGAGATAAGGAAGGGAGAGTGGAGGAGTGGTAGAGAAGGAGAGGGAGGGAGAAGAGGAAGAGAGGAGGATTGGGAGAGAGAGAAGGAAAGAGAGATAATGAGAGAGGGAACGAGAGAGAAGGAGAAGAGAAAGAGGATAAGAGGGGGAATGAGAAAAGGAGAAGTGAGAGAATTAGAGAAGAGGAGAGAGAGGGATAAGTGGGGGAGGACAGAAAGAAGGTGAGGGGGAGAACAAGTAGAGGAAGAGAAGGAGAAAATGGAAGAGGAGGAGAGTGGTAGAGAAAAGGAGAAGTGGGAAGATAGAGGGAAAGGGAGAGAGAAGAGAGATGGAGAACGGGAGATAGAGAAGGGAGAGAGAAGGAGAGTGGAGAAAAGAGGACAAGAAGAGCAGAGAGAGGAGAAGGAAGCGGGAGAGAGAAGGAGAGTAGGGAAGAGAAGAGAGGGAGAGAGAAGGGAGAGAGAGAGAGAAAAGGAGAGGGAGGAGAGAGAAGTAGGGAGAGAGAGCGAGAGAAGGAGGAAGGAGTGGAGAAGAGGACAAGAGTAAGATAGAAAATGAAGGAGAAGGGGGAAGAGGGGAGGGAAAGAAGAAGGGGGAGAGGGAACGAGAGAGGTAGAGAAGAGAGGGAAGGAGAGAGGGAAGGAGGAGAGAAGGGAGAAGGAGAAGAGAGAGGGGTTGAAGAAGGAGAGAGAGGGAGAGAGCGAGCGAGAGAAGGAGAAGGGAAAGAGGAGCATAGAGAAGGATAAAAGGGGGAGAGAGAGAAGTAGAAGAGAGAAGGATAAGGAGTGAAGAAGGGGAGCGGGACAAGAGGGAGATAGAGATGAGGCAAGGGAGATGAGAGAAGGGAAGAGGGAAGAGTGAGAGAGAAGGAGAGCGGTAGAGAAGGAGAGGGGTAGAATGAGAGAGAAGGGAGAGAATGGGACGAGGAGAGAGGAAGTAGTGGGAGAAAAAGAGAAGCGAGAGAAGGGAGGGAAGAAGAGGGAAAAGGAGAGAGGAGAGAGAGATATAAAGAGAGTGGGATAAGGAGAAGAGGGACAAGGAGAGAGGGAGAGAAGGAAGAGAGAGAAAGTGATAGAGACAGTGAGAGAAATGATAAAGGAGAGAGGTGGAGAAGGATAAGGAGAATGAGTGGGCAGAGAAGAGTGAAGATGAGAAGAGAGTTGAAGAAGAGGGGGAGAGAAGGAGAAGAGAGAGGGGAAGAGAACATAGGAGAAGAGAGAAGGGAGCGAGAGAGAGAGGGAAGTAGAAGAGAGAAGGATAAGGAGTGAAGAAGGGGAGCGGGACAAGAGGGAGATAGAGATGAGGCAAGGGAGATGAGAGAAGGGAAGAGGGAAGAGTGAGAGAGAAGGAGAGCGGTAGAGAAGGAGAGGGGTAGAATGAGAGAGAAGGGAGAGAATGGGACGAGGAGAGAGGAAGTAGTGGGAGAAAAAGAGAAGCGAGAGAAGGGAGGGAAGAAGAGGGAAAAGGACAGAGGAGAGAGAGATATAAAGAGAGTGGGATAAGGAGAAGAGGGACAAGGAGAGAGGGAGAGAAGGAAGAGAGAGAAAGTGATAGAGACAGTGAGAGAAATGATAAAGGAGAGAGGTGGAGAAGGATAAGGAGAATGAGTGGGCAGAGAAGAGTGAAGATGAGAAGAGAGTTGAAGAAGAGGGGGAGAGAAGGAGAAGAGAGAGGGGTAGAGAACATAGGAGAAGAGAGAAGGGAGCGAGAGAGAGAGAAGGATAGAGGCAGAGAAGAGGGATAAGGATAAGGAGAGAAGAGAGAAGGAGAATAGAAAAGAGGAGGGAGAGAGAGAGAGAGAGAAGAGACATGAGGGAGAGAGAGCGAGAGAAGGAGGAGGAGAAGGAGGGAGTGGAGGAGAGGGATAAGAGGGAGAGAGAAGAGGAGAAAGAAGAGAGGAAAGAGGACAGGAGAGAGAGATCGGAATATGGAGAAGGAGAGAGGGAAATGGAGAAGAGGAGAGGGAGAGGAGTAGATAGAGAAGGGAAGGTGAGAGAAAAAAGGTGAGGGAGATAAGGAGAAGAGAGGGGGAACTAGAGGAGATGAAGGGATAAGAGGGGAGAGAGAGAAGAGGAGGGAGAAGGAGAGGAGAGGAAGAGAGGGGAGGGGAGATAGAAGGAGAAGAGAGAGGGAACGAGAGGACACGGAGGAGATAGCAGAGAAGGAGGGAGAAGGAGAAGAGAGCAGGAAGGAGAGAGAAGGAGAGGACGAGAGGGAAGGAGAGAGAGGGAGAAGAGGGAGAGAGAGAGAGAAGAGGAAGGAGAGAGGGGGAACAAGAGAGGAGGTGAGAGGGAGCAAGAGAATGAGAGGTGGATAGAGAAGGAAAGGAGGAGATTTTGCAAAAAAAGAAGGAAAGGAGGAGAAGAGGGAAGGGGAAGGGAACGAGATAGAGAAGGGAGAGTGGAGATAGAGAAGGAGATATCGAGGAGGAGAGAGGAAACGAGAGAGGAGGAGAGGGATATGGAGAAAGAGAAGGGGAGAGGAGGAGAGAAGAGAGAGAAGGGATGGAGAGAGAGAAAGGAGAGTAGAGGGAAGAGAAGAGGATAGGTGGGAGAAGGAGAGAGCGGGTAAGGAGAGGGGAGAAGAGGGAGAAGGGGAGAGGAGGATGGAGAGAGAGGGAGAGAACGAGAAGAGGAGCGAAGAAGGGAAAGATGAGGTAGAGGGAGAAGGAGTCCCCCCTCATTCTCATCTTCCCTCTCCTCCTCTCCTTCCCTTCTCTTTATCCTCTCTCTTCTTCTCCTTCTCTCCCTCTCGCTCCTCTATTCCTTCTCTCCTTACCTTACAAGGAGAGATGGAGAGGGTAAGGGGGAGGTAGAGAACGAGAAGAGGGAAGAAGAGAGAGGGGAAAAGAGGGAAGGGAGAGAAGAAGAGGTATGGAAGAAGGAGAGAGGAGATAAAGAAGGAAGAGTGGAGGAGTGGTAGAGAAGGAGAGGGAGAGAGAAGAGGAAGAGAGGAGGATTGGGAGAGGGAGAAGGAAAGAGAGATACAAAGAGAGGGAACGGGAGAGAAGGAGAAGAGAAAGAGGATAAGAGCGAGAATGAGAAAAGGAGAAGCGAGAGAATGTGAGAAGAGGAGAGAGACGGATAAGTGGGGGAGGACAGAAAGAATGTGAGGGGGAGAACAAGTAGAGGAAGAGAAGCAGAAAAGGGAGGAGGAGGAGAGTTGTAGAGAAGAGGAGAAGTGGGAAGAGAGAGGGAAATGGAGAGAGAAGAGAGATGGAGAACGGGAGATAGAGAAGGGAGAGAGAGGGAGAGTGGAGAAAAGAGGACAAGAAGAGCAGAGAGAGGAGAAGGTAGCGGGAGAGAGAAGGAGAGTAGGGAAGAGGAGAGAGGGAGAGAGAAGGGAGAGAGAGAGAGAGAGACAGAGAGAGAGAAAAGGAGAGGGAGGAGAGAGAAGTTGGGAGAGAGAGCGAGAGAAGGAGGAAGGAGTGGAGAAGAGGACAAGAGGAAGATAGGAAATGAAGGAGAAGGGGGAAGAGGGGAGGGAGAGAAAAGGGGGAGAGGGAACGAGAGAGGTAGAGAAGAGAGGGAAGGAGGAGAGAAGAGGGAGGGGGAGAAGGAAGTAGAGGGGAGAGGGAGAAGGGAGAAGAAGGGCGAGGGAGAAGAGAGAGGGGTTGAAGAAGGAGAGAGAGGGAGAGAGCGAGCGAGAGAAGGAGAAGGGAAAGAGGAGCATAGAGAAGGATAAAAGGGGGAGAGAGAGAAGAAGAAGAGAGAAGGATAAGGAGAGAAGAAGAGGAGCGGTATAAGAGGGAGATAGAGATGAGGCGAGGGAGATGAGAGAAAGAGAGGAGGAAAGAGTGAGAGAGAAGGAGAGCGGTAGAGAAGGAGAGGGGTAGAACGAGAGAGAAGGGAGAGAATGGGACGAGGAGAGAGGAAGGAGTGGGAGAAAAAGAGAAGCGAGAGAAGGGAGAGAAGAAGAGGGAGAAGGAGAGAGGAGAGAGAGAGATAAAGAGTGGGATAAGGAGAAGAGGGACAAGGAGAGGGGGACAGAAGGAAGAGAGAGAAAGTGATAGAGACGGTGAGAGAAATGATAAGGGAGAGAGGTGGAGAAGGATAAGGAGAATGAGTGGGCAGAGAAGAGGTAAGATGGGAAGAGAGTTGAAGAAGAGGGGGAGAGAAGGAGAAGAGAGAGGGGTAGAGAACATAGGAGAAGAGAGAAGGGAGCGAGAGAGAGAAGGATAGAGGCAGAGAAGAGGGATAAGGATAAGGAGAGAAGAGAGAAAGAGAATAGAAAAGAGGAGGGAGAGAGAGAGAGAAGAGACTGGAGGGAGAGAGAGCGAGAGAAGGAGGAGGAGAAGGAGGGAGTGGAGGAGAGGGATAAGAGGGAGAGAGAAGAGGAGAAAGAAGATAGGAAAGAGGATAGGAGAGAGAGATAAGAATATGGAGAAGGAGAGAGGGAAATGTTGAAGAGGAGAGCGACAGAGTAGATAGAGAAGGGAAGGTGAGAAAAAAAAGGAGAGGGAGATAAGGAGATGAGAGGGGGAACTAGTGGAGATGAAGGGATGAGAGGGGAGAGAGAGAAGAGGAGGGAGAAGGAGAGGGGAGGGGAGAGAGAAGGAGAAGAGAGAGGGAACGAGAGGAGACAGAGGAGATAGCGGAGAAGGAGGGAGAAGGAGAGAGAGAGCAGGAGGGAGAGAGAAGGAGAGAGAGAGAGCAGGAGGGAGAGAGAAGGAGAGGACGAGAGGGGAGGAGAGAGAGGGAGAAGAGGGGAGAGAGAGAAGTGGAAGGAGAGGGGGGAACAAGAGAGGAGGTGAGAGGGAGCAAGAGAATGAGAGGTGGATAGAGAAGGAAAGGAGGAGAAGAGGGAAGGGGAAGGGAACGAGATAGAGAAGGGAGAGTGGAGATAGAGAAGGAGAGAGAGAAGGAGAGATCGAGGAGGAGAGAGGAAGCGAGAGAGGAGGAGAGGGATATGGAGAAAGAGAAGGGGAGAGGAGGAGAGAAGATAGAGAAGGGAGGGAGAGAGAGAAAGGAGAGTAGAGGGAAGAGAAGAGGATAGGTGGGAAACGGAGAGAGTGGGTAAGGAGAGGGGAGAAGAGGGATAAGGGGAGAGGAGGATGCAGAGAGAGGGAGAGAACGAGAAGAGGAGTGAAGAAGGGAAAGAGGAGATAGAGGGAGAAGGAGTCCCCCCTCATTCTCATCTCCCCTCTCCTCCTCTCCTTCCCTTCTCTTTATCCTCTCTCCTCTTCCCCTTCTCTCCCTCTCGCTCCTCTATTCCTTCTCTCCTTACCTTACAAGGAGAGATGGAGAGGGTAAGGGGGAGATAGAGAACGAGAAGAGGGAAGAAGAGAGAGGGGAAAAGAGGGAAGGGAGAGAAGAAGAGGTATGGTAGAAGGAGAGAGGAGATAAAGAAGGGAGAGTGGAGGAGAGGGAGAGAGAAGAGGAAGAGAGGAGGATTGGGAGAGAGAGAAGGAAAGAGAGATAATGAGAGAGGGAACGACAGAGAAGGAGAAGAGAAAGAGGATAAGAGGGAGAATGAGAAAAGGAGAAGCGAGAGAATGTGAGAAGAGGAGAGAGAGGGATAAGAGGGGGAGGACAGAAAGAAGGTGAGGGGGAGAACAAGTAGGGGAAGAGAAGGAGAAAAGGGAGGAGGAGGAGAGTGGTAGAGAGGAGGAGAAGTGGGAAGAGAGAGGGAAAGGGAGAGAGAAGAAAGATGGAGAATGGGAGATAGAGAAGGGAGAGAAAGAGAGTGGAGAAAAGGGGACAAGAAGAGCAGAGAGAGTAGAAGGAAGCGGGAGAGAGAAGGAGAGTAGGGAAGAGGAGAGAGGGAGAGAGAAGGGAGAGAGAGACAGAGAGAGAGAAAAGGAGAGGGAGGAGAGAGAAGTAGGGAGAGAGAGCGAGAGAATGAGGAAGGAGTGGAGAAGAGGACAAGAGGAAGATAGAAAATGAAGGAGAAGGGGGAAGAGGGGAGGGAGAGAAGAAGGGGGAGAGGGAACGAGAGAGGTAGAGAAGAGAGGGAAGGAGGAGAGAAGAGGGAGGGGGAGAGGGAGAAGGGAGAAGAAGGGCGAGGGAGAAGAGAGAGGGGTGGAAGAAGGAGAGAGAGGGAGAGAGCGAGCAAGAGAAGGAGAAGGGAAAGAGGAGCATAGAGAAGGATAAAAGGGGGAGATAGAGAAGAAGAAGAGAAAAGGATAAGGAGAGAAGAAGGGGAGCGGGATAAGAGGGAGATAGAGATGAGGCGAGGGAGATGAGAGAAAGAGAAGAGGGAAGAGTGAGAGAGAAGGAGAGCGGTAGAGAAGGAGAGGGGTAGAACGAGAGAGAAGGGAGAGAATGGGACGAGGAGAGAGGAAGGAGTGGAAGAAAAAGAGAAGCGAGAGAAGGGAGAGAAGAAGAGGGAGAAGGAGAGAGGAGAGAGAGATAAAGAGTGGGATAAGGAGAAGAGGGACAAGGAGAGAGGGAGAAAAGGACGAGAGGGAAAGTGATAGAGACGGTGAGAGAAATGATAAGGGAGACAGGTGGAGAAGGATAAGGAGAATGAGTGGGTAGAGAAGAGGGATGATGGGAAGAGAGTTGAAGAAGAGGGGGGAGAGAAGGAGAAGAGAGAGGGGTAGAGAACATAGGAGAAGAGAGAAGGGAGCGAGAGAGAGAAGGATAGAGGTAGAGAAGATGGATAAGGATAAGGAGAGAAGAGAGAAGGAGAATAGAAAAGAGGAGGGAGAGAGAGAGAGAAGAGACAGGAGGGAGAGAGAGCGAGAGAAGGAGGAGGAGAAGGAGGGAGTGGAGGAGAGGGATAAGAGGGAGAGAGAAGAGGAGAAAGAAGAGAGGAAAGAGGATAGGAGAGAGAGATAAAAATATGGAGAAGGAGAGAGGGAAATGGAGAAGAGGAGAGAGACAGGAGTAAATAGAGAAGGGAAGGTGAGAGAAAAAATGAGAGGGAGATAAGGAGAAGAGAGGGGGAACTAGAGGAGATGAAGGGATAAGAGGGGAGAGAGAGAATAGGAGGGAGAAGGAGAGGAGAGGAAGAGCGGGGAGGGGAGAGAGAAGGAGAAGAGAGAGGGAACGAGAGGAGACGGAGGAGATAGCGGAGAAGGAGGGAGAAGGAGAGAGAGAGCACGAGGGAGAGAGAAGGAGAGGACGAGAGGCGAGGAGAGAGAGGGAGAAGAGGGGAGAGAGAGAAGAGGAAGGAGAGAGGGGGAACAAGAGAGGAGGTGAGAGGGAGCAAGAGAAGGAGAGGTGGATAGAGAAGGAAAGGAGGAGAAGTGGGAAGGGGAAGGGAACGAGATACAGAAGCGAGAGTGGAGATAGAGAAGGAGAGAGAGAAGGAGAGATCGAGGAGGAGAGAGGAAACGAGAGAGGAGGAGTGGGATATGGAGAAAGAGAAGGGGAGAGGAGGAGAGAAGAGAGAGAAGGGAGAGAGAGAGAGAAAGGAGAGTAGAGGGAAGAGAAGAGGATAGGTGGGAGAAGGAGAGAGCGGGTATGGAGAGGGGAGAAGAGGGAGAAGGGGAGAGGAGGATGGAGAGAAAGGGAGAGAACGAGAAGAGGAGCGAAGAAGGGAAAGAGGAGATAGAGGGAGAAGGAGTCCCCCCTCATTCTCATCTTCCCTCTCCTCCTCTCCTTCCCTTCTCTTTATCCTCTCTCTTCTTCTCCTTCTCTCCCTCTCGCTCCTCTATTCCTTCTCTCCTTACCTTACAAGGAGAGATGGAGAGGGTAAGAGGGAGATAGAGAACGCGAAGACGGAAGAAGAGAGAGGGGAAAAGAGGGAAGGGAGAGAAGAAGAGGTATGGAAGAAGGAGAGAGGAGATAAAGAAGGGAGAGTGTAGGAGAGGTAGAGAAGGAAAGGGAGAGAGAAGAGGAAGAGAGGAGGATTGGGAGATAGAGAAGGAAAGAGAGATAATGAGAGAGGGAACGAGAGAGAAGGAGAAGAGAATGAGGATAAGAGCGAGAATGAGAAAAGGAGAAGCGAGAGAATGTGAGAAGAGGAGAGAGAGGGATAAGAGGGGGAGGACAGAAAGAAGGTGAGGGGGAGAACAAGTAAAGGAAGAGAAGGAGAAGAGGAGGAGAGTGATAGAGAAGAGGAGAAGTGGGAAGAGATAGGGAAAGGGAGAGAGAAGTGAGATGGAGAACGGGAGATAGAGAAGGGAGAGAGAAGGAGAGTGGAGAAAAGAGGACAAGAAGAGCAGAGAGAGGAGAAGGAAGCGGGAGAGCGAAGGAGAGTAGGGAAGCGGAGAGAAGGAGAGCGGTAGAGAAGGGAGAGTAGAGATAGAGAAGGGAGAGTAGAGATAGAGAGGGAGAGAGAAGGAGAGGTAGAGTAGGAGAGAGGAGGAGAGAGATATGGAGAAAGAGAAGGGGGGAGGTGGAGAGAAGAGAGAGAAGGGAGGGAGAGAGAGAAAGGAGAGTAGAGGGAAGAGAAGAGAATAGGTGGGAGGAAGAGAGAGTGGGTAAGGAGAGGGGAGAAGACATAGAAGGGGAGATGAGGATGGAGAGAGAGGGAGAGAACGAGAAGAGGAGCGAAGAAGGGAAAGAGAGATAATGAGAGAGGGAACGACAGAGAAGGAGAAGAGAAAGAGGATAAAAGGGAGAATGAGAAAAAGAGAAGCGAGAGAATGTGAGAAGAGGAGAGAGAGGGATATGAGGGGGAGGACAGAAAGAAGGTGAGGGGGAGAACAAGTAGAGGAAGAGAATGAGAAGAGGGAGGAGGAGGAGAGTGGTAGATACGAGGAGAAGTGGGAAGAGAGAGGGAAAGGGAGAGAGAAGAGAGATGGAGAACGAGAGATAGAGAAGGGAGAGAGATGGAGAGTGGAGAAAAGAGAACAAGAAGAGCAGAGAGAGGAGAAGGAAGCGGGAGAGAGAAGGAGAGTGGGGAAGAGAAGAGAGGGAGAGAGAGAAAAGGAAAGGGAGGAGAGAGAGCGAGAGAAGGAGGAAGGAGTGGAGAAGAGGACAAGAGGAACATAGAAAATTAAGGAGAAGGGGGCAGAGGGGAGGGAGAGAAGAAGGGGGAGAGGGAAGTAAAGGGGAGAGGGAGAAGGGAGAAGAAGGGCGAGGGAGAAGAGAGAGGGGTTGAAGAAGGAGAGAGAGGGAGAGAGAGCGAGCGAGAGAAGGAGAAGGGAAAGTGGAGCATAGAGAAGGATAAAAGGGGGAGAGAGAGAAGAAGAAGAGAGAAGGATAAGGAGAGAAGAAGGGGAGCGGGATAAGAGGGAGATAGAGATGAGGCAAGGGAGATGAGAGAAAGAGAAGAGGGAAGAGTGAGAGAGAAGGAGAGCGGTAGAGAAGGAGAGGGTTAGAACGAGAGAGAAGGGAGAGAATGGGACGAGGAGAGAGGAAGGAGTGGGATTAAAAGAGAAGCGAGAGAAGGGAGAGAAGAAGAGGGAGAAGGAGAGAGGAGAGAGAGATAAAGAGAGTGGGATAAGGAGAAGAGGGACAAGGAGAGAGGGAGAGAAGGAAGAGAGAGAAAGTGATAGAGACGGTGAGAGAATTGATAAGGGATAGAGGTGGAGAAGATTAAGGAGAATGAGTGGGCAGAGAAGAGGGAAGATGGGAAGAGAGTTGAAGAAGATGGGGAGAGAAGGAGAAGAGAGATGGGTAGACAACATAGGAGAAGAGAGAAGGGAGCGAGAGAGAGAAGGATAGAGGCTGAGAAGAGGGATTAGGATAAGGAGAGAAGAGAAGGAGAATAGAAAAGAGGAGGGAGAGAGAGAAAGAAGAGACAGGAGGGAGAGAGAGAGAAGAGACAGGAGGGAGAGAGAGCGAGATAAGGAGGAGGAGAAGGAGGGAGTGGAGGAGAGGGATAAGAGGGAGAGAGAAGAGGAGAAAGAAGAGAGGAAAGAGGATAGGAGAGAGAGATAAGAATATGGAGAAGGAGAGAGGGAAATGGACAAGAGGAAAGGGAGAGGAGGAGATAGAGAAGGGAGGGTGAGAGAAAAAAGGAGAGGGAGATAAGGAGAAGAGAGGGGGAACTAGAGGAGATGAAGGGATAAGAGGGGCGAGAGAAGAGGAGGGAGAAGGAGAGGAGAGGAAGAGAGGGGAGGGGAGAGAGAAGGAGAAGAGAGAGGGAACGAGAGAAGACGGAGGAGATAGCGGAGAAGGAGGGAGAAGAAGAGAGAGAGCGGGAGGGAGAGAGAAGGAGAGGATGAGAGGGGAGGAGAGAGAGGGAGAAGAGGGGAGAGAGAGAAGAGGAAGGAGAGAGGGGGAACAAGAGAGGAGGTGAGAGGGAGCAAGAGAAGGAGAGGTGGATAGAGAAGGAAAGGAGGAGAAGTGGGATGGGGAAGGGAACGAGATACAGAAGCGAGAGTGGAGATAGAGAAGGAGAGAGAGAAGGAGAGATCGAGGAGGAGAGAGGAAACGAGAGAGGAGGAGTGGGATATGGAGAAAGAGAAGGGGAGAGGAGGAGAGAAGAGAGAGAAGGGAGAGAGAGAGAGAAAGGAGAGTAGAGGGAAGAGAAGAGGATAGGTGGGAGAAGGAGAGAGCGGGTATGGAGAGGGGAGAAGAGGGAGAAGGGGAGAGGAGGATGGAGAGAAAGGGAGAGAACGAGAAGAGGAGCGAAGAAGGGAAAGAGGAGATAGAGGGAGAAGGAGTCCCCCCTCATTCTCATCTTCCCTCTCCTCCTCTCCTTCCCTTCTCTTTATCCTCTCTCTTCTTCTCCTTCTCTCCCTCTCGCTCCTCTATTCCTTCTCTCCTTACCTTACAAGGAGAGATGGAGAGGGTAAGAGGGAGATAGAGAACGTGAAGACGGAAGAAGAGAGAGGGGAAAAGAGGGAAGGGAGAGAAGAAGAGGTATGGAAGAAGGAGAGAGGAGATAAAGAAGGGAGAGTGTAGGAGAGGTAGAGAAGGAAAGGGAGAGAGAAGAGGAAGAGAGGAGGATTGGGAGATAGAGAAGGAAAGAGAGATAATGAGAGAGGGAACGAGAGAGAAGGAGAAGAGAATGAGGATAAGAGCGAGAATGAGAAAAGGAGAAGCGAGAGAATGTGAGAAGAGGAGAGAGAGGGATAAGAGGGGGAGGACAGAAAGAAGGTGAGGGGGAGAACAAGTAAAGGAAGAGAAGGAGAAGAGGAGGAGAGTGATAGAGAAGAGGAGAAGTGGGAAGAGATAGGGAAAGGGAGAGAGAAGTGAGATGGAGAACGGGAGATAGAGAAGGGAGAGAGAAGGAGAGTGGAGAAAAGAGGACAAGAAGAGCAGAGAGAGGAGAAGGAAGCGGGAGAGCGAAGGAGAGTAGGGAAGCGGAGAGAAGGAGAGCGGTAGAGAAGGGAGAGTAGAGATAGAGAAGGGAGAGTAGAGATAGAGAGGGAGAGAGAAGGAGAGGTAGAGTAGGAGAGAGGAGGAGAGAGATATGGAGAAAGAGAAGGGGGGAGGTGGAGAGAAGAGAGAGAAGGGAGGGAGAGAGAGAAAGGAGAGTAGAGGGAAGAGAAGAGAATAGGTGGGAGGAAGAGAGAGTGGGTAAGGAGAGGGGAGAAGACATAGAAGGGGAGATGAGGATGGAGAGAGAGGGAGAGAACGAGAAGAGGAGCGAAGAAGGGAAAGAGAGATAATGAGAGAGGGAACGACAGAGAAGGAGAAGAGAAAGAGGATAAAAGGGAGAATGAGAAAAAGAGAAGCGAGAGAATGTGAGAAGAGGAGAGAGAGGGATATGAGGGGGAGGACAGAAAGAAGGTGAGGGGGAGAACAAGTAGAGGAAGAGAATGAGAAGAGGGAGGAGGAGGAGAGTGGTAGATACGAGGAGAAGTGGGAAGAGAGAGGGAAAGGGAGAGAGAAGAGAGATGGAGAACGAGAGATAGAGAAGGGAGAGAGATGGAGAGTGGAGAAAAGAGAACAAGAAGAGCAGAGAGAGGAGAAGGAAGCGGGAGAGAGAAGGAGAGTGGGGAAGAGAAGAGAGAAAAGGAAAGGGAGGAGAGAGAGCGAGAGAAGGAGGAAGGAGTGGAGAAGAGGACAAGAGGAACATAGAAAATTAAGGAGAAGGGGGCAGAGGGGAGGGAGAGAAGAAGGGGGAGAGGGAAGTAAAGGGGAGAGGGAGAAGGGAGAAGAAGGGCGAGGGAGAAGAGAGAGGGGTTGAAGAAGGAGAGAGAGGGAGAGAGAGCGAGCGAGAGAAGGAGAAGGGAAAGTGGAGCATAGAGAAGGATAAAAGGGGGAGAGAGAGAAGAAGAAGAGAGAAGGATAAGGAGAGAAGAAGGGGAGCGGGATAAGAGGGAGATAGAGATGAGGCAAGGGAGATGAGAGAAAGAGAAGAGGGAAGAGTGAGAGAGAAGGAGAGCGGTAGAGAAGGAGAGGGTTAGAACGAGAGAGAAGGGAGAGAATGGGACGAGGAGAGAGGAAGGAGTGGGATTAAAAGAGAAGCGAGAGAAGGGAGAGAAGAAGAGGGAGAAGGAGAGAGGAGAGAGAGATAAAGAGAGTGGGATAAGGAGAAGAGGGACAAGGAGAGAGGGAGAGAAGGAAGAGAGAGAAAGTGATAGAGACGGTGAGAGAATTGATAAGGGATAGAGGTGGAGAAGATTAAGGAGAATGAGTGGGCAGAGAAGAGGGAAGATGGGAAGAGAGTTGAAGAAGATGGGGAGAGAAGGAGAAGAGAGATGGGTAGACAACATAGGAGAAGAGAGAAGGGAGCGAGAGAGAGAAGGATAGAGGCTGAGAAGAGGGATTAGGATAAGGAGAGAAGAGAAGGAGAATAGAAAAGAGGAGGGAGAGAGAGAAAGAAGAGACAGGAGGGAGAGAGAGAGAAGAGACAGGAGGGAGAGAGAGCGAGATAAGGAGGAGGAGAAGGAGGGAGTGGAGGAGAGGGATAAGAGGGAGAGAGAAGAGGAGAAAGAAGAGAGGAAAGAGGATAGGAGAGAGAGATAAGAATATGGAGAAGGAGAGAGGGAAATGGACAAGAGGAAAGGGAGAGGAGGAGATAGAGAAGGGAGGGTGAGAGAAAAAAGGAGAGGGAGATAAGGAGAAGAGAGGGGGAACTAGAGGAGATGAAGGGATAAGAGGGGCGAGAGAAGAGGAGGGAGAAGGAGAGGAGAGGAAGAGAGGGGAGGGGAGAGAGAAGGAGAAGAGAGAGGGAACGAGAGAAGACGGAGGAGATAGCGGAGAAGGAGGGAGAAGAAGAGAGAGAGCGGGAGGGAGAGAGAAGGAGAGGATGAGAGGGGAGGAGAGAGAGGGAGAAGAGGGGAGAGAGAGAAGAGGAAGGAGAGAGGGGAACAAGAGGGGAGGTGAGAGGGAGCAAGAGAATGAGAGGTGGATAGAGAAGGAAAGGAGGAGAAGAGGGAAGGGGAAGGGAACGAGATAGAGAAGGGAGAGTGGAGATAGAGAAGGAGAGATAGAGGAGAGCGGGAGGGAGGGAGGGAGGGAGAAGGAGAGGAAAGGGGAGAGTCAGAGAATGGGAGGAGAGAGAAGCTTTGGGGAAGCGCATGGGGATCCTAGCGTGTTATAGGGTTTCCAACCTCATTCTACCACCAAAAATCTCGTTTTTGTCTCAAAATGGATCTTTCTTCTAGTTCTATTCGATTGCAACAACAAAATGGAGATTGTGGCAACAACAAGGATCTCCATCATGCAAGCAAGCAAGCAAGCCTCAACCCCACCTTTGGAGGGAGACACACATACCCCACATCTAGGGAGTGATACGACTCCCCGATGGATGTGGTCCGACCTATTTCGTTCTAGCCCATTAGCATCAACGGCCCTTGAGTTCGTCAAACCAGCCATCAAAGGAGGTGAGAAGGTGGCCGTGTGCTCGAAGGAAGTAGTTGTGGAAGCTTTGAAGAGATGGGACAAGGTGCTAGTGGGTTACTTCATAGCTTTTTGGCCTCACTTGCCGACGTTGGAAAAACACCTACACAAATTGTGGAACTTGGTAGGTAGTATGGAGGTGATCAAAAGAAGTCAAGGGTTCATGTTATTTAGATTCACACTTGGGGAGGATCGAAAGAAGGTGCTCAAAGGAGGCCCGTGGTTCATCAAAGGAGCTCCACTTGTTGTTCAATCATGGGAGCCGAATGTAGTGTTGAAAAGAGCAAATATAGCCACGGTTCCCATTTGGGTGCGCTTGCCGAAGCTAGACCTTAGGTTTTGGTCACCAAAACCGTTGAGTAGCATAGCAAGTGTTCTTCGAAGACCCCTATACATGGATGAGCAAACCGCCTCCGGTCGACGGCTAGCTTATGCAAGGATTTGCATTGAGGTAACGACTGATTTTAGTTACCCAAGTTGGGTAGAGGTCCAAGTTGAGGGAGGGGAGCCACACAAAGTCTATGTGGAGTATGAGTGGAGACCCGGATATTGTAAGGAATGCATGGAGTTTGGGCACGAAATGGAGAGGTGCCCAAGAAAGAAGGTGGAGGCTCGACCCGGGAAGCAAAGTTTGCAACAAAAAAAGGTGGATCAATGGGTTGTGGTCAAGCGTAGGACGGAGAAGGAGGTAGTAGGAGAGAAAGATGTGGACATAGAAGAAGTGGCGGAAGGAAGACCCTTGCAAACACGAGGGTCGCATGGCACCATAAGGGTTGTATACGAGTTGGAGGTAGACTTGGCCGCCGGTGGGAAGAAGGATGGTGGAGAGGAGGAGAACGTGAAGGTTAGGGATGATGACATGGATATTGTAGAGGATGACGTGGAGGATATAGAGGATGATGTGGAGGAGTGGGCAAACAAGGAGGAGACACGTGGGAAAGCTTATGGGAGGGAAAAGGAGGAGGGAAATTTGGTGGAGAGGGATAGAAACTTCCTTTGTGCCAACCTTGGGGGAACAAATGAGGAGAGGACACATGGACCAAGCAAGGACAACCAAGAAGATGGTGGTTTGGTGGAAATAACGACCATGAGGAAGGAAACCAAGGAGAAGGAGCCACGTGGAAAGCAAGCAATGGAAGAGGACAAAAAGGAGAAGGAAATGGGTGGTTGCATTCCTTTTGGAAGAGCCAATGGGGAGAGAGTTGAGTGCTCAAAATTCAAATGGGCCAATGAGGAGAAGGAAAAGGAAAAGGAGTCAAGTGATGAAAGCAAAGGGGACCAAGCAAACTTGCGTGGAGCACTAGCAAAACAAGCCCCACAAAAGGAAATCACGTGGGAAACACAAGGTAGAGTGGATTTCGTGGGGGAACCAAACAAAAATAGGAGGGAAAGTGGTGTGCACATGGACTTACATGCAAATTCTCATGGAGCACTCCATGATTCATGAAAAATCACGTGGGATCAAAACAAAGTAGAATATGGGGGGGGGGAGAAATTACAACACATGCAAAGGGTGCAACTCATGGGAGGTGAGAAGGGGGCCATGCAAGGAAGAATGGTGTGTGATGGGCCAAATGGACTATCCACGGTGATGGATGAAGAAGAAGTGTGAGAATCACCAAGAAGAGTGGTTAGAAAGAAAGAAAAGACACGCAAGGGGGCTTGGACAAATGGAGGCATGTTTAACATACTTGGGGTGGTCGAGAAGGAAGATAAGATGGAGGTCAATTCCGGAGAAAGAGATAGGGAGTCACCCACTCGTGGACAAGGAGAAATACAAGGGAAGGGGGGTCAAACACAAGAAGGTAAAGGCACACCAAAGCCGAGGAGGAGATCATCTCCACCACCCCAAGTTGATTTGGAATCAATTTCACCACAACCCGAGGCGTTCAAGGTTAGAAGGGAGAAGGGTTTAGTGCAACAAAAGAGTTCACATGGAGGTCAAGGGGCACGTCCCCCTACCTTGAAGCCATGAATCTCCTCATGTGGAATGTGCACGGAGCAAATGGACCCGGCCGTGCACTCATGATAAGGGGTCGAATAAAGGAGGCAAATGCGAAGGTGTGCCTTGTAGAACATAAAGTGAAGTTGAAGAAGCTTGCAAGGTTCAAGCAAGCAATTTGGCCGCATGCATGGGTGGCAAATAGTCATATCGTGGATGCCGGCCAAATTCTTGTCTTGTGGAATGAACAAGAGGCGGATCTATATGTTACGTTTGAGACAACACAACTTCTACACTTCAAGGGGCGAATGAGGAGGGATGGGGTAGAGTTTGAATTCACGGCGATATATGGTGATAATTGGCATGTTGATCGAAGGGTTTTGTGGGAGGACCTTGCTGCCATAACACCAAATGTATCCACCCCATGGATAGTGGGAGGTGACTTCAATTGCATCCGAAAGGCAAGTGAAAAACGTGGAGGAGGAGGGGGCGAATGAAATTGCACTTAAGGAATTCAATAATTGTGTGGACACACTCCAACTTCTCGAGATGCCTTCAACGGGAGGAGAATTCACGTGGTCCAACTCATCCAAAGGAAGCGCATGCATTGAAACTAGGATTGATCGCATATTGATGACAAATGCGTGGCTTGAGGTGTTCCCGGATTCCTACTACATTGTGGGTGAGAAAGATTTGAGCGATCATGCAATGCTCACTATGAAGACGGAAGGAAAAAGGGCGAAGAAAGAAACACATGTTCCGCTTTGAAAATCATTGGGTCGAGCATGATGACTTTCGTGAGGTGGTAGAAGGGGCTTGGGCCACGCTCGTTGATGGCACTCAAATGTATCGAGTTGTTGCAAAGTTGAGTGAAGTAAAGGAGGCACTCAAGCGATGGAGTGGGCTGAAATTCGGAAATATTGTCAACAAGGTTGGAGAGGCTAGGGAGGCACTTGCGGAAATCAGGAATCAAAGATTGGATAGCCCGGGGGATGTGAGCCTAGCCCATGCTGAATTAACCGCTAAAGATGTTCTTGCTCGAGTTCTTGAACGAGAGGAATCCATCATCCGACAAAAATCGAGAGTTAAGTGGTTGAAGGAGGGAGACCGGAACACCCGGTTCTTCCATGCGCATCTTAGAGTGAGGAGAGTCACCAATCAAGTGAGGAGAGTGAGAGAGGGAGAACACCTCCTTGAAGAGGAGAATGAGATCCGGGAGGCGTTCCGAAGCCATTTTGCTAACTTGTTTGCTAACACGTTTCAGGTACAACCACTTAAGCCATCCATTACACTACCACAACTCCAGCCGTGGGAGAGTGAGGGGTTATTACGTCCCTTGGAGATTGCGGAGTTAGAAGTGGTCGTGTTGAATGCAAATGTGGACAAAGCACCGGGACCCGATGGATTTAACGCCAAATTCTTCAAAGCGGCATGGGGTACAATCAAGAGGGATGTGTTTAAGGCGGTGGACTCTTGTTTGAGGAGTGGGAAGATGCTGGCCCAAATAAATTACACATCAATCACACTTATTCCAAAGAAGAGGGCACCTACAATGGTTGACGAATATAGGCCTATAGCTTTGTGTAACATGTTATATCGCTATATCTCAAAGGTACTAGCTAATAGGTTGAAAGGATTGTTACCAACGCTAGTGGGAGAAAATCAAAGTGCTTTTGTTCATGGTAGAAGAATTAGCGACAACATACTCCTTGCACATGAACTTTGTCACAACCTCCATCTTCCGAAAGGACAAGGTCGAATGTGCATCAAACTCGACATTCGGAAGGCATATGACTCCATCTCATGGGCTTTCCTTGACCAAGTGATGAAGCATTTTTGCTTCCCGAATAAGTGGAGGAGAACCATCTTAGCATGTGTGAAGGCCTCTTTTGTGGTAACGGTGAACGGAGCAAACTCTAAACCTTTTGGGGCGAAAAATGGGTTGAGGCAAGGGGACCCATTAGCTCCATATCTTTTTGTCTTGTGCATGGAGGTATTAAGCGAGATGGTGAAGATGGCGGTAAGAGAAAAGAAGATAGAACTTCTAGCTATGGAGATATTGGGGTATCACATTTGATGTTTGCAGATGACGTCCTTCTTTTTGCAAAGGCCACCAAGGAAAATGCCAAAGGAATTAAGGAGGTCCTTGAGGAGTTTACGGCGTGCTCGGGGCTGAGTTTCAATGCATCCAAAAGTCAATTATTTATGGGTGGAAATGTGCTACATGGGGAGTGGATCATTGAGCACCTCGGCATGGAGCGTCTAGATTTCCCGGTGGTTTACCATGGCCTACCACTCTTCTAGGGACGGATGGGCAGAAATCATTGTTTGACACTCATTAATAAGGTGAAAGCAAGGTTGAGCACATGGCAACAAAATTTTCTATCCATAGTCGGGAGGGTGGAGTTGGTTAGAAGTGTTCTCACCTCACTTAGTATCAATTGGACATCCGTTTTTCTTGTCCCAAGGAGTGTTCTACATGAGATTGATAGCCTCATGAGTAGATTCATTTGGGGGGACCAAAGAAGTGGGTGGCGGTAGCTTGGAGAGACTATGTACACCTAAACATGAAGGAGGCCTTGGGCTTAAAAGACTAGTGGAGTGGAATGATGTGGGACTTCTACGTTTGTTTTGGCTTGTTGTAGAAGATGGTAACACGCTATGGGTGAAGTGCATGCGACACAAATACTTCAAGAACCGTTCTATATGGCTTGCTAGGCCGCCATCCACCTCCTCTTGGGCGTGGCGTGGAATTCTCCGAGTCCGGGAGATTGCTAGTAGACATGTTCGTTATCAAGTGGGGGATGGGAAGGCAATACAATTCTTTCGTTATCCGTGGTGTGGAGCACCACTCCAATGCGAACCATGGGGTGAACGATTGCACTATCATTTGGGTATACCATGGGACACTCAAGTATCTTATTTCATTCGTGATGGGGAGTGGAATCTCCCTTTCCCACGGTCCGCCGTTATGGAGGAGTTATGGGCCAAGATTCGATGTATACCCATTATGGGTGGAGGGGACAAACCGATTAGGCTAAATGGAAGAGGAGAGAAACTTGGAATGAAGGAAGTGTGGGGATGGGTGAAGGCACCGGGTAATAAAGTGGCTTGGGCAGATTTTGTGTGGCACAAATATGCTATCCCGAAACATGCACTCACGGCATTGAGAGCAATGAGGGGTCGCCTTGTTACCAAACAACTCATGAATCAAAGAGGGGGTGGCTATGATCCGATTTGTGTGCTATGTGAGGAGATGGATGAGGACATCACTCACCTTTTTTGGGGCTGCAATTTCACAAAAGAGGTATGGCGACAACTCTTAGATATTCTACAACTTCGTGACCGCATAGCAAACACTCTTCAAGAAGAGGGGGAGAGAAGGAGAAGAGAGGGGTAGACAACATAGCAGAAGAGAGATGGGAGCGAGAGAGAGAAGGATAGAGGCAGAGAAGAGAGAATAGGATAAGGAGAGAAGAGAGAAGGAGAATAGAAAAGAGGAGGGAGAGAGAGAGAGAGAAGAGACAGGAGGGAGAGAGAGAGAGGAGGAGGAGAAGGAGGGAGTGGAGGAGAGGGATAACAGGGAGAGAGAAGAGGAGAAAGAAGAGAGGAAAGAGGATAGGAGAGAGAGATAAGAATATGGAGAAGGAGAGAGGGAAATGGAGAAGAGGAGAGGGAGAGGAGGAGATAGAGAAGGGAAGGTGAGAGAAAAAAGGAGAGGGACATAAGGAGAAGAGAGGGGGAACTAGAGGAGATGAAGGGATAAGAGGGGAGCGAGAGAAGAGGAGGGAGAAGGAGAGGAGTGGAAGAGAGGGGAGGGGAGAGAGAAGTAGAAGAGAGAGGGAACGAGAGGAGACGGAGGAGCTAGCGGAGAAGGAGAGAGAGAGCAGGAGGGAGAGAGAAGGAGAGGACGAGAGGGGAGGAGAGAAAGGGAGAAGAGGGGAGAGAGAGAAGAGGAAGGAGAGAGGGGGAACAAGAGAGGAGGTGAGAGGGAGCAAGAGACTGAGAGGTGGATAGAGAAGGAAAGGAGGAGAAGAGGAAACGGGAAGGGAACGAGATAGAGAAGGGAGAGTGGAGATAGAGAAGGAGAGAGAATGAGAGATAGAGGAGGAGAGAGGAAACGAGAGAGGAGGAGAGGGATATGGAGAAAGAGAAGGGGAGAGGAGGAGAGAAGAGAGAGAAGGGAGGGAGAGAGAGAAAGGAGAGTAGAGGAAAGAGAAGAGGATAGGAAGGAGAAGGAGAGAGTGGGTAAGGAGAGGGAAGAAGAGGGAGAAGGGGAGAGGAGGATGGAGAGAGAGGGAGAGAACGAGAAGAGGAGCGAAGAAGGGAAAGAGGAGATAGAGGGAGAAGGAGTCCCCCCTCATTCTCATCTTCCCTCTCCTCCTCTCCTTCCCTTCTCTTTATCCTCTCTCTTCTTCTCCTTCTCTCCCTCTCGCTCCTCTATTCCTTCTCTCCTTACCTTACAAGGAGAGATGGAGAGGGTAAGGGGGAGATAGAGAACGCGAAGAGGGAAGAAGAGAGAGGGGAAAAGAGGGAAGGGAGAGAAGAAAAGGTATGGAAGAAGGAGAGAGGAGATAAAGAAGGGAGAGTGGAGGAGAGGTAGAGAAGGAGAGGGAGAGAGAAGAGGAAGAGAGGAGGATTGGGAGAGAGAGAAAGAAAGAGAGATAAGGAGAGAGGGAACGAGAGAGAAGGATAGAAGAAAGAGGATAAGAGGGAGAATGAGAAAAGGAGAAGCGAGAGAATGTGAGAAGAGGAGAGAGAGGGATAAGAGGGGGAGGACAGAAAGAAGGTGAGGGGAGAACAAGTAGAGGAAGAGAAGGACAAGTGGGAGGAGGAGGAGAGTGGTAGAGAAGAGGAGAAATGGGAAGAGAGAGGGAAAGGGAGAGAGAAGAGAGATGGAGAACCAGAGATAGAGAAGGGAGAGAGAAGGAGAGTGGAGAAAAGAGGACAAGAAGAGCAGAGAGAGTAGAAGGAAGCGGGAGAGAGAAGGAGAGTAGGGAAGAGGATAGAGGGAGAGAAGGGAGAGAGAGAAAAGGAGAGGGAGGAGAGAAGTAGGGAGAGAGAGCGAGAGAAGGAGGAAGGAGTGGAGAAGAGGACAAGAGAAAGATAGAGAATGAAGAAGAAGGGGGAAGATGGGAGGGAGAGTAGAAGGGTGATTGATCGTTTTATATTAATCGCAAGTGCACGGCCGCGTTGAAGCGGTGGCAAATACGGGTCGTCCACTGGGAGGTGTGTCGACGATAGGTTTGTTCGAAGGCGAGAGGTAAAAACAAGGAGAGAAAGGTTGGTTACACTAAACTACACTAAGGTGCAAATGTAAATGGAAGAAAAGCAAGAAAACTAAACCCCAAAGGGGGTAGAGAAATAATGTGAACATAAAGAAGTGTGTGTGTGTGTGTGTTTTCATTAAGCATCTCACAACATGTAGTGCATGAAATCATAAAACTACATCCAACTTTGCCTCAACATGAATTAAGATAAGACTACATCATTAAAACATACAAGACAATAATTGGAATGAAGCAACATGAACTCAAGTATAAAGACTAGACCCTACTATGCCTCCACATGAATTAAGATAAGACTACATCATTAAAACATACAAGACGTCGGCTAAGGTAAAGGCAACAAGAGCACATACACTACAAATTGTGTTTCCAATATTAACTTCATCCATATCCTAACCTTATCATTCCCCATAGAATAGGTCCACTAATCAAAGCATAAGCTAAGTTTCATTCAAAAGCATTAGCATATCAAAGATAAGAGCGAAAACCCATTAGATGGTTATGGAAATCATATAAAGCTCAAGGGATAAAGATAACACACACTTAATGCACTACATGATTATATCAAACATTTCTCCATCCCCCAAATGGGGATGGAACTACTCACACATATTTAAACTAACTACTCTAATAAAATGAAGCATTATACTGAAATGAAACTATACTAATCAAGCAAGAAATATTAAAGAAGCATAAAACAAAACAAGCAACAAAGCAAACACATAAAAGGAAATCAACTAAGCAAGAATTAACAAGCTAAAGAAAACATCTACTATTAACAAACTCAAATTACATGCAGCTCTTCCTCCACCAGAGTTTTGCTTTAAGGCTTCACTCTTAGTAAGGAAGATGCCACGAAAGAGAGAGATGGATACAATGGGAGGTGAAGAGTTCTATTTATAAACATGGAAAAAGCTAATCTGGGACAATCCCCGATGTGAGACTAAACCAATACAAAAAATAGCCTAAACACATAATAATACAAGTCCAGGAGAAAGCTTAGCGGATCTGGGGCCATATGGACCGCCAATTAGCGGTCCAAGACCGCCAATTGGCGGTCTATAAACTTCAGATCGCGTTGGTTTTTGTTGTGGGCTTTGCTTGGAGTGTTTCTTTGTCTTGGATGCATCTACGTGGTTTAGTGGAGCTCCGACCCGAATCGAATTGACAAAATACTCCCCATGATGGTGTGGAGTTTCCTATTTTGCTCTTAGGTCCTCCTGTCTTACGTTCAGGTCCTTCTCCCTTGCATCTTGGTCCACAAGTCTCACAATTAAGTCATTTTTCCTGCTTTTGGGTCCTTTCATGGCTCTTCTCTTCAAACCTCTTTATTTCTGAAAATCAAACATAAAACTCGTCACATAGCATTGCTTAGGTGTAAGAAAATGGATATAAGGTACCAATATAAGCATGAAATGATGTCAATCAAATACCCCCACACCTAAGTTTTTGCTAGTCCTGAGCAAAACAAAGAAAGAGAAAAGCAAACGAGAAACAAGAAATCCTAACTCACTTTCGTAGGAATCACAGTAGCATTTAGCACGTGCAACAAGCCGTTAAACCTCCTTGTTGCCAAGGAGGAGGAGTGTTGTCTCCTGAGGGTTTTCAGCGGATATACCCATAAAATGCGAACAAGATGCATTATTCAATCTAGACACTCGACCCGTTGGAAATATTTTGTCGATCAATGGACGCAGTAATGCTACGGGCCGACTCTATATAGGTGATCAGTCCACACCTCTAACCTAATGAACCATTCGTGCAAGTTAAATAAGGAATTAAGTGAAAGACATGGACAACATCAACATCCTCAAGTGCTACAAAGTGTAAATTCCATTAAGCTTCTTATTTGCATTACCATTTTTTTTCTTTTTTTTTCTTTTCACATTTTTTTTTCCTTTTTATTAGTTGGAGCTTCATTCTCCCAGGGTCAGGTTTCGTGCATCATTGCCCGTGAGGACTTACACTATCACGTATACCTTTCCCCAAATCTCCACATAGGGCAATCCCTACCACCCGTGTAACGGGAGTTCGGTCGGCGCATCCCAAGTCAGATGACTCGAAAGCACCAGGCACAAAGTCCCCTCGGATCTACTTTCCCGAGTGATAGGAGTCGTGCGAGAAGAGAGAATACCTACTCACTTATTTGTTATCTACACATGAACCAAAACCCCTACACTAATGTCTCACAATAGGATTTAGAGGGTCCTTGACTACAACAAACTTCCTTAAGTTAGCAGACACGAATTATTGACTCACTAGGTTCAGGGTGGACTTCATTAAATGTTTGAGCACTGAAACCCTATGATTACTCACCCCCAAGGGAAAACTGGGGTGCATCCTAACGACTCGATAAATCCTAAAGTCACTGTACTAGATATCCTAATGCATCAAGTTCAAGACAATTTTGGGAGCTTTCTTTTTACTTTGCCTCTCAACGGTTTTGCACATGCTAAACACACGCAAAACCCACAAAATATTTTCTTTCGCAAACACATGAAGATTTTGAAAGAAATGTGGAAATTTTAAAGCACTAGGCAAGCAAAAGAAGACAAGTCACCCAAGGATCATGGCAAGCAGATATATCGATATTAAATGCAGCACACTAACATGATCCTAACAATGCAAACAAAAGAAAACAAAATCAAAAGCAAAGACTCGACTATGTACATACGTAAAACACCCCCCACACCTACGTCATGCATTGTCCTCAATGAATGCGAGCAAGATACTACATGGAGCTATGCATGAAAAAGAATAGATCTCACCAACGTGAAGTACACAAGGAAGTTTCGGCTATGTTGATGGACACAACCCAAATTCCCTCAAAACCTGTGAGATACTAAGGAAGGGATACAAATACGTGAAAGAAATGGGGCCCAAATACTCAAGGGTTGGGGCCCACAACAATCGATGCTCACTGAATGAGTTTTTTTTTCTTTCTTTTTATTATTATTTAACATATATACACATGAACGCTCAACCACTCTTGTAGGAGCATGAATGGTTGTGTGCGAGGGAGGTTCATGAAGGAACATGACCTCCTCGACTTCGGCGGGTGCCCCCTCCAAGTAGGGTTTGAGGCGTTGTCCATTAACTTTGAACACGTCCCCATTCCCTGGGTTCAAGATCTCAACCGCTCCATGAGGATCGACGGTTTGGACAATAAACGGGCCAGACCAGCGACTGCGGAGCTTACCCGCAAACAGATGAAGCCGGGAATTGTAGAGTAACACCTTCTGCCCGGCCGTAAACACCTTTCGCATAATCATGCGATCATGAAACATCTTGGCTCGGGACTTATGAATTTTGGCATTCTCGTACGCATCATTGCGTAGCTCTTCCAATTCCACAATGTTGAGCTTACGTTGTACTCCCGCTTGATCAAGATCCATATTCAGGTTCTTGATCGCCCAGAAAGCACGATGCTCAAGCTCACAGGTAGGTGGCAAGCCTTGCCGTACACTACCCGATATGGGGACATACCCAAATTGGTCTTGTACGCGGTGCGGAAAGCCCACAATGCGTCATTCAACTTGGTAGACCAATCCTTCCTCGAGGAACTAACCGTCTTCTCAAGAATTTGCTTTAATTGACGGTTAGAGATTTCGACATGCCGACTAGTTTGCGGATGGTATGGGGTCGCAAGCTTGTGGGTGATCGAATATTTCCTCATAAGCGCTTCAAAGGAGCGATTACAGAAGTGGGTACCCCTATCGATGATTATGGTACGAGGAGTACCAAATCGCGCAAAAATGTCCCTCAAGAATTTGGTGACCACCTTGTTGTCATTGGTCTTTGTGGGTATAGCCTCAACCCACTTAGACACATAGTCAACGACCACCAGAATGTAAACATTCCCGAACGAGTTCGGGAAGGGACCCATGAAATCGATGCCCCACACATCGAAGATGTCGACAACAAAGACATTTTGCAAAGGCATCATGTCACGTCGACCAATCGTGCCAAGGCGCTGGCACCTAACACATTGCTTACAAAAGTCGTAAGCATCCTTGAAAAGAAAGGGCCAGTAGAATCCAGATTGGAGCACCTTGGCAGCAGTTTTCTTTGCTCCAAAGTGTCCTCCACATGCCTTGGAATGGCAGAAGTGGAGTACACTTTGGAACTCGGTATCAGGGATGCACCGCCTGAAAATTTGGTCAGAGCAGTATTTGAATCGGTAGGGGTCGTCCCAGTGGAAGAATCTGACATAAGATCTAAATTTGGATTGGTCAGATTTTGACCAACCCACAAGAAATTGCTCGGTCACGAGATAGTTCACGATGTCGGCAAACCAAGGGTTATCTTCGATCGTGAACAACTGCTCGTCAAGAAATTTGTTATCAATGATTTGGTCCTGTGGGTTGGTCGTCTCTAGACGAGACAAGTGGTCAGCTACAACATTTTCACACCTTTTTTTGTCCCGAATCTCGAGATCGAATTCTGTATCAAAAAGATCCATCTCAAGAGTCGGGATTTTGCATCTTTCTTCGCCATGACATGCTTGATGGTTGTGTGATCAGAATAGATAATCACGTGGGAGCCAATCAAGTACGACCGGAATTTCTCAAAAGCAAATATGATTGCTAAGAATTCCTTCTCGGTCACAGTGTAGTTCAATTGGGCATCATTGAGTGTTCTACTGGCATAGTAGATCACATGAGGCAATTTGTCCAATCGTTTCCCAAGCACTGCTCCCACAGCGAAGTCAGATGCATCACACATTAACTCAAAGGGTTCAGTCCACACCGGTGCCTTAATAATGGGAGCTGAAGTCAACTCTTTCTTCAAGGTCAAAAAGGCATGGTGGCAATCCGGTGTGAACTCAAAAATGGCATCCTTAGCCAACAAGGCGGTGAGAGGTCGAGCAATTTTGCTAAAATCCCGAATGAACCGCCGATAGAATCCAGCATGCCCCAAAAAGGCGCGGATATCCTTCACATTACGTGGCAGTGGGAGATTAGCAATGATACCCACTTTGGCGGGATCGACCTCAATTCCCCTACTTGAGACCACATGTCCAAGTACAATCCCTCGCTTCACCATGAAGTGACATTTCTCCCAATTGAGAGCGAGGTTCTTCTCACGGCATCGCTTGAGAACAAGGCTCAAGTGATGAAGGCACTCATCAAAGGAAGCGCCAAATATGGAAAAGTCGTCCATGAAGATCTCAAGGAAACGCTCAACCATATCAGAGAAGATGCCGATCATACACCTTTGAAACGTTGTCGCGCGCATTACATAACCCAAAGGGCATGCGACGGTAGGCAAACGTGCCAAAGGGACAAGTAAATGTGGTTTTCTCTTGATCCTCGGGGGCGATGGGAATTTGGTTGTACCCGGAGTATCCATCAAGAAAACAATAATAGTCATGTCCAACCAACCTTTCCAACATCTGATCAATGAATGGCAACGGGAAATGATCTTTCCGCGTTTTCGCATTGAGCTTGCGATAATCAACGCAAACTCGCCAGCCAGTTTGCAGGCATGTCGGGATAAGCTCATTATGCTCATTCTCCACAACCGTCACGCCTGACTTCTTGGGAACCACATGGACAAGACTCACCCACGAACTATCAGAGATAGGATAGATTATGCCATGATCCAAGCACTTAAGAACCTCCTTTCGGACGGCTTCTTTCAGTATAGGATTCAATCTCCATTGTGGGTCCCTGCGGGGCCTAGAATCCTCTTCCATGTGGATCCGATGCTGAACAATACCAGGGCTAATTCCCTTGATATCCTTCAAGGACCACCCGATTGCCTCTTTGTTTTCAAAGAGTACTCTTTTGAGGGCAACCTCTTGATCTTGTGCAAGATCAGAAGCAATAATGAGTGGCAATGTCTCATTATCCCCTAAAAAGATGTACTTTAGGTTATCGGGGAGCAGTTTAAGCTCGACCAGAGGTGGGTCCTTGTCGGATTCAGAGTTACTTTCAAGTGGCTCAAGGGCAACGGGGTAAGAGGAGCAAGCACCCAGATGTGCCTCCTCGTCCCAAGAAATGCTGGCGGATTCCTCAAGATTCTCTTCACTCGCAACCTGGTCGTTAGGCACCTCAAATATATGTCAATGTGAGTCGAACATGCCTAATGACTCGGGCTCATCCGTGTCCTGGATGAAATTGGCTCCGACAGTGTCGTCGAAGAGCCCGGGTTGCTTACCAAGAGTGAAGATGTTGAAATCCACCGTGAGGTTTCCAAAAGACAACCTCATCAAGCCATTGCGACAATTGATCAAAGCATTAGATGTCGCAAGAAATGGCCTCCCAAGGATCACAGGAATCTATCCTTGTGGGTTGGACACAGGTTCGGTATCCAAGATGATGAAATCAACTGGAAATACGAACTCACCCACTTTGATAAGGACGTCCTCCACACTCCCTCGTGGAATTTTGACGAATCTATCAGCCAACTGGAGGGTTGTCCTCGTTGGTTTAAGATTGCCTATTCCAAGGTTGACATAGACTGAGTAAGGAAGGAGATTCACAGATGCCCCCAAATCCAATAAAGCTTGAGAGATTGTCACATTCCCAATCATGCAAGAGACAGTTGGACAACATGGGTCCTTGTATTTGACTTGCATGGGTTGTGTCAATATGGAGCTCACATTGGCGGCCAAAAAGGCCTTTTTGGGCACATTTGTTTTTCTCTTGGTGGTGCAAAGGTCCTTGAGGAACTTGGCATACGGTGGCTGTTGAACGTTTTATTTTAAACCGCAAGTGCACGGCTGCGATGAAGCGGTGGCAAGTACGGGTCGTCCTCAGGGAGGTGAGTAGCCTCTTGCTTGTACGAAATCAAGTGGCGAAAAAATGGAGAAGAGAGTTGGTTACGCTACTCTACACTAAACTACTCTAAGAAGTATGAAATGCGAACGAAACAAACAAACGATGGAATAACAACTAAACTAAGAACAAAGGAAGAATGCTGGAATACAGAAATGGGAAAACCCCTAAGGGGTGGAGTGAGTGCACACATGCAAAGAGGTGGGTGTAGAATACATTCTTTAAGCACATGAAGGTGGTGTTTATCAAGCATAGGAAGTGTCTAAATGTTATGGCAAAACCTATCAATCTATTCACCAACTTCGTTGATTAACATTTACATATGCAAGGTGTTTATTTCAGAACCTAAACAAGCATGAGAGGTTTCTAATCATTTTGGCAAAACTCATCAAGTTGTAAATTCTATCCTAAACAAGCAAGCATACATTCATGTTTAATCAACACATTGAAATTAAAGCATTCATCCCATTCTCTAATACATGTATGTACATCTACTCCACCCCCCAAAGGGGATGGAACTACTCACTAAACATTACACTAATTATTAAACTATGGAAAGAAAGCATATTAAAACTAACTAGAATTAAAAGACGATTAAACTAAAACATGCACAACAATAAAAGAAGCATAAAATAAACAATGAAAGAAACACAAAACTTTATTGATAAAAATGACTCACATTAAAAGTAGCATCCTCCTACTTTAGTGTGTGCTTCAAGGCCTCACTTCTAGTAGGAAGAATAGCCACTTAAAATATGGAGTCATTACAATAGGAGGTGAAGAGTTCTATTTATAGCCATGGAAAAAGGTAATCCGGGACAATCCCCCGATGTGGGACTAAACAAACACCAAAAATAGCCTAAACGAACATTAATACAAGTCCAGGAGAAATCTTGGCGGATCTGGACTAATCCAGACCGCCAATTGGCGGTCCAAAATGTCCGGATCCAGTTGAGTTTTATTCTGGGCTTTTCTGTGTGCTTTTGGTGGTCTTTTGATGCATCTACTTCGTTTGTTGGAGCTCCGACCCAAATCCAATTGCTAAAATACTCCCCATAATGGTGTGAAGTATTCTGTTTTACTCTTAGGTCCCTGTGTCTTGCAATCAGGTCCTTCTCCCTTGCATCTTGGTCCCTAGATCTCACAATTCAGTCCTTTTTCCCAGCTTTTGGGTCCTTTTATGCTTCATCTCTTCAAACCTATTTATTCCTGAAAACTAAACATAAAACTCGTGACATAGCATTGTTTAGGTGAAAGATAATGGATATAAGATACAAATATGAGCATGAAATGATGTCAATCAAATACCCCCACACCTAACTTTTGCTAGTCCCGAGCAAAACAAAGAAAGAGAAAAGCATGCGAAAAACAAGAAATCCTAACTTACTTTCGTAGGAATCATGGTTGCACTTAGCACGTGCAACAAGCCGTTAAACCTCCTTGTCGCCAAGGAGGAGGAGTGTTGTCTCCTGAGGGTTTTCAGCGGATATACCCACAAAATCCGAACAAGATGCATTAATCAATCTAGCTACACGACTCGTTGGACTCATTTTGTCGATCATGGGACGCGGTAATACTACGGGTCGACTTTATAAATGTAATCGGTCCAAACACCTAGCCTAATGAGTTATTTGTGAAAGTTAGTTAAGGACTTGAGTGAAAGACATGGGCAACCTTAACTTCTGAATGTGATACAACGTGTAAAGTCCATTTTGGTTCTTATTTGACTCTCTCTTTTTTTTCTTCTTTTTTTTTCTTTTTTTTTTCATTGGAGCATTTTATTGGTTGGTGTTTGATTCTCCCAGGGTCAGGTTTCGTGCATCATTGCCTATGAGGACTTACACTATCACGTACACCTTCCCCCAAATCTCCACATAGGGCGATCCCTACCACCCGTGTAACGGGAGTTCGATCGGTGCATCTCAAGTCAGATGACTCGAAAGCACCAGGCACAAAGTCCCCTCAGACCTACTTTCCCGAGTGATAGGAGCCGTGCGAGAAGAGAGAACACCACTTATTTATCTACATGGGAACCAAAACCCCTACACTTAAGTTTCACAAAAAGAGATTAAGGGCCCTTGCCTACGACAAACTTCCTTATACTAACAGACACGAATTATTTGACTCACTAGGTTTAGGGTGGACTTCTTTAAATGTTTGAGTACTGAAACCCTATGATTACACGCCCCCCGAGGGAAAACCGGGGTGCATCCTAACGACTTGATAAGACCTAAAGCCAGTAAACTAGAAATCCTAATGCATCAAGTTCAAGACAATTTTGGGAGCTTTCTTTTTACTTTGTCTCTCAACGGTTTTGCACATGCTAAACACACGCAAAACCTACAAAAACATTTTCTTTCGCCAACACATGAAGATTTTGAAAGAAATGTGAAAATTTTAAAGCACTAGGCAAGCAAAAGAAGACAAGTCACCCAAGGATCATGGCAAGCAGATATATCAATGTTAAATGCGGCACACTAACATGACCCTAACAATGCACACAAAAGAAAACAAAAAAATCAAAAGAAAAGACTCGACTATGTACACACGTAAAACACCCCCCCATACCTACTTCATGCATTGTCCTCAATGAATGTGAACAAGATACTACATGGATACATGCATGAAAAAGGAAAGATCTCACCAACATGAAGTACAAAGGGACGTTCAGGGTCATGTTGATGGACACAAACCCAAATTCCCTCAAAACCTGTGAGAAGCTGAAGAAGGGAGATAAATACGTGAAGAGATTGGGCCCAAGTACACAAGGGTTGGGGCCCACAACAATCGATGCTCACTGAAGGAGTCTTTTATTACACACTTTTTTTTCTTTTTTTTTGTTTTTTTTCTTCTTCTTTTTTTTACAACCAAGATATTCTCATAATCATTTGGTCAAGGAATATCAAATGAGAACATCATGTTTTGAGGACCAGAGACTTGCCGAGATGGGCAAACTCCACTGGTACTCTGAGGTGTCATGAGGGGTGAAAGGTCAAAGTTGAAAGGCTCGAACCCCTCATGATATTGGTCGGGTGTGGGCAACAAAGAATGAAGTTGTGTTGCCTCACTAGGGTTTAATTGTTCATCGAAGAAAACCCTCCAACCAATAGGCGGGTGCATCGGAATGAGTTTCTCAAGCTCATTCGATGGGTGCAGCAGACCTGCATCACTAAGAATGGGGCTTCTCCCCAAGCCATCCAACAAGGACCTCCCACCATCACTTAGATCATCAAGCATAAGCTCGGTCATACGTGGGTCCTTGTTGGAGTCAATATGAAGCTCAAATGGCTCAATGGCCATGGGACATGAGGTAGAGACACCTTCCGGTCTAGGCATATGGTGAGGTGTCTCACTCTCACTAGTACTCTCAACTGAATCATGCAACGAACACTCCCTTTGGACATTCATGTTCGAGGCCAGCTCACTCTGTTGCATTGCAAAGACAGGCAATGAGTCTTCGCTGAGCCTACAAACATTCTCAACGGCCTGCATTGTTGTTAGAGGTGTTCGTTGGTTTTGTGGTGCTTTCTCCAATTGGCGGATGAGATTGAGATTTAAAGGTTCATCCATGGGTTCCTGTTGCCTACCAGAGTTGAACACATGAAACTCGGCACTCATGTTACCGAATGAGAGCTTCATGAGACCATTTCTACAATTAATCAAAGCATTGGAGGTTGCCAGAAATGGTCTACCCAAAATCAAAGGTATTTGAGAGTGGGTGTTCGCAACAGGATTGGTATCGAGGACAACAAAATCGACTGGAAATATAAAATCTCCAACTTTGATAAGCACATCCTCGATAATCCCCATGGGAATACGAATGGATCTATCCGCCAATTGGAGGGTGATCTTAGTTGGTTTCAATTCTCCCAAGTTCAACTGTTGATAAACAGAGAATGGGAGGAGGTTGACCGCTGATCCTAAATCAAGCAAAACATTGCTCAGTCTAGTGTCCCCTATCGTACACTGAATAGTAGGACACCCAGGGTCCTTGTATTTTGTGTAGGTGGGATTGGACAAAAGTGAGCTGATATTTGCAGCCAAGAATGCTTTCTTAGGAACATTGGTCTTCCTCTTGGTTGTGCAGAGATCCTTCAACACTTTGGCATATTGAGGTATTTGTTGGATGACATCCAACAAGGGGATGTTAACCTTTACTTGCTTAAACACCTCTACTATCTTGTCCATGTTGTCACTCTGCTTTTTGTTTAACCTACTTGGATAGGGAGCTTTTGGCAGGTAGGTTTTCTGTTGTGCCTGAGAAGAAAGCTTTGGTGTATTACCCTCACCCTCAGCTTCTTCTTCACCACCATTCCCACTGGGGGGCTGCATAGATGGTGGTGGGTGTGGCAAGGAAATGTGATTGTCAACCTGTTTTCCATTCCTTAAGGTCACAATGGAATTGACATGGTGAACAGGTTCCTCCACATGGTTCACTTGCCTCCCCCGAGGTACCACATTCTCATTTTGCATTTGTTGTTGTTGGTACATGCGGGGGTTAGCCTCAGGCTGGCTAGGAAAAGACCCTCTCTCTCTTTCATGTACAGACTGAGCCAATTGGCCCATCTGAAGCTCTAGAGATTTGATGGTCTGCTGATTTGAAGTGAGAACTTGACTCGTGGTTGACATAAAATTTTTCATTGAGTTTTCAAGTCCACGAGTCAAGGTCTCAAGCGAATTGAATCGGGTTTCCATATTATTGGAATTTGGGAAACCCGATTGATTGGTGGTTTGCGCTTGGGGTGGCTGATAAGAATGCGCATGCATGGGAGGTTGGTGTGATTGGTAAGGTGGTCTCGAGGAGTTTGGAGGACCACCCGGGGCATTAGTTTGGTTCCATGAAAAATTGGGGTGGTTCCTCCATCCAGGATTATAAGATGATGAGTATGCGTCATTCCTGGCTCTATCATAGACGGCGTTGACACGCTCCATCTCAGGAGGAATGGACTCACACTCGCTTTCTACATGACCTATCCTACCACATGAATGACAGGGAACTGGACCAGATGTAGACATGTGAGGTGCACTTTGTTGGTTTTGGAGCTCAATCGAGTCCATACGGCGCATTAAGGCCGCCATGCGTGCCTCGGTGGCCGTAGTGGTATCGATAGCAAATGCGGTACCCGATCTAGTCGAGTTTGCATTCGCGATCCTCGCTCCTATACTAGATGATGCAGGTGGTTCCCTCACACTCTCCCACTGCATGGTTTTCTCAGCGATGTCTTCTAGGAAGGCCCATGCCTCCCTTTCATCCTTTCCCAAGAACTCTCCTTGACACATGGACTCAAGGAGCGTTCTGGACGGGATGTGAAGACCCTCATACACAATCTGACAAAGACGCCACAACTCAATGCCATGGTGAGGGCACGAGGATAGTAGCTCTTTGAACCTCTCAAGATATGCATGAAATGGTTCGGTCTCATGTTGATAGAACGAATTGATTTCGTTCCTCAATTTTTGAGTCCGATGATTAGGAAAGTACTTCTTGAGGAATGCAGATTGAAACTCATCCCAAGTCCTAAAGGAATTCGCCTGGTTGCTGTACAACCACTTCTTGGCGTCATCCTTTAGTGCAAAAGGAACGAGCCTAAGATGGATGGAGTCTGTGCTAAGTTGTTGCAGCTTGAACATAGCACAGACCTCCTCAAATTCCCTGAGAAAGATATAGGGGTCACCTTTCCCAGTGAAATGAGGGAGCATGGAAATGAATTGAGGCTTAACCTCAAAATGGTTCCCATTAGCCTCTGGTAATACGATGCATGAGGGTAGAGCTGTACGGCTCGGGTAGCATCGATCACGAAGAGGTATGGGAACGACAACTGGAAGCACAGGTGGAATAGGTGGGTCCAGCAACTGCTCCTCCTCACGGAATTAGCAGCCATTGGACCCGAACTACGTGTGACACGAGAGGAGGAAGGTGTCGAGAAATCGATGACCGAAGCCGGATTGACAACGCTCCTCGTCAAACGACCACTCTCGTCTCGTGTCCACGAAAGCATGCACAACGGTGCACACACACAAACCTTTTTTTTTAAACAAAGAATGTACGTAGGGGAGAAGACGAGGGAACACAGGAGAGAAAGAATGACTCAGGAGAGAAGGGAAGAAGTCCTTAAGCTACGGCGGATGGGTACAGGTAGAAGCACACAAGCAAACAAGGCTCAAACAATCCTAAGGTCGCTATAGGTCCTTACAGCTAGACGACGCCTAACTGCGAGGTCACACGGCCACAACACGCCTCACCTCCCTACAACGAGGACCACAAAGCCCAGCAAGTGAGCCAAGATCCGGGGATCTCGTCTCTCCTACTATCGACAAAGTGGGCAACGCCGATCAGGTCATGACGGTCGGGACCGGATCACTCTCCTAATGCGTCCAAGATTCTTAGGGCCAATGTCTACTTGATTTTAAAATTAGGCTCTTGATTAGTGTGGTTTTTGGGGCGAAGGAAAGGGTGATGAAATCCCTCACCTTATCTTTTATGGGACAGCCCCTCCTTAGTAGCGTTTTGGAGTCCTAATCTAGCAATCAACTCTCCAAACAAAACGCTCAACTCACACTTGTTTCAATGCACTTCCTACTAACTAATGCATGTTCATACGAAATGCATGAATGAGAGTAGAAGGTGCGTACCTCACGCCAGCTCTCAGCAACAGAAAATAAAGCTAAGATAAAAGACAATCTAAATGCCTAAGTCACATACATGATGCATGACCTAAACAACAAGAATGCCTAATCTTTTGCTTTGAGTTTTAGGGTCCAAGTTGCTTAAAGGCGGTTGATTATGGATCTGGGAACAAACTATAAGTCAAAACATGCCAAATTAAATCCCAGATGACTAGACCATTTAGAGAAACAACAGCAAGAAATTAAAATATGAACAGAGCTCACCAGACCGCTGATTGGCGGTCTGAAGTGCTCAGGTCGTCTGGAAATTTCTCCAGTAGCCTCCACTTGCTATTCCCAGTCTCCTGAAACAAAGAAAAACTACAACACACAAATTAAATCCAGACGTATGCTACTCTACACTACACAAATTAAATCCAGCGAAAAAATGGAGAAGAGAATTGGTTACGCTACTCTACACTAAACTACTCTAAGAAGTATGAAATGCGAACGAAACAAACAAACGATGGAATAACAACTAAACTAAGAACAAAGGAAGAATGCTGGAATACAGAAATGGGAAAACCCCTAAGGGGTGGAGTGAGTGCACACATGCAAAGAGGTGGGTGTAGAATACATTCTTTAAGCACATGAAGGTGGTGTTTATCAAGCATAGGAAGTGTCTAAATGTTATGGCAAAACCTATCAATCTATTCACCAACTTAGTTGATTAACATTTACATATGCAAGGTGTTTATTTCAGAACCTAAACAAGCATGAGAGGTGTCTAATCATTTTGGCAAAACTCATCAAGTTGTAAATTCTATCCTAAACAAGCAAGCATACATTCATGTTTAATCAACACATTGAAATTAAAGCATTCATCCCATTCTCTAATACATGTATGTACATCTACTCCACCCCCCAAAGGGGATGGAACTACTCACTAAACATTACACTAATTATTAAACTATGGAAAGAAAGCATATTAAAACTAAGCTAGAATTAAAAGACGATTAAACTAAAACATGCACAACAATAAAAGAAGCATAAAACAAACAATAAAAGAAACACAAAACTTTATTGATAAAAATGACTCACATTAAAAGTAGCATCCTCCTACTTTAGTGTGTGCTTCAAGGCCTCACTTCTAGTAGGAAGAATAGCCACTTAAAATATGGAGTCATTACAATAGGAGGTGAAGAGTTCTATTTATAGCCATGGAAAAAGGTTATCCGGGACAATCCCCCGATGTGGGACTAAACAAACACCAAAAATAGCCTAAACGAACATTAATACAAGTCCAGGAGAAATCTTGGTGGATCTGGACTAATCCAGACCGCCAATTGGCGGTCCAAAATGTCCGGATCCAGTTGAGTTTTATTCTGGGCTTTTCTGTGTGCTTTTGGTGGTCTTTGATGCATCTACTTCGTTTGTTGGAGCTCCGACCCGAATCCAATTGCTAAAATACTCCCCATAATGGTGTGAAGTATTCTGTTTTACTCTTAGGTCCCTGTGTCTTGCAATCAGGTCCTTCTCCCTTGCATCTTGGTCCCTAGATCTCACAATTCAGTCCTTTTTCCCAGCTTTTGGGTCCTTTTATGCTTCATCTCTTCAAACCTATTTATTCCTGAAAACTAAACATAAAACTCGTGACATAGCATTGTTTAGGTGAAAGATAATAGATATAAGATACAAATATAAGCATGAAATGATGTCAATTAGTGGCATTTGTTGAACAACGTCCAACAACTGGATGTTCACCTTTACTTGCGTAAGTACCTCAACGATCTTGTCCCAATGCTCATCACGTTTTTTCGTCAACCGGTGAGGGAATGGTGCCTTGGGGACATCAGAATCACGAGGAGGAGTCTCAGAATTAGGTTCCTTAACAGGCTCAAGACTCTCCTCGGAAGTCTCGCCAACAGGGTTGGCTTCAGGCATTTCCACATTGTTGTCAACGACCCTTCCCGATCTCAAGGTATGAACAACATTGGCATGTTGGGAAGGGTCACTTACAACATTGTGTACATTTTGCCTGGTATGAGCAGGCTGACCCCTGAGATTAACCACAGGTTGACTCGGTTACTGACCCTTCTCACGTTCATGGAGCTGATGAGCCAACTTGCTAACTTGCATTTCCAATGCTTTGACCGAATTATTGCTGGCCGCAAACATGTTTTGAGTGCTCTGTATGAACGTTTGAAGGGTTTGTTCAAGGGTAGAGTCCTTAGGGTCAACCCGCTGGGGTGGTGGAGTCTGGTTAGAATAACCCGACGAAGAGGCCTGGCCAGGTTGGTAATTATGGTGCTGAGACCTTTGATGTGGGGGTTGGTAGGTCGCCGATGGGCGTGGAGGTTGATAAGGTGGAGGTTGAGGTTGAACGTGCGAGCTCTGACTGTGGCCTCCACTAGACCCCCAAGAGAAGTTTGGATGGTTACGCCATCACGGGTTGTAGGAATGACTGTACGGGTCGTTTCGGGGCCTTTGTTGATACATCGCATTTGCATGCTCAGTATCCCTTGGAGCGTAAGCGCACTCCAAGTCATCATGTCCCGACAGTCCACACCTAGTACACCCGAGAGTAGCGACCTGAGCTACAGGAGCTCGGTCCATCTCCAAACTCTCTATCCTACGCATGAGAGTAGCCATTTTTGCCTCAGACGCGATAGTCGACTCAACATGATATGATCCAGCTCGACCAGAAGACCTGGCGGCTGGTGGCTCTCTCATGGTGTCCCACTCGAAGGTACGCTTAGCCATAGACTCAAAAGTGTCCCATGCCTCCTCGATGGGTTTCATTTGGAGGTCACCCTGACACATCGACTCCAACAATGTGCGGGTGTTGTAGTTGATGCCCTCATAAACAATCTGGCACAGCTGCCATAGCTCAAGTCCATGATGACGGCATTGCTGGAGAAGGTCCTTGAACCTCTCAAAGAAACCATGAAAAGATTCGGTCTCGGTCTGATACATTTGATGTATCTGGTTCCGTATCTGTTGAGTTTTCCTTTGAGGGAAAAATCTCTTCAGAAAGACGGTCACAAAGTCATCCGAAGACCGAATCGAGCTCGCCGGGAGGCTATACATACATTTCTTCGCATTATCCTTCAATGCGAAAGAAATCATCCTCAACCGGACTGAATCCTCGTCAAGCTGTTGAAGCTTGAACATGGAGCATACTTCCTCGAATTCGCGTATAAAGATATACGGATCCTCCTTATTGGCAATAAAGGTTGGAAGCATGCTTACATATTGAGGTTTCAGCTCATAGTTGTTCCCGCGAGCAGGGGGAACAACTATGCAAGAAGGTTGCGCGGCCCTAACAGAATGGGTCCGCTCCCACAAAGTCATCGGTCTATCATGTCGAGCTAAAGGTGGTGGTGCACCAAGAACTCGATCCTGACCGAATCTCCCTTCCTCTCGAGACAGAGAAGGAGGAGAAGGAGGTCTACGTGGTGGTGGGAGCGGACCGAGGTACTCCATTTATCGAACCCGGTTTCCCTCGCCACCACGAGACGACTCGGCCTCTTGCTCCAAAGGAGCACGAGGCGGAGATGGTCGATCACCAAGACCGTCCATCTCAGAAGAATGCACTCTCTCAAGTCGAGCGCTCTCACCAAAACGAGTCCAACCTCGCATAAAATGCTCGACTCGACTCTAACAAACACTCAACAGAAGGTTTACTAGAGGAGGAGACTATACGTAGAGAATAGATGAGGAGAGGACTCAGGTGAGGAGGGAAGAATCCCTAGAGCTAGCGTGGGTAGAGGGATCAGGAAGAAGCCTAACTAGCAAGCACGACTCAAACAATGTAAGGCAATGGGTCCTTAGGCTAGACGACGCCTAACTTCGAGGTCACTAGCCTCAACACGTCTCACCTCCCTACAACGAGGACCACAATGCCCAGCAAGTGATACCAGATCCGGAGATCCAGTACCTCCTACTATCGACAAGGTAGGCAACGCCGATCAGGTCATGACGGTCTCAACTAGATTACTCTCCTAGTGCGCCCGCAATCCTAGGGCCAATGTCTACTTGCTATTAGTTAAGGCTTTATTAAGAGTGATTTTTGGGGCCAAGGAAAGGGTGATGAAATCCCCCACCTTATCTTTTATGGGACAACCCCTCCTTAGTAGCGATTTAATCCTAGATCTAGCAATCAATCGCTCCAATCAAACGCTCTCTCACTCTTGTCTTGATGCAATTCCTACTAACTAATGAGCATACGAGATGAATGAATGAGTGTAGGAAATTGCATACCTCACGCCAGCACTCAACAACTGAATATAATGCTAAAAGAAAAGACAACTATATGCCTAAGTCAATACATGATGCGTGACCTAAACAAGTAAGAACGTCTAGTCTTTTGCTTTGAATTTTAGGGCCAAGTTGATTAATGGGATAGTGATTAATGATCTGGGAGCAAACGAGAACTCACAACATGCAAAATAGGGATCCCAAATAACACAAATTACCGAACTAACTACCAGGAAACATTTGAGAGCAGGAAACCCTCACCAGGCCGCCAATTGGCGGTCCTTTTAGGTCTTCGGTTCTTCAAATTTGTCCAGTAGCCTCCCCTTGATCCGATGGTTCCCTGAAACTAAGAAAAAATGGAAACAAAAAAATTAAAAACCCCTCGAATCGTCCAAACCAACGTCTAGACAGAGCACCTCCTCGGCAACGGCGCCAAAAACTTGATTGATCGTTTTATATTAACCGCAAGTGCACGACTGCGTTGAAGCGGTGGCAAATACGGGTCGTCCACTTGGAGGTGTGTCGACGATTGGTTTGTTCAAAGGTGAGAGGTAAAAAGAAGGAGAGAAAGGTTGGTTACACTAAACTACACTAAGGTGCAAATGTAAATGGAAGAAAAGCAAGAAAACTAAACCCCAAAGGGGGTAGAGAAATAATGTGAACATAAAGAAGTGTTTGTGTGTTTTCATTAAGCATCTCACAACATGTAGTGCATGAAATCATAAAACTACATCCAACTTTGCCTCAACATGAATTAAGATAAGACTACATCATTAAAACATACAAGACAATAATTGGAATGAAGCTACATGAACTCAAGTATAAAGACTAGACCCTACTATGCCTCCACATGAATTAAGATAAGACTACATCATTAAAACATACAAGACATTAGCTAAGGTAAAGGCAACAAGAGCACATACACTACAAATTGTGTTTCCAATATTAACTTCATCCATATCCTAACCTTATCATTCCCCATAGAATAGGTCCACTAATCAAAGCATAAGCTAAGCTTCATTCAAGAGCATTAGCATATCAAAGATAAGAGTGAAAACCCATTAGATGGTTATGGAAATCATATAAAGCTCAAGGGATAAAGATAACACACACTTAATACACTACATGATTATATCACATATTTCTCCACCCCCCAAATGGGGATGTAACTACTCACACATATTTAAACTAACTACTCTAATAAAATGAAGCATTATACTGAAATGAAACTATACTAATCAAGCAAGAAATATTAAAGAAGCATAAAACAAAACAAGCAACAAAGCAAACACATAAAAGGAAATCAACTAAGCAAGAATTAACAAGCTAAAGAAAACATCTATTATTAACTCACTCAAATTACAAGCAGCTCTTCGTCCACCAGAGTTTTGCTTCAAGGCTTCACTCTTAGTAGGGAAGATGTCACCAAAGAGAGAGATGGATACAATGGGAGGTGAAGAGTTCTATTTATAAGCATTGAAAAAGCTAATCCGGGACAATCCCCCGATGTGGGACTAAATCAATACCAAAAATAGCCTAAACACATAATAATACAAGTCCAGGAGAAAGCTTAGCGGATCTGGGGCCATATGGACCGCCAATTGGCGGTCTATAAACTTCAGATCGCGTTGGTTTTTGTTGTGGGCTTTGCTTGGAGTGTTTCTTGGTCTTGGATGCATCTACTTGGTTTAGTGGAGCTCCGACCCGAATAGAATGGACAAAATACTCCCCATGATGGTGTGGAGTTTCCTGTTTTGCTCTTAGGTCCTCCTATCTTACGTACAGGTCCTTCTCCATTGCATCTTTGTCGCCAGGTCTCACAATTAAGTCCTTTTTCCTACTTTTGGGTCCTTTCATGGCTCTTCTCTTCAAACCTCTTTATTTTTGAAAATCAAACATAAAACTTGTCACGTAGCATTGCTTAGGTGTAAGAAAATGGATATAAGGTACAAATATAAGCATGAAATGATGTCAATCAAATACCCCCACACCTAAGTTTTTGCTAGTCCCGAGCAAAACAAAGAAAGAGAAAAGCAAACGAGGAACAAGAAATCCTAACTCACTTTCGTAGGAATCACGGTTGCATTTAGCACGTGCAACAAGCCGTTAAACCTCCTTGTTGCCAAGGAGGAGGAGTGTTGTCTCCTGAGGGTTTTCAGCGGATATACCCACAAAATCCGAACAAGATGCATTATTCAATCTAGACACTCGACTCGTTGGAAATATTTTGTCGATCAATGGACGCAGTAATGCTACGGGCCGACTCTATATAGTTGATCAGTCCACACCTCTAACCTAATGAACCATTCGTGCAAGTTAAATAAGGGATTAAGTGAAAGACATGGACAACCTCAACATCCTCAAGTGCTACAAAGTGTAAAATCCATTAAGGTTCTTATTTGCATTACCCTTTTTTCTTTTTTTTCTTTTCACATTTTTTTTCTTTTTCGTTTTATTAGTTGGAGCTTCATTCTCCCAAGGTCAGGTTTCGTGCATCATTGCCCATGAGGACTTACACTATCACGTACACCTTTCCCCAAATCTCCACATAGGGCAATCCCTACCACCCGTGTAACGGGAGTTCGGTCGGCGCATCCCAAGTCAGATGACTCGAAAGCACCAGGCACAAAGTCCCCTCAGACCTACTTTCCCGAGTGATAGGAGCCGTGCGAGAAGAGAGAATACCTACTCACTTATTTCTTATCTACACATGAACCAAAACCCCTACACTAATGTCTCACAACAGGATTTAGAGGGTTCTTGACTACAACAAACTTCCTTAAGTTAGCAGACACGAATTATTGACTCACTAGGTTCGGGGTGGACTTTATTAAATGTTTGAGCACTGAAACCCAATGATTACTCACCCCCAAGGGAAAACTGGGGTGCATCCTAACGACTCGCTAAATCCTAAAGTCACTGTACTAGATATCCTAATGCATCAAGTTCAAGACAATTTTGGGAGCTTTCTTTTTACTTTGCCTCTCAACGGTTTTGCACATGCTAAACACACGCAAAACCCACAAAACATTTTCTTTCGCAAACACATGAAGATTTTGAAAGAAATGTGGAAATTTTAAAGCACAAGGCAAGCAAAAGAAGACAAGTCACCCAAGGATCATGGCAAGCAGATATATCGATATTAAATGCAGCACACTAACATGATCCTAACAATGCAAATAAAAGAAAACAAAATCAAAAGAAAAGACTCGACTAAGAAGAGGGAAGAGTGAGAGAGAAGGAGAGCGGTAGAGAAGGAGAGGGGTAGAATGACAGAGAAGGGAGAGAATGGGACGAGGAGAGAGGACGGAGTGGGAGAAAAAGAGAAGCGAGAGAAGGGACAGAAGAAGAGGGAGAAGGAGAGAGTGATAAAGAGAGTGGGATAAGGAGAAGAGGGACAAGGAGAGAGGGAGAGAAGGAAGAGAGAGAAAGTGATAGAGACGGTGAGAGAAATGATAAGGGAGAGGAGGTGGAGAAGGATAAGGAGAATGAGTGGGCATAGAAGAGGGAAGATGGGAAGAGAGTTGAAGAAGAGGGGGAGAGAAGGAGAAGAGAGAGGGGTAGACAACATAGCAGAAGAGAGAAGGGAGCGAGAGATAGAAGGATAGAGGCAGAGAACAGACAATAGGATAAGGAGAGAAGAGAGAAGGAGAATAGAAAAGAGGAGGGAGTGAGAGAGAGAGAGAAGAGACAGGAGGGAGAGAGAGCGAGAGAAGGAGGAGAATGAGAATGAGGGAGTGGAGGAGAGGGATAAGAGGGAGAGTGAAGAGGAGAAAGAAAAGACGAAAGAGGATAGGAGAGAGAGATAATAATATGGAGAAGGAGAGAGGGATATGGAGAAGAGGAGAGGGAGAGGAGGAGATAGAGAAGGGAAGGTGAGAGAAAAAAGGAGAGGGAGATAAGGAGAAGAGAGGGGGAACTACAGGAGATGAAGGGATAAGAGGGGAGAGAGAAAAGAGGAGGGAGAAGGAGAGGAGTGGAAGAAAGGGGAGGGGAGAGAGAAGGAGAAGAGAGAGGGAACGAGAGGAGACGGAGGAGATAGCGGAGAAGGAGGGAGAAGGAGAGAGAGAGCGGGAGGGAGAGAGAATGAGAGGACGAGAGGGGAGGAGAGAGACGGAGAAGAGGGGAGAGAGAGAAGAGGAAGGAGAGAGGGGGAACAAGAGAGGAAGTGAGAGGGAGCAAGAGACTGAGAGGTGGATAGAGAAGGAAAGGAGGAGAAGAGGAAACGGGAAGGGAACGAGATAGAGAAGGAGAGAGAAGGAAAGATAGAGGAGGAGAGAGAGAAGGAGAGATAGAGGAGGAGAGGGATATGGAGAAAAGAGAAGGGGAGAGGAGGATAGAAAAGAGAGAAGGGAGGGAGAGAGAGAAAGGAGAGTAGAGGGAAGAGAAGAGGATAGGAGGGAGAAGGAGAGAGTGGGTAAGGAGAGGGAAGAAGAGGGAGAAGGGGAGAGGAGAAGGGGGAGAGAGGGAGAGAACGAGAAGATGTGCGAAGAAGGGAAAGAGGAGATAGAGGGAGAAGGAGTCCGCCCTCATTCTCATCTTCCATCTCCTCCTCTCCTTCCCTTCTTTTTATCCTCTCTCTTCTTCTCCTTCTCTCCCTCTCACTCCTCTCTTCCTTCTCTCCTTACCGTACAAGGAGAGATGGAGACGGTAAGGGGGAGATAGAGAACGAGAAGAGGGAAGAAGAGAGAGGGGAAAGGAGGGAAGGGAAGAGGTATGGAAGAAGGAGAGAGGATAGAAGGAGGGGAGAGTGGAGGAGAGGGAGAGAAGGAGAGGGAGAGAGAAGAGGAAGAGAGGAGGATTGGGAGAGAGAGAAGGAAAGAGAGATAAGGAGAAAGGGAACGAGAGAGAAGGAGAAGAGAAAGAGGATAAGAGGGAGAATGAGACAAGGAGAAGCAAGAGAATATGAGAAGAGGAGAGAGAGGGATAAGAGGGGGAGGACAGAAAGATGGTGAGGGGGAGAACAAGTAGAGGAAGAGAAGGTGGAGAGGGAGGAGGAGGAGAGTGGAAGAGAAGAGGAGAAGTGGGAAGAGAGAGGGAAAGGGAGAGAGAAGAGAGATGGAGAAGAGAGATAGAGACGGGAGAGAGAAGTAGAGTGGAGAAAATATGACAAGAAGAGCAGAGCGAGGAGAAGGAAGCGGGAGAGAGAAGGAGAGTAGGGAAGAGGAGAGAGGGAGAGAAGGGAGAGAGAAGGAGAGTAGGGAAGAGGAGAGAGGGAGAGAAGGGAGAGAGAGAGAGAAAAGGAGAGGGAGGAGAGAGAATTAGGGAGAGGGAGCGAGAGAATGAGGAAGGAGTGGAGAAGGGGACAAGAGGAAGATAGAAAATGAAGGAGAAGGGGGAAGAGGAGAGGGAGAGAAGAAGGGGGAGAGGGAACGAGAGAGGTAGAGAAGTGAAGGAAGGAGGAGAGAAGAGGGAGGGAGGAGGAGAGGGAAGTAGAGGGGAGAGGGAGAAGGGAGAAGAAGGGCGAGGGAGAAGATAGAGGGGTTGAAGAAGGAGAGAGAGAGGAAGAGAGCGAGCGAGAGATGACGAAGGGAAAGAGGAGCATAGAGAAGGATAAAAGGGGGAGAGAGAAGAAGAAGAGAGAAGAAGAAGGGGAACAGGATAAGAGGGAGATAGAGATGAGGCGAGGGAGATGAGAGAAAGAGAAGAGGGAAGAGTGAGAGAGAAGGAGAGAGGTAGAGAAGGAGAGGGGTAGCACGAGAGAGAAGGGAGAGAATGGGACGAGGAGAGAGGAAGGAGTGGGAGAAAAAGAGAAGCGAGAGAAGGGAGAGAAGAAGAGGGAGAAGGAGAGAGGAGAGAGATAGATAAAGAGAGTGGGATAAGGAGAAGAGGGACAAGGAGAGAGGGAGAGAAGGAAAAGAGAGAAAGTGATAGAGACGGTGAGAGAAATGATAAGGGAGAGAGGTGGAGAAGGATAAGGAGAATGAGTGGGCAGAGAAGAGGGAAGAAGGGAAGAGAGTTGAAGAAGAGGGGGAGAGAAGGAGAAGAGAGAGGGGTAGACAACATAGGAGAAGAGAGAAGGGAGCGAGAGAGAGAGAGAAGGATAGAGGCAGAGAAGAGAGAATAGGGATAAGGATAAGGAGAGAAGAGAGAAGGAGAATAGAAAAGAGGAGGTAGAGAGAGAGAGAAGAGACATGAGGGAGAGAGAGCGAGAGAAGGAGGAAGAGGAGGGAGTAGAGGAGAGGGATAAGAGGGACAGAGAAGAGGAGAATGAAGAGAGGAAAGAGGATAGGAGAGAGATATAAGAATATGGAGAAGGAGAGAGGGAAACAGAGTAGAGGAGAGGGAGAGGGGGAGATAGAGAAGGGAAGGTGAGAGAAAAAAGGAAAGGGAGATAAGGAGAAGAGAGGGGGAACTAGAGGAGATGAAGGGATAAGAGGGGAGATAGAGAAGAGGAGGGAGAAGGAGAGGAGAGGAAGAGAGGGGAGGGGAGAGAGAAGGAGAAGAGAGAGGGAACGAGAGGAGACGGAGGAGATAGCGGAGAAGGAGGGAGAAGGAGAGAGAGAGTGGGAGGGAGGGAGAGAGAAGGAGAGGACGAGAGGGGAGTAGAGAGAGGGAGAAGAGGGGAGAGAGAGAAGAGGAAGGAGAGAGGGGGAACAATAGAGGAGCTGAGAGGGAGCAAGAGAATGATAGGTGGATAGAGAAGGAATGGAGGAGAAGAGGGAAGGGAAAGGGAACGAGATAGAGAAGGCAGAGTGGAGATAGAGAAGGAGAGAGTCAGAGAAGAGAGAATAAGGATAAGGATAAGGAGAGAAGATAGAAGGAGAATAGAAAAGAGGAGGTAGAGAGAGAGAGAGAGAGAAGAGACAGGAGGGCGAGAGAGCGAGAGAAGGGGGAGAAGGAGGGAGTGGAGGAGAGGGATAAGAGGGAGAGAGAGGAGGAGAAAGAAGAGAGGAAAGAGGATAGGAGAGAGATATAAGAATATGGAGAAGGAGAGAGGGAAACAGAGAAGAGGAGAGGGAGAGGAGGAGATAGAGAAGGGAAGGTGAGAGAAAAAAAAAGAGGGAGATAAGGAGAAAAGAGGGGGAACTAGAGGAGATGTAGGGATAAGAGGGGAGAGAGAGAAGAGGAGGGAGAAGGAGAGCAGAAGAAGAGAGGGGAGGGGAGGGGAGGGGAGAGAGAAGGAGAAGAGAGAGGGAACGAGAGGAGACGGAGGAGATAGCGGAGAAGAAGGGAGAAGGAGAGAGAGAGCGGGAGGGAGGGAGGGAGGGAGAGAGAAGGAGAGGACGAGAGGGGAGGAGAGAGAGGGAGAAGGAGTGGAGAAGGGGAGAAGAAGAGAAGCGAGAGAAGGGAGAGAAGAAGAGGGAGAAGGAGAGAGGAGAGAGAGAGATAAAGAGAGTGGAATAAGGAGAAGAGGGACAAGGGGAGAGGGAGAGAACGAAAAGAGAGAAAGTGATAGAGACGGTGAGAGAAATGATAAGGGAGAGAGGTGGAGAAGGATAAGGAGAATGAGTGGGCAGAGAAGAGGGAAGATGGGAAGAGAGTTGAAGAAGAGGGGGAGAGAAGGAGAAGAGAGAGGGGTAGACAACATAGGAGAAGAGAGAAGGGAGCGAGAGAGAGAGAGAAGGATAGGGGTAGAGAAGAGAGAATAGGGATAAGGATATGGAGAGAAGAGAGAAGGAGAATAGAAAAGAGGAGGTAGAGAGAGAGAGGAGAGACAGGAGGGAGGGAGAGTGAGAGAAGGAGGAGGAGAAGGACGGAGTGGAGGAGAGGGATGAGAGGGAGAGAGAAGAGGAGAAAGAAGAGAGAAAAGAGGATAGGAGAGAGAGATAAGAATATGGAGAAGGAGAGAGGGAAATGGAGAAGAGGAGAGGGAGAGGAGGAGATAGAGAAGGGAAGGTGAGAGAAAAAAGGAGAGGGAGATAAGGAGAAGAGAGGGGGAACTAGAGGAGATGAAGGGATAAGAGGGGAGAGAGAGAAGAGGAGGGAGAAGAAAAGGAGAGGAAGAGAGGGGAGGGGAGGGGAGAGAGAAGGAGAAGAGAGAGGGAACGAGAGGAGACGGAGGAGATAGCGGAGAAGGAGGGAGGAGGAGAGAGAGAGACGGAGAGGACGAGAGGGGAGGAGAGAGAGGGAGAAGAGGGGAGAGAGAGAATAGGAAGGAGAGAGGGGGAACAAGAGAGGATGTGAGAGGGAGCAAGAGAATGAGAGGTGGATAGAGAAGCAAAGGAGGAGGAGAGGGAAGGGGAAGGGAACGAGGTAGAGATGGGAGAGTGGAGATAGAGAAGGAGATAGAGAAGGAGAGATAGAGGAGGAGAGAGGAAACGAGAGAGGAGGAGAGGGATATGGAGAAAGAGAAGGGGAGAGGAGGAGAGAAGAGAGAGAAGGGAGGGAGAGAGAAAAAGGAGAGTAGAGGGAAGAGAAGAGGATAGGTGGGAGAAGGAGATAGTGGGTAAGGAGAGGGGAGAAGAGGGAGAGAGAAGAGGAGAAGTGGGAAGAGAGAGGGAAAGGGAGAGAGAAAAGAGATGGAGAACGAGAGATAGAGAAGGGAGAGAGAAGGAGAGTGGAGAAAGGAGGACAAGAAGAGCAGAGAGAGGAGAAGGAAGCGGGAGAGAGAAGAAGAGTAGGGAAGTGGAGAGAGGGAGAGAGAGAGAGAAAAGGAGAGGGAGGAGAGAGAAGTAGGGAGAGAGAGAGAGAGAGAGAGAGTTGGAGGAAGGAGTGGAGAAGAGGACAAGAGAAAGATAGAAAATGATGGAGAAGGGGGGAGAGGGGAGGGAGAGAAGAAGGGGGAGAGGGAACGAGAGAGGTAGAGAAGAGTGGAAAAGAGAGGGAAGGAGGAGAGAAGAGGGAGGGAGGGGGAGAGGGAAGTAGAGGGGAGAGGGAGAACAAGGGCGAGGGAGAAGAGAGAGGGGTTGAAGAAGGAGAGAGAGAGGGAGAGAGCGAGCGAGCGAGAGAAGGAGAAGGGAAAGAGTAGCATAGAGAAGGATAAAAGGGGGAGAGAGAAGAAGAAGAGAGAAAGATAAGGAGAGAAGAAGGGGAGCGGGATAAGAGGGAGATAGAGATGAGGCGAGGGAGATGAGAGAAAGAGAAGAGGAAGAGTGAGAGAGAAGGAGGGCGGTAGAGAAGGAGAGGGGTAGAACGAGAGAGAAGGGAGAGAATGGGACGAGGAGAGAGGAAGGAGTGGGAGAAAAAGAGAAGCGAGAGAAGGGAGAGAAGAAGAGGGAGAAGGAGAGAGGAGAGAGCGAGATAAAGAGAGTGGGATAAGGAGAAGAGGGACAAGGAGAGAGGGAGAGAAGGAAGAGAGAGAAAGTGATAGAGACGGTGAGAGAAATGATAAGGGAGAGAGGTGGAGAAGGATAAGGAGAATGAGTGGGCAGAGAAGAGGGAAGATGGGAAGAGAGTTGAAGAAGAGGGGGAGAGAAGGAGAAGAGAGAGGGGTAGACAACATAGGAGAAGAGAGAAGGGAGCGAGAGAGAAAGAGAAGGATAGAGGAAGAGAATAGAGAATAGGGATAAGGGTAAGGAGAGAAGGGAGCGAGAGAGAGAGAAGAAAGAAGAGAGGAAAGAGGATAGGAGAGAGAGATAAGAATATGGAGAAGGAGAAAAATGGAGAAGAGGAGAGGGAGAGGAGGAGATAGAGAAGGGAAGGTGAGAGAAAAAAGGAGAGGGAGATAAAGAGAAGAGAGGGGGAACTAGAGGAGATGAAGGGATAAGAGGGGAGAGAGAGAAGAGGAGGGAGAAGGAGAGGAGAGGAAGAGAGGGGAGGGGAGGGGAGAGAGAAGTAGAAGAGAGAGGGAACGAGAGGAGACGGAGGAGATAGCAGAGAAGGTGGGAGAAGGAGAGAGAGAGCGGGAGGGAGAGAGAAGGAGAGGACGAGAGGGGAGGAGAGAGAGAGGGAGAAGAGGGGAGAGAGAGAAGAGGAAGGAGAGAGGGGGAACAAGAGAGGAGGTGAGAGGGAGCAAGAGAATGAGAGGTGGATAGTGAAGGAAAGGAGGAGGAGAGGGAAGGGGAAGGGAACGAGATAGAGAAGGGAGAGTGGAGATAGAGAAGGAGAGATAGAGGAGGAGAGAGGAAACGAGAGAGGAGGAGAGGGATATGGAGAAAGAGAAGGGGAGAGGAGGAGAGAAGAGAGAGAAGGGAGGGAGAGAGAGAAAGGAGAGTAGAGGGAAGAGAAGAGGATAGGTGGGAGAAGGAGAGAGTGGGTAAGGAGAGCGAGAAGAGGGAGAAGGGGAGAGGAGAAGGGAGAGAGAGGGAGAGAACGAGAAGAGGAGCGAAGAAGGGAAAGAGGAGATAGAGGGAGAAGGAGTCCCCCCTCATTCTCATCTTCCCTCTCCTCCTCTCCTTCCCTTCTCTTTATCCTCTCTCTTCTTCTCCTTCTCTCCCTCTCGCTCCTCTATTCCTTCTCTCCTTACCTTACAAGGAGAGATGGAGAGGGTAAGGGGGAGATAGAGAACGAGAAGAGGGAAGAATAGAGAGGTGAAAAGAGGGAAGGGAGAGAAGAAGCGGTATGGAAGAAGGAGAGAGGAGATAAAGAAGGGAGAGTGGAGGAGAGGTAGAGAAGGAGAGGGAGAGAGAAGAGGAAGAGAGGACGATTGGAAGAGAGAGAAGGAAAGAGAGATAAGGAGAGAGGGAACGAGAGAGAAGGAAAAGAGAAAGAGGATAAGAGGGAGAATGAGAAAAGGAGAAGCGAGAGAATGTGAGAAGAGGAGAGAGAGGGATAAGAGGTGGAGGACAGAAAGAAGGTGAGGGGAGAACAAGTAGAGGAAGAGAAGGAGAAGAGGGAGGAGGAGGAGAGTGGTAGAGAATAGGAGAAATGGGAAGAGAGAGGGGAAAGGGAGAGAGAAGAGAGATGGAGAACGAGAGATAGAGAAGGGAGAGAGAAGGAGAGTGGAGAAAGGAGGACAAGAAGAGCAGAGAGAGGAGAAAGAAGCGGGAGAGAGAAGAAGAGTAGGGAAGAGGAGAGAGGGAGAGAGAGAGAGAGAAAAGGAGAGGGAGGAGAGAGAAGTAGGGAGAGAGAGCGAGAGAAGGAGGAAGGAGTGGAGAAGAGGACAAGAGGAAGATAGAAAATGAAGGAGAAGGGGGGAGAGGGGAGGGAGAGAAGAAGGGGGAGAGGAAACGAGAGAGGTAGAGAAGAGAGGGAAGGAGAGAGGGAAGGAGGAGAGAAGAGGGAGGGAGGGGGAGAGGGAAGTAGAGGGGAGAGGTAGAAGAAGGGCGAGGGAGAAGAGAGAGGGGTTGAAGAACGAGAGAGAGAGGGAGAGAGAGAGCGAGCGAAAGAAGGAGAAGGGAAAGAGGAGCATAGAGAAGGATAAAAGGGGGAGAGAGAAGAAGAGGGAGAAGGAGAGAGGAGAGAGAGAGATAAAGAGAGTGGGATAAGGAGAAGAGGGACAAGGAGAGAGGGAGAGAAGGAAGAGAGAGAAAGTGATAGAGACGGTGAGAGAAATGATAAGGGAGAGAGGTGGAGAAGGATAAGGAGAATGAGTGGGCAGAGAAGAGGGAAGATGGGAAGAGAGTTGAAGAAGAGGGGGAGAGAAGGAGAAGAGAGAGGGGTAGACAACATAGGAGAAGAGAGAAGGGAGCGAGAGAGAAAGAGAAGGATAGAGGAAGAGAATAGAGAATAGGGATAAGGGTAAGGAGAGAAGGGAGCGAGAGAGAGAGAAGAAAGAAGAGAGGAAAGAGGATAGGAGAGAGAGATAAGAATATGGAGAAGGAGAAAAATGGAGAAGAGGAGAGGGAGAGGAGGAGATAGAGAAGGGAAGGTGAGAGAAAAAAGGAGAGGGAGATAAAGAGAAGAGAGGGGGAACTAGAGGAGATGAAGGGATAAGAGGGGAGAGAGAGAAGAGGAGGGAGAAGGAGAGGAGAGGAAGAGAGGGGAGGGGAGGGGAGAGAGAAGTAGAAGAGAGAGGGAACGAGAGGAGACGGAGGAGATAGCAGAGAAGGTGGGAGAAGGAGAGAGAGAGCGGGAGGGAGAGAGAAGGAGAGGACGAGAGGGGAGGAGAGAGAGAGGGAGAAGAGGGGAGAGAGAGAAGAGGAAGGAGAGAGGGGGAACAAGAGAGGAGGTGAGAGGGAGCAAGAGAATGAGAGGTGGATAGTGAAGGAAAGGAGGAGGAGAGGGAAGGGGAAGGGAACGAGATAGAGAAGGGAGAGTGGAGATAGAGAAGGAGAGATAGAGGAGGAGAGAGGAAACGAGAGAGGAGGAGAGGGATATGGAGAAAGAGAAGGGGAGAGGAGGAGAGAAGAGAGAGAAGGGAGGGAGAGAGAGAAAGGAGAGTAGAGGGAAGAGAAGAGGATAGGTGGGAGAAGGAGAGAGTGGGTAAGGAGAGCGAGAAGAGGGAGAAGGGGAGAGGAGAAGGGAGAGAGAGGGAGAGAACGAGAAGAGGAGCGAAGAAGGGAAAGAGGAGATAGAGGGAGAAGGAGTCCCCCCTCATTCTCATCTTCCCTCTCCTCCTCTCCTTCCCTTCTCTTTATCCTCTCTCTTCTTCTCCTTCTCTCCCTCTCGCTCCTCTATTCCTTCTCTCCTTACCTTACAAGGAGAGATGGAGAGGGTAAGGGGGAGATAGAGAACGAGAAGAGGGAAGAATAGAGAGGTGAAAAGAGGGAAGGGAGAGAAGAAGCGGTATGGAAGAAGGAGAGAGGAGATAAAGAAGGGAGAGTGGAGGAGAGGTAGAGAAGGAGAGGGAGAGAGAAGAGGAAGAGAGGACGATTGGGAGAGAGAGAAGGAAAGAGAGATAAGGAGTGAGGGAACGAGAGAGAAGGAAAAGAGAAAGAGGATAAGAGGGAGAATGAGAAAAGGAGAAGCGAGAGAATGTGAGAAGAGGAGAGAGAGGGATAAGAGGTGGAGGACAGAAAGAAGGTGAGGGGAGAACAAGTAGAGGAAGAGAAGGAGAAGAGGGAGGAGGAGGAGAGTGGTAGAGAATAGGAGAAATGGGAAGAGAGAGGGGAAAGGGAGAGAGAAGAGAGATGGAGAACGAGAGATAGAGAAGGGAGAGAGAAGGAGAGTGGAGAAAGGAGGACAAGAAGAGCAGAGAGAGGAGAAAGAAGCGGGAGAGAGAAGAAGAGTAGGGAAGAGGAGAGAGGGAGAGAGAGAGAGAGAAAAGGAGAGGGAGGAGAGAGAAGTAGGGAGAGAGAGCGAGAGAAGGAGGAAGGAGTGGAGAAGAGGACAAGAGGAAGATAGAAAATGAAGGAGAAGGGGGGAGAGGGGAGGGAGAGAAGAAGGGGGAGAGGAAACGAGAGAGGTAGAGAAGAGAGGGAAGGAGAGAGGGAAGGAGGAGAGAAGAGGGAGGGAGGGGGAGAGGGAAGTAGAGGGGAGAGGTAGAAGAAGGGCGAGGGAGAAGAGAGAGGGGTTGAAGAACGAGAGAGAGAGGGAGAGAGAGAGCGAGCGAAAGAAGGAGAAGGGAAAGAGGAGCATAGAGAAGGATAAAAGGGGGAGAGAGAAGAAGAAGAGAGAAGGATAAGGAGAGAAGAAGGGGAGCGGGATAAGAGGGAGATAGAGATGAGGCAAGGGAGATGAGAGAAAGAGAAGAGGGAAGCGTGAGAGAGAAGGAGGGCGGTAGAGAAGGAGAGGGGTAGAACGAGAGAGAAGGGAGAGAATGGGACGAGGAGAGAGGAAAGAGTGGGAGAAAAAGAGAAGCGATAGAAGGGGGAGAAGAAGAGGGAGAAGGAGAGAGGAGAGAGAGAGATAAAGAGAGTGGGATAAGGAAAAGTGATAGAGACGGTGAGAGAAATGATAAGGGAGAGAGGTGGAGAAGGATAAGGAGAATGAGTGGGCAGAGAAGAGGGAAGATGGGAAGAGAGTTGAAGAAGAGGGGGAGAGAAGGAGAAGAGAGAGGGCTAGACAACATAGGAGAAGAGAGAAGGGAGCGAGAGAGAGAGAGAGAAGGATAGAGGCAGAGAAGAGAGAATAGGGATAAGGGTAAGGAGAGAAGAGAGAAGGAGAATAGAAAAGAGGAGGTAGAGAGAGAGAGAGAAGAGACAGGAGGGAGGGAGAGCGAGAGAAGGAGGAGGGGAAGGAGGGAGTGGAGGAGAGGGTTAAGAGGGAGAGAGAAGAGGAGAAAGAAGAGAGGAAAGAGGATAGGAGAGAGAGATAAGAATATGGAGAATGAGAGAGGGAAATGGAGAAGAGGAGAGGGAGAGGAGGAGATAGAGAAGGGAAGGTGAGAGAAAAAGGAGAGGGAGATAAGGAGAAGAGAGGGGGAACTAGAGGAGATGAAGGGATATGAGGGAAGAGAGAGAATAGGAGGGAGAAGGAGAGGAGAGGAAGAGAGGGGAGGGGAGGGGAGAGACAAGGAGAAGAGAGAGGGAACGAGAGGAGAAGGAGGAGATAGCGGAGAAGGAGGGAGAAGGAGAGAGACAGCGGGAGGGAGAGAGAAGGAGAGGATGAGAGGGGAGGAGAGAGAGAGGGAGAAGAGGGGAGAGAGAGAAGAGGAAGGAGAGAGGGGGAACAAGAGAGGAGGTGAGAGGGAGCAAGAGAATGAGAGGTGGATAGAGAAGGAATGGAGGAGGAGAGGGAAGGGAACGAGATAGAGAAGGGAGAGTGGAGATAGAGAAGGAGAGATAGAGAAGGGAGAGTGGAGATAGAGAAGGAGAGATAGAGAACGAGAGATAGAAGGAAGAGAGAGAAAGTGATAGAGATGGTGAGAGAAATGATAAGGGAGAGAGGTGGATAAGGATAAGGAGAATGAGTGGGCAGTGAAGAGGGAAAATGGGAAGAGAGTTGAAGAAGAGGGGGAGAGAAGGAGAAGAGAGAGGGGTAGACAACATAGGAGAAGAGAGAAGGGAGCGAGAGAGAGAGAAGGATAGAGGCAGAGAAGAGAGAATAGGGATAAGGGTAAGGAGAGAAGAGAGAAGGAGAATAGAAAAGAGGAGGTCGAGAGAGAGAAAGAGAAGAGACAGGAGGGAGGGAGAGCGAGAGAAGGAGGAGGAGAAGGAGGGAGTGGAGGAGAGGGATAAGAGGGAGAGAGAAGAGGAGAAAGAAGAGAGGAAAGAGGATAGGAGAGAGAGATAAGAATATGGAGAAGGAGAGAGGGAAATGGAGAAGAGGAAGAAGGGAGATGGAAGCAAAAAACATGAGAGGAGGGAGGAGTGGCGCAACATGGAGAACCTAGGGGTTTCTAGGGTTTCCGATTTTTTTTCCACCAAATCTCTTAGTTTTTTGCACCAAAATGGATCCCAAGACTAGTTCTACTCATTTTCATTTAGGAGATGGAGATTGTGGCACGTTTTTGGGTCTCCATCCACCACCATTGCTTGTCTCATCCTCATCTCTTGGAGATAATGGAGAGGATGGTTCCGCACCACCTCTAGGGAGTGTTCTTGCTCCCCCAAGGAAGTGGAGCGAATTATTCAAGGCTGGAAATAGGGTCTCCACAGCCCTAGAGTTTGTCCCTCCGGCTGAGAAGGGAGGGGAGAAGTTGGCATTTTGTTCCAAGCAAGAGGTAGTTGAGTCATTGAAGAGATGGGATAAAGTTCTTGTTGGTTACTTCATTGCATTTAGACCACACTTGCCTACACTTGAGAACCACCTCCACAAGGTGTGGGGTTTGGTTGGAACGTTGGAGGTTATTAAGAGGAGTCAAGGGTTTCTCCTATTTCGGTTCTCCCTTGCTGAAGATAAGAAGAGGGTACTTGAAGGAGGTCCTTGTTTCATTAGAGGCTGCCCCCTTGTGGTCCTTGAATGGGCTCCGGAAGTGGCTTTGCAAAGGGCAAACATCACCACGGTTCCCATTTGGATTCGTCTCCCGGAGCTAGACCTTCGATTTTGGTCTCAAAAAACGTTGAGCAACATTGTGAGTGTTCTTGGGAGGCCATTATACATGGATGAGCAAACCGCATTGGGGAGGAGGCTTGCCTATGCTAGGGTGTGTGTGGAAGTGTCCTCTGATTTCAGTTATCCAAGTTGGGTGGAGGTGCAAATTGAAGAGGCCAGCACACATCGAGTAAATGTGGAGTATGAATGGAAGCCCGGGTATTGCACGAATTGTAAGGAGTTTGGTCATGACCTGGAGAGATGCAAGCTGAGAAGAGGGGCCATAAACAAGGTTAGTGACACTCAGCAAGGGAAGGAGGAGAGGTGGGTCGTGGTTGATAGGAGGAAGGCTGGAAAGAGCAATGCAAAGCAAGGAAATTCGGAGGTGTCCAGCCGTGGCACTCACATTTCTTTGGTGGAGTTTGCAGCTAGAGGTCAAGAGGAGAAAGGGAAGGCTGGAGGAGATGATGATGTGGAAGGAAGGAGTGTTGATGTGGAAGAGGGAGCAAGTCTTGAAATTCCATGTGGAATGGTAGATGAGAGTGCACAAGAGGAGGGAAAATGCAACAAAATGAAAGGTGAGTGTCTCTCTCTTGAGAAAGGGAGAACCTTGATGCAAGTAGCATGTGGGGGGGACCAGATTTGCTTTGGGGTTAAGTTGGGAGACATGTTGGATGATATGCCAACGAATTCCTCTTTGGGGGCACAAGAGGGGGGGTCTTGTGGTGGACAAAAACAGCAAGGGGAAGTGGGAGTGGAAAGTGTTGTTCCTATTTCGGTAAGAGCCAATGGGGAGAGAGTTGAGTGCTCTAGGTTTGAATGGGCAAATGAGGAGGCTGTTATTTTGGTTACAAAAGAGAGGGAGCTGGACCACTTGACTCCTCTTGGGGGGGAATTTGTAGGGATCTTAAGGGGCCCTCTAGTGATCGTAATTAAACAAGATGCGGAATTAAAAACTAATTACGAACTAACAACTAATCATGCAAGGGTTATTCTAAGAGATAGAGAACTTGCAAACCAACGTTGAAGTCGACGCCCGATTTAACGAGGTTCGGCACCCTCCCCGGGTCCTAGTCCTCACTCACAAGCCCCGCTCGTCCCTCGAGCCTCGCTTGTGGTTTCCACTATCCGATCTCCGTTACCGGGCCGAGATCAACGCCTTTACAAACCCGAGCCTCGCGAACAACCTCGCCTCGCCCGTGTCTCCTCTCACAACCCGAGAGGGAGCTTCCTTGAAGCTATTACAACTCTTGTGATTTGGATGAAAGAATGGAATCACAACTCTTGCTAATGACACTCTAACTTTGAGCACACTTGGATTATGATATGGATCTAGGAATACAAGTGGTGAAGTTTTGGCTTGAGTGTATAGGATTTGAGCTTTGAAGGTTTGGGAAAGATAGCACAAGGATACTTGATGTTTGGAGAGTGTAGTGCTTGTGTTGTGCTTCTAATGAGGTCCTTATATGTAGACTTCAAAGCTCTTAGAGTCGTTGGGGAGTGGGTGAGAAAGTTGACCCATGAAATGTGATGATGTGACAAAAGTTCGGGCAGAATTTGCACGCTCTTCGGTAGACCGTTAACCCAACGGATTACCGAAGATGGTCGTTTCGGTTTACCGAATTCTATTCGGTGAACCGCTCACTCAACTCCAGTAGCTCTCTAACTAGCAACCCTAATGTTTTTCGGTGTACCGAATATGATTCGGTTAACCGTTCCAAAATGGACAGTAAGTTTGGTAGGGTTCTGTTTATGCTAGGTTCGGTTGACCGTCTCTACTTCGGTAGACTGAAGTTTGCGCGGGTTTTGCGCTGACAAAGCGTGGGAGAATGGTTTACCAATAACGGTCAAGTTAAATAGCCGTTGATCTCCTAAAGCAATATGATTCGGTTGACCGAATGATGTTCGGTGTACCGAATATGGATAAGTCAATTTGGCTTTAGGTCAAGATTTAAATACGACCGTTGGAGCAAAGTCCAAAACCGGTCCAGGCTAATTCGGTCTACCGAAGGCGGTTCGGTATACCGAGGTGGTGATTCCAGGGAACACCTAAAGGATTCTACACGGTTGACCGCAAGGTGTTCGGTGGACCGAACTCTACATGATTCGGTTTACCGAGTGGGGTTCGGTTAACCGTGGGGATACGGGACAGAATCCTAATGTGCTCAAGTTTACATTAATCCTAAGGACTCAAATTATACTAAATTACATATTGGTCCAAAGCTTGATTACATGTCTTGAGTCTTTATCTTCTTGTCCAAAGCTCCTTAGCTTGATTCTTCATCAACCTATTAAGAATATCGCAAATACACGAATATATATGCAATGCATGTATTCATGTTTGCTTACTTTGATTGTCTAGGTTGATTGATTAAATATAGATTAAGATTAGATTACTTAATCATCAAAACTAAATAAAGATTAAAGCTAAAAAGCCAACAAAATTATCATTTAGCACCTCACTTAAAGGAAAGAAGGGAAGGGAGGAAAAAGAGGACATTTTGCTAGCAAGCCCCCCACGAATTGAGAGGGAGAGTGGTACCAATCCTTCTCTTGGGGAACAGATTTCAGTAAGCAAGGAGAGGGGGGGAGAACAAGATGGCACCTTGCAAGGGAGGACCCCACGATATGTGGATGAAGATGAGTTAATCTCCTTGGGAGAGGCAACCCTACAAGACAATACTAGGAGCATCTTGGGGACAAACCTTGTTTCGCAAGAGGAAGGGAAGGCAAATGTAGGCACAAGTGTACATGGCAATGGGGGTCACGAAACTTCAGGCAAGTAAGAAAGCAAGAAGACTTCCCCACAAGGTCAATCTCATATGGGCGGACTAGTTTCTTTGGTATGTGAGGAGTTGGGGTGGAATTCACCAACACGAGTAGCAAAGAGTAAAGATGCTTCGAGCCTCATGTCACACACGAGTGGAGGAAGGTATGACATTCTCGGACACAAGGATTTTGTGGAGGAGGGTGAAGAAGAGAAAGAGGACGTGGGAATTGTAAAACCGGGGTTAAAGAAAGCGATATCGCCACCACCAACGCTTAGGCGATCCGGAAGGAAGTTAAACAACAAGCTCTCGATTGGAGGTCATGGGGGTCACCCCGCACCTTTAAACCCATGAATGTACTAATGTGGAATGTGCGCGGAGCAAATGGACCCGGACGTGCACTCATGATTAGGGGTCGAATAAAGGAGACAAATCCGGATGTAGTATGTCTTATGGAACACAAGGTAAAACACAAGAAGATGGAAAGATTCAAACGAGCGATTTGGCCACATGCTTGGATTGCAAATAGCTTGATCGTGGACTCGGGACGGCTGTTGGTGTTGTGGAATGACAAAGTTATTGACCTTCAAGTGACTTTCAAAACACCACAACTACTCCACTTCAAGGGCTGCAAGAAGATGGATGGGGCAACATTTGATATCACGGCGGTGTACGGAGAAAATGGGCATGTGGATAGGCGAGCTTTGTGGAGTGACCTCCATCTTGTGGCCCCGGAGGTTTCGAGGCCGTGGATCGTAGGAGGTGACTTTAATTGTATTCGCTATGCTAGTGAGAAGCAGGGGGGGGTGCTGCTGGAAATGAGACAGCGATGAAGGAGTTTAATGAGTGTATTGATACACTTCAGCTACTTGAGGTGCCTTCTACGGGAGGGGATTTCACGTGGTCAAATTCATCCGAAGGAAGTGCATGCACTGAGACAAGGATTGACCGTATACTCATGAACAATGCGTGGCTCGAGATGTTTCCGAAATCTTATTACATCGTTGGTGATAAAGATCTTAGTGACCATGCCATGCTAGTGATGAGAACGGAGGGAAATGAAAAAAGGAAAAAGAAAATGTTTCGTTTTGAAAACCATTGGACGGAGCATGAGGAGTTCAAAGCCATAGTGGAGCTTGGTCTACGTTTGTAGTTGGCACGCCTATGTTTGGTGTTGCTGAAAAGCTAAAAGAAGTAAACAAGGCACTTATAGTTTGGAGTGGAAGAACATTTGGGAACATTACAAACAAGGTGGGTGAAGCCCGGATTGCCTTGAGGAAGTGAGAAATAAAAGACAAAGCCTACCACATACAAAGAGCTAGTTGTTGATGAAGGGACAGCAAAGGGCAATCTTGAGCGTGCCCTTGCTCGGGAGGAATCCATTATCCGGCAAAAATCAAGGGTGAAGTGGTTGAAAGAGGGGGATCGAAACACTAGGTTTTTCCATGCGCAACTCCGTGTGAGGAGAGCCACCAATCAAGTGAGGAGAGTATGTGAGGGAGCGCATATCGTGGAGGAGGACGACAAAATTCGGGACGCCATTCGGCGTTTTTATGCTAACCTATTTGCTAATGATTTTCAGGTACAACCCATTGATCCTTCTCTCATTCTCCCACAGCTCCAGCCGGAGGAAGGGAGAATCCTCACCCAAAAGCTGGAATTAAAAGAGATCGAGGACGTGGTGTTACATGCAAATGTGGACAAGGCACGGGCCCCGATGGCTTCAATGCAAAGTTCTTCAAGACCACGTGGGACACCATCAAAGGAGACATATTTCAGGCCATGAACTCCTGTTTGGACAGCGGAAGAGTGCTCACCCAATGGAACTCTACCTCAATCACCCTCATCCCGAAGAAGAAGGCACCAAATTCGGTAGAGGACTATCGTCCTATCGCTCTATGCAACATGACCTATAGGTTCACATCCAAAGTGCTCGCCAACCGAATAAAGGGGCTGCTACCAAGACTTATTGGGGAGAACCAAAGTGCTTTTGTCAAAGGAAGGCGAATTGGTGATAATATTCTACTTGCACATGAACTTTGTCACAATCTACACCTAGACAAAGGGAGGGGACGAATGTGCCTAAAGCTTGATATTAGGAAAGTGTATGACTCCATCTCATGGTTCTTCCTTGATGAGGTAATGACTCGCTTCGGTTTCCCTCCGAAGTGGAGAAGGCTGATTATGAGTTGTGTCAAAGCATCATTTGTAGTGACGGTAAATGGAGCTAACTCAACCGCGTTTGCTGCGACAAATGGCTTGAGGCAAGGTGACCCGTTGGCACCGTACTTGTTTCTTTTGTGTATGGAAGTCCTAAGTGAGATGATAAAACAAGCGGTGAGGGATGGAAGGATTGAACCATTATCTTGTGGGGAGGTGCACGTTTCGCATTTGCTATTCACCGATGACGTCCTAGTCTTTGCTAGTGCAACAAAAGCAAATGCTCGGGCTATAAGGGCTGTCCTTGAGGAGTTCACGGCATGTTCGGGGCTGAGATTTAGCACGACAAAATGCCAAGTATTCATGGGAGGAAACGTGCTGCATGGAGCTTGGATCACAGCCCACCTTGGTATGGAACGAAAGGAATTTCCGGTGATTTACCTCGGGCTGCCTTTATTCTCCGGGAGGATGGGGAGAACTCATTGTATGTCACTAGTAAACAAGGTCAAGCAAAGACCTAGCACTTGGAAGCAGAATTTTCTATCCATTGCCGGCCGGGTAGAGCTTGTGAGAAGCGTGCTTGTCTCGCTTAGTATCTATTGGACCTCCGCTTTCCTTATTCCTCGAAAGGTGCTGAAAGAGATTGAGAGCCTCATGGCTCAATTCGTTTGGGGGGGCCCAAAGAAGTGGGTTGCTGTGGCGCGGAAGGATGTGTGTACTCCAAAGGATGAAGGAGGGCTCGGTCTGAAAAGACTAACAAGCTGGAATGATGTGGGCCTCCTCCGATTATTGTGGCTAGTTGTGGCGGAAGAAAGCTCTCTTTGGGTAAAGTGTGTCAGAAGAAAATACCTTAAAAACCACTCTATTTGGCTAGCGAGTCCACCATCGTCCTCCTCATGGGCATGGTGAGGAATTCTCCGAGTTCGTGACATTGCCCAATGGCACATCAAATATAACGTGGGAAATGGGCAAGAAATTCGGTTCTTCCAATATCCGTGGTGTGGCGAACCTTTTCAATGTGAGAGTTGGGGAGCTCGTCTTCATCATGAATTGGGAGTGCCTTGGGATACCAAAGTGTCCTACTTCATTAGAGAGGGAAAATGGAACCTCCCACCCCCAAGATCAACGATAATGGAGGAAGTCCACTTGAAAATCACAAATACACGCATTCTTGGAGGTGTGGACCAGCCTATGCGCATAGAAGGGAAGGGGGAAACATTAGGAATAAAGGAAGTGTGGAAGTGGGTGCTGAAACCGGGGAGGAAGGTCACTTGGGTGGATGTGGTTTGGCACAAACATGCCATTCCCAAACACGCTATCACAGCTTGGCGTGCAATGAGGGGGCGCCTCTTAACAAAAAAACTTATGAATTTAAGAGGAGCAAAGTATGACCCGGTGTGTAGCCTTTGTGAGAGGGAGGAAGAGGACATGGACCATCTCTTCTGGAGGTGTTCGTATATTAGAGGGGTGTGGACAACACTACTCCTCCTCATGAAGCTGGGAACTAGGATTGCAAGATCCCTCGAAGCTGAAGCCACACGCCTCTCACACGCGAGAGGAACCCGGATGGCCAAGGTGGTGCGAAGGTGGGCTCTTAGTGCCATGATTCATGAGTGCTGGCTGGAACGAAACCGACGAATTTTCGAGGGAGAGAAGAAAGAGCCAGGAGATATCGTGGTGGTAATCAAAGACATGATTGGGTGTCTTTGGGATAAAATCAAGAAGCTTGCGGATAAAGATAGCGAGGAGCAGAATTTTCAGATCACGTGGTGCTAGGTTGGGGTATACTCGGACATGATTTTAACTACATAGTTTGAGTGATGCAATACATGTAGTGTGTGTGGCTGGTTATGCATGTTGGCATGCCCGCGGTCTTCAAATTTTGTAACCTTGTTTCTTTCATTTAATAAATTTAGAGGCCAAGCCTCCCTTTTGCTTTGCAAAAAAAATGGAGAAGAGGAGAGGGAGAGGAGGAGATAGAGAAGGGAAGGTGAGAGAAAAAAGGAGAGGGAGATAAGGAGAAGAGAGGGGGAACTGGAGGAGATGAAGGGATAAGAGGGGAGAGAGAGAAGATGAGGGAGAAGGAGAGGAGAGGAAGAGAGGGGAGGGGAGGGGAGAGACAAGGAGAAGAGAGAGGGAACGAGAGGAGGAGGAGATAGGGGAGAAGGAGGGAGAAGGGGAGAGAGAGCGGGAGAGAGAGAGAAGGAGAGGACGAGAGAGGAGCAGAGAGAGAGGGAGAAAAGGGGAGAGAGAGAAGAGTTAGGAGAGAGGGGGAACAAGAGAGTAGAGAAGAGAGGGAAGGAGAGAGGGAAGGAGGAGAGAAGAGGGAGGGAGGGGGAGAGGGAAGTAGAGGGAAGAGGGAGAAGAAGGGCGAGGGAGAAGAGAGAGGGGTTGAAGAAGGAGAGAGAGAGAGGGAGAGAGCGAGCGAGCGAGAGAAGGAGAAGGGAAAGAGGAGCACAGAGAAGGATAAAAGGGGGAGAAAGAAGAAGAAGAGAGAAGGATAAGGAGAGAAGAAGGGGAGCGGGATAAGAGGGAGATAGAGATGAGGCGAGGGAGATGAGAGAAAGAGAAGAGGAAAGAGTGAGAGAGAAAGAGGGCGGTAGAGAAGGAGAGGGGTAGAACGAGAGAGAAGGGAGAGAATGGGACGAGGAGAGAGGAAGGAGTGGGAGAAAAAGAGAAGCGATAGAAGGGAGAGAAGAAGAGGGAGAAGGAGAGAGGAGAGAGAGAGATAAAGAGAGTGGGATAAGGAGAAGAGGGACAAGGAGAGAGGGAGAGAAGGAAGAGAGAGAAAGTGATAGAGACGGCGAGAGAAATGATAAGGGAGAGAGGTGGAGAAGGATAAGGAGAATGAGTGGGCAGAGAAGAGGGAAGATGGGAAGAGAGTTGATGAAGAGGGGGAGAGAAGGAGAAGAGAGAGGGGTAGACAACATAGGAGAAGAGAGAAGGGAGCGAGAGAGAGAGAGAGAAGGATAGAGGCAGAGAAGAGTGAATAGGGATAAGGGTAAGGAGAGAAGAGAGAAGGAGAATAGAAAAGAGGACGTAGAGAGAGAGAGAAGAGACAGGAGGGAGGGAGAGCGAGAGAAGGAGGAGGAGAAGGAGGGAGTGGAGGAGAGGGATAAGAGGGAGAGAGAAGAGGAGAAAGAAGAGAGGAAAGAGGATAGGAGAGAGAGATAAGAATATGGAGAAGGAGAGAGGAAATGGAGAAGAGGAGAGGGAGACGAGGAGATAGAGAAGGGAAGGTGAGAGAAAAAAGGAGAGGGGGAAATGGAGAAGAGAGGGGGAACTAGAGGAGATGAAGGGATAAGAGGGGAGAGAGAGAAGAGGAGGGAGAAGGAGAGGAGAGGAAGATAGGGGAGGGGAGGGGAGAGACAAGGAGAAGAGAGGGAACGAGAGGAGAAGGAGGAGATAGCGGAGAAGGAGAGAGAGAGCGGGAGGGAGAGAGAAGGAGAGGACGAGAGGGGAGGAGAGAGAGAGGGAGAAGAGGGGAGAGAGAGAAGAGGAAGGAGAGAGGGGGAACAAGAGAGGAGGTTAGAGGGAGCAAGAGAATGAGAGGTGGATAGAGAAGGAAAGGAGGAGGAGAGGGAAGGGGAAGGGAACGAGATAGAGAAGGGAGAGTGGAGATAGAGAAGGAGAGATAGAGGAGGAGAGAGGAAACGAGAGAGGAGGAGAGGGATATGGAGAAAGAGAAGGGGAGAGGAGGAGAGAAGAAAGAGAAGGGAGGGAGAGAGAGAAACGAGAGTAGAGGGAAGAGAAGAGGATAGGTGGGAGAAGGAGAGAGTGGGTAAGGAGAGGGGAGAAGAGGGAGAAGGGGAGAGGAGAAGGGAGAGAGAGGGAGAGAACGAGAAGAGGAGCGAAGAAGGGAAAGAGGAGATAGAGGGAGAAGGAGTCCCCCCTCATTCTCATCTTCCCTCTCCTCCTCTCCTTCCCTTCTCTTTTTCCTCTCTCTTCTTCTCCTTCTCTCCCTCTCGCTCCTCTATTCCTTCTCTCCTTACCTTACAAGGAGAGATGGAGAGGGTAAGGGGGAGATAGAGAACGAGAAGAGGGAAGAAGAGAGAGGGGAAAAGAGGGAAGGGAGTGAAAAAGAGGTATGGAAGAAGGAGGGAGGACATAAAGAAGGGAGAGTGGAGGAGAGGTAGAGAAGGAGAGGGAGAGAGAAGAGGAAGAGAGGAGGATTGGGAGAGAGAGAAGGAGAGAGAGATAAGGAGAGAGGGAACGAGAGAGAAGGAGAAGAGAAAGAGGATAAGAGGGAGAATGAGAAAAGGAGAAGCGAGAGAATGTGAGAAAGGAGAGAGAGGGATAAGAGGGGGAGGAGAGAAAGAAGGTGAGGGGGAGAAAAAGTAGAGGAAGAGAAGGAGAAGAGGGAGGAGGAGGAGAGTGGTAGAGAAGAGGAGATAGAGGGAGAAGGAGTCCCCCCTCAATTCTCATCTTCCCTCTCCTCCTGTCCTTCCCTTCTCTTTATCCTCTCTCTTCTTCTCCTTCTCTCCCTCTCGCTCCTCTATTCCTTCTCTCTGTACCTTACAAGGAGAGATGGAGAGGGTAAGGGGGTGATAGAGAACGAGAAGAGGGAAGAAGAGAGAAGGGAAAAGAGGGAAGGGAGAGAAGAAGAGGTATGGAAGAAGGAGAGAGGAGATAAGGAAGGGAGAGTGGAGGAGAGGTAGAGAAGGAGAGGGAGAGAGAAGAGGAAGAGAGGAGGATTGGGAGAGAGAGAAGGAAAGAGAGATAAGGAGAGAGGGAACGAAAGAAAAGGAGAAGAGAAAGATAAGAGGGAGAATGAGAAAAGGAGAAGCGAGAGAATGTGAGAAGAGGAGAGAGAGGGATAAGAGTGGGAGGACAGAAAGAAGGTGAGGGGGAGAACAAGTAGAGGAAGAGAAGGAGAAGAGGGAGGAGGAGGAGATTGGTAGAGAAGAGGAGAAGTGGGCAGAGAGAGGGAAAGGGAGAGAGAAGAGAGATGGAGAACGAGAGATAGAGAAGGGAGAGAGAAGGAGAGTGGAGAAAAGAGGACAAGAAGAGCAGAGAGAGGAGAAGGAAGCGGGAGAGAGAAGAAGAGTAGGGAAGAGGAGAGAGGGAGAGAGAGAGAAAAGGAGAGGGAGGAGTGAGAAGTAGTGAGAGAGAGCGAGAGAAGGAGGAAGGAGTTGAGAAGATGACAAGAGGAAGATAGAAAATGAAGGAGAAGGGGGGAGAGGGGAGGGAGAGAAGAAGGGGGAGTGGGAACGAGAGAGGTAGAGAAGAGAGGGAAGCAGAGAGGGAAAGAGTGGAGGAGAGAAGAGGGAGGGAGGGGGAGAGGGAAGTAGAGGGGAGAGGGAGAAGAAGGGCGAGGGAGAAGAGAGAGCGGTTGAAGAAGAAGAGAGAGAGGGAGAGAGCTAGCGAGCAAGAGAAAGAGAAGGGAAAGAGGAGCATAGAGAAGGATAAAAGGGGGAGAGAGAAGAAGAAGAGAGAAGGATAAGGAGAGAAGAAGGGGAGCAGGATAAGAGGGAGATAGAGATGTGGCGAGGGAGATGAGAGAAAGTGAAGAGGGAAGAGTGAGAGAGAAGGAGGGCGGTAGAGAAGGAGAGGGGTAGAACGAGACAGAAGGGAGAGAATGGGACGAGGAGAGAGGAAGTAGTGGGAGAAAAAGAGAAGCGATAGAAGGGAGAGAAGAAGAGGGAGAAGGAGAGAGGAGAGAGAGAGATAAAGAGAGTGGGATAAGGAGAAGAGGGACAAGGAGAGAGGGAGAGAAGGAAGAGAGAGAAAGTGATAGAGACGGTGAGAGAAATGCTAAGGGAGAGAGGTGGAGAAAGATAAGGAGAATGAGTGGGCAGAGAAGAGGGAAGATGGGAAGAGAGTTGAAGAAGAGGGGGAGAGAAGGAGAAGAGAGAGGGGTAGACAACATAGGAGAAGAGAGAAGGGAGCGAGAGAGAGAGAGAAGGATAGAGGCAGAGAAGAGAGAATAGGGATAAGGGTAAGGAGAGAAGAGAGAAGGAGAATAGAAAAGAGGAGAGAGAGAGAGAGAGAAGAGACAGGAGGGAGGGAGAGCGAGAGAAGGAGGAGGAGAAGGAGGGAGTGGAGGAGAGGGATAAGAGGGAGAGAGAAGAGGAGAAAGAAGAGAGGAAAGAGGATAGGAGAGAGAGATAAGAATATGGAGAAGGAGAGAGGGAAATGGAGAAGAGGAGAGGGAGAGGAGGAGATAGAGAAGGGAAGGTGAGAGAAAAAAGGAGAGGGAGATAAGGAGAATCGAGGGGGAACTAGAGGAGATGAAGGGATAAGAGGGGAGAGAGAGAAGAAGAGGGAGAAAGAGAGGAGAGGAAGAGAGGGGAGGGGAGGGGAGAGAGAAGGAGAAGAGAGAGGAACGAGAGGAGATAGAGGAGAAGGAGGGAGAAGGAGAGAGAGAGAGCGGGAGGGAGAGAGAAGGAGAGGACGAGAGGGGAGGAGAGAGAGGGAGAAGAGGGGAGAGAGAGAAAAGGAAGGAGAGAGGGGGAACAAGAGAGGACTTGAGGAGGGGGAAGCAACAACACTAGTGAAGGACTTGTCCATGGAAGAATTGGAGAAAGTGGTGATGAATTCAAATGTGGACAAGGCACCGGGACCCGATGGCTTCAATGCAAAGTTTTTCAGGTGCTCTTGGTCGTGGCTGAAAAGAGATGTTTTTAAAGCGGTGGACTCCTTCATGCGAAGTGGGAAATTGCTAGCTCAAGCCAACTACACATCAATCACACTCATCCCGAAGAAGACGACACCATGCACGGTGGATGATTACCGGGCCATCTCCTTATGCAACATGATCTACCGATATCTATCCAAGGTGTTGGCGAATAGATTAAAGAAGGTTTTACCAAGGTTGGTGGGGGAAACACAAAGTGCGTTCGTGAGTGGTCGAAGGATTAGTGACAACATCTTGCTTGCACATGAAGTCTGTCACAACATGCACTTGAACCGTGGAAAAGGGCGTATGTGTCTCAAGTTAGATCTTCGGAAGGCATACGATTCAGTGTCTTGGAAGTTCCTTGAAGAGGTGCTGAAGAGGTTTGGGTTCCCGAGTACATGGAGGAAGTGGATGATGGCGTGTGTGAGGGCATCGTTTGTGGTGACGGTGAATGGAGGCAACTCAAAGCCATTTCGAGCAACAAATGGACTTCGACAAGGGGACCCTCTAGCTCCCTACTTGTTTGTACTTTGCATGGAGACATTGAGCGTCTTGATCAAAAAGGAGGTGGAGGAAGGAGCGATCAAACCAAGTAGATGTGGGGACATTCCAATATCCCATCTTTTGTTCTCCGATGATGTGATGGTGTTCGCGGATGCTACACGAACTAATGCCCGTGCTATAAAAGAGGTTCTCTCCAAATTCTCAGCCATATCGGGTCTTAAATTGAATACAACTAAGAGCCAAGTGTTCCTTGGGGGTGATGCACAAGATGGGCAATGGATATGTGAACACTTGGAGATGGAGAGGGTGGAATTCCCTGTTATCTATTTGGGGCTGCCATTGTTCTCATCACGCTTGGGAAAACAACATTGTTCGAGCCTCATTGAGAAGGTGAGAGCTAGATTGAGCACTTGGAAACGAAATCACCTTTCCATGGCGGGTAGGGTGGAGTTGGTGCGAAGTGTCTTGGTCTCGTTTAGCATATATTGGACTTCAGCTTTCTTACTCCCCAAAACCGTCTTGAGGGAGGTGGAGAGTATCATGATACACTTTGTGTGGGGGCCCAAAAAAGTGGGTGGCCGTGGCGTGGAAAGACATATGCACACCAAAGAAGAAGGGCGGCTTGGGGCTGAGGAGACTCACGGAATGGAATGAAGTAGGTATGTTACGCCTCTTTTGGTTGGTAGTTGAGAATGGAGGCTCGTTATGGGTGTGTTGCATGCGACGGAAATACTTGAGAAATTAGTCCATTTGGCTAGCTCTGCCACCATCGACTTCCTCGTGGGCATGGAGAGGCATCCTAAGTGTTCGTGACATAGCGAAGGAGAAAATTCAGTACCTAGTTGGGGATGGGAAGTCTATTCGTTTTTTCCTTGACCCATGGTGTGGAATGCCGTTCATAAGCCGACCAGGGGGAGATTGGCTCAAACATAAAATGGGTGTCCCTATTGACACTTATGTGTCTTATTTTATTCGGGATGGGGTGTGGAACCTCCCCTTCCCACGTAGTTTGGAGATGGAGGAACTTTGGCCACGTATTACGGATACCCCCATCTCGGGTGGGATTGACAAACCGACCCGAATTGGATTGAGGTGTGACAACTTCACAACCAAGGAGGCGTGGACATGGGTAACTCAAGAGAAGGAGGATGTGGTTTGGGCCCCCTTGGTGTGGCATAAGCACCATGTTCCGAAGCACGCAATGACAATTTGGAGGGCTTTACGTGGAAGACTCACAACAAAGTGCCTCATGAAGCAGAGGGGAGCCACGCATGATACCACATGTGTACTTTGTGAGGACGGAGAGGAAGATATGGCACATCTTTTTTGGAAATGCGAGTACACAAGACATGTGTGGGCACAAATTCGGGGGGTGCTAAAGCTAAGCATGGATGTGGAAGAAACAATGGAAGCCGAGGTACAATGGGTTATCCGGATTGGAGGGGCTGCAATAGTAAATATCATGCGGTTAGCCTTGGGAGCGGTGGTCCATGAATGTTGGCAAGAAAGAAATAGGCGCATCTTTGATGACTAGAAGAGGTGCCCGGTGGATGTTATTCAAAGTGTGAAGGAAGGAGTGCGGATCGTGGGGAGGAGCTTCAAGGACATTCGAGAAGATCCCGCGAGTTGGAGTGACTTTGAAAGAGCATGGGCATAGTGAGGTGAAATATTTTGTAATAAGAAGTAGAATGGGAAGCCTTGCATGGCGATAGAATTGTAATAGTGGCCGGGTGTGCATATGGCACCCCCCGCGGACTTTAGACTCAAATTATGTAGGTTGTAATTTACACACACTTAATTGATTTAGAGGCTAAGCCTCCTTTTTGCTTTGCAAAAAAAAGGTAGAGAAGAAGAGGGAGAGAGAAGAGGAAGAGCTGAGGATTGGGAGAGAGACAAGGAAAGAGAGATAAGGAGAGAGGGAACGAGAGAGAAGGAGAAGAGAAAGAGGATAAGAGGGAGAATGAGAAAAGGAGAAGCGAGAGAATGTGAGAAGAGGAGAGAGAGGGATAAGAGGTGGAGGACAGAAAGAAGGTGAGGGGGAGAACAAGTAGAGGAAGAGAAGGAGAAGAGGGAGGAGGAGGAGAGTGGTAGAGAAGAGGAGAAGTGGGAAGAGAGAGGTAAAGGGAGAGAGAAGAGAGATGGAGAACGAGAGATAGAGAAGGGAAAGAGAAGGAGAGTGGAGAAAAGAGGACAAGAAGAGCAGAGAGAGGAGAAGGAAGCGGGAGAGAGAAGAAGAGTAGGGAAGAGGAGAGAGGGAGAGAGAGAAAAGGAGAGGGAGGAGAGAGAGTGAAGGAGGAAGGAGTGGAGAACAGGACAAGAGGAAGATAGAAAATGAAGGAGAAGGGGGGAGAGGGGAGGGAGAGAAGAAGGGGGAGAGGGAACGAGAGAGGTAGAGAAAAGAGGGAAGGAGAGAGGGAAGGAGGAGAGAAGAGGGAGGGAGGGGGAGAGGGAAGTAGAGGGGAGAGGGAGAAGAAGGGTGAGGGAGAAGAGAGAGGGGTTGAAGAAGGAGAGAGAGAGGGAGAGCGAGCGAGCAAGAGAAGGAGAAGGGAAAGGGGAGCATAGAAAGGATAAAAGGGGGAGAGAGAAGAAGAAGAGAGAAGGATAAGGAGGGAAGAAGGGGAGCGGGATAAGAGGGAGATAGAGATGAGGCGAGGGAGATGAGAGAAAGAGAAGAGGGAAGAGTGAGAGAGAAGGAGGGTGGTAGAGAAGGAGAGGGGTAGAACGAGAGAGAAGGGAGAGAGTGGGACGAGGAGAGAGGAAGGAGTGGGAGAAAAAGAGAAGCGATAGAAGGGAGAGAAGAAGAGGGAGAAGGAGAGAGGAGAGAGAGAGATAAAGAGAGTGGGATAAGGAGAAGAGGGACAAGGAGAGAGGGAGAGAAGGAAGAGAGAAAAATTGATAGAGACGGTGAGAGAAATGATAAGGGAGAGAGGTGGAGAAGGATAAGGAGAATGACTGGGCAGAGAAGAGGGAAGATGGGAAGAGAGTTGAAGAAGAGGGGGAGAGAAGGAGAAGAGAGAGGGGTAGACAACATAGGAGAAGAGAGAAGGGAGCGAGAGAGAGAGAGAAGGATAGAGGCAGAGAAGAGAGAATAGGGATAAGGGTAAGGAGAGAAGAGAGAAGGAGAATAGAAAAGAGGAGGTAGAGAGAGAGAGAAGAGACAGGAGGGAGGGAGAGCGAGAGAAGGAGGAGGAGAAGGAGGGAGTGGAGGAGAGGGATAAGAGGGTGAGAGAAGAGGAGAAAGAAGAGAGGAAAGAGGATAGGAGAGAGAGATAAGAATATGGAGAAGGAGAGAGGGAAATGGAGAAGAGGAGAGGGAGAGGAGGAGATAGAGAAGGGAAGGTGAGAGAAAAAAAGGAGAGGGAGATAAGGAGAAGAGAGGGGGAACTAGAGGAGATGAAGGGATAAGAGGGGAGAGAGAGAAGAGGAGGGAGAAGGAGAGGAAGAGAGGGGAGGGGAGGGGAGAGAGAAGGAGAAGAGAGAGGGAACGAGAGGAGACAGAGGAGATAGCGGAGAAGGAGGGAGAAGGAGAGAGAGAGAGAGAGCGGGAGGGAGAGAGGGGAGGAGAGAGAGGGAGAAGAGGGGAGAGAGAAGAGGAAGGAGAGAGGGGGAATAAGAGAGGAGGTGAGAGGGAGCAATAGAATGAGAGGTGGATAGAGAAGGAAAGGAGGAGGAGGAGAGGGAAGGGGAAGGGAACGAGATAGAGAAGGGAGAGTGGAGATAGAGAAGGAGAGAGAGGAGGAGAGATAGAGGAGGGGAGAGGAAACGAGAGAGGATGAGAGGGATATGGAGAAAGAGAAGGGGAGAGGAGGGGAGAAGAGAGAGAAGGGAGGGAGAGAGAGAGAGAAAGGAGAGTAGAGGGAAGAGAAGAGGATAGGTGGGAGAAGGAGAGAGTGGGTAAGGAGAGGGGAGAAGAGGGAGAAGGGGAGAGGAGAAGGGAGAGAGAGGAGGAGAACGAGAAGAGGAGCGACGAAGGGAAAGAGGAGATAGAGGGAGAAGGAGTCCCCTATCAATTCTCATCTTCCCTCTCCTCCTCTCCTTCCCTTATCTTTATCCTCTCTCTTCTTCTCCTTCTCTCCCTCTCGATCCTCTATTCCTTCTCTCCTTACCTTACAATGAGAGATGGAGAGGGTAAGGGGGAGATAGAGAATGAGAAGAGGGAAGAAGAGAGAGGGGAAAAGAGGGAAGGGAGAGAAGAAGAGGTATGGAAGAAGAAGAGAGGAGATAAAGAAGGGAGAGTGGAGGAGAGGTAGAGAAGGAGAGGGAGAGAGAAGAGGAAGAGAGGAGGATTGGGAGAGAGAGAGAAAGAAAGAGAGAAGGAGAAGAGAAAGAGTATAAGAGGGAGAATGAGAAAAGGAGAAGCGAGAGAATGTGAGAAGAGGAGAGAGAGGGATAAGAGGGGGAGGACAGAAAGAAGGTGAGGGGGGAGAACAAGTAGAGGAAGAGAAGGAGAAGAGGGAGGAGGAGGAGAGTGGTAGAGAAGAGGAGAAGTGCGAAGAGAGAGGGAAAGGGAGAGAAGTGAGATGGAGAACGAGAGATAGAGAAGGGAGAGAGAAGGAGAGTGGAGAAAAGAGGACAAGAAGAGCAGAGAGAGGAGAAGGAAGAGGGAGAGAGAAGAAGAGTAGGGAAGAGGAGAGAGGGAGAGAGAGAGAAAAGGAGAGGGAGGAGAGAGAAGTAGGGAGAGAGAGCGAGAGAAGGAGGAAGGAGTGGAGAAGAGGACAAGAGGAAGATAGAAAATGAAGGAGAAGGGGGGAGAGGGGAGGGAGAGAAGAAGGGGGAGAGGGAACGAGAGAGGTAGAGAAGAGAGGGAAGGAGAGAGGGAAGGAGGAGAGAAGAGGGCCCGGGGGAGAGGGAAGTAGAGGGGAGAGGGAGAAGAAGGGCGAGGGAGAAGAGAGAGGGGTTGAAGAAGGAGCGAGAGAGGGAGAGAGCGAGCGAGCGAGAGAAGGAGAAGGGAAAGAGGAGCATAGAGAAGGATAAAAGGGGGAGAGAGAAGAAGAAGAGAGAAGGATAAGGAGAGAAGAAGGGGAGCGGGATAAGAGTGAGATAGAGATGAGGCGAGGGAGATGAGAGAAAGAGAAGAGGGAAGAGTGAGAGAGAAGGAGGGCGGTAGAGAAGGAGAGGGGTAGAACGAGAGAGAGGGGAGAGAATGGGACGAGGAGAGAGGAAGGAGTGGGAGAAAAAGAGAAGCGAGAGAAGGGAGAGAAGAAGAGGGAGAAGGAGAGAGGAGAGAGAGAGATAAAGAGAGTGGGATAAGGAGAAGAGGGACAAGGAGAGAGGGAGAGAAGGGAGAGAGAGAAAGTGATAGAGACGGTGAGAGAAATGATAAGGGAGAGAGGTGGAGAAGGATAAGGAGAATGAGTGGGCAGAGAAGAGGGAAGATGGGAAGAGAGTTGAAGAAGAGGGGGAGAGAAGGAGAAGAGAGAGGGGTAGACAACATAGGAGAAGAGAGAAGGGAGCGAGAGAGAGAGAGAGAAGGATAGAGGCAGAGAAGAGAGAATAGGGATAAGGGTAAGGAGAGAAGAGACAAGGAGAATAGAAAAGAGGAGGTAGAGAGAGAGAGAGAAGAGACAGGAGGGAGGGAGAGCGAAAGAAGGAGGAGGAGAAGGAGGGAGTGGAGGAGAGGGATAAGAGGGAGAGAGAAGAGGAGAAAGAAGAGAGGATAGAGGATAGGATAGAGAGATAAGAATATGGAGAAGGAGAGAGGGAAATGGAGAAGAGGAGAGGGAGAGGAGGAGATAGAGAAGGGAAGGTGAGAGAAAAAAGGAGAGGGAGATAAGGAGAAGAGAGGGGGAACTAGAGGAGATGAAGGGATAAGAGGGGAGAGAGAGAAGAGGAGGGAGAAGGAGAGGAGAGGAAGAGAGGGGAGGGGAGGGGAGAGAAATGGAGAAGAGAGAGGAAACGAGAGGAGACGGAGGAGATAGCGGAGAAGGAGGGAGAAGGAGAGAGAGAGAGCGGGGGGGAGAGATAAGGAGAGGACGAGAGGGGAGGGGAGGAGAGAGAGGGAGAAGAGGGGAGAGAGAGAAGAGGAAGGAGAGAGGGGGAACAAGAGAGGAGGTGAGAGGGAGCAAGAGAATGAGAGGTGGATAGAGAAGGAAAGGAGGACGAGAGGGAAGGCCAAGGGAACGAGATAGAGAAGGGAGAGTGGAGATAGAGAAGGAGAGAGAGAAGGAGAGATAGGGGAGGAGAGAGGAAACGAGAGAGGAGGAGAGGGATATGGAGAAAGAGAAGGGGAGAGGAGGAGAGAAGAGAGAGAAGGGGGGGAGAGAGAGAAAGGAGAGTAGAGGGAAGAGAAGAGGATAGGTGGGAGAAGGAGAGAGTGGGTAAGGAGAGGGGAGAAGAGGGAGAAGGGGAGAGGAGAAGGGAGAGAGGGGGAGAGAACGAGAAGAGGAGCGAAGAAGGGAAAGAGGAGATAGAGGGAGAAGGAGTCCCCCCCTCAATTCTCATCTTCCCTCTCCTCCTCTCCTTCCCTTCTCTTTATCCTCTCTCTTCTTCTCCTTCTCTCCCTCTCGCTCCTCTATTCCTTCTCTCCTTACCTTACAAGGAGAGATGGAGAGGGTAAGGGGGAGATAGAGAACGAGAAGAGGGAAGAAGAGAGAGGGGAAAAGAGGGAAGGGAGAGAAGAAGAGGTATGGAAGAAGGAGAGAGGAGATAAAGAAGGGAGAGTGGAGGAGAGGTAGAGAAGGAGAGGGAGAGAGAAGAGGAAGAGAGGAGGATTGGGAGAGAGAGAAGGAAAGAGAGATAATGAGAGAGGGAACGAGAGAGAAGGAGAAGAGAAAGAGGATAAGAGGGAGAATGAGAAAAGGAGAAGCGAGAGAATGTGAGAAGAGGAGAGAGAGGGATAAGAGGGGGAGGACAGAAAGAAGGTGAGGGGGAGAACAAGTAGAGGAAGAGAAGGAGAAGAGGGAGGAGGAGGAGAGTGGTAGAGAAGAGGAGAAGTGGGAAGAGAGAGGGAAAGGGAGATAGAAGAGAGATGGAGAACGAGAGATAGAGAAGGGAGAGAGAAGGAGAGTGGAGAAAGGAGGACAAGAAGAGCAGAGAGAGGAGAAGGAAGCCGGAGAGAGAAGAAGAGTAGGGAAGAGGAGAGAGGGAGAGAGAGAGAGAAAAGGAGAGGGAGGAGAGAGAAGTAGGGAGAGAGAGCGAGAGAAGAGGACAAGAGGAAGATAGAAAATGAAGGAGAAGGGGGGAGAGGGGAGGGAGAGAAGAAGGGGGAGAGGGAACGAGAGAGGTAGAGAAAAGAGGGAAGGAGAGAGGCAAGGAGGAGAGAAGAGGGAGGCAGGGGGAGAGGGAAGTAGAGGGGTGAGGGAGAAGAAGGGCGAGTGAGAAGAGAGAGGGGTTGAAGAAGGAGAGAGAGAGAGAGGGAGAGAGCGAGCGAGAGAAGGAGAATGGAAAGAGGAGCATAGAGAAGGATAAAAGGGGGAGAGAGAAGAAGAAGAGAGAAGGATAAGGAGAGAAGAAGGGGAGCGGGATAAGAGGGAGATAGAGATGAGGCGAGGGAGATGAGAGAAAGAGAAGAGGGAAGAGTGAGAGAGAAGGAGGGCGGTAGAGAAGGAGAGGGGTAGAACGAGAGAGAAGGGAGAGAATGGGACGAGGAGAGAGGAAGGAGTGGGAGAAAAAGAGAAGCGATAGAAGGGAGAGAAGAAGAGGGAGAAGGAGAGAGGAGAGAGAGAGATAAAGAGAGTGGGATAAGGAGAAGAGGGACAAGGAGAGAGGGAGAGAAGGAAGAGAGAGAAAGTGAAAGAGACGGTGAGAGAAATGATAAGGGAGAGAGGTGGAGAAGGATAAGGAGAATGAGTGGGCAGAGAATAGGGAAGATGGGAAGAGAGTTGAAGAAGAGGGGGAGAGAAGGAGAAGAGAGAGCGGTAGACAACATAGGAGAAGAGAGAAGGGAGCGAGAGAGAGAGAGAAGGATAGAGGCAGAGAAGAGAGAATAGGGATAAGGGTAAGGAGAGAAGAGAGAAAGAGAATAGAAAAGAGGAGGTAGAGAGTGAGAGAGAAGAGACTGGAGGGAGGGAGAGTGAGAGAAGGAGGAGGAGAAGGAGGGAGTGGAGGAGAGGGATAAGAGGGAGAGAGAAGAGAAGAAAGAAGAGAGGAAAGAGGAGAGGAGAGAGAGATAAGAATATGGAGAAGGAGAGAGGGAAATGGAGAAGAGGAGAGGGAGAGGAGGAGATAGAGAAGGGAAGGTGAGAGAAAAAAGGAGAGGGAGATAAGGAGAAGAGAGGGGGAACTAGAGGAGATGAAGGGATAAGATGGGAGAGAGAGAAGAGGAGGGAGAAGGAGAGGAGAGGAAGAGAGGGGAGGGGAGGGGAGAGAGAAGGAGAAGAGAGAGGGAACGAGAGGAAACGGAGGAGATAGCGGAGAAGGAGGGAGAAGGAGAGAGAGAGAGCGGGAGGGAGAGAGAAGGAGAGGACGAGAGGGGAGGAGAGAGAGGGAGAAGAGGGGAGAGAGAGAAGAGGAAGGAGAGAGGGGGAACAAGGGAGGAGGTGAGAGGGAGCAAGAGAATGAGAGGTGGATAGAGAAGGAAAGGAGGACGAGAGGGAAGGGCAAGGGAACGAGATAGAGAAGGGAGAGTGGAGATAGAGAAGGAGAGAGAGAAGGAGAGATAGGGGAGGAGAGAGGAAACGAGAGAGGAGGAGAGGGATATGGAGAAAGAGAAGGGGAGAGGAGGAGAGAAGAGAGAGAAGGGAGGGAGAGAGAGAAAGGAGAGTAGAGGGAAGAGAAGAGGATAGGTGGGAGAAAGAGAGAGTGGGTAAGGAGAGGGGAGAAGAGGGAGAAGGGGAGAGGAGAAGGGAGAAAGAGGGAGAGAACGAGAAGAGGAGCGAAGAAGGGAAAGAGGAGATAGAGGGAGAAGGAGTCCCCCCTCAATTCTCATCTTCCCTCTCCTCCTCTCCTTCCCTTCTCTTTATCCTCTCTCTTCTTCTCCTTCCCTCCCTCTCGCTCCTCTATTCCTTCTCTCCTTACCTTACAAGGAGAGATGGATAGGGTAAGGGGGAGATAGAGAACGAGAAGAGGGAAGAAGAGAGAGGGGAAAAGAGGGAAGGGAGAGAAGAAGAGGTATGGAAGAAGGAGAGAGGAGATAAAGAAGGGAGAGTGGAGGAGAGGTAGAGAAGGAGAGGGAGAGAGAAGAGGAAGAGAGGAGGATTGGGAGAGAGAGAAGGAAAGAGAGATAAGGAGAGAGGGAACGAGAGAGAAGGAGAAGAGAAAGAGGATAAGAGGGAGAATGAGAAAAGGAGAAGCGAGAGAATGTGAGAAGAGGAGGGAGAGGGATAAGAGGGGGAGTACAGAAAGAAGGTGAGGGGGAGAACAAGTAGAGGAAGAGAAGGAGAAGTGGGAGGAGGAGGAGAGTGGTAGAGAAGAGGAGAAGTGGGAAGAGAGGGAAAGGGAGAGAGAAGAGAGATGGAGAACGAGAGATAGAGAAGGGAGAGAGAAGGAGAGTGGAGAAAGGAGGACAAGAAGAGCAGAGAGAGGAGAAGGAAGCCGGAGAGAGAAGAAGAGTAGGGAAGAGGAGAGAGGGAGAGAGAGAGAAAAGGAGAGGGAGGAGAGAGAAGTAGGGAGAGAGAGTGAGAGAAGAGGACAAGAGGAAGATAGAAAATGAAGGAGAAGGGGGGAGAGGGGAGGGAGAGAAGAAGGGGGAGAGGGAACGAGAGAGGTAGAGAAAAGAGGGAAGGAGAGAGGGAAGGAGGAGAGAAGAGGGAGGGAGGGAGGGAGGGGGAGAGGGAAGTAGAGGGGAGAGGGAGAAGAAGGGCGAGGGAGAAGAGAGAGGGGTTGAAGAAGGAGAGAGAGAGAGGGAGAGAGCGAGCGAGAGAAGGAGAAGGGAAAGAGGAGCATAGAGAAGGATAAAAGGGGGAGAGAGAAGAAGAAGAGAGAAGGATAAGGAGAGAAGAAGGGGAGCGGGATAAGAGGGAGATAGAGATGAGGCGAGGGAGATAAGAGAAAGAGAAGAGGGAAGAGTGAGAGAGAAGGAGGGCGGTAGAGAAGGAGAGGGGTAGAACGAGAGAGAAGGGAGAGAATGGGACGAGGAGAGAGGAAGGAGTGGGAGAAAAAGAGAAGCGATAGAAGGGAGAGAAGAAGAGGGAGAAGGAGAGAGGAGAGAGAGAGATAAAGAGAGTGGGATAAGGAGAAGAGGGACAAGGAGAGAGGGAGAGAAGGAAGAGAGACAAAGTGATAGAGACTGTGAGAGAAATGATAAGGGAGAGAGGTGGAGAAGGATAAGGAGAATGAGTGGGCAGAGAAGAGGGAAGATGGGAAGAGAGTTGAAGAAGAGGGGGAGAGAAGGAGAAGAGAGAGGGGTAGACAACATAGGAGAAGAGAGAAGCGAGCGAGAGAGAGAGAGAAGGATAGAGGCAGAGAAGAGAGAATAGGGATAAGGGTAAGGAGAGAAGAGAGAAGGAGAATAGAAAAGAGGAGGTAGAGAGAGAGAGAGAGAAGAGACAGGAGGGAGGGAGAGCGAGAGAAGGAGGGAGTGGAGGAGAGGGATAAGAGGGAGAGAGAAGAGGAGAAAGAAGAGAGGAAAGAGGATAGGAGAGAGAGATAAGAATATGGAGAAGGAGAGAGGGAAATGGAGAAGAGGAGAGGGAGAGGAGGAGATAGAGAAGGGAAGGTGAGAGAAAAAAGGAGAGGGAGATAAGGAGAAGAGAGGGGGAACTAGAGGAGATGAAGGGATAAGAGGGGAGAGAGAGAAGAGGAGGGAGAAGGAGAGGAGAGGAAGAGAGGGGAGGGGAGGGGAGAGAGAAGGAGAAGAGAGAGGGAACGAGAGGAGACGGAGGAGATAGCGGAGAAGGAGGGAGAAGGAGAGAGAGAGAGAGCGGGAGGGAGAGAGAAGGAGAGGACGAGAGGGGAGGAGAGAGAGGGAGAAGAGGGGAGAGATAGAAGAGGAAGGAGAGAGGGGGAACAAGAGAGGAGGTGAGAGGGAGCAAGAGAATGAGAGGTGGATAGAGAAGGAAAGGAGGAGCAGAGGGAAGGGCAAGGGAAGGAAATAGAGAAGGGAGAGTGGAGATAGAGAAGGAGAGAGAGAAGGAGAGAGGAAACGAGAGAGGAGGAGAGGGATATGGAGAAAGAGAAGGGGAGAGGAGGAGAGAAGAGAGAGAAGGGAGGGAGAGAGAGAGAGAAAGGAAAGTAGAGGGAAGAGAAGAGGATAGGTGGGAGAAGGAGAGAGTGGGTAAGGAGAGGGGAGAAGAGGGAGAAGGGGAGAGGAGAAGGGAGAGAGAGGGAGAGAACGAGAAGAGGAGCGAAGAAGGGAAAGAGGAGATAGAGGGAGAAGGAGTCCCCCCTCAATTCTCATCTTCCCTCTCCTCCTCTCCTTCCCTTCTCTTTATCCTCTCTTCTTCTCCTTCTCTCCCTCCCGCTCCTCTATTCCTTCTCTCCTTACCTTACAAGGAGAGATGGAGAGGATAAGGGGGAGATAGAGAACGAGAAGAGGGAAGAAGAGAGAGGGGAAAAGAGGGAAGGTAGAGAAGAAGAGGTATGGAAGAAGGAGAGAGGAGATAAAGAAGGGAGAGTGGAGGAGAGGTAGAGAAGGAGAGGGAGAGAGAAGAGGAAGAGAGGAGGATTGGGAGAGAGAGAAGGAAAGAGAGATAAGGAGAGAGGGAACGAGAGAGAAGGAGAAGAGAAAGAGGATAAGAGGGAGAATGAGAAAAGGAGAAGGGAGAGAATGTGAGAAGAGGAGAGAGAGGGACAAGAGGGGGAGGACAGAAAGAAGGTGAGGGGGAGAACAAGTAGAGGAAGAGAAGGAGAAGAGGGAGGAAGAGGAGAGTGGTAGAGAAGTGGGAAGAGAGAGGGAAAGGGAGAGAGAAGAGAGATGGAGAACGAGAGATAGAGAAGGGAGAGAGAAGGAGAGTGGAGAAAGGAGGACAAGAAGAGCAGAGAGAGGAGAAGGAAGCCGGAGACAGAAGAAGAGTAGGGAAGAGGAGAGAGGGAGAGAGAGAGAAAAGGAGAGGGAGGAGAGAGAAGTAGGGAGAGAGAGCGAGAGAAGAGGACAAGAGGAAGATAGAAAATGAAGGAGAAGGGGGGAGAGGGGAGGGAGAGAAGAAGGGGGAGAGGGAACGAGAGAGGTAGAGAAGAGAGGGAAGGAGAGAGGGAAGGAGGAGAGAAGAGGGAGGGAGGGGGAGAGGGAAGTAGAGGGGAGAGGGAGAAGAAGGGCGAGGGAGAAGAGAGAGGGGTTGAAGAAGGAGAGAGAGAGAGGGAGAGAGCGAGCGAGAGAAGGAGAAGGTAAAGAGGAGCATAGAGAAGGATAAAAGGGGGAGAGAGAAGAAGAAGAGAGAAGGATAAGGAGAGAAGAAGGGGAGCGGGATAAGAGGGAGATAGAGATGAGGCGAGGGAGATGAGAGAAAGAGAAGAGGGAAGAGTGAGAGAGAAGGAGGGCGGTAGAGAAGGAGAGGGGTAGAACGAGAGAGAAGGGAGAGAATGGGACGAGGAGAGAGGAAGGAGTGGGAGAAAAAGAGACGCGATAGAAGGGAGAGAAGAAGAGGGAGAAGGAGAGAGGAGAGAGAGAGATAAAGAGAGTGGGATAAGGAGAAGAGGGACAAGGAGAGAGGGAGAGAAGGATGAGAGATAAAGTGATAGAGACGGTGAGAGAAATGATAAGGGAGAGAGGTGGAGTAGGATAAGGAGAATGAGTGGGCAGAGAAGAGGGAAGATGGGAAGAGAGTTGAAGAAGAGGGGGAGAGAAGGAGAAGAGAGAGGGGTAGACAACATAGGAGAAGAGAGAAGGGAGCGAGAGAGAGAGAAAGAAGGATAGAGGCAGAGAAGAGAGAATAGGGATAAGGGTAAGGAGAGAAGAGAGACGGAGAATAGAAAAGAGGAGGTAGAGAGAGAGAGAGAAGAGACAGGAGGGAGGGAGAGCGAGAGAAGGAGGAGGAGAAGGAGGGAGTGGAGGAGAGGGATAAGAGGGAGAGAGAAGAGGAGAAAGAAGAGAGGAAAGAGGATAGGAGAGAGAGATAAGAATATGGAGAAGAGGAGAGGGAGAGGAGGAGATAGAGAAGGGAAGGTGAGAGAAAAAAGGAGAGGGAGATAAGGAGAAGAGAGGGGGAACTAGAGGAGATGAAGGGATAAGAGGGGAGAGAGAGAAGAGGAGGGAGAAGGAGAGGAGAGGAAGAGAGGGGAGGGGAGAGAGAAGGAGAAGAGAGAGGGAACGAGAGGAGACGGAGGAGATAGCAGAGAAGGAGAGAGAGAGAGAGAGCGGGAGGGAGAGAGAGAAGGAGAGGACGAGAGGGGAGGAGAGAGAGGGAGAAGAGGGGAGAGAGAGAAGAGGAAGGAGAGAGGGGGAACAAGAGAGGAGGTGAGAGGGAGCAAGAGAATGAGAGGTGGATAGAGAAGGAAAGGAGGAGGAGAGGGAAGGGCAAGGGAAGGAGATAGAGAAGGGAGAGTGGAGATAGAGAAGGAGAGAGAGAAGGAGAGATAGAGGAGGAGAGAGGAAACGAGAGAGGAGGAGAGGGATATGGAGAAAGAGAAGGGGAGAGGAGGAGAGAAGAGAGAGAAGGGAGGGAGAGAGAGAGAGAAAGGAGAGTAGAGGGAAGAGAAGAGGATAGGTGGGAGAAGGAGAGAGTGGGTAAGGAGAGGGGAGAAGAGGGAGAAGGGGAGAGGAGAAGGGAGAGAGAGGGAGAGAACGAGAAGAGGAGCGAAGAAGGGAAAGAGGAGATAGAGGGAGAAGGAGTCCCCCCTCAATTCTCATCTTCCCTCTCCTCCTCTCCTTCCCTTCTCTTTATCCTCTCTTCTTCTCCTTCTCTCCCTCTCGCTCCTCTATTCCTTCTCTCCTTACCTTACAAGGAGAGATGGAGAGGGTAAGGGGGAGATAGAGAACGAGAAGAGGGAAGAAGAGTGAGGGGAAAAGAGGGAAGGGAGAGAAGAAGAGGTATGGAAGAAGGAGAGAGGAGATAAAGAAGGGAGAGTGGAGGAGAGGTAGAGAAGGAGAGGGAGATAGAAGAGGAAGAGAGGAGGATTGGGAGAGAGAGAAGGAAAGAGAGATAAGGAGAGAGGGAACGAGAGAGAAGGAGAAGAGAAAGAGGATAAGAGGGAGAATGAGAAAAGGAGAAGGGAGAGAATGTGAGAAGAGGAGAGAGAGGGATAAGAGGGGGAGGACAGAAAGAAGGTGAGGGGGAGAACAAGTAGAGGAAGAGAAGGAGAAGAGGGAGGAGGAGGAGAGTGGTAGAGAAGAGGAGAAGTGGGAAGAGAGAGGGAAAGGGAGAGAGAAGAGAGATGGAGAACGAGAGATAGAGAAGGGAGAGAGAAGGAGAGTGGAGAAAGGAGGACAAGAAGAGCAGAGAGAGGAGAAGGAAGCCGGAGAGAGAAGAAGAGTAGGGAAGAGGAGAGAGGGAGAGAGAGAGAGAGAAAAGGAGAGGGAGGAGAGAGAAGTAGGGAGAGAGAGCGAGAGAAGAGGACAAGAGGAAGATAGAAAATGAAGGAGAAGGGGGGAGAGGGGAGGGAGAGAAGAAGGGGGAGAGGGAACGAGAGAGGTAGAGAAGAGAGGGAAGGAGAGAGGGAAGGAGGAGAGAAGAGGGAGGGAGGGGGAGAGGGAAGTAGAGGGGAGAGGGAGAAGAAGGGCGAGGGAGAAGAGAGAGGGGTTGAAGAAGGAGAGAGAGAGAGAGGGAGAGAGCGAGCGAGAGAAGCAGAAGGGAAAGAGGAGCATAGAGAAGGATAAAAGGGGGAGAGAGAAGAAGAAGAGAGAAGGATAAGGAGAGAAGAAGGGGAGCGGGATAAGAGGGAGATAGAGATGAGGCGAGGGAGATGAGAGAAAGAGAAGAGGGAAGAGTGAGAGAGAAGGAGGGCGGTAGAGAAGGAGAGGGGTAGAACGAGAGAGAAGGGAGAGAATGGGACGAGGAGAGAGGAGGGAGTGGGAGAAAAAGAGAAGCGATAGAAGGGGGAGAAGAAGAGGGAGAAGGAGAGAGGAGAGAGAGAGATAAAGAGAGTGGGATAAGGAGAAGAGGGACAAGGAGAGAGGGAGAGAAGGAAGAGAGAGAAAGTGATAGAGACGGTGAGAGAAATGATAAGGGAGAGAGGTGGAGAAGGATAAGGAGAATAAGTGAGCAGAGAAGAGGGAAGATGGGAAGAGAGTTGAAGAAGAGGGGGAGAGAAGGAGAAGAGAGAGGGGTAGACAACATAGGAGAAGAGAGAATAGGGATAAGGGTAAGGAGAGAAGAGAGAAGGAGAATAGAAAAGAGGAGGTAGAGAGAGAGAGAGAGAAGAGACAGGAGGGAGGGAGAGCGAGAGAAGGAGGAGGAGAAGGAGGGAGTGGAGGAGAGGGATAAGAGGGAGAGAGAAGAGGAGAAAGAAGAGAGGAAATAGGATAGGAGAGAGATAAGAATATGGAGAAGGAGAGAGGGAAATGGAGAAGAGGAGAGGGAGAGGAGGAGATAGAGAAGGGAAGGTGAGAGAAAAAAGGAGAGGGAGATAAGGAGAAGAGAGGGGGAACTAGAGGAGATGAAGGGATAAGAGGGGAGAGAGAGAAGAGGAGGGAGAAGGAGAGGAGACGAAGAGAGGGGAGGGGAGGGGAGAGAGAAGGAGAAGAGAGAGGGAACGAGAGGAGACGGAGGAGATAGCGGAGAAGAAGGGAGAAGGAGAGAGAGAGAGAGAGAGCGGGAGGGAGAGAGAAGGAGAGGACGAGAGGGGAGGAGAGAGAGGGAGAAGAGGGGAGAGAGAGAAGAGGAAGGAGAGAGGGGGAACAAGAGAGGAGGTGAGATGGAGCAAGAGAATGAGAGGTGGATAGAGAAGGAAAGGAGGAGGAGAGGGAAGGGCAAGGAACGAGATAGAAAAGGGAGAGTGGAGATAGAGAAGGAGAGAGAGAAGGAGAGATAGAGGAGGAGAGAGGAAACGAGAGAGGAGGAGAGGAATGATTGACATCATTTCATGTTCATATTTGTATCTTATATCCATTATCTTTCACCTAAACAATGCTATGTCACGAGTTTTATGTTTAGTTTTCAGGAATAAATAGGTTTGAAAAGATGAAGGATAAAAGGACCCAAAAGCTGGGAAAAAGGACTAAATTGTGAGATCTGTGGACCAAGATGCAAGGAAGAAGGACCTGAATGCAAGACCGAATGACCTAAGAGCAAAACAAAATACTCCTCACCATCATGGGGAGTATTTTGGCAATTCTATTCGGGTCGGAGCTCCAACATGCAAAATAGATGTATCAAATACCAACAAAGCCTTCCATAAAAGCCCACAAGAAATTCCAGAGCGATCCGGACACTGTAGACCGCTAATTAGCGGTCCAAGACCGCTAATTGCCGGTCACTTTTGGCCCAAATGCACTCAAAATTCTCCAGCACATGTATTAGAGGATGTTTAGGCTATTTGTGGTATCTGTTTAGTCCCACATCGGGGGATTGTCCCGGATTAGCTTTTTCCATGGCTATAAATAGAACTCTTCACCTCCTATTGTAATCACTCCATATTTTAAGTGGCTATTCTTTCTACTAGAAGTGAGGCCTTGAAGCACACACTAAAGTAGGAGGATGCTACTTTTAATGTGAGTCATTTTAATACAAGTTTTCTATATTATGTTGTTTGTTTTATGTTTCTTGTTTTGCTTTGCTTAATCTCATTTCATTAGTTTTATTAGCTTAGTTAATATGCTTTCTTTGTTTAGTTTAATAATTAGTGTAATGTTTAGTGAGTAGTTCCATCCCCTTTGGGGGGTGGAGTAGATGTACATACATGCATTAGAGAATGGGATGAATGCTTTAATTTCAATGTGTTGATTAAACATGAATGTATGCTTGCTTGTTTAGGATAGAATTTATAACTTGATGAGTTTTGCCAAAATGATTAGACACCTCTCATGCTTGTTTAGGTTCTGAAATAAACAACTTGCATATGTAAATGTTAATCAACCAAGTTGGTCAATAGATTGATAGGTTTTGCCATAACATTTAGACACTTCCTATGCTTGATAAACACCACCTTCATGTGCTTAAAGAATGTATTCTACACCCACCTCTTTGCTTGTGTGCACTCACTCCACCCCTTAGGGGTTTTCCATTCCTGAAATTCCAGCATTCTTGTTTTGTTCTTAGCTTAGTTCTTATTTCATCGTTTGTTTGCTTCTTCCACATTTCATACTTCTTAGTGTAGCGTAGTCTAGATTAGCATAAACAACTTTCTTCCCCCTATTTTTTGCCACTTGATTTCGTACAAGCAAGAGGCTGCTCACCTCCCTGAGGACGACCCGTACTTGCCACCGCTTCATCGCGGCCGTGCACTTGCGGTAGAAATATAAAACGTTCAACAAGTTTTTGGCGCCGTTGCCGGGGAGGTGCCAGTCCAGACTCTTGTTTGGACGATTCGAGTGGATTTAATTCGTGTTGTGTAGTTTTTCCTTGTTTCAGGAGACTTGGAATCATCAGGAGGAACGCCTGGAGAAGTTTGGAGTGAATCTGAGCATTTAAGACCGCCAATTGGCGGTGTGGTAAGCTCGTTTTTGTCTCTTATTTCTTTGGTTGGTTTTCATAATTGATGTAGTGATCTGGGATTTAATTTGGCATGTTTTGACTTATAGTTTGTTCCCAGATCCATAATCAACCTCCTTTAAACAACTTGGACCCTAAAACTCAAAGCAAAAGATTAGGCATTCTTTTTGTTTAGGCCATGCATCATGTATGTGACTTAGGCATTTAGATTGTCTTTTATCTTAGCTTTATTTTCTGTTGCTGAGAGCTGGCGTGAGGTACGCACCTTCTACTCTCATTCATGCATTTCGTATGAACATGCATTAGTTAGTAGGAAGTGCATTGAAACAAGTGTGAGTTGAGCGTTGTTTGGAGAGTTGATTGCTAGATTTAGGACTCCAAAACGCTACTAAGGAGGGGCTGTCCCATAAAAGATAAGTTGGGGGATTTCAGCACCATTTCCTTCGCCCCAAAAACCACACTAATCAAGAGCCTAATTTTAAAATCAAGTAGACATTGGCCTTAAGGAATTCGGACGCATTAGGAGAGTGATCCGGTCCCGACCGTCATGACCTGATCGGCGTTGCCCACTTTGTCGATAGTAGGAGAGACGAGATCCCCGGATCTTGGCTTACTTGCTGGGCTTTGTGGTCCTCGTTGTAGGGAGGTGAGGCATGTTGAGGCCGTGTGACCTTGCAGTTAGGCGTCGTCTAGCTGTAAGGACCTATAGCGACCTTAGGATTGCTTGAGCCTTGTTTGCTTGTGTGCTTCTACCTGTACCCATCCGCCGTAGCATAAGGACTTCTTCCCTTCTCTCCTGAGTCATTCTTTCTCTCCTGTGTTCCCCCGTCTTCTCCTCTACGCACATTCTTTGTTAAAAAAAAGAGTTGTGGTTTGTGTGTGCACCTTTGTGCATGCTTTCGTGGACACGAGACGAGAGTGGTCGTTTGACGAGGAGCGTTGTCAATCCGGCTTCGGTCATCGATTTCTCGACACCTTCCTCCTCTCGTGTCGCACGCAGTCCGGGTTCAATGGCAGCTAATTTCCGTGAGGAGAAGCAGTTGATGGACCCACCTGTTCGACCAGTGCTTCCCGTTGTCGTTCCCATACCTCTACGTTATCGATGCTACCCGAGCCGTACAACTCTACCCTCATGCATCGTATTGCCAGAGGCTAATGGGAACCATTTTGAGGTTAAGCCTCAGTTTATCTCCATGCTCCCTCATTTCACTAGGAAAGGTGACCCTTATATCTTTCTCAGGGAATTTGAGGAGGTCTGTGCTATGTTCAAGCTGCAACAACTTAGCACAGACTCCATCCATCTTAGGCTCGTTCCTTTTGCACTAAAGGATGACGCCAAGAAGTGGTTGTACAGCAACCAGGCGAATTCCTTTAGGACTTGGGATGAGTTTCAATCTGCATTCCTCAAGAAGTACTTTCCTAATCATCGGACTCAAAAATTGAGGAACGAAATCAATTCGTTCTATCAACATGAGACTGAACCATTTCATGCATATCTTGAGAGGTTCAAAGAGCTACTATCCTCGTGACCTCACCATGGCATTGAGTTGTGGCGTCTTTGTCAGATTGTGTATGAGGTCTTCACATCCCGTCCAGAACGCTCCTTGAGTTCATGTGTCAAGGAGAGTTCTTGGGAAAGGATGAAAGGAAGGCATGGGTCTTCCTAGAAGACCTCGCTGAGAAAACCATGCAGTGGGAGAGTGTGAGGGAACCACCTGCATCATCTAGTATAGGAGCGAGGATCGCGAATGCAAACTCGACTAGATCGGGTGCCGCATTTGCTATCGATACCACTACGGCCACCGAGGCACGCATGGCGGCCTTAATGCGCCGTATGGACTCGATTAAGCTCCAAAACCAACAAAGTGCACCTCACATGTCCACATCTGGTCCAGTTCCTTGTCATTCATATGGTAGGATAGGTCATGTAGAGAGCGAGTGTGAGTCCATTCCTCCTGAGATGGAGCGTGTCAACGCCATCTATGACAGAGCTAGGAATGACCCATACTCATCATCTTATAATCCTGGATGGAGGAACCACCCCAATTTTTCATGGAACCAAACTAATGCCCCGGGTGGTCCTCCAAACTCCTCTAGACCACCTTACCAATCACACCAACCTCCCATGCATGCACATTCATATCAGCCACCCCAAGCACAAACCACCAACCAATCGGGTTTCCTAAATTCCAATAATATGGAAACCCGATTCAATTCGCTTGAGACCTTGACTCGTGGACTTGAAAACTCAATGAAAATTTTTATGTCTACCACAAGTCAAGTTCTCACTTCAAATCAGCAGACCATGAAATCTCTAGAGCTTCAGATGGGCCAATTGGCTCAGTCTGTACATGAAAGAGAGAGAGGGTTTTTTCCTAGCCAGCCTGAGGCTAACCCCCGTGTGTACCAGCAACAACACATGCAAAATGAGAATGTGGTCCCTCGGGGGAGGCAAGTGAACCCTGTGGAGGAACCTGTTCACCATGTCAATTCCATTGTGACCTTAAGGAATGGAAAATAGGTTGACAATCACATTTCCTTACCACACCCACCACCATCTATGCAGCCCCCCAGTGGGAATGGTGGTGAAGAAGAAGCTGAGGGTGAGGGTAATACACCAAAGCTTTCTTCTCAGGCACAGCAGAAAACCTACCTGCCAAAAGCTCCCTATCCAAGTAGGTTAAACAAAAAGCAGAGTGACAACATGGACAAGATATTAGAGGTGTTTAAGCAAGTGAAGGTTAACATCCCTTTGTTGGATGTCATCCAACAAATACCTCAATGTGCCAAAGTGTTGAAGGATCTCTGCACAACCAAGAGGAAGACCAATGTTCCTAAGAAAGCATTCTTGGCTGCAAATATCAGCTCACTTTTGTCCAATCCTACCTACACAAAATACAAGGACCCGGGGTGTCCTACTATTCAGTGTACGATAGGGGACACTAGATTGAGCAATGTTTTGCTTGATTTAGGATCAGCGGTCAACCTCCTCCCATTCTCTGTTTATCAACAGTTGAACTTGGGAGAATTGAAACCAACTAAGATCACCCTCCAACTGGCGGATAGATCCATTCGTATTCCCATGGGGATTATCGAGGACGTGCTTATCAAAGTTGGAGATTTTATATTTCCAGTCGATTTTGTTGTCCTCGATACCAATCTTGTTGCGAACACCCACTCTCAAATACCTTTGATTTTGGGTAGACCATTTCTGGCAACCTCCAATGCCTTGATTAATTGTAGAAATGGTCTCATGAAGCTCTCATTCGGTAACATGAGTGCCGAGTTTCATGTGTTCAACTCTGGTAAGCAACAGGAACCCATGGATGAACCTTTAAATCTAAATCTCATCCGCCAATTGGAGAAAGCACCGCAAAATCAACGAACACCCCTAACCCCAATGCAACCCATTGAGAATGTTCGTGGGCCCAGCGAAAACTCATTGCATGTCTTCGCAATGCAACAGAGTGAGCTGGCCTCGAACATGAATGTCCAAATGGAGTGTTCGTTGCATGATTCAGTTGAGAGTACTAGTGAGGGTGAGACACCTCATCATATGCCTATGCCAGAAGGTGTCTCTACCTCATGTCCCATGACCATTGAGCCATTTGAGCTTCATATTGACTCCAACAAGGACTCACCTATGACCGAGCTTATGCTTGATGATCTAAATGATGGTGGGAGGTCCTTGTTGGATGACTTGGGGAGAAGCCCCATTCTTAATAATGCAAGTCTGCTGCATCCATCGAATGAGCCTGAGGAACTCATTCCGATGCACCCGCCTATTGGTTGGAGGGTTTTCTTCGATGAGCAATTAAACCCTAGTGAGGCAACACAACTTCATTCTTTGTTGCCCACACCCGACCAATATCATGAGGGGTTCGAGCCTTTCAGCTTTGACCTTTCACCCCGCATGACACCTCAGAGTACCAGTGGAGTTTGCCCATCTCGGCAAGTCTCTGGTCCTCAAAACATGATGTTCTCATTTGATGTTCCTTGACCAAATGATTATGAGAATATCTTGGTTGATGTATATATCTTGTAAAAAAAAGTAAAAAAAAGAAAAGAAAAAGAAAAAAAAGTGTGTAATAAAAAACTCCTTCAGTGAGCATCGATTGTTGTGGGCCCCAACCCTTGTGTACTTGGGCCCAATCTCTTCACGTATTTATCTCCCTAATTCAGCTTCTCACAGGTTTTGAGGGAATTTGGGTTTGTGTCCATCAACATGACCCTGAACGTCCCTTTGTACTTCATGTTGGTGAGATCTTTCCTTTTTCATGCATGTATCCATGTAGTATCTTGTTCACATTCATTGAGGACAATGCATGAAGTAGGTGTGGGGGGGTGTTTTACGTGTGTACATAGTCGAGTCTTTTTCCTTTGGTTTTATTTTCTTTTGTTTGTACTGCTAGGGTCATGTTAGTGTGCCGCATTTAACATTGATATATCTGCTTGCCATGATCCTTGGGTGACTTGTCTTTTTTTGCTTGCCTAGTGCTTTAAAATTTCCACATTTCTTTCAAAATTTTCATGTGTTTGCGAAAGAAAATGTTTTTGTAGGTTTTGCGTGTGTTTAGCATGTGCAAAACCGTTGAGAGGCAAAGTAAAAAGAAAGCTCCCAAAATTGTCTTGAACTTGATGCATTAGGATTTCTAGTTTATTGGCTTTAGGTCTTGTCGAGTCGTTAGGATGCACGCTGGTTTTCCCTCGGGGGGCGTGTAATCATAGGGTTTCAGTACTCAAACATTTAAAGAAGTTCACCCTAAACCTAGTGAGTCAAATAATTCGTGTCTGTTAGTGTAAGGAAGTTTGTCGTAGGCAAGGGCCCTTAATCTCTTTTTGTGAAACTTAAGTGTAGGGGTTTTGGTTCCCATGTAGATCAATAAGTGGTGTTTTCTCTTCTCGCACGGCTCCTATCACTCGGGAAAGTAGGTCTGAGGGGACTTTGTGCCTGGTGCTTTCGAGTCATCTGACTTGGGATGCACCGACCGAACTCCCGTTACACGGGTGGTAGGGATCGCCCTATGTGGAGATTTGGGGGAAGGTGTACGTGATAGTGTAAGTCCTCATAGGAAATGATGCACGAAACCTGACCCTGGGAGAATCAAACACCAACCAATAAAATGCTCCAATGAAAAAAAAAAGAAAAAAAAGAGTCAAATAAGAATCAAAATGGACTTTACACATTGTATCACATTCAGAAGTTAAGGTTGCCCATGTCTTTCACTTAAGTCCTTGACTAACTCTCACGAATAACTCATTAGGCTAGGTGTGTGGACCGATTACATATATAGAGTCGACCCGTAGTATTACCGCGTCCCATGATCGACAAAATAAGTCCAACGAGTCATGTAGCTAGATTGATTAATGCATCTTGTTCGGATTTTGTGGGTATATCCGCTGAAAACCCTCAGGAGACAACACTCCTCCTCCTTGGCGACAAGGAGGTTTAACGGCTTGTTGCACGTGCTAAGTTCAACCGTGATTCCTACGAAAGTGAGTTAGGATTTCTTGTTTTTTTCGCATGCTTTTCTCTTTCTTTGTTTTGCTTGGGACTAGCAAAAGTTAGGTGTGGGGGTATTTGATTGACATCATTTCATGTTCATATTTGTATCTTATATCCATTATCTTTCACCTAAACAATGCTATGTCACGAGTTTTATGTTTAGTTTTCAGGAATAAATAGGTTTGAAAAGATGAAGGATAAAAGGACCCAAAAGCTGGGAAAAATGACTAAATTGTGAGATCTGTGGACCAAGATGCAAGGAAGAAGGACCTGAATGCAAGACCGAATGACCTAAGAGCAAAACAAAATACTCCTCACCATCATGGGGAGTATTTTGGCAATTCTATTCGGGTCGGAGCTCCAACATGCAAAATAGATGTATCAAATACCAACAAAGCCTTCCATAAAAGCCCACAAGAAATTCCAGAGCGATCCGGACCCTGTACACCGCTAATTAGCGGTTCAAGACCGCTAATTGGCGGTCACTTTTGGCCCAAATGCGCTCAAATTTCTCCAGCACATGTATTAGAGGATGTTTAGGCTATTTGTGGTATCTGTTTAGTCCCACATCGGGGGATTGTCCCGGATTAGCTTTTTCCATGGCTATAAATAGAACTCTTCACCTCCTATTGTAATCACTCCATATTTTAAGTGGCTATTCTTTCTACTAGAAGTGAGGCCTTGAAGCACACACTAAAGTAGGAGGATGCTACTTTTAATGTGAGTCATTTTAATACAAGTTTTCTATATTATGTTGTTTGTTTTATGTTTCTTGTTTTGCTTTGCTTAATCTCATTTCATTAGTTTTATTAGCTTAGTTAATATGCTTTCTTTGTTTAGTTTAATAATTAGTGTAATGTTTAGTGAGTAGTTCCATCCCCTTTGGGGGGTGGAGTAGATGTACATACATGCATTAGAGAATGGGATGAATGCTTTAATTTCAATGTGTTGATTAAACATGAATGTATGCTTGCTTGTTTAGGATAGAATTTATAACTTGATGAGTTTTGCCAAAATGATTAGACACCTCTCATGCTTGTTTAGGTTCTGAAATAAACAACTTGCATATGTAAATGTTAATCAACCAAGTTGGTCAATAGATTGATAGGTTTTGCCATAACATTTAGACACTTCCTATGCTTGATAAACACCACCTTCATGTGCTTAAAGAATGTATTCTACACCCACCTCTTTGCTTGTGTGCACTCACTCCACCCCTTAGGGGTTTTCCATTCCTGAAATTCCAGCATTCTTGTTTTGTTCTTAGCTTAGTTCTTATTTCATCGTTTGTTTGCTTCTTCCACATTTCATACTTCTTAGTGTAGCGTAGTCTAGATTAGCATAAACAACTTTCTTCCCCCTATTTTTTGCCACTTGATTTCGTACAAGCAAGAGGCTGCTCACCTCCCTGAGGACGACCCGTACTTGCCACCGCTTCATCGCGGCCGTGCACTTGCTGTAGAAATATAAAACGTTCAACAAGGGATATGGAGAAAGAGAAGGGGAGAGGAGGAGAGAAGAGAGAAAGGAGAGTAGAGGGAAGAGAGAGAAAGGAGAGTAGAGGGAAGAGAAGAGGATAGGTGGGAGACGGAGAGAGTGGGTAAGGAGAGGGGAGAAGAGGGAGAAGGGGAGAGGAGAATGGAGAGAGAGGGAGAGAACGAGAAGAGGAGCGAAGAAGGGAAAGAGGAGATAGAGGGAGAAGGAGTCCCCCCTCAATTCTCATCTTCCCTCTCCTCCTCTCCTTCCCTTCTCTTTATCCTCTCTCTTCTTCTCCTTCTCTCCCTCTCGCTCCTCTATTCCTTCTCTCCTTACCTTACAAGGAGAGATGGAGAGGGTAAGGGGGAGATAGAGAACGAGAAGAGGGAAGAAGAGAGAGGGGAAAAGAGGGAAGGGAGAAAAGAAGAGGTATGAAAGAAGGAGAGAGGAGATAAAGAAGGGAGAGTGGAGGAGAGGTAGAGAAGGAGAGGGAGAGAGAAGAGGAAGAGAGGAGGATTGGGAGAGAGAGAAGGAAAGAGAGATAAGGAGAGAGGGAACGAGAGAGAAGGAGAAGAGAAAGAGGATAAGAGGGAGAATGAGAAAAGGAGAAGCGAGAGAATGTGAGAAGAGGAGAGAGAGGGATAAGAGGGGGAGGACAAAAAGAAGGTGAGGGGGAGAACAAGTAAAGGAAGAGAAGGAGAAGAGGGAGGAGGAGGAGAGTGGTAGAGAAGAGGAGAAGTGGGAAGAGAGAGGGAAAGGGAGAGAGAAGAGAGATGGAGAATGAGAGATAGAGAATGGAGAGAGAAGGAGAGTGGAGAAAGGAGGACAAGAAGAGCAGAGAGAGGAGAAGGAAGCCGGAGAGAGAAGAAGAGTAGGGAAGAGGAGAGAGGGAGAGAGAAAAGGAGAGGGAGAAGAGAGAAGTAGGGAGAGAGAGCGAGAGAAGAGGACAAGAGGAAGATAGAAAATGAAGGAGAAGGGGGAGAGGGGAGGGAGAGAAGAAGGGGGAGAGGGAACGAGAGAGGTAGAGAAGAGAGGGAAGGAGAGAGGGAAGGAGGAGAGAAGAGGGAGGGAGGGGGAGAGGGAAGTAGAGGGGAGAGGGAGAAGAGAGAGGGGTTGAAGAAGGAGAGAGAGAGAGGGAGAGAGCGAGCGAGAGAAGGAGAAGGAGAAGGGAAAGAGGAGCATAGAGAAGGATAAAAGGGGGAGAGAGAAGAAGAAGAGAGAAGGATAAGGAGAGAAGAAGGGGAGCGGGATAAGAGGGAGATAGAGATGAGGCGAGGGAGATGAGAGAAAGAGAAGAGGGAAGAGTGAGAGAGAAGGAGGGCGGTAGAGAAGGAGAGGGGTAGAACGAGAGGGAAGGGAGAGAATGGGATGAGGAGAGAGGAAGGAGTGGGAGAAAAAGAGAAGCGATAGAAGGGAGAGAAGAAGAGGGAGAAGGAGAGAGGAGAGAGAGAGATAAAGAGAGTGGGATAAGGAGAAGAGGGACAAGGAGAGAGGGAGAGAAGGAAAAGAGAGAAAGTGATAGAGACGGTGAGAGAAATGATAAGGGAGAGAGGTGGAGAAGGATAAGGAGAATGAGTGGGCAGAGAAGAGGGAAGATGGGAAGAGAGTTGAAGAAGAGGGGGAGAGAAGGAGAAGAGAGAGGGGTAGACAACATAGGAGGAGAGAGAAGGGAGCGAGAGAGAGAGAGAAGGATAGAGGCAGAGAAGAGAGAATAGGGATAAGGGTAAGGAGAGAAGAGAGAAGGAGAATAGAAAAGAGGAGAGAGAGAGAGAGAAGAGACAGGAGGGAGGGAGAGCGAGAGAAGGAGGAGGAGAAGGGGGGAGTGGAGGAGAGGGATAAGAGGGAGAGAGAAGTGGAGAAAGAAGAGAGGAAAGAGGATAGGAGAGAGAGATAAGAATATGGAGAAGGAGAGAGGGAAATGGAGAAGAGGAGAGGGATAGGAGGAGATAGAGAAGGGAAGGTGAGAGAAAAAAGGAGAGGGAGATAAGGAGAAGAGAGGGGGAACTAGAGGAGATGAAGGGATAAGAGGGGAGAGAGAGAAGAGGAGGGAGAAGGAGAGGAGAGGAAGAGAGGGGAGGGGAGGGGAGAGAGAAGGAGAAGCGAGAGGGAACGAGAGGAGACGGAGGAGATAGCGGAGAAGGAGGGAGAAGGAGAGAGAGAGAGCGGGAGGGAGAGAGAAGGAGAGGACGAGAGGGGAGGAGAGAGAGGGAGAAGAGGGGAGAGAGAGAAGAGGAAGGAGAGAGGGGGAACAAGAGAGGAGGTGAGAGGGTGCAAGAGAATGAGAGGTGGATAGAGAAGGAAAGGAGGAGGAGAGGGAAGGGCAAGGGAACGAGATAGAGAATGGAGAGTGGAGATAGAGAAGGAGAGAGAGAAGGAGAGATAGAGGAGGAGAGAGGAAACGAGAGAGGAGGAGAGGGATATGGAGAAAGAGAAGGGGAGAGGAGGAGAGAAGAGAGAGAAGGGAGGGAGAGAGAGAAAGGAGAGTAGAGGGAAGAGAAGAGGATAGGTGGGAGACGGAGAGAGTGGGTAAGGAGAGGGGAGAAGAGGGAGAAGGGGAGAGGAGACGGGACAGAGAGGGAGAGAACGAGAAGAGGAACGAAGAAGGGAAAGAGGAGATAGAGGAAGAAGGAGTCCCCCCTCAATTCTCATCTTCCCTCTCCTCCTCTCCTTCCCTTCTCTTTATCCTCTCTCTTCTTCTCCTTCTCTCCCTCTCGCTCCTCTATTCTTTCTCTCCTTACTAAGCTTACAAGGAGAGATGGAGAGGGTAAGGGGGAGATAGAGAACGAGAAGAGGGAAGAAGAGAGAGGGGAAAAGAGGGAAGGGAGAGAAGAAGAGGTATGGAAGAAGGAGAGAGGAGATAAAGAAGGGAGAGTGGAGGAGAGGTAGAGAAGGAGAGGGAGAGAGAAGAGGAAGAGAGGAGGATTGGGAGATAGAGAAGGAAAGAGAGATAAGGAGAGAGGGAACGAGAGAGAAGGAGAAGAGAAAGAGGATAAGAGGGAGAATGAGAAAAGGAGAAGCGAGAGAATGTGAGAAGAGGAGAGAGAGGGATAAGAGGGGGAGGACAGAAAGAAGGTGAGGGGGAGAACAAGTAGAGGAAGAGAAGGAGAAGAGGGAGGAGGAGGAGAGTGGTAGAGAAGAGGAGAAGTGGGAAGAGAGAGGGAAAGGGAGAGAGAAGAGAGATGGAGAACGAGAGATAGAGAATGGAGAGAGAAGGAGAGTGGAGAAAGGAGGACAAGAAGAGCAGAGAGAGGAGAAGGAAGCCGGAGAGAGAAGAAGAGTAGGGAAGTGGAGAGAGGGAGAGAGAGAGAGAGAAAAGGAGAGGGAGGAGAGAGAAGTAGGGAGAGAGAGCGAGAGAAGAGGACAAGAGGAAGATAGAAAATGAAGGAGAAGGGGGAGAGGGGAGGGAGAGAAGAAGGGGGAGAGGGAACGAGAGAGGTAGAGAAGAGAGGGAAGGAGAGAGGGAAGGAGGAGAGAAGAGGGAGGGAGGGGGAGAGGGAAGTAGAGGGGAGAGGGAGAAGAAGGGCGAGGGAGAAGAGAGAGGGGTTGAAGAAGGAGAGAGAGAGAGAGGGAGAGAGCGAGCGAGAGAAGGAGAAGGGAAAGAGGAGCATAGAGAAAGATAAAAGGGGGAGAGAGAAGAAGAAGAGAGAAGGATAAGGAGAGAAGAAGGGGAGAGGGATAAGAGGGAGATAGAGATGAGGCGAGGAAGATGAGAGAAAGAGAAGACGGAAGAGGGAGAGAGAAGGAGGGCGGTAGACAAGGAGAGGGGTAGAACGAGAGAGAAGGGAGAGAATGGGACGAGGAGAGAGGAAGGAGTGGGAGAAAAAGAGAAGCGATAGAAGGGAGAGAAGAAGAGGGAGAAGGAGAGAGGAGAGAGAGAGAGATAAAGAGAGTGGGATAAGGAGAAGAGGGACAAGGAGAGAGGGAGAGAAGGAAGAGAGAGAAAGTGATAGAGACGGTGAGAGAAATGATAAGGGAGAGAGGTGGAGAAGGATAAGGAGAATGAGTGGGCAGAGAAGAGGGAAGATGGGAAGAGAGTTGAAGAAGAGGGGGAGAGAAGGAGAAGAGAGAGGGGTAGACAACATAGGAGAAGAGAGAAGGGAGCGAGAGAGAGAGAGAAGGATAGAGGCAGAGAAGAAAGAATAGGGATAAGGGTAAGGAGAGAAGAGAGAAGGAGAATAGAAAAGAGGAGAGAGAGAGAGAGAAGAGACAGGAGGGAGGGAGAGCGAGAGAAGGAGGAGGAGAAGGAGGGAGTGGAGGAGAGGGATAAGAGGGAGAGAGAGAAGAGGAAAAAGAAGAGAGGAAAGAGGATAGGAGAGAGATATAAGAATATGGAGAAGGAGAGAGGGAAATGGAGAAGAGGAGAGGGAGAGGAGGAGATAGAGAAGGGAAGGTGAGAGAAAAAAGGAGAGGGAGATAACGAGAAGAGAGGGGGAACTAGAGGAGATGAAGGGATAAGAGGGGAGAGAGAGAAGAGGAGGGAGAAGGAGAGGAGAGTAAGAGAGGGGAGGGGAGGGGAGAGAGAAGGAGAAGAGAGAGGGAACGAGAGGAGACGGAGGAGATAGCGGAGAAGGAGGGAGAAGGAGAGAGAGAGAGCGGGAGGGAGAGAGAAGGAGAGGACGAGAGGGGAGGAGAAAGAGGGAGAAGAGGGGAGAGAGAGAAGAGGAAGGAGAGAGGGGGAACAAGAGAGGAGGTGAGAGGGAGCAAGAGAATGAGAGGTGGATAGAGAAGGAAAGGAGGAGGAGAGGGAAGGGCAAGGGAACGAGATAGAGAAGGGAGAGTGGAGATAGAGGAGTTTTAGAGGAGGAGAGAGGAAACGAGAGAGGAGGAGAGGGATATGGAGAAAGAGAAGGGGAGAGGAGGAGAGAAGGGAGGGAGAGAGAGAAAGGAGAGTAGAGGGAAGAGAAGAGGATAGGTGGGAGAAGGAGAGAGTGGGTAAGCAGAGGGGAGAGAGGGAGAAGGGGAGAGGAGAAGGGAGAGAGAGGGAGAGAACGAGAAGAGGAGCGAAGAAGGGAAAGAGGAGATAGAGGGAGAAGGAGTCCCCCCTCAATTCTCATCTTCCCTCTCCTCCTCTCCTTCCCTTCGCTTTATCCTCTCTCTTCTTCTCCTTCTCTCCCTCTCGCTCCTCTATTCCTTCTCTCCTTACTAAGCTTACAAGGAGAGATGGAGAGGGTAAGGGGGAGATAGAGAACGAGAAGAGGGAAGAAGAGAGAGGGGAAAAGAGGGAAGGGAGAGAAGAAGAGGTATGGAAGAAGGAGAGAGGAGATAAAGAAGGGAGAGTGGAGGAGAGGTAGAGAAGGAGAGGGAGAGAGAAGAGGAAGAGAGGAGGATTGGGAGAGAGAGAAGGAAAGAGAGATAAGGAGAGAGGGAACGAGAGAGAAGGAGAAGAGAAAGAGGATAAGAGGGAGAATGAGAAAAGGAGAAGGGAGAGAATGTGAGAAGAGGAGAGAGATGGATAAGAGGGGGAGGACAGAAAGAAGGTGAGGGGGAGAACAAGTAGAGGAAGAGAAGGAGAAGAGGGAGGAGGAGGAGAGTGGTAGAGAAGAGGAGAAGTGGGAAGAGAGAGGGAAAGGGAGAGAGAAGAGAGATGGAGAACGAGAGATAGAGAATGGAGAGAGAAGGAGAGTGGAGAAAGGAGGACAAGAAGAGCAGAGAGAGGAGAAGGAAGCCGGAGAGAGAAGAAGAGTAGGGAAGAGGAGAGAGGGAGAGAGAGAGAGAGAAAAGGAGAGGGAGGAGAGAGAAGTAGGGAGAGAGAGCGAGAGAAGAGGACAAGAGGAAGATAGAAAATGAAGGAGAAGGGGGGAGAGGGAACGAGAGAGGTAGAGAAGAGAGGGAAGGAGAGAGGGAAGGAGGAGAGAAGAGGGAGGGAGGGGGAGACGGAAGTAGAGGGGAGAGGGAGAAGAAGGGCGAGGGAGAAGAGAGAGGGGTTGAAGAAGGAGAGAGAGAGGGAGAGAGCGAGCGAGAGAAGGAGAAGGGAAAGAGGAGCATAGAGAAGGATAAAAGGGGGAGAGAGAAGAAGAAGAGAGAAGGATAAGGAGAGAAGAAGGGGAGCGGGATAAGAGGGAGATAGAGATGAGGCGAGGGAGATGAGAGAAAGAGAAGAGGGAAGAGTGAGAGAGAAGGAGGGCGGTAGAGAAGGAGAGTGGTAGAACGAGAAGAAGGGAGAGGATGGGACGAGGAGCGAGGAAGGAGTGGGAGAAAAAGAGAAGCGATAGAAGGGAGAGAAGAAGAGGGAGAAGGAGAGAGGAGAGAGAGAGATAAAGAGAGTGGGATAAGGAGAAGAGGGACAAGGAGAGAGGGAGAGAAGGAATAGAGAGAGAAAGTGATAGAGACGGTGAGAGAAATGATAAGGGAGAGAGGTGGAGAAGGATAAGGAGAATGAGTGGGCAGAGAAGAGGGAAGATGGGAAGAGAGTTGAAGAAGAGGGGGAGAGAAGGAGAAGAGAGAGGGGTAGACAACATAGGAGAAGAGAGAAGGGAGCGAGAGAGAGAGAGAGAGAAGGATAGAGGCAGAGAAGAGAGAATAGGGATAAGGGTAAGGAGAGAAGAGAGAAGGAGAATAGAAAAGAGGAGAGAGAGAGAGAGAAGAGACAGGAGGGAGGGAGAGCGAGATAAGGAGGAGGAGAAGGAGGGAGTGGAGGAGAGGGATAAGAGGGAGAGAGAGAAGAGGAAAAAGAAGAGAGGAAAGAGGATAGGAGAGAGAGATAAGAATATGGAGAAGGAGAGAGGGAAATGGAGAAGAGGAGAGGGAGAGGAGGAGATAGAGAAGGGAAGGTGAGAGAAAAAAGGAGAGGGAGATAACGAGAAGAGAGGGGGAACTAGAGGAGATGAAGGGATAAGAGGGGAGAGAGAGAAGAGGAGGGAGAAGGAGAAGAGAGGAAGAGAGGGGAGGGGAGGGGAGAGAGAAGGAGAAGAGAGAGGGAACGAGAGGAGACGGAGGAGATAGCGGAGAAGGAGGGAGAAGGAGAGAGAGAGAGAGAGCGGGAGGGAGAGAGAAGGAGAGGACGAGAGGGGAGGAGAGAGAGGGAGAAGAGGGGAGAGAGAAGAGGAAGGAGAGAGGGGGAACAAGAGAGGAGGTGAGAGGGAGCAAGAGAATGAGAGGTGGATAGAGAAGGAAAGGAGGAGGAGAGGGAAGGGCAAGGGAACGAGATAGAGAAGGGAGAGTGGAGATAGAGAAGGAGAGAGAGAAGGAGAGATAGAGGAGGAGAGAGGAAACGAGAGAGGAGGAGAGGGATATGGAGAAAGAGAAGGGGAGAGGAGGAGAGAAGAGAGAGAAGAGAGGGAGAGAGAGAAAGGAGAGTAGAGGGAAGAGAAGAGGATAGGTGGGAGACGGAGAGAGTGGGTAAGGAGAGGGGAGAAGAGGGAGAGGGGGAGAGGAGAAGGGAGAGAGAGGGAGAGAACGAGAAGAGGAGCGAAGAAGGGAAAGAGGAGATAGAGGGAGAAGGAGTCCCCCCTCAATTCTCATCTTCCCTCTCCTCCTCTCCTTCCCTTCCCTTTATCCTCTCTCTTCTTCTCCTTCTCTCCCTCTCGCTCCCCTATTCCTTCTCTCCTTACCAAGCTTACAAGGAGAGATGGAGAGAGGGTAAGGGGGAGATAGAGAACGAGAAGAGGGAAGAAGAGAGAGGGGAAAAGAGGGAAGGGAGAGAAGAAGAGGTATGGAAGAAGGAGAGAGGAGATAAAGAAGGGAGAGTGGAGGAGAGGTAGAGAAGGAGAGGGAGAGAGAAGAGGAAGAGAGGAGGATTGGGAGAGAGAGAAGGAAAGAGAGATAAGGAGAGAGGGAACGAGAGAGAAGGAGAAGAGAAAGAGGATAAGAGGGAGAATGAGAAAAGGAGAAGCGAGAGAATGTGAGAAGAGGAGAGAGAGGGATAAGAGGGGGAGGACAGAAAGAAGGTGAGGGGGAGAACAAGTAGAGGAAGAGAAGGAGAAGAGGGAGGAGGAGGAGAGTGGTAGAGAAGAGGAGAAGTGGGAAGAGAGAGGGAAAGGGAGAGAGAAGAGAGATGGAGAACGAGAGATAGAGAATGGAGAGAGAAGGAGAGTGGAGAAAGGAGGACAAGAAGAGCAGAGAGAGGAGAAGGAAGCCAGAGAGAGAAGAAGAGTAGGGAAGAGGAGAGTGGGAGAGAGAGAGAGAAAAGGAGAGGGAGGAGAGAGAAGTAGGGAGAGAGAGCGAGAGAAGAGGACAAGAGGAAGATAGAAAATGAAGGAGAAGGGGGAGAGGGGAGGGAGAGAAGAAGGGGGAGAGGGAACGAGAGAGGTAGAGAAGAGAGGGAAGGAGAGAGGGAAGAGGGAGGGAGGGGGAGAGGGAGAAGAAGGGCGAGGGAGAAGAGAGAGGGGTTGAAGAAGGAGAGAGAGAGAGAGGGAGAGAGCGAGCGAGAGAAGGAGAAGGGAAAGAGGAGCATAGAGAAGGATAAAAGGGGGAGAGAGAAGAAGAAGAGAGAATGATAAGGGGAGAAGAAGGGGAGCGGGATAAGAGGGAGATAGAGATGAGGCGAGGGAGATGAGAGAAAGAGAAGAGGGAAGAGTGAGAGAGAAGGAGGGCGGTAGAGAAGGAGAGGGGTAGAACGAGAGAGAAGGGAGAGAATGGGACGAGGAGAGAGGAAGGAGTGGGAGAAAAAGAAAAGCGATAGAAGGGAGAGAAGAAGAGGGAGAAGGAGAGAGGAGAGAGAGAGATAAAGAGAGTGGGATAAGGAGAAGAAGGACAAGGAGAGAGGGAGAGAAGGAAGAGAGAGAAAGTGATAGAGACGGTGAGAGAAATGATGAGGGAGAGAGGTGGAGAAGGATAAGGAGAATGAGTGGGCAGAGAAGAGGGAAGATGGGAAGAGAGTTGAAGAAGAGGGGGAGAGAAGGAGAAGAGAGAGGGGTAGACAACATAGGAGAAGAGAGAAGGGAGTGAGAGAGAGAGAGAAGGATAGAGGCGAGAAGAAAGAATAGGGATAAGGGTAAGGAGAGAAGAGAGAAGGAGAATAGAAAAGAGGAGAGAGAGAGAGAGAAGAGACAGGAGGGAGGGAGAGCGGGAGAAGGAGGAGGAGAAGGAGGGAGTGGAGGAGAGGGATAAGAGGGAGAGAGAGAAGAGGAAAAAGAAGAGAGGAAAGAGGATAGGAGAGAGATATAAGAATATGGAGAAGGAGAGAGGGAAATGGAGAAGAGGAGAGGGAGAGGAGGAGATAGAGAAGGGAAGGTGAGAGAAAAAAGGAGAGGGAGATAACGAGAAGAGAGGGGGAACTAGAGGAGATGAAGGGATAAGAGGGGAGAGAGAGAAGAGGAGGGAGAAGGAGAGGAGAGGAAGAGAGGGGAGGGGAGGGGAGAGAGAAGGAGAAGAGAGAGGGAACGAGAGGAGACGGAGGAGATAGCGGAGAAGGAGGGAGAAGGAGAGAGAGAGAGAGAGCGGGAGGGAGAGAGAAGGAGAGGACGAGAGGGGAGGAGAGAGAGGGAGAAGAGGGGAGAGAGAGAAGAGGAAGGAGAGAGGGGGAACAAGAGAGGAGGTGAGAGGGAGCAAGAGAATGAGAGGTGGATAGAGAAGGAAAGGAGGAGGAGAGGGAAGGGCAAGGAAATGAGATAGAGAAGGGAGAGTGGAGATAGAGAAGGAGAGAGAGAAGGAGAGATAGAGGAGGAGAGAGGAAACGAGAGAGGAGGAGAGGGATATGGAGAAAGAGAAGGGGACAGGAGGAGAGAAGAGAGAGAAGGGAGGGAGAGAGAGAAGGGAGAGTAGAGGGAAGAGAAGAGGATGGGTGGGAGACGGAGAGAGTGGGTAAGGAGAGGGGAGAAGAGGGAGAAGGGGAGAGGAGAAGGGAGAGAGAGGGAGAGAACGAGAAGAGGAGCGAAGAAGGGAAAGAGGAGATAGAGGGAGAAGGAGTCCCCCCTCAATTCTCATCTTCCCTCTCCTCCTCTCCTTCCCTTCTCTTTATCCTCTCTCTTCTTCTCCTTCTCTCCCTCTCGCTCCTCTATTCCTTCTCTCCTTACCTTACAAGGAGAGATGGAGAGAGGGTAAGGGGGAGATAGAGAACGAGAAGAGGGAAGAAGAGAGAGGGGAAAAAAGGGAAGGGAGAGAAGAAGAGGTATGGAAGAAGGAGAGAGGAGATAAAGAAGGGAGAGTGGAGGAGAGGTAGAGAAGGAGAGGGAGAGAGAAGAGGAAGAGAGGAGGATTGGGAGAGAGAGAAGGAAAGAGAGATAAGGAGAGAGGGAACGAGAGAGAAGGAGAAGAGAAAGAGGATAAGTGGGAGAATGAGAAAAGGAGAAGCGAGAGAATGTGAGAAGAGGAGAGAGAGGGATAAGAGGGGGAGGACAGAAAGAAGGTGAGGGGGAGAACAAGTAGAGGAAGAGAAGGAGAAGAGGGAGGAGGAGGAGAGTGGTAGAGAAGAGGAGAAGTGGGAAGAGAGAGGGAAAGGGAGAGAGAAGAGAGATGGAGAACGAGAGATAGAGAATGGAGAGAGAAGGAGAGTGGAGAAAGGAGGACAAGAAGAGCAGAGAGAGGAGAAGGAAGCCGGAGAGAGAAGAAGAGTAGGGAAGAGGAGAGAGGGAGAGAGAGAGAGGGAGGAGAGAGAAGTAGGGAGAGAGAGCGAGAGAAGGAGGAAGGAGTTGAGAAGAGGACAAGAGGAAGATAGAAAATGAAGGAGAAGGGGGGAGAGGGGAGGGAGAGGGAACGAGAGAGGTAGAGAAGAGAGGGAAGGAGAGAGGGAAGGAGGAGAGAAGAGGGAGGGAGGGGGAGAGGGAAGTAGAGGGGAGAGGGAGAAGAAGGGCGAGGGAGAAGAGAGAGGGGTTGAAGAAGGAGAGAGAGAGGGAGAGAGCGAGCGAGAGAAGTAGAAGGGAAAGAGGAGCATAGAGAAGGATAAGGAGAAGGGAAAAAGAAGAGAGAAGGATAAGGAGAGAAGAAGGGGAGCGGGATAAGAGGGAGATAGAGATGAGTCGAGGGAGATGAGAGAAAGAGAAGAGGGAAGAGTGAGAGAGAAGGAGGGCGGTAGAGAAGTAGAGGGGTAGAACGAGAGAGAAGGGAGAGAATGGGACGAGGAGAGAGGAAGGAGTGGGAGAAAAAGAGAAGCGATAGAAGGGAGAGAAGAAGAGGGAGAAGGAGAGAGGAGAGAGAGAGATAAAGAGAGTGGGATAAGGAGAAGAGGGACAAGGAGAGAGGGAGAGAAGGAAGAGAGAGAAAGTGATAGAGACGGTTAGAGAAATGATAAGGGAGAGAGGTGGAGAAGGATAAGGAGAATGAGTGGGCAGAGAAGAGGGAAGATGGGAAGAGAGTTGAAGAAGAGGGGGAGAGATGGAGAAGAGAGAGGGGTAGACTGTTGTCCTCGAACAGCGGAAAATTTAAAATTTAAAACATACAAACAACGGAGGACATTACCAAGAATTACACCAGGTGCACCAACGTATATATATATATATATATATATATATATATATATATATATATATATATATATATATATATATATATACAGATCTGAGTTTACAACAAGAGGTTATTACATCAAAAGCTATAAGATAAAAATGTACAACGTAGTCACAACGACCTCAAAAGGTGGGGAAAGCAGGATCTGTCCCAGAAGCTCTCCTCCGCAGTCACCACCCCCTAACGCTGCTCACGGCCTGAAAGCAGACAATAAAGGCCTGAGTTTCCAGAAGGAAACCCAGTATGCCAAACCCTAACACATATATGAACAATAATGAAATATGTAATGAATAATGAATAGCACAACAAACACAATCCGGTCACAGGGGTCCTCTCACCCCAACCCACCAACACACGTGCACACACGGCACCGCCGGTACAGTCACGGCCACACAACCGGGTCTCAAGGGTCCTCTCACCCCAACCCCACAACACACACGTGCACACACGGCACTGCCGGAAAATCATCGGACACGGGTCTCAAGGGTCCTCTCCCCCCAACCCCACAACACACACGTGCACACACGGCACTGCCGGAAAATCCTCGGCCACGGGTCTCAAGGGTCCTCTCACCCCAACCCCACAACACACACGTGCACACACGGCACTGCCGGAAAATCCTCGGCCACGGGTCTCAAGGGTCCTCTCACCCCAACCCCACAACACACACGTGCACACACGGCACTGCCGGAAAATCATCGGCCACGGGTCTCAAGGGTCCTCTCACCCCAACCCCACAACACACACGTGCACACAAGGCACCGCCGGTACAGTCACGGCCACACAACCGGGTCTCAAGGGTCCTCGCACCCCAACCCACAACACATACGTGCACACACGGCACTGCCGGAAAATCATCGGCCACGGGTCTCAAGGGTCCTCTCACCCCAACCCCACAACACACACGTGCACACAAGGCACCGCCGGTACAGTCACGGCCACACAACCGGGTCTCAAGGGTCCTCTCACCCCAACCCACAACACTCGCACCACCATCGGGCGACAGTCCGTGCCGTTGCCCAAAAGGCCGGAGAAACGAGCCGCTTTCAAGCGTACGAGCACCCAACTATCAAGCGTCAGTCCGTGCCGTTGCCCCCGTGAGGCCGGAGAGACGAGGCGCCGTCAAGTGAACTCATAAAACCACGAATCCGCCAAAAACAGCAGAAACGGTCGAACGAAACTGTTAATCGGTCGACCGATTCTCACCAAGAGAACTGACCCAACCGAAAAACCCGCCAAACGGTCGACCGACAAAAGGGGTCCCGGTCGACCGAAAAGCACCAGTAAGAAAACGTTTTCGCAAACCAAACACCAACGGTCGACCGACCCAACACCCCCGGTCGACCGAAAACCACCAGTACAAACCTCCAAACAAACGATCTCCACGGTCGACCGAAACAACACTACCGGTCGACCGGACAATAAGTTAACTTAAGCGTCGGTCGGACGAAGTCAACGAGAGGTCGACCGTTTAGATGGTCAACGCCCCCAACCGACCTACAACAGTACGTTCGGTCGACCGGCAAAGGGGTCCCTGTCGACCGAAAAGCACCAGGACGTCTTCCTCTTGTTAAAATTGCACAACCAGTCGACCGCCCAAAGGGCATCGTTCGACCGGTGCAAGGGAATCGCTCAAAATACACTACGACCGGTCGACCGAACCTAAAATACCGGTTGACCGATTTTAGTGCAGAAACCGCTGTGCAGGTCCGACGAGCCTAAACGGCCTACCGTCGACCGCTCCCACTCCCACACTAATGATAGGTGAGCTTGAAAGCAAGTTTGACATACCTTAAGGCTTGAAGAAGCCTTGGAAGAAACCACGGTGAGCGCCTCCTCGCGAAAAGGCTTGAACTCCGGCGAACCCGCGATTCCCGAACTCTACGACGATTCCGGCGACTCCAACACTCTGATCCTCGCCTCCACCAACACCGACGAAGCACTAGGGAGAGAGAGACGCGTGAGAAACAGAGAGATCGTGAGAAAGGGAGAGAGTGAAGAGTGAGGGGGAGAGAGAGATCCAAACCTTATATACTTTTCCCCCGAAACGATCTCAGCCGTCGATCTCATCCACCACTAATCCTCTCCTAAACATCATTAGCACCATAAGCATGGTTAGGATATTACAATCCACCCTCCTTAAAAGAATTTCGCCCACGAAATTAAATCCAGCGCTTACCAAACAACTCCGGATACGACTTCCGGACTTCCTCCTCAACCTCCCAAGTAGCCTCTCGCTCAGAGTGATGCTGCCACCTGACCTTAACCATAGGAATAGTCCTCCTCCTGAGCTGGTGATCCATCTGATCCACAATCTCCACCGGTCTCTCCTCAAGAGACAAATCCTGCTGAATCTCTGGTGCTCGATCTTCACCCGCTGGCAAACCAAGCATCTAACCACAAAATCAGCCACGTCACGCTTCATCCCTCTCCACCAGAAGTTCCTCTGCAGATCCTTGTACATCTTCATACTCCCCGGGTGAATGGAATATCTCGCTCGGTGTGCCTCCTCCATGATATCATCCCTCAATCCATCGACCCTCGGCACCCAGATCCGACTCCTGAACCTCAGACCTCCATCCACTCCCACGGTGAAGTCTGATCCATCCCTGGCAGCTGACCGTAGCAGACTAGTCAACTCCTCATCACTGTGCTGAGCCTGAACAACTCGACTGACGGTCTGCGGCTCCACTCGAAGTCCCGCAATCACTGCCCCCTCCGAGCTCTCGGCGAACGGCCTCCACTCAGACAATGTCTCGAGTAACCTCCACTCCTGAATGCACAAACTCGCAGCTGACACCTCTACTTTTCTACTCAGCGCGTCCGCAACTGAATTCGCCTTCCCCGGATGATAGGAGATGGTGAAATCAAAATCCTTAATCAGCTCAAGCCATCTGCGCTGTCTCATGTTCAGCTCCCTCTGTGAAAACAGATACTTCAGACTCTGATGATCAGTGAAGACTTCGAACTGCTCACCATACAAATAGTGACGCCAAATCTTCAGAGCATGAACCACGGCTGCCAACTCTAAATCGTGAGTAGGATAATTCTTCTCGTGCACCTTCAGCTGCCTCGAAGCATACGCTACTACCTGCCCGTGCTGCATCAATACACATCCCAAACCAACACCTGAGGCGTCGCTGTAAATCACAAAACCGCCACTACCACTGGGAAGCGTCAGAACTGGAGCAGTCGTCAACCGACTCTTCAGTTCCCAAAAAATGTCCTCGCATTTCTGGGACCAAACAAACTTCACTCCTTTCTTCGTCAGCGCTGTCAGGGGTAAAGCAAGTCTCGAGAAGTCTTTGATGAACCGACGGTAATATCCCGCCAATCCAACAAAACTCCTAATCTCAGTCACACTCGTCGGGGCTCTCCACTGTGTCACTGCCTCGACCTTCGCTGGATCCACTGATATCCCAGCTCCCGATACTATGTGCCCCAAAAATGCTACACTGTGAAGCCAGAACTCGCACTTCGAGAACTTGGCATACAACTGCTGATCTCTCAGAATGCCAAGTACGATCCTTAGATGCTCCCGGTGCTGCTCCATATCTGGTGAATAGACCAAGATATCGTCTACGAAGACAATCACGAAACGGTCGAGATACTGACTGAAAGTCCTATTAATGAGATCCATAAATGCTGCAGGCGCGTTCGTCAACCCGAACGACATCACCAGAAACTCAAAGTGCCCGTATCTCGTCCGAAAAGCTGTCTTCTGAACATCTGCCTCTCTGATCCTCAACTGATAATACCCGGATCACAGATCAATATTCGAGAACACCTTCGCTGACTGCAACTGGTCAAACAGGTCCTCGATCCTGGGCAAAGGATACTGATTCCTCACGGTAACCTTATTCAACATCCGGTAATCTATACACATCCGCAACGAGCCGTCCTTCTTCTTCACGAAAAGAATCGGCGCACCCCACGGCGAGACGCTCAGTCAGATAAACCCTGTATCCATCAGAACCTGTAACTGCTTCTTCAGCTCCGACAACTTTGCAGGTGTCATCCTGTACGGAGCCTTCGACTGCGGTGTAGCCCCAGCTACCAAATCGATGCCGAACTCTATCTCTCTATTAGGTGGTAGACCGGAGACATCATCAGCAAACACCTCGGGAAAATCCTGAACAATCTCAATGTCCTCCATCCTCCTCAACTCCGGATCTGGAACTACCAAAGTGGCTACAAAAGCCCTGCAACCCTGCTGAATCAACTTCTGAGCCCTAACAGAAGAAACAACCAACCGACCTCCGCGGTCCTTCAATCCTCTGATCAGAAGATCAGGCAAACCCTGCCTCGGAATCAAAATCCTCTTATCACGGCATAAGACTCGAACGTCATACTGGGACAACCAATACATCCCAAGTATAACATCAAAGTACACCATCGGTAGCAAGACCAGGTCAGCCGGAAATTCCTGGTCTCCCGAAGCAATCTTGGCGCCGGGAAGAAATCTCCCCAGAGTGCCCACCAAACCCAGGGGTGTGCTGACTTCCAAAGTGGTAGTCAAAATCGCAGGGGTACGGCCCAACACACTCGCAAACTGCTCAGAGATAAACGAGTGCGTGGCCGCAGAGTCGAATGACACCCTAGCAACCAAATCATCAACTAGCAGCGTACCTTCCATTACCATGCTGGCATCCCTGACCTCATCAGCCCTGATAGTGAAGACTTTACCGGCTCTCCTCCCCTGCTGAGGTGGTGCTGCAGGTCTGCTCGGTCAACCTCCATCAGACGTGGATGGTCCCGGTTGTCCGCTAGGCCCACCTGGCGCGCTCGGACAAGAACGGACGAAGTGTCCCATCTGACCACAACCGTGACAAGCGCCGGATGAACTCTGCCACACTGCCTACACGGCCCGCTCTGCGATGCTCCACCTCCGTCTATCCTGGGCCTCTTGCCCGGATTCCCCTGTAACTGTCCTCCTGGACGTCCTGCAGGCTTCACCTGCAACCTCATAGCATCCACTAGGATATCCTGACTATCCCAGTCCATGATGGTCGCAAACTTCACAGCATCTGCTAAAGTCTACGGCATATTGGTCGTGACACGAGCTCTGAACTGCGGCCTCAGACCCCGCACAAACTTCCGAGCCCTCTGCTTCTGCGTCACATAAATCTCTGGGCAGTATCGTTCCAAAGCATGGAACCTGCTGATATAAGCAGCCAAAGTCACATCCCTCTGCTCGAGGGCCAGAAACTGCTCTCTTCCGATCACGAAGGTGCTGCGGAAAGTACTGTTGGTTGAACTCCACCAGGAAGTCCTCCCAACACACATCCTCACTGTCGTCGAACACGACTGCCAAAGTGGTCCTCCACCAGATGGACACCTCCCCGTCTAAAACATAGGTGGCCAGCCCACCATCCTCTCTGGTGTCACTCCAATAGCCCGGAAGATCTTCTGGATCCTGAAGACCCAGTGTAACATCCTCAAAACAGCGGAAAATTTTAAATTTATAAACACTCCATCAACAGAGGATATTACGCAAATAAAGGAACACAGGTGCACCAACATATATATACATATATATCCGAATCATCAGAGTTTACAAAAGTTGTGATTACATCAAAAGCATATACAAAGGAAGCAGTAATCACACGACCTCAACTGAGAGAAAGCTGGATCCGGTAGCAGCGCTCCTCTCCTCGGTCACCACCCCCTAACACCGATCACGACCTGAAAGTAAACATGCAACGCCTGAGTTTCCAGAAGGAAACCCCGTATGCCAAACTTTAAATGCACGAAATAAAAGCATCCTAACATGCAATTCTACAACCCAAGAAAAGCATCTCAACACGCCTAGCACCAGGGCTCTCTCACACCCAACACAGGACACACTACTGGTACGTTGCTCCAGGTCTAATCTCAACCAACCGCCGCACCCACCACAGTCACGGGGCTCCAGGTCTATCTCAACCAACCGCCGCGACACTCACTCGTCGTCAAGCTGGGCTCCAGGTCTTTTTCAACCAACAACAGCTACCACGACACGACCAAGGGCTCCAGGTCTATTTTCAACCAACCCAAACGTCTAAGGGCTCCAGGTCTATTTTCAACCAACCCCTACACGCGGTCCCTGCTCAGGCTCCAGGTCTATTTTCAACCAACCCGAACGCACTACGGAGCTCCAGGTCTATTTTCAACCAACTCCGTACAGACTAGCTGGGCTCCAGGTCTATTTTCAACCAACCACAACTCTCACACAGTTACGGGGCTCCAGGTCTAATCTCAACCAACCACCGCAACACTCGTGCACCCTAGCACACTTGCCGGAAAACATCGGTACACCACACACCCCACACGGACGACCACAACCACAACACCTCCATAGTGCAAAACAGAACACAAACAGTCGACTGAACCAAAAGTCCCGGTCGACCGAATCAAGCAAATACATGGCAATCCACTTCGACCGGCACTCCATCGGTCGACCGATTCCCAACACCACACTCGTTTGGTCGAACCCAAATCAAGGGACGGTCGACCGTTTAGATGGTCAACTCCCGGTTCGACGAACAAAACGACCAATCGGTCGACCGACAAAGGGGGCCCGGTCGACCGAAAGTCACCAGGGAAAGATCCCTCAAATCCACAACGAATTCGGTCGAACGCCGAGCACATCTCGGTCGACCGAATTCCTCCAGAGCGTTCCCCACACTCAGCGCACAAGTCCGGTCGACCGAACCCTCATTCGGTCGAACCGACCACTATACTCACTTAAGTCACGGTCGGACGAAAATCAACGAGCGGTCGACCGTTTAGATGGTCTACGCCCCCAACCGACTTAAGACAGTGCACACGGTCGACCGGCAAAGGGGACCCGGTCGACCGAAACTCACCAGGCCTGCCTCCAATGCACAATCGGTCGACCGCCCCACAGGCATCGTTCGACCGATTTGAGGCAGAACCTGAATTTCTTCACGAACGGTCGACCGTTTGCACCAACCGGTCGACCGATCAGGCAGTGAAATCTGCTGCACATTTACTCGCGACGAGCCGAAAGGCCTACCGTCGACTTCCAACTACTCACGATGATTAAGTGAGTGAGCTTGACATACCGGAAGGTCTGAAAAGACCTTAGAAGAACTACGACGATGCCTCAACGAGCGCGCCTCCCCAAAACACGATCCGTCGACGAACCTCGCGTCCAAACGACGATCAACACCTCTTCTCGACACCCTCGAGCACTCCAACACCTCCACCGATCCTACCACCACGATCACAGGACACGTGAGGTTGAGAGAGAGAAAAGGAAACAAGAGGGATGGATTAGCAAAACCACAACTCACCTCGGACCACCACAACGACTCCGAAGAACTCCTCCACCACACGCCGGAGCACCGCTTGCCGGAGATCAATATTGAGAGAGGGAGAGAAACGTGAGGGAGAGAGTGTCGCGAGAGAGAGAGGGAGAGAGGGAGAGAGAGAGAGAGCTCACCAAATAAATATCTCCTCCTCCTCCAATCTCAACCATTCATCCATCCATCAATCTCCACCCCTCATCCAATCCACACCATCCTAGCTCTTCATCCATCTCCTCTCAATCCCAGCCGTCCATCTTCATTTCCCTCTAATCACCACCTAAACAAGATTAAGGCACAATTAGGATTGGGATTAGGCTAGAATCCTACAATCCACCCTCCTAAAAGAATTTCGTCCTCGAAATTAAGACTGATGCTCACCAAACAACTCCGGGAACTCCTTCCGGACCTCCTCCTCAATCTCCCAAGTGGCCTCTCGCTCACTGTGGTGCTGCCACCTGACCTTCACCATCGGAATGGTCCTCCTCCTCAACTGATGCTCCATCTGATCCACAATCTCCACCGGTCTCTCCTCAAGAGACAAATCCTGACGGATCTCTGGAACCTCCAACTGAATCACATAAGAAGGATCCGCTACGTACTTCCTCAACATCGAAACGTGGAAGACGTTATGAAGACCTGAAAACTGCGGCGGCAGCGCAACCCTGTAGGCAACCACTCCAATCCGCTCGAGAATCTCAAACGACCCGACATACCTCAGACTGAGCTTCCCCTTCTTCCCGAACCTCATCACTCCTCGAGATGGTGAAATCCTCAGGAAGACATGGTCACCTGCCTCAAATCTCAGCTCTCGCCTACGCCTATCCGCGTAGCTCTTCTGCCTGCTCTGCGCAGTCGCTAGTCTCTGTCTGATCACATCAACCTTTTCAGCATACATCTGTACAATCTCAGGACCAACTAGCTGTCTCTCGCCTACATCACTCCAGCATACCGGTGATCTACACGGTCTCCCGTACAGGGCCTCGTACGGGGCCATCCCAATGCTCGAATGGTAGCTGTTGTTGTAGGCGAACTCGATCAATGGCAGATGCTCATCCCAATGACCTGCCCAATCCAGAGTACACGCTCGCAACATATCCTCTAGCGTCTGGATGGTCCTCTCAGACTGACCGTCCGTCTGCGGATGGAATGCCGTACTGAACTTCAACCGAGTCCCCAAGGCCTGCTGCAAACTACCCCAGAATTCTGAAGTGAACCTCGGATCTCGATCTGAAATAATACTCACGGGCACTCCATGAAGCCTGACAATCTCCTCAATATACAACTTAGCTAGACCCTCCAGAGGTAGAGTGGTCCGGATAGCTAAGAAATGCGCCGACTTGGTCAGTCGATCGACTATAACCCAAATCGCGTCGTGGAATCCTCTCGTCTTCGGCAGCCCGGTGACAAAATCCATCGTCACGTGCTCCCACTTCCACTTTGGAAGCTCGATCCTCTGCATCGGCCCTGCAGGTCTCTGGTGCTCAATCTTCACCTGCTGACAAATCAGACATCTGCCAACAAACTCTGCGATCTCCGTCTTCATCCTCTTCCACCAGAAATTCCTCTGAAGATCTCTAAACATCTTCGTGCTGCCCGGGTGGATCGAATAACGGGATCTATGCGCCTCCTCCAGAATGTCCTGCCTCAGATCTCCTCCCTTCGGCACCCAGACACGGCCTCTGAACCTCAGCCCACCATCAACTCCAATACTGAAGTCTGATCCATCTCTGGCAGCTAACTGCAACTACCTAGCTAACTCATCATCAGTACTCTGAGCCTGAACAATACTCGAGACCAACTGAGGCTCCACTCTCAGCCCATCGATCATTGCACCTCGCGACTCTTCGGTGAACAGTCTCCACTCGGTCAACGCCTCAAGCAGCTTCCACTCCTCGATACAAAGACCTGCTGCGGTGACCTCCACCTTCCTGCTCAAAGCATCAGCAACTGAATTCGCCTTCCCCGGATGGTACGAGATGGTGAAATCATAATTCTTAATCAGCTTGTGTCATCTGCGCTGCCTCATATTCAGCTCCTTCTGCGAAAACAGATACTTCAGGCTCTGATGATCTGTGAACACCTCGAATCGCTCGCCATACAAGTAATGCCTCCAGGTCTTCAAAGCGTGCACCACTGCCGCCAACTCCAAATCATGAGTGGGGTAGTTCCTCTCGTGCACCTTCAACTGCCTTGAAGCGTATGCAACCACCTGCCCGTGCTGCATAAGTACACATCCCAGTCCAACGCCTGACGCGTCACTGTAAATCACAAAACCACCACTGCCACAGGGAAGTGTCAGAACTCGAGCAGTCGTCAGCCGACTCTTCAGTTCCTGAAAACTGTCCTCGCACTTCTGGGACCACACGAACTTGACGCCCTTCCGCGTCAGAGCCGTCAACGGCGAAGCCAACCTCGAGAAATCCTGAATAAAGCGGCGATAATAGCCCGCTAGACCCACAAAGCTCCTGACCTCTGCCACACTCGTCGGGGCTCTCCACTGTGTAACGGCCTCGACCTTCGCTGGATCTACGGAAATCCCATCACCTGACACGATGTGTCCCAAGAAGGCGACACTGCTCAGCCAGAACTCGCACTTCGATAGCTTGGCATACAACTGATGATCCCGCAAAATGCCAAGTACAACTCTCAAGTGCTCTCGATGCTGCTCCACATCTGGCGAGTAAACCAAAATATCGTCCACGAAGACGATCACAAACCGGTCGAAGTACTGACTGAACGTCTTGTTCATCAAATCCATAAACGCTGCAGGCGCGTTCGTCAACCCAAACGGCATCACCAAAAACTCGTAATGCCCGTACCTCGTCCTGAATGCTGTCTTTTGCACATCTGCCTCTCTGATCCTCAGCTGATGATATCCGGATCGCAGATCAATCTTCGAGAACACCTGCGCTGACTGCAACTGGTCAAACAGGTCCTCGATCCTGGGCAAGGGATATTGATTCCTCACGGTAACCTTGTTCAGCATCCTGTAATCAATACACATCCGCAGTGATCCGTCCTTCTTCTTCACGAAGAGTAGTGGCGCTCCCCAAGGTGAGACACTGGGGCGGATAAATCCTGAATCCATCAGGTCCTGCAACTGCTTCTTCAGCTCTGCCAGCTCAGCAGGTGCCATCCGATACGGCGCCTTCGACTGCGGCGTAGTCCCAACTACCAAATCGATCCCAAACTCAATCTCTCTGTGAGGCGGCAACCCAGTGACATCATCTGCAAATACATCTGGGAATTCCCGAACAATCTCAATGTCCTCTAATCTGCTCGCCTCTGGATCTGGAACTACCAAAGTGGCCACGAAAGCTCTGCAACCCTGCTGCAACAACTTCTTTGCCCTCACTGCTGATACGATCACTCTGCCTCCTCTATCTTTCGTCCCCCTGATCAGCACATCAGGTAGACCCTTCCTCGGGATCAGAATCTTCTTCTCCCGGCACAAAACTCACACATCGTACTGGGACAACCAATCCATCCCCAGTATGACGTCGAAGTCCTCCATCGGCAACAAGATCAGGTCAGCCGGAAACTCCTGATCTCCCGAAACAATCGTGACGCTAGGGAGGAAGCTCCCCACAATGCCCACCAGACCCAAGGGTGTGCTGACCTCCAACGTGGCAGTCAACATCGCAGGGGTACGGCCCAACACGCTCGCAAATCGCTCCAAGATGAACGAGTATGTGGCCCCACAATCAAACAGCACTCTCGCACTCAACCCAGCAACAAAAAGCGTACCTTCCACCATCGTGCTGGCATCTCTCACCTCATCCGCCTGGATGGTAAAGACCCGTCTAGTCCTCTGACCCTGCTGCGACGGCGCAAAAGGTCGACGACCTCCGCCTCTGCCTCCTGCTGGCTGCCCTGACTGCCTGCTGGACCCGCCTGGCCCACTCGGACAATCTCGCACAAAATGACCTGGCTTGCCACACCCGTGGCACACTGCACGGCCCCAACACTCTCCGGAGTGAACTCAGCCACAACCTCTGCACGCCTCAGGCTGGCGTGATCCGCCTCCTCCGATCCGGGGCCTCTTGCCCGAGTTCCCTGCTAGCGGAGCACCCGGACGTCCACTGACCTTCCCCGGTGCTCTCCTGGCCTTAGCATAATTCTGCTGGTAATCCTGATCAATGAGCGTCGCAAATCTCACCGCATCTGCCAGCGTCTGCGGCATACTATAGGTCACCTGAGTACGGAGGTGCTTCCTCAGCCCCCGTATAAACTTCCTCGCCCTCTGCAGCGGCGTCAAACAGATCTCCGGACAGTAACGCTCCAGCGCGTTAAACATCCGGGTTTACTCAGCCAGGGTCGCATCTCCCTGCTCGAGAGCCATAAACTCCTCTCGCCTCCCATCTCTGACATGCTCTGGGAAATACTGCTCGTTGTACTCCCGCAGGAATTCCTCCCAGCTGATCTCAGTCCTGTCCTCAAACACCACTGCAGATGTGGTCCTCCACCAGTTGGACGCGTCTCCGCCCAACACATATGCTGTCAATCCTGTCTGCCTCTCAGATGGGCACTCAATCGCCCGAAGGATCTCCTGAATTTTCAGGACCCAGTCCTCCGCAACCTCAGACTCTCCTCTACCATCAAAGGTAGGCGGGTGCTGTCTCATAAAGCGGTCGAGCATCGCTTCTGCCGCCGCTAGCTCTCCTCTGCCTGACTGGCGATCCAACATCGCTCCCAGTCGACCCACCGTGTCATAGAGCATCCGCCGCTCCTCAGCCCAGTCCGTACTCCCAGTATCCCCACTGGTGTCACGGTCCCGTGGGGGAGGTGTCACGCGTCTCGGAGGCATCTACACACAAAGAACAACACACATCAAAACCATGAATGCATGAACTAATGCAGACTCTAAAACTCTCAGGGTGGTTTCTTTGGATAAGGATACTGGAACCGACCGCTCTGATACCAAGTTGTAACATCCTCAAAACAGCGGAAAATTTTAAATTTATAAACACTCCATCAACAGAGGATATTACGCAAATAAAGGAACACAGGTGCACCAACATATATATACATATATATCCGAATCATCAGAGTTTACAAAAGTTGTAATTACATCAAAAGCATATACAAAGGAAGCAGTAATCACACGACCTCAACTGAGAGAAAGCTGGATCCGGTAGCAGCGCTCCTCTCCTCGGTCACCACCCCCTAACGCCGATCACGGCCTGAAAGTAAACATGCAACAATGCCTGAGTTTCCAGAAGGAAACCCCGTATGCCAAACTCTAAATGCACGAAATAAAAGCATCCTAGCATGCAATTCTACAACCCAAGAAAAGCATCTTAACACGCCCAGCACCAGGGCTCTCTCACACCCAACACAGGACACACTACTGGTACGTTGCTCCAGGTCTAATCTCAACCAACCGCCGCACCCACCACAGTCACGGGGCTCCAGGTCTATCTCAACCAACCGCCACGACACTCACTCGTCGTCAAGCTGGGCTCCAGGTCTTTTTCAACCAACAACAGCTACCACGACACGACCAAGGGCTCCAGGTCTATTTTCAACTAACCTAAATGTCTAAGGGCTCCAGGTCTATTTTCAACCAACCCCTACACGCGGTCCCTGCTCAGGCTCCAGGTCTATTTTCAACCAACCCGAACGCACTACGGAGCTCCAGGTATATTTTCATCCAACTCCATACAGACTAGCTGGGCTCCAGGTCTATTTTCAACCAACCACAACTCTCACACAGTTACGGGGCTCCAGGTCTAATCTCAACCAACCACCGCAACACTCGTGCACCCTAGCACACTTGCCGGAAGAACATCGGCACACCACACGCCCCACACGGACGACCACAACCACAACACCTCCATAGTGCAAAACAGAACACAAACGATCGACCGAACCAAAAGTTCCGGTCGACCGAATCAATCAAATACAAGGCAATCCACTTCGACCGGCACTCCATCGGTCGACCGATTCCCAACACCACACTCGTTCGGACGAACCCAAATTAAGGGACGGTCGACCGTTTAGATGGTCAACTCCTGGTTCAACGAACAAAATGACTAATCGGTCGACCGACAAAGGGGGCCCGGTCGACCGAAAGTCACCAGGGAAAGATCCCTCAAATCCACAACGAATTCGGTCGAACGCCGAGCACATCTCGGTCGACCGAATCTGTCCAGGGAATAATCCCTCACTCGCGCCATGAATTCGGTGGAACGCCGAGCACATCTCGGTCGACCAAATTCCTCTAGAGCGTTCCCCACGCTCAGAACACAAGTCCGGTCGACCGAACCCTCATTCGGTCGAACTGACCACTATACTCACTTAAGTCACGGTCGGACGAAAATCAACGAGCGGTCGACCGTTTAGATGGTCTACGCCCCCAACCGACTTAAGACAGTGCACACGGTCGACCGGCAAAGGGGACCCGGTCGACCGAAACTCACCAGGCCTGCCTCCAATGCACAATCGGTCGACCGCCCCACAGGCATCGTTCGACCGATTTGAGGCAGAACCTGAATTTCTTCACGAACGGTCAACCGTTTGCACCAACCGGTCGACCGATCAGGCAGTGAAATCTGCTGCACATTTACTCGCGACGAGCCAAAAGGCCTACCGTCGACTTCCAACTACTCACGATGATTAAGTGAGTGAGCTTGACATACCAGAAGGTCTGAAAAGACCTTAGAAGAACCACGACGATGCCTCCACGAGCGCGCCTCCCCAAAACACGATCCGTCGACGAACCTCGCGTCCAAACGACGATTAACACCTCTTCTCGACACCCTCGAGCACTCCAACACCTCCACCGATCCTACCACCACGATCACAGGACACGTGAGGTTGAGAGAGAGAAAAGGAAACACGAGGGATGGGTTAGCAAAACCACAACTCACCTCCGACCACCACAACGACTCCGAAGAACTCCTCCACCACACGCCGGAGCACCGCTTGCCGGAGATCAATACTGAGAGAGGGAGAGAAACGTGAGGGAGAGAGTGTCGCGAGAGAGAGAGTGAGAGAGGGAGAGAGAGAGAGCTCACCAAATAAATATCTCCTCCTCCTCCAATCTCAACCATCCATCCATCCATCAATCTCCACCCCTCATCCAATCCACACCATCCTAGCCCTTCATCCATCTCCTCTCAATCCCAGCCGTCCATCTTCATTTCCCTCTAATCACCACCTAAACCAGATTAAGGCACAATTAGGATTAGGATTAGGCTAGAATCCTACACCCAGTCCTCTGCTGCCTCAGGGTCACCTCTGCCACTGAAAATCGGCGGATGCTGATGCATAAAACGATCATGCATAACACCAGTCTGGTCGGCGCGGCTCTCCAGAAGCTCGCCAAACATCTTCAGCGTCACTGGCTCAGACGGCCTCTCCTCCGCCTCAGCAGCCCCAGCAGACTCCTCACTGGAACTGTGATAGCGCGTGGGAGGTCTCACACGTCTCGGAGCCATCTGCAGAACAAAAGAGCTCGACTCAGCAATGAAAATGCATGCATGACCTACTAAGATGCAGACTCAACTCCTAAGGGTGGTTTCTTTGGACAAAGACTCAGGAACCGACCGCTCTGATACCAAATTGTAACGTCCTCGAACAGTGGAAAATTTAAAATTTAAAACGAACAAACAACGGAGGACATTACCAAGAATTACACCATGTGCACCAACGTATATATATATTTATATATACAGATCTGAGTTTACAACAAGAGGTGATTACATCAAAAGCTATAAGATAAAATGTACAACGTAATCACAACGACCTCAAAAGGAGGGGAAAGCAGGATCTGTCCCAGAAGCTCTCCTCCGCATTCACCACCCCTAACGCTGCTCACGGCCTGAAAGCAAACAATAAATGCCTGAGTTTCCAGAAGAAAACCCAGTATGCCAAACCCTAACACATATATGAACAATAATGAAATATGTAATGAATAATGAATAACACAACAGACACGATCTGGTCACAGGGGTCCTCTCACCCCAACCCACCAACACACGTGCACACACGGCACCGCCAGTACAGTCACGGCCACACAACCGGGTCTCAAGGGTCCTCTCACCCCAACCCCACAACACACACGTGCACACACGGCACTGCCGGAAAATCATAGACCACGGGTCTCAAGGGAAGGGAAGAGGATAGGTGGGAGACGGAGAGAGTGGGTAAGGAGAGGGGAGAAGAGGGAGAAGGGGAGAGGAGAAGGGAGAGAAAGGGAGAGAACGAGAGGAGGAGCGAAGAAGGGAAAGAGGAGATAGAGGGAGAAGCAGTCCCCCCTCAATTGTCATCTTCCCTCTCCTCCTCCTCTCCTTCCCTTCTCTTTATCCTCTCTCTTCTTCTCCTTCTCTCCCTCTCGCTCCTCTATTCCTTCTCTCCTTACCTTACAATGAGAGATGGAGAGGGTAAGGGGGAGATAGAGAACGAGAAGAGGGAAGAAGAGAGAGGGGAAAAGAGGGAAGGGAGAGAAGAAGAGGTATGGAAGAAGGAGAGAGGAGATAAAGAAGGGAGAGTGGAGGAGAGGTAGAGAAGGAGAGGGAAAGAGAAGAGGAAGAGAGGGGGATTGGGAGAGAGAGAAGGAAAGAGAGATAAGGAGAGAGGGAACGAGTGAGAAGGAGATGAGAAAGAGGATAAGAGGGAGAATGAGAAAAGGAGAAGCGAGAGAATGTGAGAAGAGGAGAGAGAGGGATAGGAGGGGGAGGACAGAAAGAAGGTAAGGGGGAGAACAAGTAGAGGAAGAGAAGGAGAAGAGGGAGGAGGAGGAGAGTGGTAGAGAAGAGGAGAAGTGGGAAGAGAGAGGGAAAGGGAGAGAGAAGAGGGATGGAGAACGAGAGATAGAGAAGGGAGAGAGAAGGAGAGTGGAGAAAAGAGGACAAGAAGAGCAGAGAGAGGAGAAAGAAGTGGGAGAGAGAAGAAGAGTAGGGAAGAGGAGAAAGGGAGAGAGAGAGAAAAGGAGAGGGAGGAGAGAGAAGTAGGGAGACAGAGCGAGAGAAGGAGGAAGGAGTGGAGAAGAGGACAAGAGGAAGATAGAAAATGAAGGAGAAGGGGGGAGAGGGGAGGGAGAGAAGAAGGGGGAGAGGGAACGAGAGAGGTAGAGAAGAGAGGGAAGGAGAGAGGGAAGGAGGAGAGAAGAGGGAGGGAGGGGGAGAGGGAAGTAGAGGGGAGAGGGAGAAGAAGGGCGAGGGAGAAGAGAGAGGGGTTGAAGAAGGAGAGAGAGAGAGGGAGAGAGCGAGCGAGAGAAGGAGAAGGGAAAGAGGAGCAGAGAAGGATAAAAGGGGGAGAGAGAAGAAGAAGAGAGAAGGATAAGGAGAGAAGAAGGGGAGCGGGAGGGAGAGAGAGAGCGGGAGGGACAGAGAAGGAGAGGACGAGAGGGGAGGAGAGAGAGGGAGAAAGGGGGAGAGAGAAGAGGAAGGAGAGTGGGGGAACAAGAGAGGAGGTGAGAGGGAGCAAGAGAATGAGAGGTGGATAGAGAAGGAAAGGAGGAGGAGAGGGAAGGGGAAGGGAACGAGATAGAGACGGGAGAGTGGAGATAGAGAAGGAGAGAGAGAAAGAGAGATAGAGGAGGAGAGAGGAAACGAGAGAGGAGGAGAGGGATATGGAGAAAGAGAAGGGGAGAGGAGGAGAGAAGAGAGAGAAGGGAGGGAGAGAGAGAAAAGAGAGTAGAGGGCAGAGAAGAGGATAGGTGGGAGAAGGAGAGAGTGGGTAAGGAGAGGGGAGAAGAGGAAGAAGGGGAGAGGAGAAGGGAGAGAGAGGGAGAGAACGAGAAGAGGAGCGAAGAAGGGAAAGAGGAGATAGTGGGAGAAGGAGTCTCCCCTCATTCTCATCTTCCCTCTCCTCCTCTCCTTCCCTTCTCTTTAACCTCTCTCTTCTTCTCATTCGCTCCCTCTCGCTCCTCTATTCCTTCTCTCCTTACCTTACAAGGAGAGATGGAGAGGGTAAGCGGGAGATAGAGAACGAGAAGAGGGAAGAAGAGAGAGGGGAAAAGAGGGAAGGGAGAGAAGAAGAGGTATGGAAGAAGGAGAGAGGAGATAAAGAAGGGAGAGTGGAGGAGAGGTAGAGAAGGAGAGGGAGAGAGAAGAGGAAGAGAGGAGGATTGGGAGAGAGAGAAGGAAAGAGAGATAAGGAGAGAGGGAACGAGAGAGAAGGAGAAGAGAAAGAGGATAAGAGGAAGAATGAGAAAAGGAGAAGCGAGAGAATGTGAGAAGAGGAGAGAGAGGGATGAGAGGGGGAGGACAGAAAGAAGGTGAGGGGGAGAACAAGTAGAGGACGAGAAGGAGAAGAGGGAGGAGGAGGAGAGTGGTAGAGAAGACGAGAAGTGGGATGAGAGAGGGAAAGGGAGAGAGAAGAGAGATGGAGAACGAGAGATAGAGAAGGGAGAGAGAAGGAGAGTGGAGAAAGGAGGACAAGAAGAGCAGAGAGAGGAGAAGGAAGCTGGAGAGAGAAGAAGAGTAGGGAAGAGGAGAGAGAGAGAAAAGGAGAGGGAGGACAGAGAAGTAGGGAGAGAGCGAGAGAAGGAGGAAGGAGTGGAGAAGAGGACAAGAGGAAGATGGAAAATGAAGGAGAAGGGGGGAGAGGGGCGGGAGAGACGAAGGGGGAGAGGGAACGAGAGAGGTAGAGAAGAGAGGGAAGGAGGAGAGAAGAGGGAGGGAGGGGGAGAGGGAAGTAGAGGGGAGAGGGAGAAGAAGGGCGAGGGAGAAGATAGAGGGATGGAAGAAGGAGAGAGAGAGGTAGAGAGCGAGCGAGAGAAGGAGAAGGGAAAGAGGAGCAGAGAAGGATAAAAGGGGGAGAGAGAAGAAGAAGAGAGAAGGATAAGGAGAGAAGAAGGGGAGCGGGAGGGAGAGAGAGAGCGGGAGGGAGAGAGAAGGAGAGGACGAGAGGGGAGGAGAGAGAGGGAGAAGAGGGGAGAGAGAAGAGGAAGGAGAGAGGGGGAACAAGAGAGGAGGTTAGAGGGAGCAAGAGAATGAGAGGTGGATAGAGAAGGAAAGGAGGAGGAGAGGGAAGGGGAAGGGAACGAGATAGAGACGGGAGAGTGGAGATAGAGAAGGAGAGAGAGAAAGAGAGATAGAGGAGGAGAGAGGAAACGAGAGAGGAGGAGAGGGATATGGAGAAAGAGAAGGGGAGAGGAGGAGAGAAGAGAGAGAAGGGAGGGAGAGAGAGAAAGGAGAGTAGAGGGAAGAGAAGAGGATAAGTGGGAGAAGGAGAGAGTGGGTAAGGAGAGGGGAGAAGACGGAGAAGGTGAGAGGAGAAGGGAGAGAACGAGAAGAGGAGCGAAGAAGGGAAAGAGGACATAGAGGGAGAAGGGGTCCCCCCTCATTCTCATCTTCCCTCTCCTCCTCTCCTTCCCTTCTCTTTATCCTCTCTCTTCTTCTCCTTCTCTCCCTCTCGCTCCTCTATTCCTTCTCTCCTTACCTTACAAGGAGAGATGGAGAGGGTAAGGGGGAGATAGAGAACGAGAAAAGGGAAGAAGAGAGAGGGGAAAAGAGGGAAGGGAGAGAGAAGAAGAGGTATGGAAGAAGGAGAGAGGAGATAAAGAAGGGAGAGTGGAGGAGAGGTAGAGAACGAGAGGGAGAGAGAAGAGGAATAGAGGATGATTGGGAGAGAGAGAAGGAAAGAGAGATAAGGAGAGAGGGAACGAGAGAGAATGAGAAGAGAAAGAGGATAAGAGGGAGAATGAGAAAACGAGAAGCGAGAGAATGTGAGAAGAGGAGAGAGAGAGGGATAAGAGGGGCAGGACAGAAAGAAGGTAAGGGGGAGAACAAGTAGAGGAAGAGAAGGAGAAGAGGGAGGAGGAGGAGAGTGGTAGAGAAGAGGAGAAGTGGGAAGAGAGAGGGAAAGGGAGAGAGAAGAGGGATGGAGAACGAGAGATAGAGAAGGGAGAGAGAAGGAGAGTGGAGAAAAGAGGACAAGAAGAGCAGAGAGAGGAGAAAGAAGCGGGAGAGAGAAGAAGAGTAGGGAAGAGGAGAAAGGGAGAGAGAGAGAAAAGGAGAGGGAGGAGAGAGAAGTAGGGAGACAGAGCGAGAGAAGGAGGAAGGAGTGGAGAAGAGGACAAGAGGAAGATAGAAAATGAAGGAGAAGGGGGGAGAGGGGAGGGAGAGAAGAAGAGGGAGAGGGAACGAGAGAGGTAGAGAAGAGAGGTGATGCAGGAGCATCCATGCTGGAGCCATTGCCAAATCAGCAAGGAAGGAAACTTCCTACCGACCAGCCAGCTCAGCAAGGAAGTTTCCTTCCAGCCAACAAGCCAAGTCAGCAAGAAGTTTCCTCCCCCATCCACATATGAATTACTAATTTTGGTTTATGGAAGGTTTCCTGATTTTTATTTCCTTTAGACAGAATTTCGGTAGTTACTTATTTCCTTTGTTGTTATTTGCTTTTTTTGTTGCAAATAATAGGAGTTGCCTTGTTGGTTAACTTCCTAATTTCTATACTGATTTGAAGCTATAAAAGACCTGGCTTGTAGGTCAAGAGAATTCCAATTTTCGTTTGATTAATACACACAAATTCTGAGATTGTTTTATCTCAATTCTGGTGTTCATCTCTTCCATTTCTTTGTAGTCTTGGTGTCATACGCTTGTAGAGTCCATCCCAACTCTAACCGGCGTCAGCTGGTACCAGAGCCAAAAGAATCCTCCCTTTCGTTGTTTCTTCATCAGCATTGATGGCTGGTGGACGTGGTGGTCGTGGTCGTCGTGGGCCTACTCCAGCTGAGGAAGTCCCGTACCATGGTCGTAGCAACGAAGACGCTGAGTTGATTGAGGGTCTACAAAGACAAATTGCTGATTTAACCCAACGTCTTGCCGCGCAAGACCTAAACCATCGAGAGACTGAAGATCCAGGCTCCGACACAAGCTCAAATCTCCACAACATGTTCCATGATCGTGGTACTGGTCAAGGACATCGGGGTTGGGGTGATCGGCATGGAGACCTCGGTTTCAAGATGGAGCTGCCAGAATTTTCTGGTACGTTGCATGCTGATGCCTTCGTGGACTGGCTGAATGAAGTCGAACGAGTATTCGACTACAAGGAGGTCCCGGAGCATATGAAGGTTAAGCTAATCGCCGTCCGACTCAAGGGAAGAGCTTCTGCGTGGTGGGAGCAAATGAGGCGCACACGCGAGAGGCAAGGCAAGGCAAAGCTGACCGAATGGTGCAAGATGAAGAAGAAGATGAAGGAGCACTTCCTTCCTTTCGGATATACTCAATCCCTGTTTCAAAGGCTTCATGCATTGAGACAAGGAGCAAGATCAGTAGATGACTACACGGAGGAGTTCTATCAATTGGTGGCTCGGAATGATCTATCGGAATCGGAGGAACAATCGGTGGCGCGATACTTGGGGGGGTTACGACCATCCCTACAAGATGCCCTCAGCCTCCACTCATTATGGACGGTTTCTGAGGCCTATCAGCGAGCCCTCGCAGCGGAGAAGCAGCAAAGAAGGCGAGCCACCACCAGCCATGAGCAGCAGCAGCCCACACGAACTTCTAGACCTTCAGAGGTGCGCCCTCAGCAAGTGCCGTTCCAGGGCAGACCTAAGACGGGCGTGAAGTGTTTTAGGTGTGGAGAGGAGGGACACATCGCCTCCAGCTGTGGGAAAACCACCAGCAAAGGTGGCAAGACCCTCCTGATCGAGGATAATCTTGGGAGTGAGGACGAGATCGATAGCGAGCCCGTGTTTGATGAATATGAGGACGAAGGTGGAATGTTGTACGGGGACGGACCAGAAACTTTAGTCATCCGCAAGAGTCTTCTAACCCCTAAGGGAGGGTCAGGAGATGAGTGGTTGAGAAATAACATTTTTCGTACCACTTGCACGGTCTCGGACAAGGTGTGCAAGATGATCAACGATAGCGGCAGCTGCGAGAACGTGGTGTCCGAAGAAGCAGTCCAAAAGTTGAAGCTGAAGACCGACTCTCATCCCAAACCCTACAAATTATCTTGGCTGAACAAGGAGACGGAAATAAAGGTGGACAAGAGGTGTTTGGTATCCTTTTCCATTGGCAAAAAATACTTTGACAATGCTTGGTGTGACGTGGTGGCTATGGACGCTTGTCACCTACTGCTGGGACGGCCATGGCAGTACGATCGAACCGTCATTCACGATGGACGAAAGAATACCTATTCCCTCAACCTCAAAGGGAAAAAGATTGTCTTGGCACCGCACCAAGAAGCAACCCCTTCAACTTCTGGAACTTCTGAAGCAACCCCTTCAATCCAGGCAACTCATCACAACAACTTGCTATCCTTATCCAGCTTTTTGGCTGAAATGAAGCAAGAAGAGGTGGTTTTTGCTTTGCTGCCCCGGGATGAATCCAAGGTTGGCTCAAGCTCAAGCATGCCTGAGGAGGTCCAGCAACTTCTGGAAGAGTTCTCCGAGCTGATGCCCGAAGATCTCAACCACGGCTTACCACCGTTGAGAGATATCCAGCACCAAATCGATCTTATCCCAGGATCGACTCTCCCGAACCGGCCGGCTTATCGTCTCAGCCCTAAAGAGTCTGAAGAATTACAACGACAAGTGGTGGAGCTGCTGGAGAAAGGCTATATCCGAGAGAGCATGAGTCCTTGTGCCGTTCCTGCCCTGTTGGTACCAAAGAAGGATGGTTCCTGGCGTATGTGCATCGACAGCCGAGCAATCAACCGTATCACCGTGAGGTACCGATTCCCGATTCCCCGCTTAGATGACATGTTGGACCAGCTATCGGGATCCAAAATCTTCTCAAAAATCGACCTAAAGAGTGGATATCATCAGATACGGATCAGACCAGGAGACGAGTGGAAGACGGCATTCAAAACGCAGCATGGGTTGTACGAATGGTTGGTGATGCCATTTGGACTATCCAACGCGCCTAGCACCTTCATGAGGGTCATGCACCAGGTTCTTCGTCCTTTCATGGGGAAGTTTGTTGTTGTTTATTTCGATGACATCCTCATCTATAGCAAGACCCCCATGCTGCATATGGAACATCTGCGTGCAGTTCTTGACACGCTGAGATCCGAATGTTTGTTTATTAATCAAAAGAAATGTGCGTTCTTCACAACCTCCGTCACCTTCCTGGGGTTCGTGGTGTCTATCGACGGTGTGCATGCTGACCCCGCCAAGGTTAGTGCCATTTCTGAGTGGCCAAGGCCAAAGTCGTTGCATGATGTTCGGAGTTTCCACGGTTTGGCTTCCTTCTACCGGCGGTTCATTCGAAATTTCAGCACCCTGATCGCACCTATCACCGAGTGTGTAAAGGGAAGAGATCTCAAATGGTCTGAGGAGGCAGAGGCGAGCTTCCAGCTGGTGAAACAAAAGATGATCGAGGCTCCAGTTTTAGCAATGCCGGACTTGGAAAAAGTGTTCGAACTAAATTGTGACGCATCTGGAATTGGTATCGGTGGAGTTCTGAGTCAAGGGGGACGTCCAATAGCTTTCTTCAGCGAGAAACTATCTGGATCCAAGAAGAATTATTCCACCTATGACTTGGAGTTCTACGCAATTGTGCAATCGCTGAAGCATTGGCGGCACTACTTGGTGCAACGCGAATTCATCCTCTTCACCAACCACGAAGCCTTGAAGTACATAAATGGCCAGCACAAACTCAACCGACGTCATGCTAAATGGGTGGCGTATTTGCAGGAGTTCACCTTCTCCCTTCGGCACCAATCAGGAAGTCAAAACCGTGTCGCTGATGCCCTAAGCCGCCGCAACACTCTTCTCACGACCATGAGCAGTCAAGTCACCGGATTCGAGACCTTCTCCGACATGTATCCAGTTGATCCCTCCTTTGGGAAGATATTCCAGCAAGTCATGGGTGGTCAGCGTTGCGATTTTCTAATACACAATGGCTACCTATTCCGAGGAACGAAGTTGTGCATTCCGGATTGCTCATTAAGGCAACAAATCATCAGCGAATTACATGGCGAGGGACACTTCGGACGGGACAAGACCTTAGCCTTGATCTCCTCTGATTTTTACTGGCCCAAGCTACCTAGCGATGTAGCCCACTATGTGGCAAGGTGCTACGTTTGCCAGCGATCCAAAGGTACCCTCACCAACGCCGGTTTGTACACGCCTTTGCCTATCCCTGAAGGTCCGTGGCGTGATGTTAGCATGGATTTCGTGCTGGGGTTACCCCGCACACAACGGGCAGCGGACTCCATTTTTGTGATAGTGGATCGGTTCTCCAAGATGGCACATTTTGTAGCCTGTAAAAAAACGATGGATGCAGCCCGGATTGCCCACCTCTACTTCAAAGAAGTGGTGCGTTTGCATGGAGTTCCCCACTCCATTACCTCTGATCGTGACACTAAGTTCATCAGCAACTTCTGGAAGAGCTTATGGGAGAAGTTGGGGACTCGTCTGAATTTCAGCAGTGCGTACCACCCTCAGACGGATGGCCAGACCGAAGTAGTCAACCGGAGTTTGGGCAATCTCCTACGTTGTTTGGCGAGCACTAAACCTAAGCAATGGGACCTCTCCTTGCCTCAAGCAGAATTTGCTTACAACCGATCAGCAAACAGAACTACTGGGCTGAGTCCATTTGCAATCGTTTATGGGTTTAATCCTTCTGGGGTGCTAGACTTAGCGCCTATTCCTCGTATTGGTCGATTGCATCCCAAGGCTGATGAGATGACTGAGCACTTGCGAGACATTCACACACAAGTGCAGCAAACTCTCCATGAGAACAACACCAAATACAAGAGCTCTGCAGATCGTCGTCGCCGGCAAGTACTTTTTAAGGAAGGAGATTTCGTGTGGGCTGTTCTAACGCGAGACCGGTTTCCCGTGGGAGAATACAGCAAGTTGAAGGAGCGGAAAGTCGGACCTTGTGAGATACTTCAGAAGATCAACGATAATGCCTACCGATTACTCCTACCAAAGCATTTGAAAACTGCTGATGTGTTTAATGTGAAGCATCTGAGGCCGTGCTTCAGCAACGAGGGGGACGCTGAGACAAACTCGAGGACGAGTTCTTTCCAACCAAGGGTGACTGATGCTGGAGCATCCATGCTGGAGCCATTGCCAAATCAGCAAGGAAGGAAACTTCCTACCGACCAGCCAGCTCAGCAAGGAAGTTTCCTTCCAGCCAACAAGCCAAGTCAGCAAGAAGTTTCCTCCCCCATCCACATATGAATTACTAATTTTGGTTTATGGAAGGTTTCCTGATTTTTATTTCCTTTAGACAGAATTTCGGTAGTTACTTATTTCCTTTGTTGTTATTTGCTTTTTTTGTTGCAAATAATAGGAGTTGCCTTGTTGGTTAACTTCCTAATTTCTATACTGATTTGAAGCTATAAAAGACCTGGCTTGTAGGTCAAGAGAATTCCAATTTTCGTTTGATTAATACACACAAATTCTGAGATTGTTTTATCTCAATTCTGGTGTTCATCTCTTCAATTTCTTTGTAGTCTTGGTGTCATACGCTTGTAGAGTCCATCCCAACTCTAACCGGCGTCAAGAGGGAAGGAGAGAGGGAAGGAGGAGAGAAGAGGGAGGGAGGGGGAGAGGGAAGTAGAGGGGAGAGGGAGAAGAAGGGCGAGGGAGAAGAGAGAGAGAGGGAGAAGAGAGAGAGAGGGAGAGAGCGAGCGAGCGAGAGAAGGAGAAGGGAAAGAGGAGCATAGAGAAGGATAAAAAGGGGAGAGAGAAGAAGAGGAGAGAAGGATAAGGAGAGAAGAAGGGGAGCAGGATAAGAGTGAGATAGAGATGAGGCGAGGGAGATGAGAGAAAGAGAAGAGGGAAGAGTGAGAGAGAAGGAGGGCGGTAGAGAAGGAGAGGGGTAGAACGAGAGAGAAGGGAGAGAATGGGACGAGGAGAGAGGAAGGAGTGGGAGAAAAAGAGAAGCGAGAGAAGGGAGAGAAGAAGAGGGAGAAGGAGAGAGGAGAGAGAGAGAGATAAAGCGAGTGGGATATGGAGAAGAGGGACAAGGAGAGAGGGAGAGAAGGAAGAGAGAGAAAGTGATAGAGACGATGAGAGAAATGATAAGGGAGAGAGGTAGAGAAGGATAAGGAGAATGAGTGGACAGAGAAGAGGGAAGATTGGAAGAGAGTTGAAGAAGAGGGGGAGAGAAGGAGAAGAGAGAGGGGTAGACAACATAGGAGAAGAGAGAAGGGAGAGAGAGAGAAGGATAGAGGCAGAGAAGAGAGAACAAGGATAAGGATAAGGAGAGAAGAGAGAGGGAGAATAGAAAAGAGGAGGTAGAGAGAGAGAGAAGAGACAGGAGGGAGGGAGAGCGAGAGAAGGAGGAGGAGAAGGAGGGAGTGGAGGAGAGGGATAGGAGGGATAGAGAAGAGGAGAAAGAAGAGAGGAAAGAGGATAGGAGAGAGAGATAAGAATATGGAGAAGGAGAGAGGGAAATGGAGAAGAGGAGAGGGAGAGGAGGAGATAGAGAAGGGAAGGTGAGAGAAAAAAGGGGAGGGAGATAAGGAGAAGAGAGGGGGAACTAGAGCAGATGAAGGGATAAGAGGGGAGAGAGAGAAGAGGAGGGAGAAGGAGAGGAGAGGAAGAGAGGGGAGGGGAGGGGAGAGAGAAGCAGAAGAGAGAGGGAATGAGAGGGGACGGAGGAGATAGCGGAGAAGGCGGGAGAAGGAGAGAGAGAGCGGGAGGGAGAGAGAAGGAGAGGACGAGAGGGGAGGAGAGAGAGGGAGAAGAGGGGAGAGAGAGAAGAGGAAGGAGAGAGGGGGAACAAGAGAGGAGGTGAGAGGGAGCAAGAGAATGAGAGGTGGATAGAGAAGGAAAGGAGGAGGAGAGGGAAGGAGAAGGGAGAGTGGAGATAGAGAAGGAGAGAGAGGAGAGAGGAAACGAGAGAGGAGGAGAGGGATATGGAGAAAGAGAAGGGGAGAGGAGGAGAGAAGAGAGAGAAGGGAGGGAGAGAGAGAAAAGAGAGTAGAGGGAAGAGAAGAGGATAGGTGGGAGAAGGAGAGAGTGGGTAAGGAGAGGGGAGAAGAGGGAGAAGGGGAGAGGAGAAGGGATAGAACGAGAAGAGGAGCGAAGAAGGGAAAGAGGAGATAGAGGGAGAAGGAGTCCCCCCTCATTCTCATCTTCCCTCTCCTCCTCTCCTTCCCTTCTCTTTATCCTCTCTCTTCTTCTCCTTCTCTCCCTCTCGCTCATCTATTCCTTCTCTCCTTACCTTACAAGGAGAGATGGAGAGGGTAAGGGGGAGATAGAGAACGAGAAAAGGGAAGAAGAGAGAGGGGAATAGAGGGAAGGGAGAGAAGAAGAGGTATGGAAGAAGGAGAGAGGAGATAAAGAAGGGAGAGTGGAGGAGAGGTAGAGAAGGAGAGGGAGAGAGAAGAGGAAGAGAGGAGGATTGGGAGAGAGAGAAGGAAAGAGAGATAAGGAGAGAGGGAACGAGAGAGAAGGAGAAGTGAAAGAGGATAAGAGGGAGAATGAGAAAAGGAGAAGCGAGAGAATGTGAGAAGAGGAGAGAGAGGGATAAGAGGGGGAGGACATAAAGAAGGTGAGGGGGAGAACAAGTAGAGGAAGAGAAGGAGAAGAGGGAGGAGGAGGAGAGTGGTAGAGAAGAGTAGAAGTGGGAAGAGAGAGGGAAAGGGAGAGAGAAGAGAGATTTAGAACGAGAGATAGAGAATGGAGAGAGAACGGGAGTGGAGAAAAGAGGACAAGAAGAGCAGAGAGAGGAGAAGGAAGCGGGAGAGAGAAGAAGAGTAGGGAAGAGGAGAGAGGGAGAGAGAGAAAAGGAGAGGGAGGAGAGAGAAGTAGGGGAGAGAGCGAGAGAAGGAGGAAGGAGTGGAGAAGAGGACAAGAGGAAGATAGAAAATGAAGGAGAAGGGGGGAGAGGGGAGGGAGAGAAGAAGGGGGAGAGGGAACGAGAGAGGTAGAGAAGAGAGGGAAGGAGAGTGGGAAGGAGGAGAGAAGAGGGAGGGAGGGGGAGAGGGAAGTAGAGGGGAGAGGGAGAAGAAGGGCGAGGGAGAAAATTGACCGTATATTGATGAACAATGCTTGGTTAGAGAGGTTCCCGGAGGTATTTTATGTGGTGGGGGCGAAGGACTTGAGTGACCATGCAACGCTCACCATGAAAACGGAGGGAAATGAGAGGAGGAAGCCGAAGATGTTTAGGTTTGAAAACTATTGGGCGGATCATGAAGAGTTCTTAGGGGTTGTAGAGGGTGCGTGGGCAACACTTGTGGATGGTACTCCGATGTTTAGAGTGGTGGAAAAATTGAATGACGTAAAAAAGGCTCTAAAGAGATGGAGGGGGCTCAAGTTTGGAAATGTTATAAACAAGGTGGGAGTTGCTAGAAATACCCTTGCGGATATAAGGAGAAGGAGAAGTGAGGGGGCGGATGATGAGCACCTAGGAAGCGAAGAGAGGGCAGCAAAAGAAGAGCTAAACCGTGTTCTCATGTGGGAGGAATCATTAATTCGGCAAAAATCAAGAGTTAGGTGGTTAAAGGAGGGGGACCGAAACACCCGGTTCTTTCATGTGCAACTTAGAGTGAGGAGGGCCACCAACCAAGTGAGGAGTGTGTGTGAGGGAGAGTACATCTTCGAGGAGGAAGGAGAGATTCGTGAAGCGTTTCGACGCTTTTTTTCTAAATTGTTTGCTAATGAATTTCAGGTTTGTAAGATCAAATCATCGATTGAGTTACCCCAAATTGCAGCATCAGATGGAGAATGTTTAGTGCGACAATTGCACATGAAGGAGCTTGAAGATGTTATCTTGAATGCAAATGTCGACAAGGCGCCGGGGCCCGATGGGTTCAATGCTAAGTTCTTCAAAGTGGCATGGGGAATAATAAAGAATGTCATTTTCAAAGCCGTGGAGTCATGCATGACGAGTGGAAAGGTTTTGGCCAAGTGGAATTATACGTCTATCACTCTCATACCAAAGAAGAAGGCACCAAAGATGGTGGAAGATTATAGGCCCATAGCTTTGTGCAACATGATGTATAGATTCACTTCTAAAGTGCTTGCAAACCGGTTGAAGATATTGCTACCACAAATTGTTGGGGAAAATCAAAGTGCATTTGTTCATGGAAGAAGAATTAGTGACAACATCCTCCTTGCACATGAGCTATGTCACAACCTTCATCTTGATAAAGGAAGAGGAAGAATGTGCATCAAGCTTGATATTCGAAAGGCCTACAATTCCATCTCATGGGAGTTCCTTGATCATGTAATGGAGAAATTTGGGTTTCCAAACAAGTGGAGGAGGACCATGATGGCATGTGTTCGAGCATCCTTTGTTGTGACCGTGAATGGGGCAAATTCAAAACCGTTTAAAGCAAGGAATGGGTTGAGGCAAGGAGATCCAGTAGCCCCATATTTGTTTGTAATGTGCATGGAAGTCTTGAGTAAGATGGTGAACATGGCGGTGGAGGAAGGCAAGCTTGAACCCTTGGTGTGTGGAGACACTCTCGTCTCACACTTAATGTTTGTGGATGATGTGCTACTTTTTGCAAAGGCTACAAAGGAGAACGCCCAAGTTCTTAAACAACTTCTTGATGACTTCACGGCATACTCGGGGCTGCAATTTAGCACATCCAAGAGTCAAATATTCATGGGGGGTGAAGTCCAACATGGGGAATGGATTGTTGAACATCTAGGTATGGAGAAAAAGCTCTTCCCGGTGATATACTTAGGTTTGCCCTTTTTCTCGGGAAGGATGGCAAGAAGTCATTGCATGTCACTTGTCAACAAGCTAAAGGCACGGTTGAGTACTTGGAAGCAAAACTTTTTATCCATCGCCGGTCGGGTGGAGCTAGTGAGGAGTGTACTAGTTTCTCTTAGCATATATTGGACATCCGCATTTCTCATTCCTCGGAAAGTGCTACAAGAGATGGACAGCCTCATGTCTAGATTTATTTGGGGAGGGCCTAAGAAGTGGGTGGCGGTTGCGTGGAAGGATGTGTGTACCCCAAAATCGGAAGGGGGACTCGGGCTTAAGAGCTTAGTAGAATGGAACGAAGTGGGCCTTCTACGTTTGTTTTGGCTTGTGGTGGAAGATGGAAACTCTCTTTGGGTGAAGTGCATTCGCCAAAAATACTTGAAGAATAGATCCATTTGGCTCGCAAGACAACCATCCACCTCCTCGTGGGCATGGAGAGGAATCACCCGGGTTCGTGATATAGCAAGGCAACATATTCAATACCAAGTGGGAGATGGTGAAGACATTAGTTTCTTTCATCACCCATGGTGTGGGCTGCCTTTCCATTGTGAAGAGTGGGGTGAGAGGCTACATTACGATTTGGGGGGTACCATGGGATACAAAAGTTGCACATTTCATTCGAAATGGAGAGTGGAATCTCCCCTTCCCAAAATCGACTATCATGGAGGAACTTTGGACAAAGATCAGCAATACCCCCATCAAAGGAGGAAGAGACAAACCATCACGAGTTGATGGACGAGGGGACAAGTTGGGAATGAAGGAGGTGTGGAAGTGGGTGAAGAAACCGGGCTCAAAGGTGGCATGGGCGGATATGGTGTGGCACAAGGAGGCTATACCAAAACATGCACTCACGGCATGGAGAGCTTTGAGAGGGCGGCTAGTCACCAAAAAGCTAATGAACCAAAGAGGGGCCAGCCATAACCCAACATGTGTCCTATGTGACGAGATGGAAGAAGACATTCAACACTTATTTTGGGGCTGCCATTATACAAAGGAGGTATGGGCCCAAATCCTTCGACTTTTGAAACTCAAACCAAACCAAGCAAGGAATCTAGAAAGTGAAGCAAATCGTGTCTCCCATGCTAGGGGGAGTCGGGTGGACAAGGTCACAAGAAGCTGGGCCCTTAATGCAATGATACATGAAGTGTGGCAATAACGAAATCGCAGAATTTTCGAGGATGAAAAGAAGAAACCGGATGACATTGTGGGAGCAATTAAGGACATGGTCCGATGTATGGGACAAAGAGTGAAGAGCCTAGCAAGAAACGACGTGGAATACCAGAATTTTGAGGAGACTTGGGCGTAGCATGGATGATACATTGTGTGATGTAGGTCTGATCTGATGTAGAGATGTCATGATGTAATACTTGTATGTCGGGATATACATCTGTAGTAGCCGGATATGTATGTAGCATACTCCCGCGAGACTAAACGATAAATTTTCTAGGTTGTAAACTTTGCTAATTAATAGAAATTCGAGGCTAAGCCTCCCTTTTTGCTTTGCAAAAAAAAAGGCGAGGGAGAAGAGAGAGGGCTTGAAGAAGGAGAGAGAGAGAGGGAGAGAGCGAGCGAGCGAGAGAAGGAGAAGGGAAAGAGGAGCATAGAGAAGGATAAAAGGGGGAGAGAGAAGAAGAAGAGAGAAGGATAAGGAGAGAAGAAGGGGAGCGGGATAAGAGTGAGATAGAGATGAGGCGAGGGAAGAGTGAGAGAGAAGGAGGGCGGTAGAGAAGGAGAGGGGTAGAACGAGAGAGAAGGGAGAGAATGGGACGAGGAGAGAGGAAGGAGTGGGAGAAAAAGAGAAGCGAGAGAAGGGAGAGAAGAAGAGGGAGAAGGAGAGAGGAGAGAGAGAGAGATAAAGAGAGTGGGATAAGGAGAAGAGGGACAAGGAGAGAGGGAGAGAAGGAAGAGAGAGAAAGTGTGATAGAGATGGTGAGAGAAATGATAAGGGAGAGAGGTGGAGAAGGATAAGGAGAATGAGTGGGCAGGGCAGAGGGAAGATGGGAAGAGAGTTGAAGAAGAGGGGGAGAGAAGGAGAAGAGAGAGGGGTAGACAACATAGGAGAAGAGAGAAGGGAGAGAGAACAGGGATAAGGATAAGGAGAGAAGAGAGAAGGAGAATAGAAAAGAGGAGGTAGAGAGAGAGAAGAGACAGGAGGGAGGGAGAGCGAGAGAAGGAGGAGGAGGAGGGAGTGGAGGAGAGGGATAGGAGGGAGAGAGAAGAGGAGAAAGAAGAGAGGAAAGAGGATAGGAGAGAGAGATAAGAATATGGAGAAGGACAGAGGGAAATGGAGAAGAGGAGAGGGAGAGGAGGAGATAGAGAAGGGAAGGTGAGAGAAAAAAGGAGAGGGAGATAAGGAGAAGAGAGGGGGAACTAGAGGAGATGAAGGGATAAGAGGGGAGAGAGAGAAGAGGAGGGAGAAGGAGAGGAGAGGAAGAGAGGGGAGGGGAGAGGGAAGAGCAAGCAGAGAGAGGGAGAAGAGAGGGAGAGAACGAGAAGAGGAGCGAAGAAGGGAAAGAGGAGATAGAGGGAGAAGGAGCCCCCCCCTCATTCTCATCTTCCCTCTCCTCCTCTCCTTCCCTTCTCTTTATCCTCTCTCTTCTTCTCCTTCTCTCCCTCTCGCTCCTCTATTCCTTCTCTCCTTACCTTACAAGGAGAGATGGAGAGGGTAAGGGGGAGATAGAGAACGAGAAAAGGGAAGAAGAGAGAGGGGAATAGAGGGAAGGGAGAGAAGAAGAGGTATAGAAGAAGGAGAGAGGAGATAAAGAAGGGAGAGTGGAGGAGAGGTAGAGAAGGAGAGGGAGAGAGAAGAGGAAGAGAGGAGGATTGGGAGAGAGAGAGAAGGAAAGAGAGATAAGGAGAGAGGGAACGAGAGAGAAGGAGAAGAGAAAGAGGATAAGAGGGAGAATGAGAAAAGGAGAAGCGAGAGAATGTGAGAAGAGGAGAGAGAGGGATAAGAGGGGGAGGACAGAAAGAAGGTGAGGGGGAGAACAAGTAGAGGAAGAGAAGGAGAAGAGGGAGGAGGAGGAGAGTGGTAGAGAAGAGGAGAAGTGGGAAGAGAGAGGGAAAGGGAGAGAGAAGAGAGATGGAGAACGAGAGATAGAGAAGGGAGAGAGAAGGAGAGTGGAGAAAAGAGGACAAGAAGAGCAGAGAGAGGAGAAGGAAGCGGGAGAGAGAAGAAGAGTAGGGAAGAGGAGAGAGGGAGAGAGAGGGAAAAGGAGAGGGAGGAGAGAGAAGTAGGGAGAGAGAGCGAGAGAAGGAGGAAGGAGTGGAGAAGAGGACAAGAGGAAGATAGAAAATGAAGGAGAAGGGGGGAGAGGGGAGGGAGAGAAGAAGGGGGAGAGGGAACGAGAGAGGTAGAGAAGAGAGGGAAGGAGAGAGGGAATGAGGAGAGAAGAGGGAGGGAGGGGAGAGGGAAGTAGAGGGGAGAGGGAGAAGAAGGGCGAGGGAGAAGAGAGAGGGGTTGACGAAGGAGAGAGAGAGAGGGAGAGAGAGAGAGCGAGAAAGGAGAAGGGAAAGAGGAGCATAGAGAAGGATAAAAGGGGGAGAGAGAAGAAGAAGAGAGAAGGATAAGGAGAGAAGAAGGGGAGCGGGATAAGAGTGAGATAGAGATGAGGCGAGGGAGATGAGAGAAAGAGAAGAGGGAAGAGTGAGAGAGAAGGAGGGCGGTAGAGAAGGAGAGGGGTAGAACGAGAGAGAAGGGGAGAATGGGACGAGGAGAGAGGAAGGAGTGGGAGAAAAAGAGAAGCGAGAGAAGGGAGAGAAGAAGAGGGAGAAGGAGAGAGGAGAGAGAGAGATAAAGAGAGTGGGATAAGGAGAAGAGGGACAAGGAGAGAGGGAGAGAAGGAAGAGAGAGAAAGTGATTGAGACGGTGAGAGAAATGATAAGGGAGAGAGGTGGAGAAGGATAAGGAGAATGAGTGGGCAGAAAACAGGGAAGATGGGAAGAGAGTTGAAGAAGAGGGGAAGAGAAGGAGAAGAGAGAGGGGTAGACAACATAGGAGAAGAGAGAAGGGAGAGAGAGAGAATGATAGAGGCAGAGAAGAGAGAACAAGGATAAGGAGAGAAGAGAGAAGGAGAATAGAAAAGAGGAGGTAGAGAGAGAGGGAAGAGACAGGAGGGAGGAGAGAGAGAGAAGGAGGAGGAGAAGGAGGGAGTGGAGGAGAGGGATGGGAGGGAGAGAGAAGAGGAGAAAGAAGAGAGGAAAGAGGATAGGAGAGAGAGATAAGAATATGGAGAAGGAGAGAGGGAAATGGAGAAGAGGAGAGGGAGAGGAGGAGATAGAGAAGGGAAGGTGAGAGAAAAAAGGAGAGGGAGATAAGGAGAAGAGAGGGGGAACTAGAGGAGATGAAGGGATAAGAGGGGAGAGAGAGAAGAGGAGGGAGAAGGAGAGGAGAGGAAGAGAGGGGAGGGGAGGGGAGAGAGAAGGAGAAGAGAGAGGGAACGAGAGGGGACGGAGGAGATAGCGGAGAAGGCGGGAGAAGGAGAGAGAGAGCGGGAGGGAGAGAGAAGGAGAGGACGAGAGGGGAGGAGAGAGAGGGAGAAGAGGGGAGAGAGAGAAGAGGAAGGAGAGAGGGGGAACAAGAGAGGAGGTGGGAGGGAGCAAGGGAATGAGAGGTGGATAGAGAAGGAAAGGAGGAGGAGAGGGAAGGAGAAGGGAGAGCGGAGATAGAGAAGGAGAGAGAGAAGGAGAGAGGAAACGAGAGAGGAGGATAGGGATATGGAGAAAGAGAAGGGGAGAGGAGGAGAGAAGAGAGAGAAGGGAGGGAGAGAGAGAAAGGAGAGTAGAGGGAAGAGAAGAGGATAGGTGGGAGAAGGAGAGAGTGGGTAAGGAGAGGGGAGAAGAGGGAGAAGGGGAGAGGAGAAGGGAGAGAGAGGGAGAGAACGAGAAGAGGAGCGAAGAAGGGAAAGAGGAGATAGAGGGAGAAGGAGTCCCCCTCATTCTCATCTTCCCTTTCCTCCTCTCCTTCCCTTCTCTTTATCCTCTCTCTTCTTCTCCTTCTCCCCCTCACGCTCCTCTATTCCTTCTCTCCTTACCTTACAAGGAGAGATGGAGAGGGTAAGGGGGAGATAGAGAACGAGAAAAGGGAAGAAGAGAGAGGGGAATAGAGGGAAGGGTGAGAAGAAGAGGTATGGAAGAAGGAGAGAGGAGATAAAGAAGGGAGAGTGGAGGAGAGGTAGAGAAGGAGAGGGAGAGAGAAGAGGAAGAGAGGAGGATTGGGAGAGAGAGAAGGAAAGAGAGATAAGGAGAGAGGGAACGAGAGAGAAGGAGAAGAGAAAGAGGATAAGAGGGAGAATGAGAAAAGGAGAAGCGAGAGAATGTGAGAAGAGGAGATAGAGGGGGAGGACAGAAAGAAGGTGAGGGGGAGAACAAGTAGAGGAAGAGAAGGAGAAGAGGGAGGAGGAGGAGAGTGGTAAAGAAGAGGAGAAGTGGGAAGAGAGAGGGAAAGGGAGAGAGAAGAGAGATGGAGAACGAGAGATAGAGAAGGGAGAGACAAGGAGAGTGGAGAAAAGAGGACAAGAAGAGCAGAGAGAGGAGAAGGAAGCGGGAGAGAGAAGAAGAGTAGGGAAGAGGAGAGAGGGGGAGAGAGAGAGAAAAGGAGAGGGGAGGAGAGAGGAACGAGAGAGGAAAAAAAAGTCATGAGAGGAGAGAGAAGCTCTGAGGTGTGCGCATGGGGAACCTAGGTTCTCCTATGCTCTCCACCCTCGTTTCTCCACCAAAACTAGCGATTTTTTCACCAAAATGGCTCCTTCGACTAGCTCTACACGATTGCAACAACAAGATGGAGATTGTGGCACACACAAGGATCCCCATCATGCAAGGCAGCAAGCTCCAACCTCGGAAGTGGAGGAGGAAGCTCACGTACCACATCTAGGGAGTGTCACGTCTCCCCCGAGGAAGTGGTCCGACATTTTTCAAGCAAGTAATAGGCCCTCCACGTTCCTAGAATTCATCCCACCCACTATCAAAGGAGGGGAGAAGGTAGCCTTTTGTTCTAAAGCCGAAGTTGTCGAATCCCTAAAGAAGTGGGACAAGGTTCTAGTTGGGTATTTCATCGCCTTTAGGCCCCATTTGCCTACTTTGGAGAAGCATCTCCAAAGGGTGTGGAGTTTAGTTGGCGGCATGAAAGTGATTAAGAGAAGCCAAGGCTTCTTGTTATTTCGTTTCACACTTGCGGAGGATAGGAAGAGGGTGCAAGAGGGAGGGTCGTGGTTTCTCAAGGGCTCCCCTTTAGTGGTCCAAGCTTGGGCACCAGATGTCATCTTGAAACGAGCAAACATCACAACGGTTCCAATATGGGTTAGATTGCCGGAACTTGACCTCAGGTTTTGGGCACCAAAACCTTTGAGCAACATTGCAAGTGTACTTGGGAGGCCATTGTACATGGATGAACGAACCGCTTCCGGCCGAAGGTTGGCTTTTGCTAGAGTTTGTATTGAGGTAACTCACGATTTTCACTATCCTAGTTGGGTTGAAGTTCAAGTCGAGGAAGGGGAGACACAACGAGTTTATGTGGAATATGAATGGAGACCCGAGTATTGTCACGAGTGTATGGAGTTTGGGCATGAGAAGGAGAAGTGTCCAAGAAAGAAGGTGCTTGCTAGGATCGAAAAGGTTGCTACTACACTCAAACCGGTGGAACAATGGGTAGAAGTTAAGCGCAAGGGTGGGAAGGCTAGTGGTGGCATGGGTCCCGTCCATGGGGAAGTAGGAGAGGTTGTAGAAGTAGAAGAGGAAGGGATGGGTGCCCTCGGGATCGATTTGGAGGAAGGCCGGCGAGGGGCCATGGGTGGAAACGAGGAGAGGAGAGGGGTTGGGAGGGATGATGACGTGGAAGGGGAAAAAGGGGACGTGGAGGAGGGAGAGGGTGACGTGGAGGAGGGTGAGGATGAGGTGGAGGCAAGGGAAAAGGGGGATGTGACACATGGAAGTGGGTGTAGGAGGGAAATGTTGGAGGGAAGCATGAGGGAGAGAGTAACTTCTTGTGTTTCTCTTGAGGAGCCATATGAGGAAGTGCCACGTGGACTGAGGGAGGAAAGCTTTGGAGCCCAAGGAATAACGGTCATGGGAGGAGGGACAAACAAAAATATGCCATGTGGACAAGAAGACAAAGACAAAAGCAATGACACACAAAAGGTGAGTGGGTGTTTTGCTCTTGGAAGAACCAATGAGGAGAAGGATGAGTGGTCTAGACTCAAATGGGCCAATAAGGATGCATCACGTGATGGAGGGAGTGAAAACAAGGGGGACCAAGAGCACTTTCTAGTTCCACTAGCAAAGGAGGGTGCAAATAAGGAAATCATGTGTGAAGCACATGAGAAAGGTGCACTAGTGGAGGAAAATCGAAATAATGAAAAGGAAAGGAGGGAAACACATGTACGTTGTTTGCATGGAGGAAATATGGAGAGTGGGTTATTTGCTCTTGGAATAACCAATGGGGAGAGGGATGGGTGCTCTAGATTCAAATGGGCCAATGAGGAAGCATCATGTGATGGAAGGAGTGAAAACAAGGGGGACCAAGAGCACTTTCTAGTTCCACTAGCAAAGGAGGGTGCAAATAAGGAAATCATGTGTGAAGCACATGTGAAAGGTGCACTAGTGGAGCAATCTCGAAACAATGGAAAGGAAGGGAGGGAAACACATGCAAGTCACGTACATGGAAAGAATATGGAGAGTATGGAGTGCAAGTTACCTCCCATGCACGAAGTGGAAGATCAAGGGAGCTCAAGAGCATTAATTTCGCACATGAGAGAAGAAGGCTCGTGGGAATCACCTAAACGTGCGGGAAAGGACAAGGAGGTAGTGCGCAAGGTTGCATGGACGAATGAAGGAAAGTTCAAGGCCTTGGAAAGTATAATGGAGGACCATGAGAAGGAGATGGCCGAGCTAGCTAGTAAGAGAAATCCGAGGAGGAAAGGCTCCCCCCCACCACCGGTGGACTTAGACTCTATCTCACCACAACCCGAGTTATTTAAAGCAATACGAGAGAAAGGGTTGGTGCAACAAAAGAACACGAAGGGAGGTAAGGGGGCTTGCCCCTACACCTTAAATCCATGAATCTACTAGTGTGGAATGTGCGCGGTGCAAATGGACCCGGCCGCGCCCTCATGATTCGGGGTCGAATAAAGGAGCTTCAACCGGAGGTGATATGCCTTCTTGAGCACAAAGTCAAATTCAAGAGGCTAGCAAAGTTCAAGCGTGCAATTTGTCCACATGCATGGGTAGCAAATAGTGAAATTGAGGATTCCGGCAGAATTTTAGTTCTTTGGAATGACAATCTTGTTGATCTCAACGTCACTTTCGAAACCACACAAGTAATTCACTTCCAAGAGAGAATGAAAAAGGAAGGAGTTGATTTCGAATTCTCGGCAATATATGGTGCAAATGCGCACATGGAGAGGAGGGCGTTGTGGAAGGACCTTGCATCCATTGCTCCAAGTGACGCCAAGCCTTGGATTGTGGGGGGGGGGGGGGGGGGGGGGATTTCAATTGCATCCGAAGGGCGAGTGAAAAATGTGGAGGGGGCGAGATGAATGAGGTTGCAACAAGGGAGTTCAATGAGTGTGTCGACGCACTACAACTCCTTGAAATACCCTCGGTGGGAAGGGAATTTACGTGGTCAAACTCATCCGAAGGAAGTGCACGCATCGAAACCAAGATCGATCGCATATTGATGACAAATGCATGGCTTGAAGCTTTCCCGGAGACGTTCTACATTGTGGGGGAGAAGGACTTAAGTGATCACACTATGCTTACAATGAAAACGGAGGGGCAAGACTCTCGCAAGAAGAGGATGTTTCGTTTTGAGAATCATTGGGTGGAGCACGAGGAGTTTTGTGAGGTGGTAAAGGGGGCTTGGGCAACACTAATCAGCGGTACACCAATGTTTAGAGTCGTTGCAAAATTGCAAGAGGTGAAAGAGGCACTTAAAAGTTGGAGTGGTGTGAAGTTTAGAAATGTCGTCAACATGGTGGGCAATGCCACCTCTAACCTTGCGGAGGTGCGAAGGCTTAGGCTGGCCTCTCCATGGGATAACTCTCTTGCACAAGCTGAGGTGAAGGCAAAAGAGGAGTTGCATCGAGTTCTTGAGCGAGAGGAATCTATTATTCGGCAAAAGTCGCGAGTTCAGTGGTTAAAGGAGGGTGACTGGAACACGAGGTTCTTTCATGCGCACCTAAGAGTGAGGAGAGCCACCAATAAAGTGAGGAGAGTGTGTGAGGGCGAGCTTATTCTCGAGGAGGAAAGTGAGATCCGGGAGGCCTTCCGGCGGTTTTTTGCTAATTTGTTTGCTAATGGTTTTCAGGTACAACCTCTCATGACATCCATTATCTTGCCCCAACTAGATCCGAGGGAGGGAGAGAGCTTAGTTCGGAAATTGGACATGAAGGAGTTGGAGGATGTGGTGTTGAACGCAAATGTGGACAAGGCACCGGGTCCGGATGGGTTCAATGCTAAATTCTTCAAGGCGGCTTGGGGGATAATCAAGAAGGATGTGTTCAAAGCCGTGGATTCATGTTTGAGTAATGGGAAGATGTTGGCACAAATGAACTATACATCCATCACTTTAATTCCAAAGAAGATGTCACCCATGAAGGTAGAAGACTTTCGACCTATTGCATTGTGCAACATGATGTATAGATTCATTGCAAAGGTGCTCACAAACCGGTTGAAGGGCTTGTTACCAAAGCTTGTTGGGGAAACTCAAAGTGCCTTTGTTCAAGGAAGAAGAATCGGGGATAACATCCTTCTTGCGCACGAGCTATGCCACAATCTTCACCTTGCTAGAGGTAGGGGACGTATGTGCATCAAGTTGGACATTCGGAAAGCTTATGACTCCATCTCGTGGGAGTTCTTAGATCAAGTAATGCTGAGATTTCGGTTTCCGGATAAGTGGAGAAAGATCATCATGGCATGTGTGGAAGCCTCCTTTGTTACGGTCAATGGAGCAAACTCGAGGCCTTTTCGTGCGGGCAATGGCTTGAGGCAAGGTGACCCCTTGGCACCTTACTTGTTTGTTTTGTGCATGGAGGTCTTGAGTGAGATGGTGAAGTTAGCGGTGGAGGAGAGAAGGATCGAGCCCCTTACTTGCGGTGACACAATTGTATCTCACTTGTTGTTTGCCGATGATGTACTATTATTTGCGAGGGCAACGAAGGACAATGCCCAAGGAATCAAGAAGGTCCTTGATGACTTCACGGCATGCTCGGGGCTGAGATTTAGTGCTTCAAAAAGTCAAATTTTCATGGGAGGGGAAGTGCCATATGGAGAGTGGATTGTTGAGCACCTTGGGATGGAACGCATGGAGTTCCCGGTTGTCTACCTTGGACTCCCTCTATTCTCGGGTCGGATGGGGAGGAGTCATTGTGGAGCGCTTATTAATAAAGTGAAGGCCCGGTTGAGCACTTGGCAACAAAATTTCCTATCCATAGCCGGTCGAGTAGAGCTAGTGAGGAGTGTGCTTGTCTCACTTAGCATATATTGGACTTCCGCGTTCATGATTCCCCGGAAGGTACTTCACGAATTGGATGGTCTCATGAGTCACTTTATTTGGGGTGGGCCAAAGAAATGGGTGGCGGTAGCTTGGAAGGATGTTTGCACCCCCAAAAGTGAAGGAGGGCTTGACCTTAAGAAGCTCACGGAATGGAATGATGTAGGACTCCTTCGTCTTTTTTGGCTTGTGGTGGAAGGTGGGAACTCGTTATGGGTGAAATGTATACGGCATAAATACTTAAAGAACCGCTCCATTTGGCAAGCAAGACCACCGGCCTCCTCCTCTTGGGCTTGGCGTGGGATTCTCCGAGTTAGAGAGGTGGCAAGAAGGAATATTTATTACAAGGTGGGAAATGGGGAGGACATTCGCTTCTTTCAATATCCATGGTGCGGGGAACCTTTCCAAGTTGAACCTTGGGGAGAGCGGCTACACTACGACTTATGAGTGCCATGGGATACCAAGGTTTCGTTTTTCATTGAGGAGGGTGAGTGGCGGCTTCCATATCCTCGTTCTAGTGCTATGGAGACACTATGGGTGAAGATTAAGAATATCCCCATTCGAGGTGGGAGGGACAAGCCGGTGAGATCAAATGGGAAGGATGGTCCTCTTGACATGAAAGAGGTGTGGACATGGGTAAAGCCGCCGGGAATCAAGATTAGTTGGGGGGACATGGTGTGGCACAAGCATGGCATTCCCAAGCACGCCCTCACGGCTTGGAGAGCAATGAGGGGTCGACTCCTAACTAAGAAACTCATGAACCAAAGGGGAGCAAAACTTGACCCGGTTTGTGCTCTTTGTGCAGCCATGGAGGAGGATGTGGAACACTTATTTTGGCATTGTTCATTCACTAGAGCGGTTTGGGGAGGCCTCCTCACATGCTTACATATCAGCCCCGGCATTGCTAGCACGATTGGGGGAGAAGCAAATCGCATCATGCATGCAAGAGGAGGGTGCATTGAAAGACTAGAGAGGAAATGGGCTTTCAACGCCATGATACATGAATGTTGGCAAGAACGCAATCGACGAATCTTTGAAGGGGAAGTAAAGAAACCGGTGGATATATGTGAAACTATCAAGGATACTATCCGGTGTATGGGAGACAAAGTGAAGGATATTTCTAAGCACGAGGAGGATCACAAGAGATTTGTAGAAACGTGGAGTTAGGCCTGAAATTTCCTTATCAAATGATGTAACTCATGAATGTAATACTTAGTAGTAGTGGCCGGTTTTTGCACATGGCATAAACCCGCGAACAAACTTGTCAAGTTTTGTAGGTTGTAAACACCCATTTATTTATAAAATTAGAGGCTAAGCCTCCCTTTTGCTTTGCAAAAAAAAGAGAAAAGGAGAGGGAGGAGAGAGAAGTAGGGAGAGAGAGCGAGAGAAGGAGGAAGGAGTGGAGAAGAGGACAAGAGGAAGATAGAAAATGAAGGAGAAGGGGGGAGAGGGGAGGGAGAGAAGAAGGGGGAGAGGGAACGAGAGAGGTAGAGAAGAGAGGGAAGGAGAGAGGGAAGGAGGAGAGAAGAGGGAGGGAGGGGGAGAGGGAAGTAGAGGGGAGAGGGAGAAGAAGGGCGAGGGAGAAGAGAGAGGGGTTGAAGAAGGAGAGAGAGAGGGAGAGAGCGAGCGAGCGAGACAAGGAGAAGGGAAAGAGGAGCATAGAGAAGGATAAAAGGGGGAGAGAGAAGAAGAAGAGAGAAAGGATAAGGAGAGAAGAAAGGGAGCGGGATAAGAGTGAGATAGAGATGAGGCGAGGGAGATGAGAGAAAGAGAAGAGGGAAGAGTGAGAGAGAAGGAGGGCGGTAGAGAAGGAGAGGGGTAGAACGAGAGAGAAGGGAGAGAATGGGACGAGGAGAGAGGAAGGAGTGGGAAAAAAAGAGAAGCGAGAGAAGGGAGAGAAGAAGAGGGAGAAGGAGAGAGGAGAGAGAGAGATAAAGAGAGTGGGATAAGGAGAAGAGGGACAAGGAGAGAGGGAGAGAAGGAAGAGAGAAAAAGTGATAGAGACGGTGAGAGAAATGATAAGGGAGAGAGGTGGAGAAGGATAAGGAGAATGAGTGGGCAGAGAAGAGGGAAGATGGGAAGAGAGTTGAAGAAGATGGGGAGAGAAGGAGAAGAGAGAGGGGTAGACAACATAGGAGAAGAGAGAAGGGAGAGAGAGAGAAGGATAGAGGCAGAGAAGAGAGAACAGGGATAAGGATAAGGAGAGAAGAGAGAAGGAGAATAGAAAAGAGGAGGTAGAGAGAGAGAGAGAAGAGACAGGAGGGAGGGAGAGCGAGAGAAGGAGGAGGAGAAGGAGGGAGTGGAGGAGAGGGATAGGAGGGAGAGAGAAGAGGAGAAAAAGAGAGGAAAGAGGATAGGAGAGAGAGAGATAAGAATATGGAGAAGGAGAGAGGGAAATGGAGAAGAGGAGAGGGAGAGGAGGAGATAGAGAAGGGAAGGTGAGAGAAAAAAGGAGGGGGAGATAAGGAGAAGAGAGGGGGAACTAGAGGAGATGAAGGGATAAGAGGGGAGAGAGAGAAGAGGAGGGAGAAGGAGAGGAGAGGAAGAGAGGGGAGGGGAGGGGAGAGAGAAGGAGAAGAGAGAGGGAACGAGAGGGGACGGAGGAGATAGCGGAGAAGGCGGCAGAAGGAGAGAGAGAGCGGGAGGGAGAGAGAAGGAGAGGTTGATAGGGGAGGAGAGAGAGGGAGAAGAGGGGAGAGAGAGAAGAGGAAGGAGAGAGGGGGAACAAGAGAGGAGGTGAGAGGGAGCAAGAGAATGAGAGGTGGATAGAGAAGGAAAGGAGGAGGAGAGGGAAGGAGAAGGGAGAGTGGAGATAGAGAAGGAGAGAGAGAAGGAGAGAGGAAACGAGAGAGGAGGAGAGGGATATGGAGAAACAGAAGGGGAGAGGAAGAGAGAAGAGAGAGAAGGGACGGAGAGAGAGAGAAAGGAGAGTAGAGGGAAGAGAAGAGGATAGGTGGGAGAAGGAGAGAGTGGGTAAGGAGAGGGGAGAAGAGGGAGAAGGGGAGAGGAGAAGGGAGAGAGAGGGAGAGAACGAGAAGAGGAGCGAAGAAGGGAAAGAGGAGATAGAGGGAGAAGGAGTCCCCCCTCATTCTCATCTTCCCTCTCCTCCTCTCCTTCCCTTCTCTTTATCCTCTCGCTTCTTCTCCTTCTCTCCCTCTCGCTCCTCTATTCCTTCTCTCCTTACCTTACAAGGAGAGATGGAGAGGGTAAGGGGGAGATAGAGAACGAGAAAAGGGAAGAAGAGAGAGGGGAATAGAGGGAAGGGAGAGAAGAAGAGGTATGGAAGAAGGAGAGAGGAGATAAAGAAGGGAGAGTGGAGGAGAGGTAGAGAAGGAGAGGGAGAGAGAAGAGGAAGAGAGGAGGATTGGGAGAGAGAGAGAGAGAAGGAAAGAGAGATAAGGAGAGAGGGAACGAGAGAGAAGGAGAAGAGAAAGAGGATAAGAGGGAGAATGAGAAAAGGAGAAGCGAGAGAATGTGAGAAGAGGAGAGAGAGGGATAAGAGGGGGAGGACAGAAAGAAGGTGAGGGGGAGAACAAGTAGAGGAAGAGAAGGAGAAGAGGGAGGAGGAGGAGAGTGGTAGAGAAGAGGAGAAGTGGGAAGAGAGAGGGAAAGGGAGAGAGAAGAGAGATGGAGAACGAGAGATAGAGAAGGGAGAGAGAAGGAGAGTGGAGAAAAGAAGACAAGAAGAGCAGAGAGAGGAGAAGGAAGCGGGAGAGAGAAGAAGAGTAGGGAAGAGGAGAAAATGAAGGAGAAGGGAGGAGAGGGGAGGGAGAGAAGAAGGGGGAGAGGGAACGAGAGAGGTAGAGGAGAGAGGGAAGGAGGAGAGAAGAGGGAGGGAGGGGGAGAGGGAAGTAGAGGGGAGAGGGAGAAGAAGGGCGAGGGAGAAGAGAGAGGGGTTGAAGAAGGAGAGAGAGAGAGAGGGAGAGAGCGAGCGAGCGGGAGAAGGAGAAGGGAAAGAGGAGCATAGAGAAGGATAAAAGGGGGAGAGAGAAGAAGAAGAGAGAAGGATAAGGAGAGAAGAAGGGGAGCGGGATAAGAGTGAGATAGAGATGAGGCGAGGGAGATGAGAGAAAGAGAAGAGGGAAGAGTGAGAGAGAAGGAGGGCGGTAGAGAAGGAGAGGGGTAGAACGAGAGAGAAGGGAGAGAATGGGACGAGGAGAGAGGAAGGAGTGGGAGAAAAAGAGAAGCGAGAGAAGGGAGAGAAGAAGAGGGAGAAGGAGAGAGGGGAGAGAGAGATAAAGAGAGTGGGATAAGGAGAAGAGGGACAAGGAGAGAGGGTAGAAGGAAGAGAGAGAAAGTGATAGAGACGGTGAGAGAAATGATAAGGGAGAGAGGTGGAGAAGGATAAGGAGAATGAGTGGGCAGAGAAGAGGGAAGATGGGAAGAGAGTTGAAGAAGAGGGGGAGAGAAGGAGAAGAGAGAGGGGTAGACAACATAGGAGAAGAGAGAAGGGAGAGAGAGAGAAGGATAGAGGCAGAGAAGAGAGAACAGGGATAAGGAGAGAAGAGAGAAGGAGAATAGAAAAGAGGAGGTAGAGAGAGAGAGAAGAGACGGGAGGGAGGTGAGCGAGAGAAGGAGGAGGAGAAGGAGGGAGTGGAGGAGAGGGATAGGAGGGAGAGAGAAGAGGAGAAAGAAGAGAGGAAAGAGGATAGGAGAGAGAGATAAGAATATGGAGAAGGAGAGAGGGAAATGGAGAAGAGGAGAGGGAGAGGAGGAGATAGAGAAGGGAAGGTGAGAGAAAAAAGGAGAGGGAGATAAGGAGAAGAGAGGGGGAACTAGAGGAGATGAAGGGATAAGAGGGGAGAGAGAGAAGAGGAGGGAGAAGGAGAGGAGAGGAAGAGAGGGGAGGGGAGAGAGAAGGAGAAGAGAGAGGGAACGAGAGGGGACGGAGGAGATAGCGGAGAAGGCGGGAGAAGGAGAGAGAGAGCGGGAGGGAGAGAGAAGGAGAGGACGAGAGGGGAGGAGAGAGAGGGAGAAGAGGGGAGAGAGAGAAGAGGAAGGAGAGAGGGGGAACAAGAGAGGAGGTGAGAGGGAGCAAGAGAATGAGAGGTGGATAGAGAAGGAAAGGAGGAGGAGAGGGAAGGAGAAGGGAGAGTGGAGATAGAGAAGGAGAGAGAGAAGGAGAGAGTAAACGAGAGAGGAGGAGAGGGATATGGAGAAAGAGAAGGGGAGGGGAGGAAAGAAGATAGAGAAGGGAGGGAGAGAGAGAAAGGAGAGTAGAGGGAAGAGAAGAGGATAGGTGGGAGAAGGAGAGAGTGGGTAAGGAGAGGGGAGAAGAGGGAGAAGGGGCGAGGAGAAGGGAGAGAGAGGGACAGAACGAGAAGAGGAGCGAAGAAGGGAAAGAGAAGGATAAGGAGAGAAGAAGGGGAGCGGGATAAGAGTGAGATAGAGATGAGGCAAGGGAGATGAGAGAAAGAGAAGAGGGAAGAGTGAGAGAGAAGGAGGGCGGTAGAGAAGGAGAGGGGTAGAACGAGATAGAAGGGAGAGAATGGGACTAGGAGAGAGGAAGGAGTGGGAGAAAAAGAGAAGCGAGAGAAGGGAGAGAAGAAGAGGGAGAAGGAGAGAGGAGAGAGAGAGATAAAGAGAGTGGGATAAGGAGAAGAGGGACAAGGAGAGAGGGAGAGAAGGAAGAGAGAGAAAGTGATAGAGACGGTGAGAGAAATGATAAGGGAGAGAGGTGGAGAAGGATAAGGAGAATGAGTGGGCAGAGAAGAGGGAAGATGGGAAGAGAGTTGAAGAAGAGGGGGAGAGAAGGAGAAAAGAGAGGGGTAGACAACATAGGAGAAGAGAGAAGGGAGAGAGAGAGAAGGATAGAGGCAGAGAAGAGAGAACAGGGATAAGGATAAGGAGAGAAGAGAGAAGGAGAATAGAAAAGAGGAGGTAGAGAGAGAGAGAAGAGATAGGAGGGAGGTGAGCGAGAGAAGGAGGAGGAGAAGGAGGGAGTGGAGGAGAGGGATAGGAGGGAGAGAGAAGAGGAGAAAGAAGAGAGGAAAGAGGATAGGAGAGAGAGATAAGAATATGGAGAAGGAGAGAGGGAAATGGAGAAGAGGAGAGGGAGAGGAGGAGATAGAGAAGGGAAGGTGAGAGAAAAAGGAGAGGGAGATAAGGAGAAGAGAGGGGGAACTAGAGGAGATGAAGGGATAAGAGGGGAGAGAGAGAAGAGGAGGGAGAAGGAGAGGAGAGGAAGAGAGGGGAGGGGAGGGGAGAGAGAAGGAGAAGAGAGAGGGACGAGAGGAGACGGAGGAGATAGCGGAGAAGGCGGTAGAAGGAGAGAGAGAGAGAGCGGAAGGGAGAGAGAAGGAGAGGACGAGAGAGGGAGAAGAGGGGAGAGAGAGAAGAGGAAGGAGAGAGGGGAACAAGAGAGGAGGTGAGAGGGAGCAAGAGAATGAGAGGTGGATAGAGAAGGAAAGGAGGAGGAGAGGGAAGGAGAAGGGAGAGTGGAGATAGAGAAGGAGAGAGAGAAGGAGAGAGGAAACGAGAGAGGAGGAGAGGGATATGGAGAAAGAGAAGGGGAGGGGAGGAAAGAAGATAGAGAAGGGAGGGAGAGAGAGAAAGGAGAGTAGAGGGAAGAGAAGAGGATAGGTGGGAGAAGGAGAGAGTGGGTAAGGAGAGGGGAGAAGAGGGAGAAGGGGCGAGGAGAAGGGAGAGAGAGGGACAGAACGAGAAGAGGAGCGAAGAAGGGAAAGAGAAGGATAAGGAGAGAAGAAGGGGAGCGGGATAAGAGTGAGATAGAGATGAGGCAAGGGAGATGAGAGAAAGAGAAGAGGGAAGAGTGAGAGAGAAGGAGGGCGGTAGAGAAGGAGAGGGGTAGAACGAGAGAGAAGGGAGAGAATGGGACTAGGAGAGAGGAAGGAGTGGGACAAAAAGAGAAGCGAGAGAAGGGAGAGAAGAAGAGGGAGAAGGAGAGAGGAGAGAGAGAGATAAAGAGAGTGGGATAAGGAGAAGAGGGACAAGGAGAGAGGGAGAGAAGGAAGAGAGAGAAAGTGATAGAGACGGTGAGAGAAATGATAAGGGAGAGAGGTGGAGAAGGATAAGGAGAATGAGTGGGCAGAGAAGAGGGAAGATGGGAAGAGAGTTGAAGAAGAGGGGGAGAGAAGGAGAAGAGAGAGGGGTAGACAACATAGGAGAAGAGAGAAGGAAGAGAGAGAGAAGGATAGAGGCAGGGAAGAGAGAACAGGGATAAGTATAAGGAGAGAAGAGAGAGGGAGAATAGAAAAGAGGAGGTAGAGAGAGAGAGAAGAGACAGGAGGGAGGGAGAGCGAGAGAAGGAGGAGGAGAAGGAGGGAGTGGAGGAGAGGGATAGGAGGGAGAGAGAAGAGGAGAAAGAAGAGAGGAAAGAGGATAGGGGAGAGAGATAAGAATATGGAGAAGGAGAGAGGGAAGGAGAGAAGAGGAGGAGATAGAGAAGGAGACGAGGAGAGGTATTGAAGTAGAGGTGAAGGAGAGAGAGGATAGAGAGAAGGAGAAGGGGGAGGGAGAGAAGGAAAAGGGGTAAGAGAAGGAGAGGTATTGAAGTAGAGGAGAAGGAGAGAGAGGGGAGGAGATTGAAGACGGAGAGTGAAGGATAAGGAGAGAGAAGATAGAAGGGAAGAGAGAATTAGAGAGAGGAGTGAGAAGGAGAGAGCACGGGGCAACAAGAGAGTGAAAAACAAGGAGAAGGAGGGGGGAGAGAGAAGGAGAGTGTAGGACGAGAGAGAAGGAAATGGGGAAACAAGGAGAGAGGGAGAGACGGAGGGAGAGAGCTAGAAGGAGAAGGAGAGAGAGAGGAGAGGTGGACAGAGGGGGGGGAGAGTGAGAAGGGCAAGGAGAGAGGGAGGAGAGATGGAGAAGTAGAGGGAACAATAGGGAAGGAGAGCGATAAGGAGTGAAACGGAGAAGGGGAGAGAGTGGATTAGAGCGAGAAGTGGAGAGAGGAGAGCGAAGGAGACTGTGAATGAAGGAAAAGGAGAGAGACAAAGGGAAGGAGAGAGGGAGAAAGAGCGAGGGAGTCGGTAAGTGAGCTAGACGGAGAAAGACAAGGAGAAGGAGAGAGCGAAGGAAGGGGAGACTGGAAGGGAAGGAGAGAAGGAAAGAGGGAGGGAGAAGCAGAGACAAAAGGTAAGGAGAGAGAGACATAGAGAGAAGGAGAAGGGGGAGGGAGAAAGAGAGAAGGAGAACGAGAGGAGTGAGAGAGAGTGAAGGTGGCGGAGAGGAAAAGAAAAGGGAGGAGAGAGATGAGAGAAAGAGAAGGAGGAAGAGGAGGAGGGAGAAGAAGGAGAGAGGAGGAGAAGAAGGAGATGAGAAGGAGAACAAGAGAGAGGACAAGGAGAACGACGGAGAGAACAATAAGGGCACACAGAGAGAAGGAGAAGGGGAGAGGGAGGGAGAGAAGGACAATGGGAGTGAGAGGGGAGGAGAGCGAGAAGGAGACGAGGAGAGGAGAGACAGAGGAAGAGGAGAGAGAAGGAAAGAGAGAGAAGAAGGGGGAGAGCGAGAGAGTACGATAGAGTGAGGGAGGGAGGAGGGGAGAGAGAGATGGACAAGGAGAGAGAAGTAGAGGGAGATGGAGGAGGGAAGGAGACGGAGAGAGGGAGGAGAGCGGAGATGGGAAGGAGAAGGAGAGAGAGGGAGAGAAGCAAGAGGAGAAGGCAAGCGAGGGAGAGAGAGACAAGGGAGAGAAGGAAAAGGGGAAAGAGAAGGAGAGGTATTGAAGTAGAGGAGAAGGAGGGAGAGGGGAGGAGATTGAAGACGGAGAGTGAAGGATAAGGAGAGAGAAGATAGAAGGGAAGAGAGAATCAGAGAGAGGAGTGAGAAGGAGAGAGCGCGGGGCAACAAGAGAGTGAAAAACAAGGAGTAGGAGAGTGTAGGACGAGAGAGAAGGAAATGGGGAAACAAGGAGAGAGGGAGAGACGGAGGGAGAGAGCTAGAAGGAGAAGGAGAGAGAGAGGAGAGGTGGACAGAGGGGGGGGGGGAGAGTGAGAAGGGCAAGGAGAGAGGGAGGAGAGATGGAGAAGTAGAGGGAACAATAGGGAAGGAGAGCGATAAGGAGTGAAACGGAGAAGGGGAGAGAGTGGATTAGAGCGAGAAGTGGAGAGAGGAGAGAGAAGGAGACTGTGAATGAAGGAAAAGGAGAGAGACAAAGGGAAGGAGAGAGGGAGAAAGAGCGAGGGAGTCGGTAAGTGAGCTAGACGGAGAAAGACAAGGAGAAGGAGAGAGGGAAGGAAGGGGAGACTGGAAGGGAAGGAGAGAAGGAAAGAGGGAGGGAGAAGCAGAGACAAAAGGTAAGGAGAGAGAGACATAGAGAGAAGGAAAAGGGGGAGGGAGAAAGAGAGAAGGAGAACGAGAGGAGTGAGAGAGAGTGAAGGTGACGGAGAGGAAAAGAAAAGGGAGGAGAAGAGAGATGAGAGAAAGAGAAGGAGGAAGAGGAGGAGGGAGAAGAAGGAGAGAGGAGGAGAAGAAGATGATGAGAAGGAGAACAAGAGAGAGGACAAGGAGAACGACGAAGAGAAAAATAAGGGCACACAGAGAGAAGGAGAACGGGAGGGGGAGGGAGAGAAGGACAATGGGAGTGAGAGGGGAGGAGAGCGAGAAGGAGACGAGGAGAGGAGAGACAGAGGAGTAGGAGAGACAAGGAAAGAGAGAGAAGAAGGAGGAGAGCGAGAGAGTACGATAGAGTGAGGGAGGAGGGGAGAGAGAGATGGACAAGGAGAGAGAAGTAGAGGGAGATTGAGGAGGGAAGGAGACGGAGAGAGGGAGGAGAGCGGAGATGGGAAGGAGAAGGAGAGAGAGGGAGAGAAGCAAGAGGAGAATGCAAGCGAGGGAGACAGAGACAAGGGAGAGAAGGAAAAGGGGAAAGAGAAGGAGAGGTTTTGGAGTAGAGGAGAAGGAGAGAGAGGGGAGGAGATTGAAGACGGAGAGTGAAGGATAAGGAGAGAGAAGATAGAAGGGAAGAGAGAATCAGAGAGAGGAGTGAGAAGGAGAGAGCGCGGGGCAACAAGAGAGTGAAAAACAAAGAGAAGGAGGGGGGAGAGAAGGAGAGTGTAGGACGAGAGAGAAGGAAATGGGGAAGCAAGGAGAGAGGGAGAGACGGAGGGAGAGAGCTAGAAGGAGAAGGAGAGAGAGGAAAGGTGGACAGAGGGGGGGAGAGTGAGAAGGGCAAGGAGAGAGGGAGGAGAGATGGAGAAGTAGAGGGAACAATAGGGAAGGAGAGCGATAAGGAGTGAAACGGAGAAGGGGAGAGAGTGAATTAGAGCGAGAAGTGGAGAGAGGAGAGAGAAGGAGACTGTGAATGAAGGAAAAGGAGATAGACAAAGCGAAGGAGAGAGGGAGAAAGAGCGAGGGAGTCGGTAAGTGAGCTAGACGGAGAAAGACAAGGAGAAGGATTGAGGGAAGGAAGGGGAGACTGGAAGGGAAGGAGAGAAGGAAAGTGGGAGGGAGAAGCAGAGACAAAAGGTAAGGAGAGAGAGACATAGAGAGAAGGAGAAGGGGGAGGGAGAAAGGGAGAAGGAGAACGAGAGGAGTGAGAGAGAGTGAAGGTGACGGAGAGGAAAAGAAAAGGGAGGAGGAGAGAGATGAGAGAAAGAGAAGGAGGAAGAGGAGGAGGGAGAAGAAGGAGAGAAGAGGAGAAGAAGGAGATGAGAAGGATAACAAGAGAGAGGACAAGGAGAACGACGGAGAGAAGAATAAGGGCACACAAAGAGAAGGAGAAGGGGAGAGGGAGGGAGAGAAGGACAATGGGAGTGAGAGGGGAGGAGAGCGAGAAGGAGACGAGGAGAGGAGAGAAATAGGAGGAGGAGAGAGAAGGAAAGAGAGAGAAGAAGGAGGAGAGCGAGAGAGTACGATAGAGTGAGGGCGGAGGGGAGAGAGAGATGGACAAGGAGAGAGAAGTAGAGGGAGATGGAGGAGTGAAGGAGACGGAGAGAGGGAGGAGAGCGGAGATGGGAAGGAGAAGGAGAGAGAGGGAGAGAAGCAAGAGGAGAATGCAAGCGAGGGAGACAGAGACAAGGGAGAGAAGGAAAAGGGGAAAGAGAAGGAGAGGTTTTGGAGTAGAGGAGAAGGAGAGAGAGGGGAGGAGATTGAAGACGGAGAGTGAAGGATAAGGAGAGAGAAGATAGAAGGGAAGAGAGAATCAGAGAGAGGAGTGAGAAGGAGAGAGCGCGGGGCAACAAGAGAGTGAAAAACAAAGAGAAGGAGGGGGGAGAGAAGGAGAGTGTAGGACGAGAGAGAAGGAAATGGGGAAGCAAGGAGAGAGGGAGAGACGGAGGGAGAGAGCTAGAAGGAGAAGGAGAGAGAGGAAAGGTGGACAGAGGGGGGGAGAGTGAGAAGGGCAAGGAGAGAGGGAGGAGAGATGGAGAAGTAGAGGGAACAATAGGGAAGGAGAGCGATAAGGAGTGAAACGGAGAAGGGGAGAGAGTGAATTAGAGCGAGAAGTGGAGAGCGGAGAGAGAAGGAGACTGTGAATGAAGGAAAAGGAGATAGACAAAGCGAAGGAGAGAGGGAGAAAGAGCGAGGGAGTCGGTAAGTGAGCTAGACGGAGAAAGACAAGGAGAAGGATTGAGGGAAGGAAGGGGAGACTGGAAGGGAAGGAGAGAAGGAAAGAGGGAGGGAGAAGCAGAGACAAAAGGTAAGGAGAGAGAGACATAGAGAGAAGGAGAAGGGGGAGGGAGAAAGGGAGAAGGAGAACGAGAGGAGTGAGAGAGAGTGAAGGTGACGGAGAGGAAAAGAAAAGGGAGGAGGAGAGAGATGAGAGAAAGAGAAGGAGGAAGAGGAGGAGGGAGAAGAAGGAGAGAAGAGGAGAAGAAGGAGATGAGAAGGATAACAAGAGAGAGGACAAGGAGAACGACGGAGAGAAGAATAAGGGCACACAAAGAGAAGGAGAAGGGGAGAGGGAGGGAGAGAAGGACAATGGGAGTGAGAGGGGAGGAGAGCGAGAAGGAGACGAGGAGAGGAGAGAAATAGGAGGAGGAGAGAGAAGGAAAGAGAGAGAAGAAGGAGGAGAGCGAGAGAGTACGATAGAGTGAGGGCGGAGGGGAGAGAGAGATGGACAAGGAGAGAGAAGTAGAGGGAGATGGAGGAGGGAAGGAGACGGAGAGAGGGAGGAGAGCGGAGATGGGAAGGAGAAGGAGAGAGAGGGAGAGAAGCAAGAGGAGAAGGCAAGCGAGGGAGTGAGAGACAAGGGAGAGAAGGAGAGGTATTGAAGTAGATGAGAAGGAGAGAGAGGGGAGGAGGTTGAAGACGGAGAGTGAAGGATAAGGAGAGAGAAGACAGAAGGGAAGAGAGAATCAGAGAGAGGAGTGAGAAGGAGAGAGCGCGGGGCAACAAGAGAGTGAAAAACAAGGAGAAGGAGGGGGGGAGAGAAGGAAAGTGTAGGACGAGAGAGAAGGAAATGGGGAAACAAGGAGAGAGGGAGAGACGGAGGGAGAGAGCTAGAAGGAGAAGGAGAGAGAGAGGAGAGGTGGACAGAGGGGGGGAGAGTGAGAAGGGCAAGGAGAGAGGGAGGAGAGATGGGGAAGTAGAGGGAACAATAGGGAAGGAGAGCGATAAGGAGTGAAACGGAGAAGGGGAGAGACTGGATTAGAGCGAGACGTGGAGAGTAGAGAGAGAAGGAGACTGTGAATGAAGGAAAATGAGAGAGACAAACGGAAGGAGAGAGGGAGAAAGAGCGAGGGAGTCGGTAAGTGAGCTAGACGGAGAAAGACAAGGAGAAGGAGAGATGGAAGGAAGGGGAGAGTGGAAGGGAAGGAGAGAAGGAAAGAGGGAGGGAGAAGCAGAGAGAAAAGGTAAGGAGAGAGAGAAATAGAGAGAAGGAGAAGGGGGAGGGAGAAAGAGAGAAGGAGAACGAGAGGAGTGAGAGAGAGTGAAGGTGACGGAGAGGAAAAGAAAAGGGAGGAGGAGAGGAGAGACAAAGGAGGAGGAGAGAGAAGGAAAGAGAGAGAAGAAGGAGGAGAGCGAGAGAGTACGATAGAGTGAGAGAGGAGGGGAGAGAGAGATGGACAAGGAGAGAGAAGTAGAGGGAGATGGAGGAGGGAAGGAGACGGAGAGAGGGAGGAGAGCGGAGATGGGAAGGGGAAGGAGAGAGAGGGAGAGAAGCAAGAGGAGAAGGCAAGCGAGGGAGTGAGAGACAAGGGAGAGAAGGAAAAGGGGAAAGAGAAGGAGAGGTATTGGAGTAGAGGAGAAGGAGAGAGAGGGGAGGAGATTGAAGACGGAGAGTGAAGGATAAGGAGAGAGAAGATAGAAGGGAAGAGAGAATCAGAGAGAGGAGTGAGAAGGAGAGAGCGCGGGGCAACAAGAGAGTGAAAAACAAGGAGGAGGGGGGGAGAAGGAGAGTGTAGGACGAGAGAGAAGGAAATGGGGAAACAAGGAGAGAGGGAGAGACGGAGGGAGAGAGCTAGAAGGAGAAGGAGAGAGAGGAGAGGTGGACAGAGGGGGGGAGAGTGCGAAGGGCAAGGAGAGAGGGAGGAGAGATGGAGAAGTAGAGGGAACAATAGGGAAGGAGAGCGATAAGGAGTGAAACGGAGAAGAGGAGAGAGTGAATTAGATCGAGATGTGGAGAGAGGAGAGAGAAGGAGACTGTGAATGAAGGAAAAGGAGATAGACAAAGGGAAGGAGAGAGGGAGAAAGAGCGAGGGAGTCGGTAAGTGAGATAGACGGAGAAAGACAAGGAGAAGGAGAGAGGGAAGGAAGGGGAGACTGGAAGGGAAGGAGAGAAGGAAAGAGGGAGGGAGAAGCAGAGACAAAAGGTAAGGAGAGAGAGACATAGAGAGAAGGAGAAGGGGGAGGGAGAAAGAGAGAAGGAGAACGAGAGTAGTGAGAGAGAGTGAAGGTGACGGAGAGAAAAAGAAAAGGGAGGAGGAGAGAGATGAGAGAAAGGGAAGGAGGAAGAGGAGTAGGGAGAAGAAGGAGAGAGGAGGAGAAGAAGGAGATGAGAAGGAGAACAAGAGAGAGGACAAGGAGAACGACGGAGAGAAGAATAAGGGCACACAGAGAGAAGGAGAAGGGGAGAGGGAGGGGGAGAAGGACAATGGGAGTGAGATGGGAGGAGAGCGAGAAGGAGACGAGGAGAGGAGAGAGAAGAAAAGAGAGAGAAGAAGGAGGAGATCGAGTGAGTACGATAGAGTGAGGGGGAGGAGGGGAGAGAGAGATGGACAAGGAGAGAGAAGTAGAGGGAGATGGAGGAGGGAAGGACGGAGAGAGGGAGGAGAGCGGAGATGGGAAGGAGAAGGAGAGAGAGCGAGAGAAGCTAGAGGAGAAGGCAAGCGAGGGAGAGAGAGACAAGGGAGAGAAGGAAAAGGGGAAAGAGAAGGAGAGGTATTGAAGTAGAGGAGAAGGAGACAGAGGGGAGGAGATTGAAGACGGAGAGTGAAGGATAAGGAGAGAGAAGATAGAAGGGAAGAGACAATCAGAGAGAGGAGTGAGAAGGAGAGAGCGCGGGGCAACAAGAGAGTGAAAAACAAGAAGGAGGGGGGAGAAGGAGAGTGTAGGACGAGAGAGAAGGAAATGGGGAAACTAGGAGAGAGGGAGAGACGGAGGGAGAGAGCTAGAAGGAGAAGGAGAGAGAGGAGAGGTGGACAGAGGGGGGGAGAGTGCGAAGGGCAAGGAGAGAGGGAGGAGAGATGGAGAAGTAGAGGGAACAATAGGGAAGGAGAGCGATAAGGAGTGAAACGGAGAAGGGGAGAGAGTGAATTAGATCAAGAAGTGGAGAGAGGAGAGAGAAGGAGACTGTGAATGAAGGAAAAGGAGATAGACAAAGGGAAGGAGAGAGGGAGAAAGAGCGAGGGAGTCGGTAAGTGAGATAGACGGAGAAAGACAAGGAGAAGGAGAGAGGGAAGGAAGGGGAGACTGGAAGGGAAGGAGAGAAGGAAAGAGGGAGGGAGAAGCAGAGACAAAAGGTAAGGAGAGAGAGACATAGAGAGAAGGAGAAGGGGGAGGGAGAAAGAGAGAAGGAGAACGAGAGGAGTGAGAGAGAGTGAAGGTGACGGAGAGGAAAAGAAAAGGGAGGAGGAGAGAGATGAGAGAAAGAGAAGGAGGAAGAGGAGGAGGAGGGAGAAGAAGGAGAGAGGAGGAGAAGAAGGAGATGAGAAGGAGAACAAGAGAGAGGACAAGGAAAACGACGGAGAGAAGAATAAGGGCACACAGAGAGAAGGAGAAGGGGAGAGGGAGGGAGAGAAGGACAATGGGAGTGAGAGGGGAGGAGAGCGAGAAGGAGACGAGGAGAGGAGAGACAGAGGAGGAGGAGAGAGAAGGAAAGATAGAGAAGAAGGAGGAGAGCGAGAGAGTACGATAGAGTGAGGGAGGAGGGGAGAGAGAGATGGACAAGGAGAGATAAGTAGAGGGAGATGGAGGAGGGAAGGAGACGGAGAGAGAGGGAGAGAAGCAAGAGGAGAAGGCAAGCGAGGGAGAGAGAGACAAGGGAGAGAAGGAAAAGGGGAAAGAGAAGGAGAGGTATTGAAGTAGAGGAGAAGGAGAGAGAGGGGAGGAGATTGAAGACGGAGAGTGAAGGATAAGGAGAGAGAAGATAGAAGGGAAGAGAGAATCAGAGAGAGGAGTGAGAAGGAGAGAGCGCGGGGTAACAAGAGAGTGAAAAACAAGGAGAAGGAGGAGGGAGAGAGAAGGAGAGCGTAGGACGAGAGAGAAAGAAATGGGGAAACAAGGAGAGAGGGAGAGACGGAGGGAGGAGCTAGAAGGAGAAGGAGAAGGAGAGAGAGGAGAGGTGGACAGAGGGGGGGAGAGTGAGAAGGGCAAGGAGAGAGGGAGGAGAGATGGAGAAGTAGAGGGAACAATAGCGAAGGAGAGCGATAAAGAGTGAAACGGAGAAGGGGAGAAAGTGGATTAGAGCGAGAAGTGGAGAGAGGCGAGAGAAGGAGACTGTGAATGAAGGAAAAGGAGAGAGACAAAGGGAAGGAGAAAGGGAGAAAGAGCGAGGGAGTCGGTAAGTGAACTAGACGGAGAAAGACAAGGAGAAGGAGAGAGGGAAGGAAGGGGAGACTGGAAGGGAAGGAGAGAAGGAAAGAGGGAAGGAGAAGCAGAGACAAAAGGTAAGGAGAGAGAGACATAGAGAGAAGGAGAAGGGGGAGGGAGAAAGAGAGAAGGAGAACGAGAGGCGTGAGAGAGAGTGAAGGTGACGGAGAGGAAAAGAAAAGGGAGGAGGAGAGAGATGAGAGAAAGAGAAGGAGGAAGAGGAGGAGGGAGAAGAAGTAGAGAGGAGGAGAAGAAGGAGATGAGAAGGAGAACAAGAGAGAGGACAAGGAGAACGACGGAGAGAAGAATAAGGGCACACAGAGAGAAGGAGAAGGGGAGAGGGAGGGAGAGAAGGACAATCGGAGTGAGAGGGGAGGAGAGCGAGAAGGAGACGAGGAGAGGAGAGACAGAGGTGGAGGAGAGAGAAGGAAAGAGAGAGAAGAAGGAGGAGAGCGAGAGAGTACGATAGAGTGAGGGAGGAGGGGAGAGAGAGATTGACAAGGAGAGAGAAGTAGAGGGAGATGGAGGAGGGAAGGAGACGGAGAGAGGGAGGAGAGCGGAGATGGGAAGGAGAAGGAGAGAGAGGGAGAGAAGCAAGAGGAGGAGGCAAGCGAGGGAGAGAGAGAAAAGGGAGAGAAAGAGAAGGAGAGGTATCGAAGTAGAGGAGAAGGAGAGAGAGGGGAGCACATTGAAGACGGAGAGGGAATGATAAGGAGAGAGAAGATAGAAGGGAAGAGAGAATCAGAGAGAGGAGTGAGAAGGAGAGAGCGTGGGGCAACAAGAGAGTGAAACACAAGGAGAAGGAGGGGGGAGAGAGAAGGAGAGTGTAGGACGATAGAGAAGGAAATGGGGAAACAAGGAGAGAGGGAGAGATGGAGGGAGAGAGCTAGAAGGAGAAGGAGAGAGAGGAGAGGTGGACAGAGGGGGGGAGAGTGAGAAGGGCAAGGAGAGAGGGAGGAGAGATGGAGAAGTAGAGGGAACAATAGGGAAGGAGAGCGATAAGGAGTGAAACGGAGAAGGGGAGAGAGTGGATTAGAGCGAGAAGTGGAGAGAGGAGAGAGAAGGAGACTGTGAATGAAGGAAAAGGAGAGAGACAAAGGGAAGGAGAGAGGGAGAAAGAGCGAGGAAGTCGGTAAGTGAGCTAGACGGAGAAAGACAAGGAGAAGGAGAGAGGGAAGGAAGGGGAGACTGGAAGGGAAGGAGAGAAGGAAAGAGGGAGGGAGAAGCAGAGACAAAAGGTAAGGAGAGAGAGACATAAAGAGAAGGAGAAGGGGGAGGGAGAAAGAGAGAAGGAGAACGAGAGGAGTGAGAGAGAGAGTGAAGGTGACGGAGAGGAAAAGAAAAGGGAGGAGGAGAGAGATGAGAGAAAGAGAAGGAGGAAGAGGAGGAGGGAGAAGAAGGAGAGAGGAGGAGAAGGAGATGAGAAGGAGAACAAGAGAGAGGACAAGGAGAACGACGGAGAGAAGAATAAGGGCACACAGAGAGAAGGAGATGGGGAGAGGGAGGGAGAGAAGGACAATGGAAGTGAGAGGGGAGGAGAGCGAGAAGGAGGAGAGAGAAGGAAAGAGAGAGAAGAAGAAGGAGAGCGAGAGAGTACGATAGAGTGAGGGAGGAGGGGAGAGAGAGATGGACAAGGAGAGAGAAGTAGAGGGAGATGGAGGAGGGAAGGAGACAGAGAGAGGGAGGAGAAGGAGAGAGAGGGAGATAAGCAAGAGGAGAAGGCAAGCCAGGGAGAGAGAGACAAGGGAGAGAAGGAAAAGGGGAAAGAGAAGGAGAGGTATTGAAGTAGAGGAGAAGGAGAGAGAGAGGAGGAGATTGAAGACGGAGAGTGAAGGATAAGGAGAGAGAAGATAGAAGGGAAGAGAGAATCAGGGAGAGGAGTGAGAAGGAGAGAGCGCGGGGCAAAAAGAGAGTGAAAAACAAGGAGAAGGAGGGGGGAGAGAGAAGGAGAGTGTAGGACGAGAGAGAAGGAAATGGGGAAACAAGGAGAGAGGGAGAGACGGAGGGAGAGAGCTAGAAGGAGAAGGAGTAGGAGAGAGAGGAGAGGTGGACAGGGGGGGAGAGTGAGAAGGGCAAGGAGAGAGGGAGGAGAGATGGAGAAGTAGAGGGAACAATAGGGAAGGAGAGCGATAAGGAGTGAAACGGAGAAGGGGAGAGAGTGGATTAGAGCGAGAAGTGGAGAGAGGAGAGAGAAGGAGACTGTGAATGAAGGAAAAGGAGAGAGACAAAGGGAAGGAGAGAGGGAGAAAGAGCGAGGGAGTCGGTAAGTGAGCTAGACGGAGAAAGACAAGGAGAAGGAGAGAGGGAAGGAAGGGGAGACTGGAAGGGAAGGAGAGAAGGAAAGAGGGAGGGAGAAGCAGAGACAAAAGGTAAGGAGAGAGAGACATAGAGAGAAGGAGAAGGGGGAGGGAGAAAGAGAGAAGGAGAACGAGAGGAGTGAGAGAGAGTGAAGGTGACGGAGAGGAAAAGAAAAGGGAGGAGGAGAGAGATGAGGGAAAGAGAAGGAGGAAGAGGAGGAGGGAGAAGAAGGAGAGAGGAGGAGAAGAAGGAGATGAGAAGGAGAACAAGAGAGAGGACAAGGAGAACGACGGAGAGAAGAATAAGGGCACAAAGAGAGAAGGAGAAGGGGAAAGGGAGGGAGAGAACGACAATGGGAGTGAGAGGGGAGGAGAGCGAGAAGGAGACGAGGAGAGGAGAGACAGAGGAGGAGGAGAGAGAAGGAAAAAGAGAGAAGAAGGAGGAGAGCGAGAGAGTACGATAGAGTGAGGGAGGAGGGGAGAGAGAGATGGACAAGGAGAGAGAAGTAGAGGGAGATGGAGGAGGGAAGGAGACGGAGAGCGGAGATGGGAAGGAGAAGGAGAGAGAGAGGGAGAGACGCAAGAGGAGAAGGCAAGCGAGGGAGAGAGAGACAAGGGAGAGAAGGAAAAGGGGAAAGAGAAGGAGAGGTATTGAAGTAGAGGAGAAGGAGAGAGAGGGGAGGAGATTGAAGACGAAGAGTGAAGGATAAGGAGAGAGAAGATAGAAGGGAAGAGAGAATCAGAGAGAGGAGTGAGAAGGAGAGAGCGCGGGGCAACAAGAGAGTGAAAAACAAGGAGAAGGAGGGGGGAGAGAGAAGGAGAGTGTAGGACGAGAGAGAAGGAAATGGGGAAACAAGGAGAGAGGGAGAGACGGAGGGAGAGAGCTAGAAGGAGAAGGAGTAGGAGAGAGAGGAGAGGTGGACAGAGGGGGGGAGAGTGAGAAGGGCAATGAGAGAGGGAGGAGAGATGGAGAAGTAGAGGGAACAATAGGGAAGGAGAGCGATAAGGAGTGAAACGGAGAAGGGGAGAGAGTGGATTAGAGCGAGAAGTGGAGAGAGGAGAGAGAAGGAGACTGTGCATGAAGGAAAAGGAGAGAGACAAAGGAAGGAGAGAGGGAGAAAGAGCGAGGGAATCGGTAAGTGAGCTAGACGGAGAAAGACAAGGAGAAGGAGAGAGGGAAGGAAGGGGAGACTGGAAGGGAAGGAGAGAAGGAAAGAGGGAGGGAGAAGCAGAGACAAAAGGTAAGGAGAGAGAGACATAGAGAGAAGGAGAAGGGGGAGGGAGAAAGAGAGAAGGAGAACGAGAGGAGTGAGAGAGAGTGAAGGTGACGGAGAGGAAAAGATAAGGGAGGAGGAGAGAGATGAGGGAAAGAGAAGGAGGAACAGGAGGAGGGAGAAGAAGGAGAGAGGAGGAGGAGAAGGAGATGAGAAGGAGAACAAGAGAGAGGACAAGGAGAACGACGGAGAGAAGAATAAGGGCACACAGAGAGAAGGAGAAGGGGAGAGGGAGGGAGAGAAGGACAATGGGAGTGAGAGGGGAGGAGAGCGAGAAGGAGACGAGGAGAGGGGAGACAGAGGAGGAGGAGAGAGAAGGAAAGAGAGAGAAGAAGGAGGAGAGCGAGAGAGTACGATAGAGTGAGGGAGGAGGAGAGAGAGAGATGGACAAGGAGAGAGAAGTAGAGGGAGATGGAGGAGGGAAGGAGACGGAGAGAGGGAGGAGAAGGCAAGCGAGGGAGAGAGAGACAAGGGAGAGAAGGAAAAGGGGGAAGAGAAGGAGAGGTATTGAAGTAGAGGAGAAGGAGAGAGAGGGGAGGAGATTGAAGACGGAGAGTGAAGGATATGGAGAGAGAAGATAGAAGGGAAGAGAGAATCAGAGAGAGGAGTGAGAAGGAGAGAGCGCGGGGCAACAAGAGAGTGAAAAACAAGGAGAAGGAGGGGGAGAGAGAAGGAGAGTGTAGGACGAGAGAGAAGGAAATGGGGAAACAAGGAGAGAGGGAGAGACGGAGGGAGAGACTAGAAGGAGAAGGAGTAGGAGAGAGAGGAGAGGTGGACAGAGGGGGGGAGAGTGAGAAGGGCAAGGAGAGAGGGAGGAGAGATGGAGAAGTAGAGGGAACAATAGGGAAGGAGAGCGATAAGGAGTGAAACGGAGAAGGGGAGAGAGTGGATTAGAGCGAGAAGTGGAGAGAGGAGAGAGAAGGAGACTGTGAATGAAGGAAAAGGAGAGAGACAAAGGGAAGGAGAGAGGGAGAAAGAGCGAGGGGGTCGGTAAGTGGGCTAGACGGAGAAAGACAAGGAGAAGGAGAGAGGGAAGGAAGGGGAGACTGGAAGGGAAGGAGAGAAGGAAAGAGGGAGGGAGAATTAGAGACAAAAGGTAAGGAGAGAGAGACATAAAGAGAACGAGAAGGGGGAGGGAGAAAGAGAGAAGGAGAACGAGAGGAGTGAGAGGGAGTGAAGGTGACGGAGAGGAAAAGAAAAGGGAGGAGGAGAGAGATGAGAGAAAGAGAAGGAGGAAGAGGAGGAGGGAGAAGAAGGAGAGAGGAGGAGAAGAAGGAGATGAGAAGGAGAACAAGAGAGAGGACAAGGAGAACGACGGAGAGAAGAATAAGGGCACACAGAGAGAAGGAGAAGGGGAGAGGGAGGGAGAGAAGGACAATGGGAGTGAGAGGGGAGGAGAGCGAGAAGGAGACGAGGAGAGGAGAGACAGAGGAGGAGGAGAGAGAAGGAAAGAGAGACCGAACAAGGAGGAGAGCGAGAGAGTACGATAGAGTGAGGGAGGAGGGGAGAGAGAGATGGACAAGGAGAGAGAAGTAGAGGGAGATGAAGGAGGGAAGGAGACGGAGAGAGGGAGGAGAGCGGAGATGGGAAGGAGAAGGAGAGAGACGGAGAGAAGCAAGAGGAGAAGGCAAGCGAGGGAGAAAGACAAGGGAGAGAAGGAAAAGGGGAAAGAGAAGGAGAGGTATTGAAGTAGAGGAGAAGGAGAGAGAGGGGAGGAGATTGAAGACGGAGAGTGAAGGATAAGGAGAGAGAAGATAGAAGGGAAGAGAGAATCTGAGAGAGGAGTGAGAAGGAGAGAGCGAGGGGCAACAAGAGAGTGAAAAACAAGGAGAAGGAGGGGGAGAGAGAAGGAGAGTGTAGGACGAGAGAGAAGGAAATGGGGAAACAAGGAGAGAGGGAGAGACGGAGGGAGAGAGCTAGAAGGAGAAGGAGTAGGAGAGAGAGGAGAGGTGGACAGAGGGGGGGAGAGTGAGAAGGGCAATGAGAGAGGGAGGAGAGATGGAGAAGTAGAGGGAACAATAGGGAAGGAGAGCGATAAGGAGTGAAACGGAGAAGGGGAGAGAGTGGATTAGAGCGAGAAGTGGAGAGAGGAGAGAGAAGGAGACTGTGTATGAAGGAAAAGGAGAGAGACAAAGGAAGGAGAGAGGGAGAAAGAGCGAGGGAATCGGTAAGTGAGCTAGACGGAGAAAGACAAGGAGAAGGAGAGAGGGAAGGAAGGGGAGACTGGAAGGGAAGGAGAGAAGGAAAGAGGGAGGGAGAAGCAGAGACAAAAGGTAAGGAGAGAGAGACATAGAGAGAAGGAGAAGGAGAGAGAGGGGAGGAGATTGAAGACGGAGAGTGAAGGATAAGGAGAGAGAAGATAGAAGGGAAGAGAGAATCTGAGAGAGGAGTGAGAAGGAGAGAGCGAGGGGCAACAAGAGAGTGAAAAACAAGGAGAAGGAGGGGGAGAGAGAAGGAGAGTGTAGGACGAGAGAGAAGGAAATGGGGAAACAATGAGAGAGGGAGAGACGATGGGAGAGAGCTAGAACGAGAAGGAGAGAGAGGAGAGGTGGACAGAGGGGGGGAGAGTGAGAAGGGCAAGGAGAGAGGGAGGAGAGATGGAGTAGAGGGAACAATAGGGAAGGAGAGCGATAAGGAGTGAAACGGAGAAGGGGAGAGAGTGAATTAGAGCGATCAGTGGAGAGAGGAGAGAGAAGGAGACTATGAATGAAGGAAAAGGAGAGAGACAAAGGGAAGGTGAGAGGGAGAAAGAGCGAGGGAGTCGGTAAGTGAGCTAGACGAAGAAAGACAAGGAGAAGGAGAGAGGGAAGGAAGGGGAGACTGGAAGGGAAGGAGAGAAGGAAAGAGGGAGGAGTGAGAGAGAGTGAAGGTGACAGAGAGGAAAAGAAAAGGGAGGAGGAGAGAGATGAGAGAAAGAGAAGGAGGAAGAGGAGGAGGGAGAAGAAGGAGAGAGGAGGAGAAGAAGAACAAGAGAGAGGACAAGGAGAACGACAGAGAGAAGAATAAGGGCACACAGAGAGAAGGAGAAGGGGAGAGGGAGGGAGAGAAGGACAATGGGAGTGAGAGGGGAGGAGAGCGAAAAGGAGACGAGGAGTGGAGAGACAGTGGAGGAGGAGAGAGAAGGAAAGAGAGAGAAGAAGGAAGAGAGCGAGAGAGTACGATAGAGTGAGGGAGGAGGGGAGAGAGAGATGGACAAGGAGAGAGAAGTAGAGGGAGATGAAGGAGGGAAGGAGACGGAGAGAGGGAGGAGAGCGGAGATGGGAAGGAGAAGGAGAGAGACGGAGAGAGACGGAGAGAAGCAAGAGGAGAAGGCAAGCGAGGGAGAAAGACAAGGGAGAGAAGGAAAAGGGGAAAGAGAAGGAGAGGTATTGAAGTAGAGGAGAAGGAGAGAGAGGGGAGGAGATTGAAGACGGAGAGTGAAGGATAAGGAGAGAGAAGATAGAAGGGAAGAGAGAATCTGAGAGAGGAGTGAGAAGGAGAGAGCGAGGGGCAACAAGAGAGTGAAAAACAAGGAGAAGGAGGGGGAGAGAGAAGGAGAGTGTAGGACGAGAGAGAAGGAAATGGGGAAACAAGGAGAGAGGGAGAGACGGAGGGAGAGAGCTAGAAGGAGAAGGAGTAGGAGAGAGAGGAGAGGTGGACAGAGGGGGGGAGAGTGAGAAGGGCAATGAGAGAGGGAGGAGAGATGGAGAAGTAGAGGGAACAATAGGGAAGGAGAGCGATAAGGAGTGAAACGGAGAAGGGGAGAGAGTGGATTAGAGCGAGAAGTGGAGAGAGGAGAGAGAAGGAGACTGTGTATGAAGGAAAAGGAGAGAGACAAAGGAAGGAGAGAGGGAGAAAGAGCGAGGGAATCGGTAAGTGAGCTAGACGGAGAAAGACAAGGAGAAGGAGAGAGGGAAGGGGAGACTGGAAGGGAAGGAGAGAAGGAAAGAGGGAGGGAGAAGCAGAGACAAAAGGTAAGGAGAGAGAGACATAGAGAGAAGGAGAAGGAGAGAGAGGGGAGGAGATTGAAGACGGAGAGTGAAGGATAAGGAGAGAGAAGATAGAAGGGAAGAGAGAATCTGAGAGAGGAGTGAGAAGGAGAGAGCGAGGGGCAACAAGAGAGTGAAAAACAAGGAGAAGGAGGGGGAGAGAGAAGGAGAGTGTAGGACGAGAGAGAAGGAAATGGGGAAACAATGAGAGAGGGAGAGACGATGGGAGAGAGCTAGAACGAGAAGGAGAGAGAGGAGAGGTGGACAGAGGGGGGGAGAGTGAGAAGGGCAAGGAGAGAGGGAGGAGAGATGGAGTAGAGGGAACAATAGGGAAGGAGAGCGATAAGGAGTGAAACGGAGAAGGGGAGAGAGTGAATTAGAGCGATCAGTGGAGAGAGGAGAGAGAAGGAGACTATGAATGAAGGAAAAGGAGAGAGACAAAGGGAAGGTGAGAGGGAGAAAGAGCGAGGGAGTCGGTAAGTGAGCTAGACGAAGAAAGACAAGGAGAAGGAGAGAGGGAAGGAAGGGGAGACTGGAAGGGAAGGAGAGAAGGAAAGAGGGAGGAGTGAGAGAGAGTGAAGGTGACAGAGAGGAAAAGAAAAGGGAGGAGGAGAGAGATGAGAGAAAGAGAAGGAGGAAGAGGAGGAGGGAGAAGAAGGAGAGAGGAGGAGAAGAAGAACAAGAGAGAGGACAAGGAGAACGACAGAGAGAAGAATAAGGGCACACAGAGAGAAGGAGAAGGGGAGAGGGAGGGAGAGAAGGACAATGGGAGTGAGAGGGGAGGAGAGCGAAAAGGAGACGAGGAGTGGAGAGACAGTGGAGGAGGAGAGAGAAGGAAAGAGAGAGAAGAAGGAAGAGAGCGAGAGAGTACGATAGAGTGAGGGAGGAGGGGAGAGAGAGATGGACAAGGAGAGAGAAGTAGAGGGAGATGGAGGAGGGAAGGAGACGGAGAGAGGGAGGATAGCGGAGATGGGAAGGAGAAGGAGAGAGAGGGAGAGAAGCAAGAGGAGAAGGCAAGCGAGGGAGAGAGAGATAAGAGAGAGAAGGAAAAGGGGAAAGAGAAGGAGAGGTATTGAAGTAGAGGAGAAGGAGAGAGAGGGGAGGAGATTGAAGACGGAGAGTGAGGGATAAGGAGAGAGAAGATAGAAGGGAAGAGAGAATCAGAGAGAGGAGTGAGAAGGAGAGAGCGTGGGGCAACAAGAGAGTGAAAAACAAGGAGGAGGGGGAGAGAGAAGGAGAGTGTAGGACGAGAGAGAAGGGAATGGGGAAACAAGGAGAGAGGGAGAGACGGTGGGAGAGAGCTAGAACGAAAAGGAGAGAGAGGAGAGGTGGACAGAGGGAGGAGAGATGGAGAAGTAGAGGGAACAATAGGGAAGGAGAGCGATGAGGAGTGAAATGGAGAAGGGAGAGAGTGAATTAGAGCGAGAAGTGGAGAGAGGAGAGAGAAGGAGACTGTGAATGAAGGAAAATGAGAGAGACAAAGAGAAGGAGCGAGGAAGAAAGAGCGAGGGAGTCTGTAAGTGAGCTAGACGGAGAAAGACAAGGAGGAGAGAGGGAAGCAACGGGAGACAGGAAGGGAAGGAGAGAAGGAAAGAGGGAGGGAGAAGCAGAGACAAAAGGTAAGGAGAGAGAGACATAGAGAGAAGGAAAAGGGGGAGGGAGAAAGAGAGAAGGAGAACGAGAGGAGTGAGAGAGAGTGAACGTGACGGAGAGGAAAAGAAAAGGGAGGAGGAGAGAGATGAGAGAAAGAGAAGGAGGAAGAGGAGGAGGGAGAAGAAGGAGAGAGGAGGAGAAGAAGGAGATGAGAAGGAGAACAAGAGAGACGACAAGGAGAACGACGGAGAGAGGGAGGGAGAGAAGGACAATGGGAGTGAGAGGGGAGGAGAGCGAGAAGGAGACGAGGAGAGGAGAGGAGAGACAGAGAAGGAGGAGAGAGAAGGAAAGAGAGAGAAGAAGGAGGAGAGCGAGAGAGTACGATAGAGTGAGGGAGGAGGGGAGAGAGAGATGGACAAGGACAGAGTAGTAGAGGGAGATGGAGGAGGGAAGGAGACGGAGAGAGGGAGGATAGCGGAGATGGGAAGGAGAAGGAGAGAGAGGGAGAGAAGCAAGAGGAGAAGGCAAGCGAGGGAGAGAGAGACAAGGAGAGAAGGAAAAGGGGAAAGAGATGGAGAGGTATTGAAGTAGAGGAGAAGGAGAGAGAGGGGAGGAGATTGAAGACGGAGAGTGAAGGATAAGCAGAGAAAAGATAGAAGGGAAGAGAGAATCTGAGAGAGGAGTGAGAAGGAGAGAGCGCGGGGCAACAAGAGAGTGAAAAACAAGGAGGAGGGGGAGAGAGAAGGAGAGTGTAGGACGAGAGAGAAGGGAATGGGGAAACTAGGAGAGAGGGAGAGACGGTGGGAGAGAGCTAGAACGAAAAGGAGAGAGAGGAGAGGTGGACAGAGGGGGGGGGGGAGAGTGAGAAGGGCAAGGAGAGAGGGAGGAGAGATGGAGAAGTAGAGGGAACAATAGGGAAGGAGAGCGATGAGGAGTGAAACGGAGAAGGGAGAGAGTGAATTAGAGCGAGAAGTGGAGAGAGGAGAGAGAAGGAGACTGTGAATGTAGGAAAATGAGAGAGACAAAGAGAAGGAGCGAGGGAGAAAGAGCGAGGGAGTCGGTAAGTGAGCTAGACGGAGAAAGACAAGGAGAAGGAGAGAGGGAAGGAAGGGGAGTCTGGAAGGGAAGGAGAGACGGAAAGAGGGAGGGAGAAGCAGAGACAAAAGGTAAGGAGAGACAGACATAGAGAGAAGGAGAAGGGGGAGGGAGAAATAGAGAAGGAGAACGAGAGGAGTGAGAGAGAGTGAAGGTGACGGAGAGGAAAAGAAAAGGGAGGAGGAGAGAGATGAGAGAAAGAGAAGGAGGAAGAGGAGGGAGAAGAAGGAGAGAGGAGGAGAAGAAGGAGATGAGAAGGAGAACAAGAGAGAGGACAAGGAGAACGACGGAGAGAAGAATAAGGGCACACAGAGATAAGGAGAAGGGGAGAGGGAGGGAGAGAAGGACAATGGGAGTGAGAGGGGAGGAGAGCGAGAAGGAGACGAGGAGAGGAGATACAGAGGAGGAGGAGAGAGAAGGAAAGAGAGAGAAGATGGAGGAGAGCGAGAGAGTACGATAGAGTGAGGGAGGAGGGGAGAGAGATGGACAAGGAGAGAGAAGTAGAGGGAGATGGGGGAGGGAAGGAGACGGAGAGAGGGAGGAGAGCGGAGATGCGAAGGAGAAGGAGAGAGAGGGAGAGAAGCAAGAGGAGAAGGCAAGCGAGGGAGAAAGACAAGGGAGAGAAGGAAAAGGGGAAAGAGAAGGAGAGGTATTGAAGTAGAGGAGAAGGAGAGAGAGGGGAGGAGATTGAAGATGGAGAGTGAACGATAAGGAGAGAGAAGATAGAAGGGAAGAGAGAATCTGAGAGAGGAGTGAGAAGGAGAGAGCGCGGGGCAACAAGAGAGTGAAAAACAAGGAGGAGGAGGGGGGAGAGAAGGAGAGTGTAGGACGAGAGAGAAGGAAATGGGGAAACAAGGAGAGAGGGAGAGACGGAGGGAGAGAGCTAGAAGGAGAAGGAGAGAGAGGAGAGGTGGACAGAGGGGGGAGAGTGAGAAGGGCAAGGAGAGAGGGAGGAGAGATGGAGAAGTAGAGGGAACAATAGGGAAGGAGAGCGATAAGGAGTGAAACGGATAAGGGGAGAGAGTGAATTAGAGCGAGAAGTGGAGAGAGGAGAGAGAAGGAGACTGTGAATGAAGGAAAATGAGAGAGACAAAGAGAAGGAGAGAGGGAGAAAGAGCGAGGGAGTCGGTAAGTGAGCTAGACGGAGAAAGACAAGGAGAAGGAGAGAGGGAAGGAAGGGGAGACTGGAAGGGAAAGAGAGAAGGAAAGAGGGAGGGAGAAGGAGAGACAAAAGGTAAGGAGAGAGAGACATAGAGAGAAGGAGAAGGGGGAGGGAGAAAGAGAGAAGGAGAACGAGAGGAGTGAGAGAGAGTGAAGGTGACGGAGAGGAAAAGAAAAGGGAGGAGGAGAGAGATGAGAGAAAGAGAAGGAGGAAGAGGAGGAGGGAGAAGAAGGGAGAGAGGAGGAGAAGAAGGAGACGAGAAGGAGAACAAGAGAGAGGACAAGGAGAACCACGGAGGGAAGAATAAGGGCACACAGAGAGAAGGAGAAGGGGAGAGGGAGAGAGAGAAGGACAATGGGAGTGCGAGGGGAGGAGAGCGAGAAGGAGACGAGGAGAGGAGAGACAGAGGAGGAGAGAGAAGGAAAGAGAGAGAAGAAGGAGGAGAGCGAGAGAGTACGATAGAGTGAGGGAGGAGGGGAGAGAGAGATGGACAAGGAGAGATAAGTAGAGGGAGATGGAGGAGGGAAGGAGACGGAGAGAGGGAGGATAGCGGAGATGGGAAGGAGAAGGAGAGAGAGGGAGAGAAGCAAGAGGAGAAGGCAAGCGAGGGAGAGAGAGACAAGGGAGAGAAGGAAAAGGGGAAAGAGAAGGAGAGGTATTGAAGTAGAGGAGAAGGAGAGAGAGGGGAGGAGATTGAAGACGGAGAGTGAAGGATAAGGAGAGAGAAGATAGAAGGGAAGAGAGAATCAGAGAGAGGAGTGAGAAGGAGAGAGCGCGGGGCAACTATAGAGTGAAAAACAAGGAAAGGGGGGGGGGGAGAGAAGGAGAGTGTAGGACGCGAGTGAAGGAAATGGGGAAACAAGGAGAGAGGGAGAGCCAGAGGGAGAGAGCTAGAAGGAGAAGGAGAGAGAGGAGAGGTGGACAGAGGGGGGGAGAGTGAGAAGGGCAAGGAGAGAGGGAGGAGAGATGGAGAAGTAGAGGTAACAATAGGGAAGGAGAGCAATAAGGAGTGATACGGAGAAGGGGAGAGAGTGAATTAGAGCGAGAAGTGGAGAGAGAAAGAGACTGTGAATGAAGGAAAAGGAGAGAGACAAAGAGAAGGAGAGAGGGCGAAAGAGCGAGGGAGTCGGTAAGTGAGCTAGACGGAGAAAGACAAGGAGAAGGAGAGAGGGACGGAAGGGGAGACTGGAAGGGAAGGAGAGAAGGAAAGAGAGAGGGAGAAGCAGATACAAAAGGTAAGGAGAGAGAGACATAGAGAGAAGGAGAAGGGGGAGGGAGAAAGAGAGAAGGAGAACGAGAGGAGTGAGAGAGAGAGAGTAAAGGTAACGGAGAGGAAAAGAAAAGGGAGGAGGAGAGAGATGAGAGAAAGAGAAGGAGGAAGAGGAGGAGGGAGAAGAAGGAGAGAGGAGGAGAAGAAGGAGATGAGAAGAAGAACAAGAGAGAGAGGACAAGGAGAACGACGGAGAGAAGAATAAGGGCACACAGAGAGAAGGAGAAGGGGAGAGGGAGGGAGAGAGAGAAGGACAATGGGAGTGAGAGGGGAGGATATTGAAGACGGAGAGTGAAGGAGACGATGAAGTAGAAAGACAAGGAGAAGGAGAGAGGGAAGGAAGGGCAGACTGGAAGGGAAGGAGAGAAGGAAAGAGGGAGGAAGAAGCAGAGACAAAAGGTAAGGAGAGAGAGACATAGAGAGAAGGAGATGGGGGAGGGAGAAAGAGAGATGGAGAACGAGAGGAGTGAGAGAGAGTGAAGGTGACGGAGAGGAAACGAAAAGGGAGGAGGAGAGAGATGAGAGAAAGAGAAGGAGGAAGAGGAGGAGGGAGAAGAAGGAGAGAGGAGGAGAAGAAGGAGATGAGAAGAAGAACAAGAGAGAGGAGGCTGGAAGGGAAGGAGAGAAGGAAAGAGGGAGAAGAGAAGGAGAGAAGGAGAGAAGGAAAGAGAAGGATAAGGAGAGAAGAAGGGGAGCGGGATAAGAGTGAGATAGAGATGAGGCGAGGGAGATGAGAGAAAGAGAAGAGGGAAGAGTGAGAGAGAAGGAGGGCGGTAGAGAAGGAGAGGGGTAGAACGAGAGAGAAGGGAGAGAATGGGACGAGGAGAGAGGAAGGAGTGGGAGAAAAAGAGAAGCGAGAGAAGGGAGAGAAGAAGAGGGAGAAGGATAGAGGAGAGAGAGAGATAAAGAGAGTGGGATAAGGAGAAGAGGGACAAGGAGAGAGAGAGAGAAGGGAGAGAGAGAGAAAGTGATAGAGACGGTGAGAGAAATGATAAGGGAGAGAGATGGAGAAGGATAAGGAGAATGAGTGGGCAGAGAAGAGGGAAGATGGGAAGAGAGTTGAAGAGGAGGGGAAGAGAAGTAGAAGAGAGAGGGGTAGACAACATAGGAGAAGAGAGAAGGGAGAGAGAGAGAAGGATAGAGGCAGAGAAGAGAGAACAGGGATAAGGATAAGGAGAGAAGAGAGAAGGAGAATAGAAAAGAGGAGGTAGAGAGAGAGAGAGAAGAGACAGGAGGGAGGGAGAGCGAGAGAGGGAGGAGGAGAAGGAGGGAGTGGAGGAGAGGGATAGGAGGGAGAGAGAAGAGGAGAAAGAAGAGAGGAAAGAGGATAGGAGAGAGAGATAAGAATATGGAGAAGGAGAGAGGGAAATGGAGAAGAGGAGAGGGAGAGGAGGAGATAGAGAAGGGAAGGTGAGAGAAAAAAGCAGAGGGAGATAAGGAGAAGAGAGGGGGAACTAGAGGAGATGAAGGTATAAGAGGGGAGAGAGAGAAGAGGAGGGAGAAGGAGAGGAGAGGAAGAGAGGGGAGGGGAGGGGAGAGAGAAGGAGAAGAGAGAGGGAACGAGAGGAGACGGAGGAGATACCGGAGAAGGCGGGAGAAGGAGAGAGAGAGCGGGAGGGAGATAGAAGGAGAGAGAGGGAGAAGAGGGGAGAGAGAGAAGAGGAAGGAGAGAGGGGGAACAAGAGAGGAGGTGAGAGGGAGCAAGAGAATGAGAAGTGGATAGAGAAGGAAAGGAGGAGGAGAGGGAAGGAGAAGGGAGAGTGGAGATAGAGAAGGAGAGAGAGAAGGAGAGAGGAAACGAGAGAGGAGGAGAGGGATATGGAGAAAGAGAAGGGGAGAGGAGGAGAGAAGAGAGAGAAGGGAGGGAGAGAGAGAGAGAAAGGAGAGTAGAGGGAAGAGAAGAGGATAGGTGGGAGAAGGAGAGAGTGGGTAAGGAGAGGGGAGAAGAGGGAAAAGGGGAGAGGAGAAGGGAGAGAGAGGGAGAGAATGAGAAGAGGAGCGAAGAAGGGAAAGAGGAGAGAGAGGGAGAAGGAGTCCCCCCTCATTCTCATCTTCCCTCTCCTCCTCTCCTTCCCTTCTCTTTATCCTCTCTCTTCTTCTCCTTCTCTCCCTCTCGCTCCTCTATTCCTTCTCTCCTTACCTTACAAGGAGAGATGGAGAGGGTAAGGGGGAGATAGAGAACGAGAAAAGGGAAGAAGAGAGAGGGGAATAGAGGGAAGGGAGAGAAGAAGAGGTATGGAAGAAGGAGAGAGGAGATAAAGAAGGGAGAGTGGAGGAGAGGTAGAGAAGGAGAGGGAGAGAGAAGAGGAAGAGAGGAGGATTGGGAGAGAGAGAAGGAAAGAGAGATAAGGAGAGAGGGAACGAGAGAGAAGGAGAAGAGAAAGAGGATAAGAGGGAGAATGAGAAATGGAGAAGCAAAAGAATGTGAGAAGAGGAGAGAGAGGGATAAGAGGGGGAGGACAGAAAGAAGGTGAGGGGGAGAACAAGTAGAGGAAGAGAAGGAGAAGAGGGAGGAGGAGGAGAGTGGTAGAGAAGAGGAGAAGTGGGAAGAGAGAGGGAAAGGGAGAGAGAAGAGAGATGGAGAACGAGAGATAGAGAAGGGAGAGAGAAGGAGAGTGGAGAAAAGAGGACAAGAAGAGCAGAGAGAGGAGAAGGAAGCGGGAGAGAGAAGAAGAGTAGGGAAGAGGAGAGAGGGAGAGAGAGAGAAAAGGAGAGGGAGGAGAGAGAAGTAGGGAGAGAGAGCGAGAGAAGGAGGAAGGAGTGGAGAAGAGGACAAGAGGAAGATAGAAAATGAAGGAGAAGGGGGGAGAGGGGAGGGAGAGAAGAAGGGGGAGAGGGAACGAGAGAGGTAGAGAAGAGAGGGAAGGAGAGAGGGAAGGAGGAGAGAAGAGGGAGGGAGGGAGGGGGAGAGGGAAGTAGAGGGGAGAGGGAGAAGAAGGGCGAGGGAGAAGAGAGAGGGGTTGAAGAAGGAGAGAGAGAGAGGGAGAGAGCGAGCGAGAGAAGGAGATGGGAAAGAGGAGCATAGAGAAGGATAAAAGGGGGAGAGAGAAGGATAAGGAGAGAAGAAGGGGAGCAGGATAAGAGTGAGATAGAGATGAGGCGAGGGAGATGAGAGAAAGAGAAGAGGGAAGAGTGAGAGAGAAGGAGGGCGGTAGAGAAGGAGAGGGGTAGAACGAGAGAGAAGGGAGAGAATGGGACGAGGAGAGAGGAAGGAGTGGGAGAAAAAGAGAAGCGAGAGAAGGGAGAGAAGAAGAGGGAGAAGGAGAGAGGAGAGAGAGAGATAAAGAGAGTGGGATAAGGAGAAGAGGGACAAGGAGAGAGGGAGAGAAGGAAGAGAGAGAAAGTGATAGAGACGGTGAGAGAAATGATAAGGGAGAGAGGTGGAGAAGGATAAGGAGAATGAGTGGGCAGAGAAGAGGGAAGATGGGAAGAGAGTTGAAGAAGAGGGGGAGAGAAGGACAAAAAGAGAGGGGTAGACAACATAGGAGAAGAGAGAAGGGAGAGAGAGAGAAGGATAGAGGCAGAGAAGAGAGAACAGGGATAAGGATAAGGAGAGAAGAGAGAAGGAGAATAGAAAAGAGGAGGTAGAGAGAGAGAGAAGAGACAGGAGGGAGGTGAGCGAGAGAAGGAGGAGGAGAAGGAGGGAGTGGAGGAGAGGGATAGGAGGGAGAGAGAAGAGGAGAAAGAAGAGAGGAAAGAGGATAGGAGAGAGAGATAAGAATATGGAGAAGGAGAGAGGGAAATGGAGAAGAGGAGAGGGAGAGGAGGAGATAGAGAAGGGAAGGTGAGAGAAAAAGGAGAGGGAGATAAGGAGAAGAGAGGGGGAACTAGAGGAGATGAAGGGATAAGAGGGGAGAGGGAGAAGAGGAGGGAGAAGGAGAGGAGAGGAAGAGAGGGGAGGGGAGGGGAGAGAGAAGGAGAAGAGAGAGGGAACGAGAGGAGACGGAGGAGATAGCGGAGAAGGCGGTAGAAGGAGAGAGAGAGAGCGGAAGGGAGAGAGAAGGAGAGGACGAGAGAGGGAGAAGAGGGGAGAGAGAGAAGAGGAAGGAGAGAGGGGAACAAGAGAGGAGGTGAGAGGGAGCAAGAGAATGAGAGGTGGATAGAGAAGGAAAGGAGGAGGAGAGGGAAGGAGAAGGGAGAGTGGAGATAGAGAAGGAGAGAGAGAAGGAGAGAGGAAACGAGAGAGGAGGAGAGGGATATGGAGAAAGAGAAGGGGAGGGGAGGAAAGAAGATAGAGAAGGGAGGGAGAGAGAGAAAGGAGAGTAGAGGGAAGAGAAGAGGATAGGTGGGAGAAGGAGAGAGTGGGTAAGGAGAGGGGAGAAGAGGGAGAAGGGGCGAGGAGAAGGGAGAGAGAGGGACAGAACGAGAAGAGGAGCGAAGAAGGGAAAGAGAAGGATAAGGAGAGAAGAAGGGGAGCGGGATAAGAGTGAGATAGAGATGAGGCAAGGGAGATGAGAGAAAGAGAAGAGGGAAGAGTGAGAGAGAAGGAGGGCGGTAGAGAAGGAGAGGGGTAGAACGAGAGAGAAGGGAGAGAATGGGACTAGGAGAGAGGAAGGAGTGGGAGAAAAAGAGAAGCGAGAGAAGGGAGAGAAGAAGAGGGAGAAGGAGAGAGGAGAGAGAGATAAAGAGAGTGGGATAAGGAGAAGAGGGACAAGGAGAGAGGGAGAGAAGGAAGAGAGAGAAAGTGATAGAGACGGTGAGAGAAATGATAAGGGAGAGAGGTGGAGAAGGATAAGGAGAATGAGTGGGCAGAGAAGAGGGAAGATGGGAAGAGAGTTGAAGAAGAGGGGGAGAGAAGGAGAAGAGAGAGGGGTAGACAACATAGGAGAAGAGAGAAGGAAGAGAGAGAGAGAAGGATAGAGGCAGAGAAGAGAGAACAGGGATAAGGATAAGGAGAGAAGAGAGAGGGAGAATAGAAAAGAGGAGGTAGAGAGAGAGAGAAGAGACAGGAGGGAGGGAGAGCGAGAGAAGGAGGAGGAGAAGGAGGGAGTGGAGGAGAGGGATAGGAGGGAGAGAGAAGAGGAGAAAGAAGAGAGGAAAGATGATAGGGGAGAGAGATAAGAATATGGAGAAGGAGAGAGGGAAGGAGAGAAGAGGAGAGGGAGAGGAGGAGATAGAGAAGGAGACGAGGAGAGGTATTGAAGTAGAGGTGAAGGAGAGAGAGGATAGAGAGAAGGAGAAGGGGGAGGGAGAGAAGGAAAAGGGGAAAGAGAAGGAGAGGTATTGAAGTAGAGGAGAAGGAGAGAGAGGGGAGGAGATTGAAGACGGAGAGTGAAGGATAAGGAGAGAGAAGATAGAAGGGAAGAGAGAATTAGAGAGAGGAGTGAGAAGGAGAGAGCACAGGGCAACAAGAGAGTGAAAAACAAGGAGAAGGAGGGGGGAGAGAGAAGGAGAGTGTAGGACGAGAGAGAAGGAAATGGGGAAACAAGGAGAGAGGGAGAGACGGAGGGAGAGAGCTAGAAGGAGAAGGAGAGAGAGAGGAGAGGTGGACAGAGGGGGGGAGAGTGAGAAGGGCAAGGAGAGAGGGAGGAGAGATGGAGAAGTAGAGGGAACAATAGGGAAGGAGAGCGATAAGGAGTGAAACGGAGAAGGGGAGAGAGTGAATTAGAGCGAGAAGTGGAGAGAGGAGAGAGAAGGAGACTGTGAATGAAGGAAAAGGAGATAGACAAAGCGAAGGAGAGAGGGAGAAAGAGCGAGGGAGTCGGTAAGTGAGCTAGACGGAGAAAGACAAGGAGAAGGATTGAGGGAAGGAAGGGGAGACTGGAAGGGAAGGAGAGAAGGAAAGAGGGAGGGAGAAGCAGAGACAAAAGGTAAGGAGAGAGAGACATAGAGAGAAGGAGAAGGGGGAGGGAGAAAGGGAGAAGGAGAACGAGAGGAGTGAGAGAGAGTGAAGGTGACGGAGAGGAAAAGAAAAGGGAGGAGGAGGGAGAAGAAGGAGAGAGTTGAGAGAAAGAGAAGGACAAGGAGAGAGAGGGAGAGAAGCAAGAGGAGAAGGCAAGCGAGGGAGTGAGAGACAAGGGAGAGAAGGAAAAGGGGAAAGAGAAGGAGAGGTATTGGAGTAGAGGAGAAGGAGAGAGAGGGGAGGAGATTGAAGACGGAGAGTGAAGGATAAGGAGAGAGAAGATAGAAGGGAAGAGAGAATCAGAGAGAGGAGTGAGAAGGAGAGAGCGCGGGGCAACAAGAGAGTGAAAAACAAGGAGGAGGGGGGGAGAAGGAGAGTGTAGGACGAGAGAGAAGGAAATGGGGAAACAAGGAGAGAGGGAGAGACGGAGGGAGAGAGCTAGAAGGAGAAGGAGAGAGAGGAGAGGTGGACAGAGGGGGGGAGAGTGCGAAGGGCAAGGAGAGAGGGAGGAGAGATGGAGAAGTAGAGGGAACAATAGGGAAGGAGAGCGATAAGGAGTGAAACGGAGAAGGGGAGAGAGTGAATTAGATCAAGATGTGGAGAGAGGAGAGAGAAGGAGACTGTGAATGAAGGAAAAGGAGATAGACAAAGGGAAGGAGAGAGGGAGAAAGAGCGAGGGAGTCGGTAAGTGAGATAGACGGAGAAAGACAAGGAGAAGGAGAGAGGGAAGGAAGGGGAGACTGGAAGGGAAGGAGAGAAGCAAAGAGGGAGGGAGAAGCAGAGACAAAAGGTAAGGAGAGAGAGACATAGAGAGAAGGAGAAGGGGGAGGGAGAAAGAGAGAAGGAGAACGAGAGTAGTGAGAGAGAGTGAAGGTGACGGAGAGGAAAAGAAAAGGGAGGAGGAGAGAGATGAGAGAAAGTGAAGGAGGAAGAGGAGTAGGGAGAAGAAGGAGAGAGGAGGAGAAGAAGGAGATGAGAAGGAGAACAAGAGAGAGGACAAGGAGAACGACGGAGAGAAGAATAAGGGCACACAGAGAGAAGGAGAAGGGGAGAGGGAGGGAGAGAAGGACAATGGGAGTGAGAGGGGAGGAGAGCGAGAAGGAGACGAGGAGAGGAGAGACAGAGGAGGAGGAGAGAGAAGAAAAGAGAGAGAAGAAGGAGGAGATCGAGTGAGTACGATAGAGTGAGGGAGGAGGGGAGAGAGAGATGGACAAGGAGAGAGAAGTAGAGGGAGATGGAGGAGGGAAGGACGGAGAGAGGGAGGAGAGCGGAGATGGGAAGGAGAAGGAGAGAGAGCGAGAGAAGCTAGAGGAGAAGGCAAGCGAGGGAGAGAGAGACAAGGGAGAGAAGGAAAAGGGGAAAGAGAAGGAGAGGTATTGAAGTAGAGGAGAAGGAGACAGAGGGGAGGAGATTGAAGACGGAGAGTGAAGGATAAGGAGAGAGAAGATAGAAGGGAAGAGACAATCAGAGAGAGGAGTGAGAAGGAGAGAGCGCGGGGCAACAAGAGAGTGAAAAACAAGAAGGAGGGGGGAGAAGGAGAGTATAGGACGAGAGAGAAGGAAATGGGGAAACTAGGAGAGAGGGAGAGACGGAGGGAGAGAGCTAGAAGGAGAAGGAGAGAGAGGAGAGGTGGACAGAGGGGGGGAGAGTGCGAAGGGCAAGGAGAGAGGGAGGAGAGATGGAGAAGTAGAGGGAACAATAGGGAAGGAGAGCGATAAGGAGTGAAACGGAGAAGGGGAGAGAGTGAATTAGATCAAGAAGTGGAGAGAGGAGAGAGAAGGAGACTGTGAATGAAGGAAAAGGAGATAAACAAAGGGAAGGAGAGAGGGAGAAAGAGCGAGGGAGTCGGTAAGTGAGATAGACGGAGAAAGACAAGGAGAAGGAGAGAGGGAAGGAAGGGGAGACAGGAAGGGAAGGAGAGAAGGAAAGAGGGAGGGAGAAGCAGAGACAAAAGGTAAGGAGAGAGAGACATAGAGAGAAGGAGAAGGGGGAGGGAGAAAGAGAGAAGGAGAACGAGAGGAGTGAGAGAGAGTGAAGGTGACGGAGAGGAAAAGAAAAGGGAGGAGGAGAGAGATGAGAGAAAGAGAAGGAGGAAGAGGAGGAGGAGGGAGAAGAAGGAGAGAGGAGGAGAAGAAGGAGATGAGAAGGAGAACAAGAGAGAGGACAAGGAAAACGACGGAGAGAAGAATAAGGGCACACAGAGAGAAGGAGAAGGGGAGAGGGAGGGAGAGAAGGACAATGGGAGTGAGAGGGGAGGAGAGCGAGAAGGAGACGAGGAGAGGAGAGACAGAGGAGGAGGAGAGAGAAGGAAAGATAGAGAAGAAGGAGGAGAGCGAGAGAGTACGATAGAGTGAGGGAGGAGGGGAGAGAGAGATGGACAAGGAGAGATAAGTAGAGGGAGATGGAGGAGGGAAGGAGACGGAGAGAGAGGGAGAGAAGCAAGAGGAGAAGGCAAGCGAGGGAGAGAGAGACAAGGGAGAGAAGGAAAAGGGGAAAGAGAAGGAGAGGTATTGAAGTAGAGGAGAAGGAGAGAGAGGGGAGGAGATTGAAGACGGAGAGTGAAGGATAAGGAGAGAGAAGATAGAAGGGAAGAGAGAATCAGAGAGAGGAGTGAGAAGGAGAGAGCGCGGGGTAACAAGAGAGTGAAAAACAAGGAGAAGGAGGGGGGAGAGAGAAGGAGAGCGTAGGACGAGAGAGAAAGAAATGGGGAAACAAGGAGAGAGGGAGAGACGGAGGGAGGAGCTAGAAGGAGAAGGAGAAGGAGAGAGAGGAGAGGTGGACAGAGGGGGGGGAGAGTGAGAAGGGCAAGGAGAGAGGGAGGAGAGATGGAGAAGTAGAGGGAACAATAGCGAAGGAGAGCGATAAAGAGTGAAACGGAGAAGGGGAGAAAGTGGATTAGAGCGAGAAGTGGAGAGAGGCGAGAGAAGGAGACTGTGAATGAAGGAAAAGGAGAGAGACAAAGGGAAGGAGAAAGGGAGAAAGAGCGAGGGAGTCGGTAAGTGAACTAGACGGAGAAAGACAAGGAGAAGGAGAGAGGGAAGGAAGGGGAGACTGGAAGGGAAGGAGAGAAGGAAAGAGGGAAGGAGAAGCAGAGACAAAAGGTAAGGAGAGAGAGACATAGAGAGAAGGAGAAGGGGGAGGGAGAAAGAGAGAAGGAGAACGAGAGGCGTGAGAGAGAGTGAAGGTGACGGAGAGGAAAAGAAAAGGGAGGAGGAGAGAGATGAGAGAAAGAGAAGGAGGAAGAGGAGGAGGGAGAAGAAGTAGAGAGGAGGAGAAGAAGGAGATGAGAAGGAGAACAAGAGAGAGGACAAGGAGAACGACGGAGAGAAGAATAAGGGCACACAGAGAGAAGGAGAAGGGGAGAGGGAGGGAGAGAAGGACAATCGGAGTGAGAGGGGAGGAGAGCGAGAAGGAGACGAGGAGAGGAGAGACAGAGGTGGAGGAGAGAGAAGGAAAGAGAGAGAAGAAGGAGGAGAGCGAGAGAGTACGATAGAGTGAGGGAGGAGGGGAGAGAGAGATTGACAAGGAGAGAGAAGTAGAGGGAGATGGAGGAGGGAAGGAGACGGAGAGAGGGAGGAGAGCGGAGATGGGAAGGAGAAGGAGAGAGAGGGAGAGAAGCAAGAGGAGGAGGCAAGCGAGGGAGAGAGAGAAAAGGGAGAGAAAGAGAAGGAGAGGTATCGAAGTAGAGGAGAAGGAGAGAGAGGGGAGCACATTGAAGACGGAGAGGGAATGATAAGGAGAGAGAAGATAGAAGGGAAGAGAGAATCAGAGAGAGGAGTGAGAAGGAGAGAGCGTGGGGCAACAAGAGAGTGAAACACAAGGAGAAGGAGGGGGGAGAGAGAAGGAGAGTGTAGGACGATAGAGAAGGAAATGGGGAAACAAGGAGAGAGGGAGAGATGGAGGGAGAGAGCTAGAAGGAGAAGGAGAGAGAGGAGAGGTGGACAGAGGGGGGGAGAGTGAGAAGGGCAAGGAGAGAGGGAGGAGAGATGGAGAAGTAGAGGGAACAATAGGGAAGGAGAGCGATAAGGAGTGGAAACGGAGAAGGGGAGAGAGTGGATTAGAGCGAGAAGTGGAGAGAGGAGAGAGAAGGAGACTGTGAATGAAGGAAAAGGAGAGAGACAAAGGGAAGGAGAGAGGGAGAAAGAGCGAGGGAGTCGGTAAGTGAGCTAGACAGAGAAAGACAAGGAGAAGGAGAGAGGGAAGGAAGGGGAGACTGGAAGGGAAGGAGAGAAGGAAAGAGGGAGGGAGAAGCAGAGACAAAAGGTAAGGAGAGAGAGACATAGAGAGAAGGGGGAGGGAGAAAGAGAGAAGGAGAACGAGAGGAGTGAGAGAGAGTGAAGGTGACGGAGAGGAAAAGAAAAGGGAGGAGGATAGAGATGAGAGAAAGAGAAGGAGGAAGAGGAGGTGGGAGAAGAAGGAGAGAGGAGGAGAAGAAGGAGATGAGAAGGAGAACAAGAGAGAGGACAAGGAGAACGACGGAGAGAAGAATAAGGGCACACGGAGAGAAGGAGAAGGGGAGAGGGAGGGAGAGAAGGACAATGGGAGTGAGAGGGGAGGAGAGCGGGAAGGAGACGAGGAGAGGAGAGACAGAGGAGGAGGAGGAGAGAAAAGGAAAGAGAGAGAAGAAGGAGGAGAGCGAGAGAGTACGATAGAGTGAGGGAGGAGGGGAGAGAGAGATTGACAACGAGAGAGAAGTAGAGGGAGATGGAGGAGGGAAGGAGACGGAGAGAGGGAGGAGAGCGGAGATGGGAAGGAGAACGAGAGGAGTGAGAGAGAGTGAAGGTGACGGAGAGGAAAAGAAAAGGGAGGAGGAGAGAGATGTGAGAAAGAGAAGGAGGAAGAGGAGGAGGGAGAAGAAGGAGAGAGGAGGAGAAGAAGGAGATGAGAAGGAGAACAAGAGAGAGGACAAGGAGAACGACGGAGAGAAGAATAAGGGCACACAGAGAGAAGGAGAAGGGGAGAGGGAGGGAGAGAAGGACAATGGGAGTGAGAGGGGAGGAGAGCGAGATGGACACGAGGAGAGGAGAGACAGACAGAGGGGGGGAGAGTGAGAAGGGCAAGGAGAGAGGGAGGAGAGATGGAGAAGTAGAGGGAACAATAGCGAAGGAGAGTGATAAGGAGTTATAAGGAGAAGGGGAGAGAGTGGATTAGAGCGAGAAGTGGAGAGAGGAGAGAGAAGGAGACTTTGAATGAAGGAAAAGGAGAGAGACAAAGGGAAGGAGAGAGGGAGAAAGAGCGAGGGAGTCGGTAAGTGAGCTAGACGGAGAAAGTCAAGGAGAAGGAGAGAGGAAAGGAAGGGGAGACTGGAAGGGAAGGAGAGAAGGAAAGAGGGAGGGAGAAGCAGAGACAAAAGGTAAGGAGAGAGAGACATAGAGAGAAGGAGAAGGGGGAGGGAGAAAGAGAGAAGGAGAACGAGAGGCGTGAGAGAGAGTGAAGGTGACGGAGAGGAAAAGAAAAGAGAGGAGGAGAGAGATGAGAGAAAGAGAAGGAGGAAGAGGAGGAGGGAGAAGAAGGAGAGAGGAGGAGAAGAAGGAGATGAGAAGGAGAACAAGAGAGAGGACAAGGAGAACGACGGAGAGAAGAATAAGGGCACACAGAGAGAAGGAGAAGGGGAGAGGGAGGGAGAGAAGGACAATGGGAGTGAGAGGGGAGGAGAGCGAGAAGGAGACGAGGAGAGGAGAGACAGAGGAGGAGGAGAGAGAGGAAAGACAGAGAAGAAGGAGGAGAGCGAGAGAGAGAGTACGATAGAGTGAGGGAGGAGGGGAGAGTGAGATTGACAAGGAGAGAGAAGTAGAGGGAGATGGAGGAGGGAAGGAGACGGAGAGAGGGAGGAGAGCGGAGATGGGAGGGAGAAGGAGAGAGAGGGAGAGAAGCAAGAGGAGGAGGCAAGCGAGGGAGAGAGAGAAAAGGGAGAGAAAGAGAAGGAGAGGTATCGAAGTAGAGGAGAAGGAGAGAGAGGGGAGCACATTGAAGACGGAGAGTGAAGGATAAGGAGAGAGAAGATAGAAGGGAAGAGAGAATCAGAGAGAGGAGTGAGAAGGAGAGAGCGTGGGGCAACAAGAGAGTGAAACACAAGGAGAAGGAGGGGGGAGAGAGAAGGAGAGTGTAGGACGAGAGAGAAGGAAATGGGGAAACAAGGAGAGAGGGAGAGATGGAGGGAGAGAGCTAGAAGGAGAAGGAGAGAGAGGAGAGGTGGACAGAGGGGGGGAGAGTGAGAAGGGCAAGGAGAGAGGGAGGAGAGATGGAGAAGTAGAGGGAATAATAGGGAAGGAGAGCGATAAGGAGTGGAAACGGAGAAGGGGAGAGAGTGGATTAGAGCGAGAAGTGGAGAGAGGAGAGAGAAGGAGACTGTGAATGAAGGAAAAGGAGAGAGACAAAGGGAAGGAGAGAGGGAGAAAGAGCGAGGGAGTCGGTAAGTGAGCTAGACGGAGAAAGACAAGGAGAAGGAGAGAGGGAAGGAAGGGGAGACTGGAAGGGAAGGAGAGAAGGAAAGAGGGAGGGAGAAGCAGAGACAAAAGGTAAGGAGAAAGAGAGACATAGAGAGAAGGAGAAGGGGGAGGGAGAAAGAGAGAAGGAGAAGGAGAGGAGTGAGAGAGAGTGAAGCTGACGGAGAGGAAAAGAAAAGGGAGGAGGAGAGAGATGAGAGAAAGAGAAGGAGGAAGAGGAGGAGGGAGAAGAAGGAGAGATGAGGAGACGAAGGAGAGGAGAGAGAAGAAGGAGGAGAGAAGAGTAAGGGCACACAGAGAGAAGGAGAAGGGGAGAGGGAGGGAGAGAAGGACAATGGGAGTGAGAGGGAAGGAGAGCGAGAAGGAGACGAGGAGAGGAGAGACAGAGGAGGAGGAGAGAGAAGGAAAGAGAGAGAAGAAGGAGGAGAGCGAGAGAGTACGATAGAGTGTGGGAGGAGGGGAGAGAGAGATTGACAAGGAGAGAGAAGTAGAGGGAGATGGAGGAGGGAAGGAGACGGAGAGAGGGAGGAGAGCGGAGATGGGAAGGAGAAGGAGAGAGAGGGAGAGAAGCAAGAGGAGAAGGCAAGTGAGGGAGAGAGAGACAAGGGAGAGAAGGAAAAGGGGAAAGAGAAGGAGAGGTATTGAAGTAGAGGAGAAGGAGAGAGAGGGGAGGAGATTGAAGACGGAGAGTGAAGGATAAGGAGAGAGAAGATAGAAGGGAAGAGAGAATCAGAGAGAGGAGTGAGAAGGAGAGAGCGCGGGGCAACAAGAGAGTGAAAAACAAGGAGAAGGAGGGGGGGGAGAGAAGGAGAGTGTAGGACGAGAGAGAAGGAAATGGGGAAACAAGGAGAGAGGGAGAGACGGAGGGAGAGAGCTAGAAGGAGAAGGAGAGAGAGAGGGGAGATGGAGAAGTAGAGGGAACAATAGGGAAGGAGAGCGATAACGAGTGAAACGGAGAAGGGGAGAGAGTGGATTAGAGCGAGAAGTGAAGGGAGGAGAGAGAAGGAGACTGTGAATGAAGGAAAAGGAGAGAGACAAAGGGAAGGAGAGAGGGAGAAAGAGCGAGGGAGTCGGTAAGTGAGCAAGACGGAGAAAGACAAGGAGAAGGAGAGAGGGAAGGAAGGGGAGACTGGAAGGGAAGGAGAGAAGGAAAGAGGGAGGGAGAAGCAGAAACAAAAGGTAAGGAGAGAGAGACATAGAGAGAAGGAGAAGGGGGAGGGAGAAAGAGAGAAGGAGAACGAGAGGAGTGAGAGAGAGTGAAGGTGACGGAGAGGAAAAAGAAAAGGGAGGAGGTGAGAGATGAGAGAAAGAGAAGGAGGAAGAGGAGGAGGGAGAAGAAGGAGAGAGGAGGAGAAGAAGGAGATGAGAAGGAGAACAAGAGAGAGGACAAGGAGAACGACGGAGAGAAGAATAAGGGCACACAGAGAGAAGGAGAAGGGGAGAGGGAGGGAGAGAAGGAAGAGGAGAAGGAGAAGGAGATGGGTAGGAGAAGGAGAGAGAGGGAGAGAAGCAAGAGGAGAAGGTAAGCGAGGGAGAGAGAGACAATGGAGAGAAGGAAAAGGGGAAAGAGAAGGAGAGGTATTGAAGTAGAGGAGAAGGTGAGAGAGGGGAGGAGATTGAAGACGGAGAGTGAAAGATAAGGTGAGAGAAGATAGAAGGGAAGAGAGAATCAGAGAGAGGAGTGAAGGAGAGAGCGCGGGGCAACAAGAGAGTGAAAAACAAGGAGAAGGAGGGGGGGAGAAGGAAAGTGTAGGACGAGAGAGAAGGAAATGGGGAAACAAGGAGAGAGGGAGAGACGGAGGGAGAGAGCTAGAAGGAGAAGGAGAGAGAGAGGAGAGGTGGACAGAGGGGGGGGGGAGAGTGAGAAGGGCAAGGAGAGAGGGAGGAGAGATGGAGAAGTAGAGGGAACAATAGGGAAGGAGAGCGATAAGGAGTGAAACGGAGAAGGGGAGAGAGTGGATTAGAGCGAGAAGTGGAGAGAGGAGAGAGAAGGAGACTGTGAATGAAGGAAAAGGAGAGAGACAAAGGGAAGGAGAGAGGGAGAAAGAGCGAGGGAGTCGGTAAGTGAGCTAGACGGAGAAAGACAAGGAGAAGGAGAGAGGGAAGGAAGGGGAGACTGGAAGGGAAGGAGAGAAGGAAAGAGGGAGGGAGAAGCAGAGACAAAAGGTAAGGAGAGAGAGACATAGAGAGAAGGAGAAGAGGGTGGGAGAAAGAGAGAAGAGAACGAGAGGAGTGAGAGAGAGTGAAAGTGACGGAGAGGAAAAGAAAAGGGAGGAGGAGAGAGATGAGAGAAAGAGAAGGAGGAAGAGGAGGAGGGAGAAGAAGGAGAGAGGAGGAGAAGAAGGAGATGAGAAGGAGAACAAGAGAGAGGACAAGGATAACGACGGAGAGAAGAATAAGGGCACACAGAGAGAAGGAGAAGGGGAGAGGGAGGGAGAGAAGGACAATGGGAGTGAGAGGGGAGGAGAGCGAGAAGGAGACGAGGAGAGGAGAGACAGAGGAGGAGGAGAGAGAAGGAAAGAGAGAGAAGAAGGAGGAGAGCGAGAGAGTGCGACAGAGTGAGGGAGGAGGGGTGAGAGAGATGGACAAGGAGAGAGAAGTAGAGGGAGATGGAGGAGGGAAGGAGACGAAGAGAGGGAGGAGAGCGGAGATGGGAAGGAGAAGGAAAGAGAGGGAGAGAAGCAAGAGGAGAAGGCAAGCGGGGGAGAGAGAGACAAGGGAGAGAAGGAAAAAGGGAAAGAGAAGGAGAGGTATTGAAGTAGAGGAGAAGGAGAGAGAGGGGAGGAGATTGAAGACGGAGAGTGAAGGATAAGAAGAGAGAAGATAGAAGGGAAGAGAGAATCAGAGAGAGGAGTGAGAAGGAGAGAGCGCGGGGCAACAAGAGAGTGAAAAACAAGGAGAAGGAGGGGTGGGAGAGAAGGAAAGTGTGGGACGAGAGAGAAGGAAATGGGGAAACAAGGAGAGAGGGAGAGACGGAGGGAGAGAGCTAGAAGGAGAAGGAGTAGGAGAGAGAGGAGAGGTGGACAGAGGGGGGGAGAGTGAGAAGGGCAAGGAGAGATGGAGAAGTAGAGGGAACAATAGGGAAGGAGAGTGATAGGGAGTGAAACGGAGAAGGGGAGAGAGTGGATTAGAGCGACAAGTGGAGAGAGGAGAGAGAAGGAGACTGTGAATGAAGGAAAAGGAGGGAGACAAAGGGAAGGAGAGAGGGAGAAAGAGCGAGGGAGTCGGTAAGTGAGCTAGACGGAGAAAGACAAGGAGAAGGAGAGAGGGAAGGAAGGGGAGACTGGAAGGGAAGGAGAGAAGGAAAGAGGGAGGGAGAAGCAGAGACAAAAGGTAAGGAGAGAGAGACATAGAGAGAAGGAGAAGGGGGAGGGAGAAAGAGAGAAGGAGAACGAGAGGAGTGAGAGAGAGTGAAGGTGACGGAGAGGAAAAGAAAAGGGAGGAGGAGAGAGATGAGAGAAAGAGAAGGAGGAAGAGGAGGAGGGAGAAGAAGGAGAGAGGAGGAGATGAGAAGGAGAACAAAAGAAAGGACAAGGAGAACGACGGAGAGAAGAATAAGGGCACACAGAGAGAAGGAGAAGGGAAGAGGGAGGGAGAGAAGGACAATGGGAGTGAGAGGGGAGGAGAACGAGAAGGAGACGAGGAGAGGAGAGACAGAGGAGGAGGAGAGATAAGGAAAGAGAGAGAAGAAGGAGGAGAGCGAGAGAGTACGATAGAGTGAGGGAGGAGGGGAGAGAGAGATGGACAAGGAGAGAGAAGTAGAGGGAGATGGAGGAGGGAAGGAGACGGAGAGAGGGAGGAGAGCGGAGATGGGAAGGAGAAGGAGAGAGAGGGAGAGAAGCAAGAGGAGAAGGCAAGCGAGGGAGAGAGAGACAAGGGAGAGAAGGAAAAGGGGAAAGAGAAGGAGAGGTATTGAAGTAGAGGAGAAGGAGAGAGAGGGGAGGAGATTGAAGACGGAGAGTGAAGGATAAGGAGAGAGAAGATAGAAGGGAAGAGAGAATCAGAGAGAGGAGTGAGAAGGAGAGAGCGCGGGGCAACAAGAGAGTGAAAATCAAGGAGAAGGAGGGGGGAGAAGGAGAGTGTAGGACGAGAGAGAAGGAAATGGGGAAACAAGGAGAGAGGGAGAGACGGAGGGAGAGAGCTAGAAGGAGAAGGAGAGAGAGAGGAGAGGTGGACAGAGGGGGGGAGAGTGAGATGGGCAAGGAGAGAGGGAGGAGAGATGGAGAAGTAGAGGGAACAATAGGGAAGGAGAGCGATAAGGAGTGAAACGGAGAAGGGGAGAGAGTGGATTAGAGCGAGAAGTGGAGAGAGGAGACAGAAGGAGACTGTGAATGAAGGAAAAGGAGAGAGACAAAGGGAAGGAGAGAGGGAGAAAGAGCGAGGGAGTCGGTAAGTAAGCTAGACGGAGAAAGACAAGGAGAAGGAGAGAGGGAAGGAAGGGGAGACTGGAAGGGAAGGAGAGAAGGAAAGAGGGAGGGAGAAGCAGAGACGAAAGGTAAGGAGAGAGAGAGACATAGAGAGAAGTAGAAGGGGGAGGGAGAAAGAGAGAAGGAGAAAGAGAGGAGTGAGAGAGAGTGAAGGTGACGGAGAGGAAAAGAAAAGGGAGGAAGAGAGAGATGAGAGAAAGAGAAGGAGGAAGAGGAGGAGGGAGAAGAAGGAGAGAGGAGGAGAAGAAGGAGATGAGAAGGACAACAAGAGAGAGGACAAGGAGAACGACGGAGAGAAGAATAAGGGCGCACAGAGAGAAGGAGAAGGGGAGAGGGAGGGAGAGAAGGACAATGGGAGTGAGAGGGGAGGAGAGCGAGAAGGAGACGAGGAGAGGAGAGACAGAGGAGGAGGAGAGAGAAGGAAAGAGAGAGAAGAAGGAGGAGAGCGAGATAGTACGATAGAGTGAGGGAGGAGGGGAGAGAGAGATGGACAAGGAGAGAGAAGTAGAGGGAGATGGAGGAGGGAAGGAGACGGAGAGAGGGAGGAGAGCGGAGATGGGAAGGAGATGGAGAGAGAGGGAGAGAAGCAAGAGGAGAAGGCAAGCGAGGGAGAGAGAGACAAGGGAGAGAAGGAAAAGGGGAAAGAGAAGGAGAGGTATTGAAGTAGAGGAGAAGGAGAGAGAGGGGAGGAGATTGAAGACGGAGAGTGAAGGATAAGGAGAGAGAAGATGGATGGGAAGAGAGAATCAGAGAGAGGGGTGAGAAGGAGAGAGCGCGGGGCAACAAGAGAGTGAAAAACAAGGAGAAGGAGGGGGGAGAGAGAAGGAGAGTGTAGGACGAGAGAGAAGGAAATGGGGAAACAAGGAGAGAGGGAGAGAGCTAGAAGGAGAAGGAGAAGGAGAGAGAGGAGAGGTGGACAGCGGGGGGGAGAGTGAGAAGGGCAAGGAGAGAGGGAGGAGAGATGGAGAAGTAGAGGGAACAATAGGGAAGGAGAGCGATAAGGAGTGAAACGGAGAAGGGGAGAGAGTGGATTAGAGCGAGAAGTGGAGAGAGGAGAGAGAAGGAGACTGTGAATGATGGAAAAGGAGAGAGACAAAGGGAAGGAGAGAGGGAGAAAGAGCGAGGGAGTCGGTAAGTGAGCTAGACGGAGAAAGACAAGGAGGAGAGAGGGATGGAAGGGGAGACTGGAAGGGAAGGAGAGAAGGAAAGAGGGAGGGAGAAGCAGAGACGAAAGGTAAGGAGAGAGAGACATAGAGAGAAGGAGAAGGGGGAGGGAGAAAGAGAGAAGGAGAACGAGAGGAGTGAGAGAGAGTGAAGGTGACGGAGAGGAAAAGAAAAGGGAGGAGCAGAGAGATGAGAGAAAGAGAAGGAGGAAGAGGAGGAGGGAGAAGAAGGAGAGAGGAGGAGAAGAAGGAGATGAGAAGGAGAACAAGAGAGAGGACAAGGAGAACGACGGAGAGAAGAATAAGGGCACACAGAGAGAAGGAGAAGGGGAGAGGGAGGGAGAGAAGGACAATGGGAGTGAGATGAGAGGAGAGCGAGATGGAGACGAGGAGAGGAGAGACAGAGGAGGAGGAGAGAGAAGGAAAGAGAGAGAAGAAGGAGGAGAGCGAGAGAGTACGATAGAGTGAGGGAAGAGGGGAGAGAGAGATGGACAAGGAGAGAGAAGTAGAGGGAGATGGAGGAGGGAAGGAGACGGAGAGAGGGAGGAGAGCGGAGATGGGAAGGAGAAGGAGAGAGAGAGGGAGAGAAGCAAGAGGAGAAGGCAAACGAGGGAGAGAGAGACAAGGGAGAGAAGGAAAAGGGGGAAGAGAAGGAAAGGTATTGAAGTAGAGGAGAAGGAGAGAGAGGGGAGGACATTGAAGACGGAGAGTGAAGGATAAGGAGAGAGAAGATAGAAGGAAGAGAGAATCAGGGAGAGGAGTGAGAAGGAGAGAGCGCGGGGCAAAAAGAGAGTGAAAAACAAGGAGAAGGAGGGGGGAGAGAGAAGGAGAGTGTAGGACGAGAGAGAAGGAAATGGGGAAACAAGGAGAGAGGGAGAGACGGAGGGAGAGAGCTAGAAGGAGAAGGAGTAGGAGAGAGAGGAGAGGTGGACAGAGGGGGGGAGAGTGAGAAGGGCAAGGAGAGAGGGAGGAGAGATGGAGAAGTAGAGGGAACAATAGGGAAGGAGAGCGATAAGGAGTGAAACGGAGAAGGGGAGAGAGTGGATTAGAGCGAGAAGTGGAGAGAGGAGAGAGAAGGAGACTGTGAATGAAGGAAAAGGAGAGAGACAAAGGGAAGGAGAGAGGGAGAAAGAGCGAGGGAGTCGGTAAGTGAGCTAGACGGAGAAAGACAAGGAGAAGGAGAGAGGGAAGGAAGGGGAGACTGGAAGGGAAGGAGAGAAGGAAAGAGGGAGGGAGAAGCAGAGACAAAAGGTAAGGAGAGAGAGACATAGAGAGAAGGAGAAGGGGGAGGGAGAAAGAGAGAAGGAGAACGAGAGGAGTGAGAGAGAGTGAAGGTGACGGAGAGGAAAAGAAAAGGGAGGAGGAGAGAGATGAGAGAAAGAGAAGGAGGAAGAGGAGGAGGGAGAAGAAGGAGAGAGGAGGAGATGAGAAGGAGAACAAAAGAAAGGACAAGGAGAACGACGGAGAGAAGAATAAGGGCACACAGAGAGAAGGAGAAGGGAAGAGGGAGGGAGAGAAGGACAATGGGAGTGAGAGGGGAGGAGAACGAGAAGGAGACGAGGAGAGGAGAGACAGAGGAGGAGGAGAGATAAGGAAAGAGAGAGAAGAAGGAGGAGAGCGAGAGAGTACGATAGAGTGAGGGAGGAGGGGAGAGAGAGATGGACAAGGAGAGAGAAGTAGAGGGAGATGGAGGAGGGAAGGAGACGGAGAGAGGGAGGAGAGCGGAGATGGGAAGGAGAAGGAGAGAGAGGGAGAGAAGCAAGAGGAGAAGGCAAGCGAGGGAGAGAGAGACAAGGGAGAGAAGGAAAAGGGGAAAGAGAAGGAGAGGTATTGAAGTAGAGGAGAAGGAGAGAGAGGGGAGGAGATTGAAGACGGAGAGTGAAGGATAAGGAGAGAGAAGATAGAAGGGAAGAGAGAATCAGAGAGAGGAGTGAGAAGGAGAGAGCGCGGGGCAACAAGAGAGTGAAAATCAAGGAGAAGGAGGGGGGAGAAGGAGAGTGTAGGACGAGAGAGAAGGAAATGGGGAAACAAGGAGAGAGGGAGAGACGGAGGGAGAGAGCTAGAAGGAGAAGGAGAGAGAGAGGAGAGGTGGACAGAGGGGGGGAGAGTGAGATGGGCAAGGAGAGAGGGAGGAGAGATGGAGAAGTAGAGGGAACAATAGGGAAGGAGAGCGATAAGGAGTGAAACGGAGAAGGGGAGAGAGTGGATTAGAGCGAGAAGTGGAGAGAGGAGACAGAAGGAGACTGTGAATGAAGGAAAAGGAGAGAGACAAAGGGAAGGAGAGAGGGAGAAAGAGCGAGGGAGTCGGTAAGTAAGCTAGACGGAGAAAGACAAGGAGAAGGAGAGAGGGAAGGAAGGGGAGACTGGAAGGGAAGGAGAGAAGGAAAGAGGGAGGGAGAAGCAGAGACGAAAGGTAAGGAGAGAGAGACATAGAGAGAAGTAGAAGGGGGAGGGAGAAAGAGAGAAGGAGAAAGAGAGGAGTGAGAGAGAGTGAAGGTGACGGAGAGGAAAAGAAAAGGGAGGAAGAGAGAGATGAGAGAAAGAGAAGGAGGAAGAGGAGGAGGGAGAAGAAGGAGAGAGGAGGAGAAGAAGGAGATGAGAAGGACAACAAGAGAGAGGACAAGGAGAACGACGGAGAGAAGAATAAGGGCGCACAGAGAGAAGGAGAAGGGGAGAGGGAGGGAGAGAAGGACAATGGGAGTGAGAGGGGAGGAGAGCGAGAAGGAGACGAGGAGAGGAGAGACAGAGGAGGAGGAGAGAGAAGGAAAGAGAGAGAAGAAGGAGGAGAGCGAGAGAGTACGATAGAGTGAGGGAGGAGGGGAGAGAGAGATGGACAAGGAGAGAGAAGTAGAGGGAGATGGAGGAGGGAAGGAGACGGAGAGAGGGAGGAGAGCGGAGATGGGAAGGAGATGGAGAGAGAGGGAGAGAAGCAAGAGGAGAAGGCAAGCGAGGGAGAGAGAGACAAGGGAGAGAAGGAAAAGGGGAAAGAGAAGGAGAGGTATTGAAGTAGAGGAGAAGGAGAGAGAGGGGAGGAGATTGAAGACGGAGAGTGAAGGATAAGGAGAGAGAAGATGGATGGGAAGAGAGAATCAGAGAGAGGGGTGAGAAGGAGAGAGCGCGGGGCAACAAGAGAGTGAAAAACAAGGAGAAGGAGGGGGGAGAGAGAAGGAGAGTGTAGGACGAGAGAGAAGGAAATGGGGAAACAAGGAGAGAGGGAGAGAGCTAGAAGGAGAAGGAGAAGGAGAGAGAGGAGAGGTGGACAGCGGGGGGGAGAGTGAGAAGGGCAAGGAGAGAGGGAGGAGAGATGGAGAAGTAGAGGGAACAATAGGGAAGGAGAGCGATAAGGAGTGAAACGGAGAAGGGGAGAGAGTGGATTAGAGCGAGAAGTGGAGAGAGGAGAGAGAAGGAGACTGTGTATGAAGGAAAAGGAGAGAGACAAAGGAAGGAGAGAGGGAGAAAGAGCGAGGGAATCGGTAAGTGAGCTAGACGGAGAAAGACAAGGAGAAGGAGAGAGGGAAGGAAGGGGAGACTGGAAGGGAAGGAGAGAAGGAAAGAGGGAGGGAGAAGCAGAGACAAAAGGTAAGGAGAGAGAGACATAGAGAGAAGGAGAAGGGGGAGGGAGAAAGAGAGAAGGAGAACGAGAGGAGTGAGAGAGAGTGAAGGTGACGGAGAGGAAAAGAAAAGGGAGGAGGAGAGAGATGAGAGAAAGAGAAGGAGGAAGAGGAGGAGGGAGAAGAAGGAGAGAGGAGGAGAAGGAGATGAGAAGGAGAACAAGAGAGAGGACAAGGAGAACGACGGAGAGAAGAATAAGGGCACACAGAGAGAAGGAGAAGGGGAGAGGGAGGGAGAGAAGGACAATGGAAGTGAGAGGGGAGGAGAGCGAGAAGGAGGAGAGAGAAGGAAAGAGAGAGAAGAAGAAGGAGAGCGAGAGAGTACGATAGATTGAGGGAGGAGGGGAGAGAGAGATGGACAAGGAGAGAGAAGTAGAGGGAGATGGAGGAGGGAAGGAGACAGAGAGAGGGAGGAGAAGGAGAGAGAGGGAGATAAGCAAGAGGAGAAGGCAAGCCAGGGAGAGAGAGACAAGGGAGAGAAGGAAAAGGGGAAAGAGAAGGAGAGGTATTGAAGTAGAGGAGAAGGAGAGAGAGAGGAGGAGATTGAAGACGGAGAGTGAAGGATAAGGAGAGAGAAGATAGAAGGGAAGAGAGAATCAGGGAGAGGAGTGAGAAGGAGAGAGCGCGGGGCAAAAAGAGAGTGAAAAACAAGGAGAAGGAGGGGGGAGAGAGAAGGAGAGTGTAGGACGAGAGAGAAGGAAATGGGGAAACAAGGAGAGAGGGAGAGACGGAGGGAGAGAGCTAGAAGGAGAAGGAGTAGGAGAGAGAGGAGAGGTGGACAGGGGGGGAGAGTGAGAAGGGCAAGGAGAGAGGGAGGAGAGATGGAGAAGTAGAGGGAACAATAGGGAAGGAGAGCGATAAGGAGTGAAACGGAGAAGGGGAGAGAGTGGATTAGAGCGAGAAGTGGAGAGAGGAGAGAGAAGGAGACTGTGAATGAAGGAAAAGGAGAGAGACAAAGGGAAGGAGAGAGGGAGAAAGAGCGAGGGAGTCGGTAAGTGAGCTAGACGGAGAAAGACAAGGAGAAGGAGAGAGGGAAGGAAGGGGAGACTGGAAGGGAAGGAGAGAAGGAAAGAGGGAGGGAGAAGCAGAGACAAAAGGTAAGGAGAGAGAGACATAGAGAGAAGGAGAAGGGGGAGGGAGAAAGAGAGAAGGAGAACGAGAGGAGTGAGAGAGAGTGAAGGTGACGGAGAGGAAAAGAAAAGGGAGGAGGAGAGAGATGAGGGAAAGAGAAGGAGGAAGAGGAGGAGGGAGAAGAAGGAGAGAGGAGGAGAAGAAGGAGATGAGAAGGAGAACAAGAGAGAGGACAAGGAGAACGACGGAGAGAAGAATAAGGGCACAAAGAGAGAAGGAGAAGGGGAAAGGGAGGGAGAGAACGACAATGGGAGTGAGAGGGGAGGAGAGCGAGAAGGAGACGAGGAGAGGAGAGACAGAGGAGGAGGAGAGAGAAGGAAAAAGAGAGAAGAAGGAGGAGAGCGAGAGAGTACGATAGAGTGAGGGAGGAGGGGAGAGAGAGATGGACAAGGAGAGAGAAGTAGAGGGAGATGGAGGAGGGAAGGAGACGGAGAGCGGAGATGGGAAGGAGAAGGAGAGAGAGAGGGAGAGACGCAAGAGGAGAAGGCAAGCGAGGGAGAGAGAGACAAGGGAGAGAAGGAAAAGGGGAAAGAGAAGGAGAGGTATTGAAGTAGAGGAGAAGGAGAGAGAGGGGAGGAGATTGAAGACGGAGAGTGAAGGATAAGGAGAGAGAAGATAGAAGGGAAGAGAGAATCAGAGAGAGGAGTGAGAAGGAGAGAGCGCGGGGCAACAAGAGAGTGAAAAACAAGGAGAAGGAGGGGGGGGAGAGAAGGAGAGTGTAGGACGAGAGAGAAGGAAATGGGGAAACAAGGAGAGAGGGAGAGACGGAGGGAGAGAGCTAGAAGGAGAAGGAGAGAGAGAGGGGAGATGGAGAAGTAGAGGGAACAATAGGGAAGGAGAGCGATAACGAGTGAAACGGAGAAGGGGAGAGAGTGGATTAGAGCGAGAAGTGAAGGGAGGAGAGAGAAGGAGACTGTGAATGAAGGAAAAGGAGAGAGACAAAGGGAAGGAGAGAGGGAGAAAGAGCGAGGGAGTCGGTAAGTGAGCAAGACGGAGAAAGACAAGGAGAAGGAGAGAGGGAAGGAAGGGGAGACTGGAAGGGAAGGAGAGAAGGAAAGAGGGAGGGAGAAGCAGAAACAAAAGGTAAGGAGAGAGAGACATAGAGAGAAGGAGAAGGGGGAGGGAGAAAGAGAGAAGGAGAACGAGAGGAGTGAGAGAGAGTGAAGGTGACGGAGAGGAAAAAGAAAAGGGAGGAGGTGAGAGATGAGAGAAAGAGAAGGAGGAAGAGGAGGAGGGAGAAGAAGGAGAGAGGAGGAGAAGAAGGAGATGAGAAGGAGAACAAGAGAGAGGACAAGGAGAACGACGGAGAGAAGAATAAGGGCACACAGAGAGAAGGAGAAGGGGAGAGGGAGGGAGAGAAGGAAGAGGAGAAGGAGAAGGAGATGGGTAGGAGAAGGAGAGAGAGGGAGAGAAGCAAGAGGAGAAGGTAAGCGAGGGAGAGAGAGACAATGGAGAGAAGGAAAAGGGGAAAGAGAAGGAGAGGTATTGAAGTAGAGGAGAAGGTGAGAGAGGGGAGGAGATTGAAGACGGAGAGTGAAAGATAAGGTGAGAGAAGATAGAAGGGAAGAGAGAATCAGAGAGAGGAGTGAAGGAGAGAGCGCGGGGCAACAAGAGAGTGAAAAACAAGGAGAAGGAGGGGGGGAGAAGGAAAGTGTAGGACGAGAGAGAAGGAAATGGGGAAACAAGGAGAGAGGGAGAGACGGAGGGAGAGAGCTAGAAGGAGAAGGAGAGAGAGAGGAGAGGTGGACAGAGGGGGGGGGGAGAGTGAGAAGGGCAAGGAGAGAGGGAGGAGAGATGGAGAAGTAGAGGGAACAATAGGGAAGGAGAGCGATAAGGAGTGAAACGGAGAAGGGGAGAGAGTGGATTAGAGCGAGAAGTGGAGAGAGGAGAGAGAAGGAGACTGTGAATGAAGGAAAAGGAGAGAGACAAAGGGAAGGAGAGAGGGAGAAAGAGCGAGGGAGTCGGTAAGTGAGCTAGACGGAGAAAGACAAGGAGAAGGAGAGAGGGAAGGAAGGGGAGACTGGAAGGGAAGGAGAGAAGGAAAGAGGGAGGGAGAAGCAGAGACAAAAGGTAAGGAGAGAGAGACATAGAGAGAAGGAGAAGAGGGTGGGAGAAAGAGAGAAGAGAACGAGAGGAGTGAGAGAGAGTGAAAGTGACGGAGAGGAAAAGAAAAGGGAGGAGGAGAGAGATGAGAGAAAGAGAAGGAGGAAGAGGAGGAGGGAGAAGAAGGAGAGAGGAGGAGAAGAAGGAGATGAGAAGGAGAACAAGAGAGAGGACAAGGATAACGACGGAGAGAAGAATAAGGGCACACAGAGAGAAGGAGAAGGGGAGAGGGAGGGAGAGAAGGACAATGGGAGTGAGAGGGGAGGAGAGCGAGAAGGAGACGAGGAGAGGAGAGACAGAGGAGGAGGAGTGAGAAGGAAAGAGAGAGAAGAAGGAGGAGAGCGAGAGAGTGCGACAGAGTGAGGGAGGAGGGGTGAGAGAGATGGACAAGGAGAGAGAAGTAGAGGGAGATGGAGGAGGGAAGGAGACGAAGAGAGGGAGGAGAGCGGAGATGGGAAGGAGAAGGAAAGAGAGGGAGAGAAGCAAGAGGAGAAGGCAAGCGGGGGAGAGAGAGACAAGGGAGAGAAGGAAAAAGGGAAAGAGAAGGAGAGGTATTGAAGTAGAGGAGAAGGAGAGAGAGGGGAGGAGATTGAAGACGGAGAGTGAAGGATAAGAAGAGAGAAGATAGAAGGGAAGAGAGAATCAGAGAGAGGAGTGAGAAGGAGAGAGCGCGGGGCAACAAGAGAGTGAAAAACAAGGAGAAGGAGGGGTGGGAGAGAAGGAAAGTGTGGGACGAGAGAGAAGGAAATGGGGAAACAAGGAGAGAGGGAGAGACGGAGGGAGAGAGCTAGAAGGAGAAGGAGTAGGAGAGAGAGGAGAGGTGGACAGAGGGGGGGAGAGTGAGAAGGGCAAGGAGAGATGGAGAAGTAGAGGGAACAATAGGGAAGGAGAGTGATAGGGAGTGAAACGGAGAAGGGGAGAGAGTGGATTAGAGCGACAAGTGGAGAGAGGAGAGAGAAGGAGACTGTGAATGAAGGAAAAGGAGGGAGACAAAGGGAAGGAGAGAGGGAGAAAGAGCGAGGGAGTCGGTAAGTGAGCTAGACGGAGAAAGACAAGGAGAAGGAGAGAGGGAAGGAAGGGGAGACTGGAAGGGAAGGAGAGAAGGAAAGAGGGAGGGAGAAGCAGAGACAAAAGGTAAGGAGAGAGAGACATAGAGAGAAGGAGAAGGGGGAGGGAGAAAGAGAGAAGGAGAACGAGAGGAGTGAGAGAGAGTGAAGGTGACGGAGAGGAAAAGAAAAGGGAGGAGGAGAGAGATGAGAGAAAGAGAAGGAGGAAGAGGAGGAGGGAGAAGAAGGAGAGAGGAGGAGATGAGAAGGAGAACAAAAGAAAGGACAAGGAGAACGACGGAGAGAAGAATAAGGGCACACAGAGAGAAGGAGAAGGGAAGAGGGAGGGAGAGAAGGACAATGGGAGTGAGAGGGGAGGAGAACGAGAAGGAGACGAGGAGAGGAGAGACAGAGGAGGAGGAGAGATAAGGAAAGAGAGAGAAGAAGGAGGAGAGCGAGAGAGTACGATAGAGTGAGGGAGGAGGGGAGAGAGAGATGGACAAGGAGAGAGAAGTAGAGGGAGATGGAGGAGGGAAGGAGACGGAGAGAGGGAGGAGAGCGGAGATGGGAAGGAGAAGGAGAGAGAGGGAGAGAAGCAAGAGGAGAAGGCAAGCGAGGGAGAGAGAGACAAGGGAGAGAAGGAAAAGGGGAAAGAGAAGGAGAGGTATTGAAGTAGAGGAGAAGGAGAGAGAGGGGAGGAGATTGAAGACGGAGAGTGAAGGATAAGGAGAGAGAAGATAGAAGGGAAGAGAGAATCAGAGAGAGGAGTGAGAAGGAGAGAGCGCGGGGCAACAAGAGAGTGAAAATCAAGGAGAAGGAGGGGGGAGAAGGAGAGTGTAGGACGAGAGAGAAGGAAATGGGGAAACAAGGAGAGAGGGAGAGACGGAGGGAGAGAGCTAGAAGGAGAAGGAGAGAGAGAGGAGAGGTGGACAGAGGGGGGGAGAGTGAGATGGGCAAGGAGAGAGGGAGGAGAGATGGAGAAGTAGAGGGAACAATAGGGAAGGAGAGCGATAAGGAGTGAAACGGAGAAGGGGAGAGAGTGGATTAGAGCGAGAAGTGGAGAGAGGAGACAGAAGGAGACTGTGAATGAAGGAAAAGGAGAGAGACAAAGGGAAGGAGAGAGGGAGAAAGAGCGAGGGAGTCGGTAAGTAAGCTAGACGGAGAAAGACAAGGAGAAGGAGAGAGGGAAGGAAGGGGAGACTGGAAGGGAAGGAGAGAAGGAAAGAGGGAGGGAGAAGCAGAGACGAAAGGTAAGGAGAGAGAGAGACATAGAGAGAAGTAGAAGGGGGAGGGAGAAAGAGAGAAGGAGAAAGAGAGGAGTGAGAGAGAGTGAAGGTGACGGAGAGGAAAAGAAAAGGGAGGAAGAGAGAGATGAGAGAAAGAGAAGGAGGAAGAGGAGGAGGGAGAAGAAGGAGAGAGGAGGAGAAGAAGGAGATGAGAAGGACAACAAGAGAGAGGACAAGGAGAACGACGGAGAGAAGAATAAGGGCGCACAGAGAGAAGGAGAAGGGGAGAGGGAGGGAGAGAAGGACAATGGGAGTGAGAGGGGAGGAGAGCGAGAAGGAGACGAGGAGAGGAGAGACAGAGGAGGAGGAGAGAGAAGGAAAGAGAGAGAAGAAGGAGGAGAGCGAGATAGTACGATAGAGTGAGGGAGGAGGGGAGAGAGAGATGGACAAGGAGAGAGAAGTAGAGGGAGATGGAGGAGGGAAGGAGACGGAGAGAGGGAGGAGAGCGGAGATGGGAAGGAGATGGAGAGAGAGGGAGAGAAGCAAGAGGAGAAGGCAAGCGAGGGAGAGAGAGACAAGGGAGAGAAGGAAAAGGGGAAAGAGAAGGAGAGGTATTGAAGTAGAGGAGAAGGAGAGAGAGGGGAGGAGATTGAAGACGGAGAGTGAAGGATAAGGAGAGAGAAGATGGATGGGAAGAGAGAATCAGAGAGAGGGGTGAGAAGGAGAGAGCGCGGGGCAACAAGAGAGTGAAAAACAAGGAGAAGGAGGGGGGAGAGAGAAGGAGAGTGTAGGACGAGAGAGAAGGAAATGGGGAAACAAGGAGAGAGGGAGAGAGCTAGAAGGAGAAGGAGAAGGAGAGAGAGGAGAGGTGGACAGCGGGGGGGAGAGTGAGAAGGGCAAGGAGAGAGGGAGGAGAGATGGAGAAGTAGAGGGAACAATAGGGAAGGAGAGCGATAAGGAGTGAAACGGAGAAGGGGAGAGAGTGGATTAGAGCGAGAAGTGGAGAGAGGAGAGAGAAGGAGACTGTGAATGATGGAAAAGGAGAGAGACAAAGGGAAGGAGAGAGGGAGAAAGAGCGAGGGAGTCGGTAAGTGAGCTAGACGGAGAAAGACAAGGAGGAGAGAGGGATGGAAGGGGAGACTGGAAGGGAAGGAGAGAAGGAAAGAGGGAGGGAGAAGCAGAGACGAAAGGTAAGGAGAGAGAGACATAGAGAGAAGGAGAAGGGGGAGGGAGAAAGAGAGAAGGAGAACGAGAGGAGTGAGAGAGAGTGAAGGTGACGGAGAGGAAAAGAAAAGGGAGGAGCAGAGAGATGAGAGAAAGAGAAGGAGGAAGAGGAGGAGGGAGAAGAAGGAGAGAGGAGGAGAAGAAGGAGATGAGAAGGAGAACAAGAGAGAGGACAAGGAGAACGACGGAGAGAAGAATAAGGGCACACAGAGAGAAGGAGAAGGGGAGAGGGAGGGAGAGAAGGACAATGGGAGTGAGATGAGAGGAGAGCGAGATGGAGACGAGGAGAGGAGAGACAGAGGAGGAGGAGAGAGAAGGAAAGAGAGAGAAGAAGGAGGAGAGCGAGAGAGTACGATAGAGTGAGGGAAGAGGGGAGAGAGAGATGGACAAGGAGAGAGAAGTAGAGGGAGATGGAGGAGGGAAGGAGACGGAGAGAGGGAGGAGAGCGGAGATGGGAAGGAGAAGGAGAGAGAGAGGGAGAGAAGCAAGAGGAGAAGGCAAACGAGGGAGAGAGAGACAAGGGAGAGAAGGAAAAGGGGGAAGAGAAGGAAAGGTATTGAAGTAGAGGAGAAGGAGAGAGAGGGGAGGACATTGAAGACGGAGAGTGAAGGATAAGGAGAGAGAAGATAGAAGGAAGAGAGAATCAGGGAGAGGAGTGAGAAGGAGAGAGCGCGGGGCAAAAAGAGAGTGAAAAACAAGGAGAAGGAGGGGGGAGAGAGAAGGAGAGTGTAGGACGAGAGAGAAGGAAATGGGGAAACAAGGAGAGAGGGAGAGACGGAGGGAGAGAGCTAGAAGGAGAAGGAGTAGGAGAGAGAGGAGAGGTGGACAGAGGGGGGGAGAGTGAGAAGGGCAAGGAGAGAGGGAGGAGAGATGGAGAAGTAGAGGGAACAATAGGGAAGGAGAGCGATAAGGAGTGAAACGGAGAAGGGGAGAGAGTGGATTAGAGCGAGAAGTGGAGAGAGGAGAGAGAAGGAGACTGTGAATGAAGGAAAAGGAGAGAGACAAAGGGAAGGAGAGAGGGAGAAAGAGCGAGGGAGTCGGTAAGTGAGCTAGACGGAGAAAGACAAGGAGAAGGAGAGTGGGAAGGAAGGGGAGACTGGAAGGGAAGGAGAGAAGGAAAGAGGGAGGGAGAAGCAGAGACAAAAGGTAAGGAGAGAGAGACATAGAGAGAAGGAGAAGGGGGAGGGAGAAAGAGAGAAGGAGAACGAGAGGAGTGAGAGAGAGTGAAGGTGACGGAGAGGAAAAGAAAAGGGAGGAGGAGAGAGATGAGAGAAAGAGAAGGAGGAAGAGGAGGAGGGAGAAGAAGGAGAGAGGAGGAGATGAGAAGGAGAACAAAAGAAAGGACAAGGAGAACGACGGAGAGAAGAATAAGGGCACACAGAGAGAAGGAGAAGGGAAGAGGGAGGGAGAGAAGGACAATGGGAGTGAGAGGGGAGGAGAACGAGAAGGAGACGAGGAGAGGAGAGACAGAGGAGGAGGAGAGATAAGGAAAGAGAGAGAAGAAGGAGGAGAGCGAGAGAGTACGATAGAGTGAGGGAGGAGGGGAGAGAGAGATGGACAAGGAGAGAGAAGTAGAGGGAGATGGAGGAGGGAAGGAGACGGAGAGAGGGAGGAGAGCGGAGATGGGAAGGAGAAGGAGAGAGAGGGAGAGAAGCAAGAGGAGAAGGCAAGCGAGGGAGAGAGAGACAAGGGAGAGAAGGAAAAGGGGAAAGAGAAGGAGAGGTATTGAAGTAGAGGAGAAGGAGAGAGAGGGGAGGAGATTGAAGACGGAGAGTGAAGGATAAGGAGAGAGAAGATAGAAGGGAAGAGAGAATCAGAGAGAGGAGTGAGAAGGAGAGAGCGCGGGGCAACAAGAGAGTGAAAATCAAGGAGAAGGAGGGGGGAGAAGGAGAGTGTAGGACGAGAGAGAAGGAAATGGGGAAACAAGGAGAGAGGGAGAGACGGAGGGAGAGAGCTAGAAGGAGAAGGAGAGAGAGAGGAGAGGTGGACAGAGGGGGGGAGAGTGAGATGGGCAAGGAGAGAGGGAGGAGAGATGGAGAAGTAGAGGGAACAATAGGGAAGGAGAGCGATAAGGAGTGAAACGGAGAAGGGGAGAGAGTGGATTAGAGCGAGAAGTGGAGAGAGGAGACAGAAGGAGACTGTGAATGAAGGAAAAGGAGAGAGACAAAGGGAAGGAGAGAGGGAGAAAGAGCGAGGGAGTCGGTAAGTAAGCTAGACGGAGAAAGACAAGGAGAAGGAGAGAGGGAAGGAAGGGGAGACTGGAAGGGAAGGAGAGAAGGAAAGAGGGAGGGAGAAGCAGAGACGAAAGGTAAGGAGAGAGAGACATAGAGAGAAGTAGAAGGGGGAGGGAGAAAGAGAGAAGGAGAAAGAGAGGAGTGAGAGAGAGTGAAGGTGACGGAGAGGAAAAGAAAAGGGAGGAAGAGAGAGATGAGAGAAAGAGAAGGAGGAAGAGGAGGAGGGAGAAGAAGGAGAGAGGAGGAGAAGAAGGAGATGAGAAGGACAACAAGAGAGAGGACAAGGAGAACGACGGAGAGAAGAATAAGGGCGCACAGAGAGAAGGAGAAGGGGAGAGGGAGGGAGAGAAGGACAATGGGAGTGAGAGGGGAGGAGAGCGAGAAGGAGACGAGGAGAGGAGAGACAGAGGAGGAGGAGAGAGAAGGAAAGAGAGAGAAGAAGGAGGAGAGCGAGAGAGTACGATAGAGTGAGGGAGGAGGGGAGAGAGAGATGGACAAGGAGAGAGAAGTAGAGGGAGATGGAGGAGGGAAGGAGACGGAGAGAGGGAGGAGAGCGGAGATGGGAAGGAGATGGAGAGAGAGGGAGAGAAGCAAGAGGAGAAGGCAAGCGAGGGAGAGAGAGACAAGGGAGAGAAGGAAAAGGGGAAAGAGAAGGAGAGGTATTGAAGTAGAGGAGAAGGAGAGAGAGGGGAGGAGATTGAAGACGGAGAGTGAAGGATAAGGAGAGAGAAGATGGATGGGAAGAGAGAATCAGAGAGAGGGGTGAGAAGGAGAGAGCGCGGGGCAACAAGAGAGTGAAAAACAAGGAGAAGGAGGGGGGAGAGAGAAGGAGAGTGTAGGACGAGAGAGAAGGAAATGGGGAAACAAGGAGAGAGGGAGAGAGCTAGAAGGAGAAGGAGAAGGAGAGAGAGGAGAGGTGGACAGCGGGGGGGAGAGTGAGAAGGGCAAGGAGAGAGGGAGGAGAGATGGAGAAGTAGAGGGAACAATAGGGAAGGAGAGCGATAAGGAGTGAAACGGAGAAGGGGAGAGAGTGGATTAGAGCGAGAAGTGGAGAGAGGAGAGAGAAGGAGACTGTGTATGAAGGAAAAGGAGAGAGACAAAGGAAGGAGAGAGGGAGAAAGAGCGAGGGAATCGGTAAGTGAGCTAGACGGAGAAAGACAAGGAGAAGGAGAGAGGGAAGGAAGGGGAGACTGGAAGGGAAGGAGAGAAGGAAAGAGGGAGGGAGAAGCAGAGACAAAAGGTAAGGAGAGAGAGACATAGAGAGAAGGAGAAGGGGGAGGGAGAAAGAGAGAAGGAGAACGAGAGGAGTGAGAGAGAGTGAAGGTGACGGAGAGGAAAAGAAAAGGGAGGAGGAGAGAGATGAGAGAAAGAGAAGGAGGAAGAGGAGGAGGGAGAAGAAGGAGAGAGGAGGAGAAGGAGATGAGAAGGAGAACAAGAGAGAGGACAAGGAGAACGACGGAGAGAAGAATAAGGGCACACAGAGAGAAGGAGAAGGGGAGAGGGAGGGAGAGAAGGACAATGGAAGTGAGAGGGGAGGAGAGCGAGAAGGCGGAGAGAGAAGGAAAGAGAGAGAAGAAGAAGGAGAGCGAGAGAGTACGATAGATTGAGGGAGGAGGGGAGAGAGAGATGGACAAGGAGAGAGAAGTAGAGGGAGATGGAGGAGGGAAGGAGACAGAGAGAGGGAGGAGAAGGAGAGAGAGGGAGATAAGCAAGAGGAGAAGGCAAGCCAGGGAGAGAGAGACAAGGGAGAGAAGGAAAAGGGGAAAGAGAAGGAGAGGTATTGAAGTAGAGGAGAAGGAGAGAGAGAGGAGGAGATTGAAGACGGAGAGTGAAGGATAAGGAGAGAGAAGATAGAAGGGAAGAGAGAATCAGGGAGAGGAGTGAGAAGGAGAGAGCGCGGGGCAAAAAGAGAGTGAAAAACAAGGAGAAGGAGGGGGGAGAGAGAAGGAGAGTGTAGGACGAGAGAGAAGGAAATGGGGAAACAAGGAGAGAGGGAGAGACGGAGGGAGAGAGCTAGAAGGAGAAGGAGTAGGAGAGAGAGGAGAGGTGGACAGGGGGGGAGAGTGAGAAGGGCAAGGAGAGAGGGAGGAGAGATGGAGAAGTAGAGGGAACAATAGGGAAGGAGAGCGATAAGGAGTGAAACGGAGAAGGGGAGAGAGTGGATTAGAGCGAGAAGTGGAGAGAGGAGAGAGAAGGAGACTGTGAATGAAGGAAAAGGAGAGAGACAAAGGGAAGGAGAGAGGGAGAAAGAGCGAGGGAGTCGGTAAGTGAGCTAGACGGAGAAAGACAAGGAGAAGGAGAGAGGGAAGGAAGGGGAGACTGGAAGGGAAGGAGAGAAGGAAAGAGGGAGGGAGAAGCAGAGACAAAAGGTAAGGAGAGAGAGACATAGAGAGAAGGAGAAGGGGGAGGGAGAAAGAGAGAAGGAGAACGAGAGGAGTGAGAGAGAGTGAAGGTGACGGAGAGGAAAAGAAAAGGGAGGAGGAGAGAGATGAGGGAAAGAGAAGGAGGAAGAGGAGGAGGGAGAAGAAGGAGAGAGGAGGAGAAGAAGGAGATGAGAAGGAGAACAAGAGAGAGGACAAGGAGAACGACGGAGAGAAGAATAAGGGCACAAAGAGAGAAGGAGAAGGGGAAAGGGAGGGAGAGAACGACAATGGGAGTGAGAGGGGAGGAGAGCGAGAAGGAGACGAGGAGAGGAGAGACAGAGGAGGAGGAGAGAGAAGGAAAAAGAGAGAAGAAGGAGGAGAGCGAGAGAGTACGATAGAGTGAGGGAGGAGGGGAGAGAGAGATGGACAAGGAGAGAGAAGTAGAGGGAGATGGAGGAGGGAAGGAGACGGAGAGCGGAGATGGGAAGGAGAAGGAGAGAGAGAGGGAGAGACGCAAGAGGAGAAGGCAAGCGAGGGAGAGAGAGACAAGGGAGAGAAGGAAAAGGGGAAAGAGAAGGAGAGGTATTGAAGTAGAGGAGAAGGAGAGAGAGGGGAGGAGATTGAAGACGAAGAGTGAAGGATAAGGAGAGAGAAGATAGAAGGGAAGAGAGAATCAGAGGGAGGAGAGATGGAGAAGTAGAGGGAACAATAGGGAAGGAGAGCGATAAGGAGTGAAACGGAGAAGGGGAGAGAGTGGATTAGAGCGAGAAGTGGAGAGAGGAGAGAGAAGGAGACTGTGAATGAAGGAAAAGGAGAGAGACAAAGGGAAGGAGAGAGGGAGAAAGAGCGAGGGAGTCGGTAAGTGAGCTAGACGGAGAAAGACAAGGAGAAGGAGAGAGGGAAGGAAGGGGAGACTGGAAGGGAAGGAGAGAAGGAAAGAGGGAGGGAGAAGCAGAGACAAAAGGTAAGGAGAGAGAGACATAGAGAGAAGGAGAAGGGGGAGGGAGAAAGAGAGAAGGAGAACGAGAGGAGTGAGAGAGAGTGAAGGTGACGGAGAGGAAAAGAAAAGGGAGGAGGAGAGAGATGAGGGAAAGAGAAGGAGGAACAGGAGGAGGGAGAAGAAGGAGAGAGGAGGAGGAGAAGGAGATGAGAAGGAGAACAAGAGAGAGGACAAGGAGAACGACGGAGAGAAGAATAAGGGCACACAGAGAGAAGGAGAAGGGGAGAGGGAGGGAGAGAAGGACAATGGGAGTGAGAGGGGAGGAGAGCGAGAAGGAGACGAGGAGAGGGGAGACAGAGGAGGAGGAGAGAGAAGGAAAGAGAGAGAAGAAGGAGGAGAGCGAGAGAGTACGATAGAGTGAGGGAGGAGGAGAGAGAGAGAGATGGACAAGGAGAGAGAAGTAGAGGGAGATGGAGGAGGGAAGGAGACGGAGAGAGGGAGGAGAAGGCAAGCGAGGGAGAGAGAGACAAGGGAGAGAAGGAAAAGGGGGAAGAGAAGGAGAGGTATTGAAGTAGAGGAGAAGGAGAGAGAGGGGAGGAGATTGAAGACGGAGAGTGAAGGATATGGAGAGAGAAGATAGAAGGGAAGAGAGAATCAGAGAGAGGAGTGAGAAGGAGAGAGCGCGGGGCAACAAGAGAGTGAAAAACAAGGAGAAGGAGGGGGAGAGAGAAGGAGAGTGTAGGACGAGAGAGAAGGAAATGGGGAAACAAGGAGAGAGGGAGAGACGGAGGGAGAGACTAGAAGGAGAAGGAGTAGGAGAGAGAGGAGAGGTGGACAGAGGGGGGGAGAGTGAGAAGGGCAAGGAGAGAGGGAGGAGAGATGGAGAAGTAGAGGGAACAATAGGGAAGGAGAGCGATAAGGAGTGAAACGGAGAAGGGGAGAGAGTGGATTAGAGCGAGAAGTGGAGAGAGGAGAGAGAAGGAGACTGTGAATGAAGGAAAAGGAGAGAGACAAAGGGAAGGAGAGAGGGAGAAAGAGCGAGGGGGTCGGTAAGTGGGCTAGACGGAGAAAGACAAGGAGAAGGAGAGAGGGAAGGAAGGGGAGACTGGAAGGGAAGGAGAGAAGGAAAGAGGGAGGGAGAATTAGAGACAAAAGGTAAGGAGAGAGAGACATAAAGAGAACGAGAAGGGGGAGGGAGAAAGAGAGAAGGAGAACGAGAGGAGTGAGAGGGAGTGAAGGTGACGGAGAGGAAAAGAAAAGGGAGGAGGAGAGAGATGAGAGAAAGAGAAGGAGGAAGAGGAGGAGGGAGAAGAAGGAGAGAGGAGGAGAAGAAGGAGATGAGAAGGAGAACAAGAGAGAGGACAAGGAGAACGACGGAGAGAAGAATAAGGGCACACAGAGATAAGGAGAAGGGGAGAGGGAGGGAGAGAAGGACAATGGGAGTGAGAGGGGAGGAGAGCGAGAAGGAGACGAGGAGAGGAGAGACAGAGGAGGAGGAGAGAGAAGGAAAGAGAGAGAAGATGGAGGAGAGCGAGAGAGTACGATAGAGTGAGGGAGGAGGGGAGAGAGATGGACAAGGAGAGAGAAGTAGAGGGAGATGGGGGAGGGAAGGAGACGGAGAGAGGGAGGAGAGCGGAGATGCGAAGGAGAAGGAGAGAGAGGGAGAGAAGCAAGAGGAGAAGGCAAGCGAGGGAGAAAGACAAGGGAGAGAAGGAAAAGGGGAAAGAGAAGGAGAGGTATTGAAGTAGAGGAGAAGGAGAGAGAGGGGAGGAGATTGAAGAGGGAGAGTGAACGATAAGGAGAGAGAAGATAGAAGGGAAGAGAGAATCTGAGAGAGGAGTGAGAAGGAGAGAGCGCGGGGCAACAAGAGAGTGAAAAACAAGGAGGAGGAGGGGGGAGAGAAGGAGAGTGTAGGACGAGAGAGAAGGAAATGGGGAAACAAGGAGAGAGGGAGAGACGGAGGGAGAGAGCTAGAAGGAGAAGGAGTAGGAGAGAGAGGAGAGGTGGACAGAGGGGGGGAGAGTGAGAAGGGCAATGAGAGAGGGAGGAGAGATGGAGAAGTAGAGGGAACAATAGGGAAGGAGAGCGATAAGGAGTGAAACGGAGAAGGGGAGAGAGTGGATTAGAGCGAGAAGTGGAGAGAGGAGAGAGAAGGAGACTGTGTATGAAGGAAAAGGAGAGAGACAAAGGAAGGAGAGAGGGAGAAAGAGCGAGGGAATCGGTAAGTGAGCTAGACGGAGAAAGACAAGGAGAAGGAGAGAGGGAAGGAAGGGGAGACTGGAAGGGAAGGAGAGAAGGAAAGAGGGAGGGAGAAGCAGAGACAAAAGGTAAGGAGAGAGAGACATAGAGAGAAGGAGAAGGAGAGAGAGGGGAGGAGATTGAAGACGGAGAGTGAAGGATAAGGAGAGAGAAGATAGAATGGAAGAGAGAATCTGAGAGAGGAGTGAGAAGGAGAGAGCGAGGGGCAACAAGAGAGTGAAAAACAAGGAGAAGGAGGGGGAGAGAGAAGGAGAGTGTAGGACGAGAGAGAAGGAAATGGGGAAACAATGAGAGAGGGAGAGACGATGGGAGAGAGCTAGAAGGAAAAGGAGAGAGAGGAGAGGTGGACAGAGGGGGGGAGAGTGAGAAGGGCAAGGAGAGAGGGAGGAGAGATGGAGTAGAGGGAACAATAGGGAAGGAGAGCGATAAGGAGTGAAACGGAGAAGGGGAGAGAGTGAATTAGAGCGATCAGTGGAGAGAGGAGAGAGAAGGAGACTATGAATGAAGGAAAAGGAGAGAGACAAAGGGAAGGTGAGAGGGAGAAAGAGCGAGGGAGTCGGTAAGTGAGCTAGACGAAGAAAGACAAGGAGAAGGAGAGAGGGAAGGAAGGGGAGACTGGAAGGGAAGGAGAGAAGGAAAGAGGGAGGAGTGAGAGAGAGTGAAGGTGACAGAGAGGAAAAGAAAAGGGAGGAGGAGAGAGATGAGAGAAAGAGAAGGAGGAAGAGGAGGAGGGAGAAGAAGGAGAGAGGAGGAGAAGAAGAACAAGAGAGAGGACAAGGAGAACGACAGAGAGAAGAATAAGGGCACACAGAGAGAAGGAGAAGGGGAGAGGGAGGGAGAGAAGGACAATGGGAGTGAGAGGGGAGGAGAGCGAAAAGGAGACGAGGAGTGGAGAGACAGTGGAGGAGGAGAGAGAAGGAAAGAGAGAGAAGAAGGAAGAGAGCGAGAGAGTACGATAGAGTGAGGGAGGAGGGGAGAGAGAGATGGACAAGGAGAGAGAAGTAGAGGGAGATGGAGGAGGGAAGGAGACGGAGAGAGGGAGGATAGCGGAGATGGGAAGGAGAAGGAGAGAGAGGGAGAGAAGCAAGAGGAGAAGGCAAGCGAGGGAGAGAGAGATAAGACAGAGAAGGAAAAGGGGAAAGAGAAGGAGAGGTATTGAAGTAGAGGAGAAGGAGAGAGAGGGGAGGAGATTGAAGACGGAGAGTGAGGGATAAGGAGAGAGAAGATAGAAGGGAAGAGAGAATCAGAGAGAGGAGTGAGAAGGAGAGAGCGTGGGGCAACAAGAGAGTGAAAAACAAGGAGGAGGGGGAGAGAGAAGGAGAGTGTAGGACGAGAGAGAAGGGAATGGGGAAACAAGGAGAGAGGGAGAGACGGTGGGAGAGAGCTAGAACGAAAAGGAGAGAGAGGAGAGGTGGACAGAGGGAGGAGAGATGGAGAAGTAGAGGGAACAATAGGGAAGGAGAGCGATGAGGAGTGAAATGGAGAAGGGAGAGAGTGAATTAGAGCGAGAAGTGGAGAGAGGAGAGAGAAGGAGACTGTGAATGAAGGAAAATGAGAGAGACAAAGAGAAGGAGCGAGGAAGAAAGAGCGAGGGAGTCTGTAAGTGAGCTAGACGGAGAAAGACAAGGAGGAGAGAGGGAAGGAACGGGAGACAGGAAGGGAAGGAGAGAAGGAAAGAGGGAGGGAGAAGCAGAGACAAAAGGTAAGGAGAGAGAGACATAGAGAGAAGGAAAAGGGGGAGGGAGAAAGAGAGAAGGAGAACGAGAGGAGTGAGAGAGAGTGAACGTGACGGAGAGGAAAAGAAAAGGGAGGAGGAGAGAGATGAGAGAAAGAGAAGGAGGAAGAGGAGGGAGAAGAAGGAGAGAGGAGGAGAAGAAGGAGATGAGAAGGAGAACAAGAGAGAGGACAAGGAGAACGACGGAGAGAAGAATAAGGGCACACAGAGATAAGGAGAAGGAGAGAGGGAGGGAGAGAAGGACAATGGGAGTGAGAGGGGAGGAGAGCGAGAAGGAGACGAGGAGAGGAGAGGAGAGACAGAGAAGGAGGAGAGAGAAGGAAAGAGAGAGAAGAAGGAGGAGAGCGAGAGAGTACGATAGAGTGAGGGAGGAGGGGAGAGAGAGATGGACAAGGACAGAGTAGTAGAGGGAGATGGAGGAGGGAAGGAGACGGAGAGAGGGAGGATAGCGGAGATGGGAAAGAGAAGGAGAGAGAGGGAGAGAAGCAAGAGGAGAAGGCAAGCGAGGGAGAGAGAGACAAGGAGAGAAGGAAAAGGGGAAAGAGATGGAGAGGTATTGAAGTAGAGGAGAAGGAGAGAGAGGGGAGGAGATTGAAGACGGAGAGTGAAGGATAAGCAGAGAAAAGATAGAAGGGAAGAGAGAATCTGAGAGAGGAGTGAGAAGGAGAGAGCGCGGGGCAACAAGAGAGTGAAAAACAAGGAGGAGGGGGAGAGAGAAGGAGAGTGTAGGACGAGAGAGAAGGGAATGGGGAAACTAGGAGAGAGGGAGAGACGGTGGGAGAGAGCTAGAACGAAAAGGAGAGAGAGGAGAGGTGGACAGAGGGGGGGGGGGAGAGTGAGAAGGGCAAGGAGAGAGGGAGGAGAGATGGAGAAGTAGAGGGAACAATAGGGAAGGAGAGCGATGAGGAGTGAAACGGAGAAGGGAGAGAGTGAATTAGAGCGAGAAGTGGAGAGAGGAGAGAGAAGGAGACTGTGAATGTAGGAAAATGAGAGAGACAAAGAGAAGGAGCGAGGGAGAAAGAGCGAGGGAGTCGGTAAGTGAGCTAGACGGAGAAAGACAAGGAGAAGGAGAGAGGGAAGGAAGGGGAGTCTGGAAGGGAAGGAGAGACGGAAAGAGGGAGGGAGAAGCAGAGACAAAAGGTAAGGAGAGACAGACATAGAGAGAAGGAGAAGGGGGAGGGAGAAATAGAGAAGGAGAACGAGAGGAGTGAGAGAGAGTGAAGGTGACGGAGAGGAAAAGAAAAGGGAGGAGGAGAGAGATGAGAGAAAGAGAAGGAGGAAGAGGAGGGAGAAGAAGGAGAGAGGAGGAGAAGAAGGAGATGAGAAGGAGAACAAGAGAGAGGACAAGGAGAACGACGGAGAGAAGAATAAGGGCACACAGAGATAAGGAGAAGGGGAGAGGGAGGGAGAGAAGGACAATGGGAGTGAGAGGGGAGGAGAGCGAGAAGGAGACGAGGAGAGGAGAGACAGAGGAGGAGGAGAGAGAAGGAAAGAGAGAGAAGATGGAGGAGAGCGAGAGAGTACGATAGAGTGAGGGAGGAGGGGAGAGAGATGGACAAGGAGAGAGAAGTAGAGGGAGATGGGGGAGGGAAGGAGACGGAGAGAGGGAGGAGAGCGGAGATGCGAAGGAGAAGGAGAGAGAGGGAGAGAAGCAAGAGGAGAAGGCAAGCGAGGGAGAAAGACAAGGGAGAGAAGGAAAAGGGGAAAGAGAAGGAGAGGTATTGAAGTAGAGGAGAAGGAGAGAGAGGGGAGGAGATTGAAGATGGAGAGTGAACGATAAGGAGAGAGAAGATAGAAGGGAAGAGAGAATCTGAGAGAGGAGTGAGAAGGAGAGAGCGCGGGGCAACAAGAGAGTGAAAAACAAGGAGGAGGAGGGGGGAGAGAAGGAGAGTGTAGGACGAGAGAGAAGGAAATGGGGAAACAAGGAGAGAGGGAGAGACGGAGGGAGAGAGCTAGAAGGAGAAGGAGAGAGAGGAGAGGTGGACAGAGGGGGGAGAGTGAGAAGGGCAAGGAGAGAGGGAGGAGAGATGGAGAAGTAGAGGGAACAATAGGGAAGGAGAGCGATAAGGAGTGAAACGGATAAGGGGAGAGAGTGAATTAGAGCGAGAAGTGGAGAGAGGAGAGAGAAGGAGACTGTGAATGAAGGAAAATGAGAGAGACAAAGAGAAGGAGAGAGGGAGAAAGAGCGAGGGAGTCGGTAAGTGAGCTAGACGGAGAAAGACAAGGAGAAGGAGAGAGGGAAGGAAGGGGAGACTGGAAGGGAAAGAGAGAAGGAAAGAGGGAGGGAGAAGGAGAGACAAAAGGTAAGGAGAGAGAGACATAGAGAGAAGGAGAAGGGGGAGGGAGAAAGAGAGAAGGAGAACGAGAGGAGTGAGAGAGAGTGAAGGTGACGGAGAGGAAAAGAAAAGGGAGGAGGAGAGAGATGAGAGAAAGAGAAGGAGGAAGAGGAGGAGGGAGAAGAAGGGAGAGAGGAGGAGAAGAAGGAGACGAGAAGGAGAACAAGAGAGAGGACAAGGAGAACCACGGAGGGAAGAATAAGGGCACACAGAGAGAAGGAGAAGGGGAGAGGGAGAGAGAGAAGGACAATGGGAGTGCGAGGGGAGGAGAGCGAGAAGGAGACGAGGAGAGGAGAGACAGAGGAGGAGAGAGAAGGAAAGAGAGAGAAGAAGGAGGAGAGCGAGAGAGTACGATAGAGTGAGGGAGGAGGGGAGAGAGAGATGGACAAGGAGAGATAAGTAGAGGGAGATGGAGGAGGGAAGGAGACGGAGAGAGGGAGGATAGCGGAGATGGGAAGGAGAAGGAGAGAGAGGGAGAGAAGCAAGAGGAGAAGGCAAGCGAGGGAGAGAGAGACAAGGGAGAGAAGGAAAAGGGGAAAGAGAAGGAGAGGTATTGAAGTAGAGGAGAAGGAGAGAGAGGGGAGGAGATTGAAGACGGAGAGTGAAGGATAAGGAGAGAGAAGATAGAAGGGAAGAGAGAATCAGAGAGAGGAGTGAGAAGGAGAGAGCGCGGGGCAACTATAGAGTGAAAAACAAGGAAAGGGGGGGGGGGGGAGAGAAGGAGAGTGTAGGACGCGAGTGAAGGAAATGGGGAAACAAGGAGAGAGGGAGAGCCAGAGGGAGAGAGCTAGAAGGAGAAGGAGAGAGAGGAGAGGTGGACAGAGGGGGGGAGAGTGAGAAGGGCAAGGAGAGAGGGAGGAGAGATGGAGAAGTAGAGGTAACAATAGGGAAGGAGAGCAATAAGGAGTGATACGGAGAAGGGGAGAGAGTGAATTAGAGCGAGAAGTGGAGAGAGAAAGAGACTGTGAATGAAGGAAAAGGAGAGAGACAAAGAGAAGGAGAGAGGGCGAAAGAGCGAGGGAGTCGGTAAGTGAGCTAGACGGAGAAAGACAAGGAGAAGGAGAGAGGGACGGAAGGGGAGACTGGAAGGGAAGGAGAGAAGGAAAGAGAGAGGGAGAAGCAGATACAAAAGGTAAGGAGAGAGAGACATAGAGAGAAGGAGAAGGGGGAGGGAGAAAGAGAGAAGGAGAACGAGAGGAGTGAGAGAGAGAGAGTAAAGGTAACGGAGAGGAAAAGAAAAGGGAGGAGGAGAGAGATGAGAGAAAGAGAAGGAGGAAGAGGAGGAGGGAGAAGAAGGAGAGAGGAGGAGAAGAAGGAGATGAGAAGAAGAACAAGAGAGAGAGGACAAGGAGAACGACGGAGAGAAGAATAAGGGCACACAGAGAGAAGGAGAAGGGGAGAGGGAGGGAGAGAGAGAAGGACAATGGGAGTGAGAGGGGAGGATATTGAAGACGGAGAGTGAAGGAGACGATGAAGTAGAAAGACAAGGAGAAGGAGAGAGGGAAGGAAGGGCAGACTGGAAGGGAAGGAGAGAAGGAAAGAGGGAGGAAGAAGCAGAGACAAAAGGTAAGGAGAGAGAGACATAGAGAGAAGGAGATGGGGGAGGGAGAAAGAGAGATGGAGAACGAGAGGAGTGAGAGAGAGTGAAGGTGACGGAGAGGAAACGAAAAGGGAGGAGGAGAGAGATGAGAGAAAGAGAAGGAGGAAGAGGAGGAGGGAGAAGAAGGAGAGAGGAGGAGAAGAAGGAGATGAGAAGAAGAACAAGAGAGAGGAGGCTGGAAGGGAAGGAGAGAAGGAAAGAGGGAGAAGAGAAGGACAGAAGGAGAGAAGGAAAGAGAAGGATAAGGAGAGAAGAAGGGGAGCGGGATAAGAGTGAGATAGAGATGAGGCGAGGGAGATGAGAGAAAGAGAAGAGGGAAGAGTGAGAGAGAAGGAGGGCGGTAGAGAAGGAGAGGGGTAGAACGAGAGAGAAGGGAGAGAATGGGACGAGGAGAGAGGAAGGAGTGGGCGAAAAAGAGAAGCGAGAGAAGGGAGAGAAGAAGAGGGAGAAGGATAGAGGAGAGAGAGAGATAAAGAGAGTGGGATAAGGAGAAGAGGGACAAGGAGAGAGAGAGAGAAGGGAGAGAGAGAGAAAGTGATAGAGACAGTGAGAGAAATGATAAGGGAGAGAGATGGAGAAGGATAAGGAGAATGAGTGGGCAGAGAAGAGGGAAGATGGGAAGAGAGTTGAAGAGGAGGGGAAGAGAAGTAGAAGAGAGAGGGGTAGACAACATAGGAGAAGAGAGAAGGGAGAGAGAGAGAAGGATAGAGGCAGAGAAGAGAGAACAGGGATAAGGATAAGGAGAGAAGAGAGAAGGAGAATAGAAAAGAGGAGGTAGAGAGAGAGAGAGAGAAGAGACAGGAGGGAGGGAGAGCGAGAGAGGGAGGAGGAGAAGGAGGGAGTGGAGGAGAGGGATAGGAGGGAGAGAGAAGAGGAGAAAGAAGAGAGGAAAGAGGATAGGAGAGAGAGATAAGAATATGGAGAAGGAGAGAGGGAAATGGAGAAGAGGAGAGGGAGAGGAGGAGATAGAGAAGGGAAGGTGAGAGAAAAAAGCAGAGGGAGATAAGGAGAAGAGAGGGGGAACTAGAGGAGATGAAGGTATAAGAGGGGAGAGAGAGAAGAGGAGGGAGAAGGAGAGGAGAGGAAGAGAGGGGAGGGGAGGGGAGAGAGAAGGAGAAGAGAGAGGGAACGAGAGGAGACGGAGGAGATACCGGAGAAGGCGGGAGAAGGAGAGAGAGAGCGGGAGGGAGATAGAAGGAGAGAGAGGGAGAAAGAGGAGGAGAGGGATATGGAGAAAGAGAAGGGGAGAGGAGGAGAGAAGAGAGAGAAGGGAGGGAGAGAGAGAGAGAAAGGAGAGTAGAGGGAAGAGAAGAGGATAGGTGGGAGAAGGAGAGAGTGGGTAAGGAGAGGGGAGAAGAGGGAAAAGGGGAGAGGAGAAGGGAGAGAGAGGGAGAGAATGAGAAGAGGAGCGAAGAAGGGAAAGAGGAGAGAGAGGGAGAAGGAGTCCCCCCTCATTCTCATCTTCCCTCTCCTCCTCTCCTTCCCTTCTCTTTATCCTCTCTCTTCTTCTCCTTCTCTCCCTCTCGCTCCTCTATTCCTTCTCTCCTTACCTTACAAGGAGAGATGGAGAGGGTAAGGGGGAGATAGAGAACGAGAAAAGGGAAGAAGAGAGAGGGGAATAGAGGGAAGGGAGAGAAGAAGAGGTATGGAAGAAGGAGAGAGGAGATAAAGAAGGGAGAGTGGAGGAGAGGTAGAGAAGGAGAGGGAGAGAGAAGAGGAAGAGAGGAGGATTGGGAGAGAGAGAAGGAAAGAGAGATAAGGAGAGAGGGAACGAGAGAGAAGGAGAAGAGAAAGAGGATAAGAGGGAGAATGAGAAATGGAGAAGCGAAAGAATGTGAGAAGAGGAGAGAGAGGGATAAGAGGGGGAGGACAGAAAGAAGGTGAGGGGGAGAACAAGTAGAGGAAGAGAAGGAGAAGAGGGAGGAGGAGGAGAGTGGTAGAGAAGAGGAGAAGTGGGAAGAGAGAGGGAAAGGGAGAGAGAAGAGAGATGGAGAACAAGAGATAGAGAAGGGAGAGAGGAGAGTGGAGAAAAGAGGACAAGAAGAGCAGAGAGAGGAGAAGGAAGCGGGAGAGAGAAGAAGAGTAGGGAAGAGGAGAGAGGGAGAGAGAGAGAAAAGGAGAGGGAGGAGAGAGAAGTAGGGAGAGAGAGCGAGAGAAGGAGGAAGGAGTGGAGAAGAGGACAAGAGGAAGATAGAAAATGAAGGAGAAGGGGGGAGAGGGGAGGGAGAGAAGAAGGGGGAGAGGGAACGAGAGAGGTAGAGAAGAGAGGGAAGGTGGAGAGAAGAGGGAGGGAGGGGGAGAGGGAAGTAGAGGGGAGAGGGAGAAGAAGGGCGAGGGAGAAGAGAGAGGGGTTGAAGAAGGAGAGAGAGAGAGGGAGAGAGCGAGCGAGCGAGAGAAGGAGAAGGGAAAGAGGAGCATAGAGAAGGATAAAAGGGGGAGAGAGAAGAAGAAGAGAGAAGGATAAGGAGAGAAGAAGGGGAGCGGGATAAGAGTGAGATAGAGATGAGGCGAGGGAGATGAGAGAAAGAGAAGAGGGAAGAGTGAGAGAGAAGGAGGGCGGTAGAGAAGGAGAGGGGTAGAACGAGAGAGAAGGGAGAGAATGGGACGAGGAGAGAGGAAGGAGTGGGAGAAAAAGAGAAGCGAGAGAAGGGTGAGAAGAAGAGGGAGAAGGAGAGAGGAGAGAGAGAGATAAAGAGAGTGGGATAAGGAGAAGAGGGACAAGGAGAGAGGGAGAGAAGGGAGAGAGAGAAAGTGATAGAGACGGTGAGAGAAATGATAAGGGAGAGAGGTGGAGAAGGATAAGGAGAATGAGTGGGCAGAGAAGAGGGAAGATGGGAAGAGAGTTGAAGAAGAGGGGGAGAGAAGGAGAAGAGAGAGGGGTAGACAACATAGGAGAAGAGAGAAGGGAGAGAGAGAGAAGGATAGAGGCAGAGAAGAGAGAACAGGGATAAGGATAAGGAGAGAAGAGAGAAGGAGAATAGAAAAGAGGAGGTAGAGAGAGAGAGAAGAGACAGGAGGGAGGGAGAGCGAGAGAAGGAGGAGGAGAAGGAGGGAGTGGAGGAGAGGGATAGGATTGAGAGAGAAGAGGAGAAAGAAGAGAGGAAAGAGGATAGGAGAGAGAGATAAGAATATGGAGAAGGAGAGAGGGAAATGGAGAAGAGGAGAGGGAGAGGAGGAGATAGAGAAGGGAAGGTGAGAGAAAAAAGGAGAGGGAGATAAGGAGAAGAGAGGGGGAACTAGAGGAGATGAAGGGATAAGAGGGGAGAGAGAGAAGAGGAGGGAGAAGGAGAGGAGAGGAAGAGAGGGGAGGGGAGGGGAGAGAGAAGGAGAAGAGAGAGGGAACGAGAGGAGACGGAGGAGATAGCGGAGAAGGCGGTAGAAGGAGAGAGAGAGCGGGAGGGAGATAGAAGGAGAGGACGAGAGGGGAGGAGAGAGAGGGAGAAGAGGGGAGAGAGAGAAGAGGAAGGAGAGAGGGGGAACAAGAGAGGAGGTGAGAGGGAGCAAGAGAATGAGAGGTGGATAGAGAAGGAAAGGAGGAGGAGAGGGAAGGAGAAGGGAGAGTGGAGATAGAGAAGGAGAGAGAGGAGAGAGGAAACGAGAGTGGAGGAGAGGGATATGGAGAAAGAGAAGGGGAGAGGAGGAGAGAAGAGAGAGAAGGGAGGGAGAGAGAGAGAAAGGAGAGTAGAGGGAAGAGAAGAGGATAGGTGGGAGAAGGAGAGAGTGGGTAAGGAGAGGGGAGAAGAGGGAAAAGGGGAGAGGAGAAGGGAGAGAGAGGGAGAGAATGAGAAGAGGAGCGAAGAAGGGAAAGAGGAGAGAGAGGGAGAAGGAGTCCCCCCTCATTCTCATCTTCCCTCTCCTCCTCTCCTTCCCTTCTCTTTATCCTCTCTCTTCTTTTCCTTCTCTCCCCCTCGCTCCTCTATTCCTTCTCTCCTTACCTTACAAGGAGAGATGGAGAGGGTAAGGGGAAGATAGAGAACGAGAAAAGGGAAGAAGAGAGAGGGGAATAGAGGGAAGGGAGAGAAGAAGAGGTATGGAAGAAGGAGAGAGGAGATAAAGAAGGGAGAGTGGAGGAGAGGTAGTGAAGGAGAGGGAGAGAGAAGAGGAAGAGAGGAGGATTGGGAAGAGAGAGAAGGAAAGAGAGATAAGGAGAGAGGGAACGAGAGAGAAGGAGAAGAGAAAGAGGATAAGAGGGAGAATGAGAAAAGGAGAAGCAAAAAATGTGAGAAGAGGAGAGAGAGGGATAAGAGGGGGAGGACAGAAAGAAGGTGAGGGGGAGAACAAGTAGAGGAAGAGAAGGAGAAGAGGGAGGAGGAGGAGAGTGGTAGAGAAGAGGAGAAGTGGGAAGAGAGAGGGAAAGGGAGAGAGAAGAGAGATGGAGAACGAGAGATAGAGAAGGGAGAGAGGAGAGTGGAGAAAAGAGGACAAGAAGAGCAGAGAGAGGAGAAGGAAGCGGGAGAGAGAAGAAGAGTAGGGAAGAGGAGAGAGGGAGAGAGAGAGAAAAGGAGAGGGAGGAGAGAGAAGTAGGGAGAGAGAGCGAGAGAAGGAGGAAGGAGTGGAGAAGAGGACAAGAGGAAGATAGAAAATGAAGGAGAAGGGGGGAGAGGGGAGGGAGAGAAGAAGGGGGAGAGGGAACGAGAGAGGTAGAGAAGAGAGGGAAGGTGGAGAGAAGAGGGAGGGAGGGGGAGAGGGAAGTAGAGGGGAGAGGGAGAAGAAGGGCGAGGGAGAAGAGAGAGGGGTTGAAGAAGGAGAGAGAGAGAGGGAGAGAGCGAGCGAGCGAGAGAAGGAGAAGGGAAAGAGGAGCATAGAGAAGGATAAAAGGGGGAGAGAGAAGAAGAAGAGAGAAGGATAAGGAGAGAAGAAGGGGAGCGGGATAAGAGTGAGATAGAGATGAGGCGAGGGAGATGAGAGAAAGAGAAGAGGGAAGAGTGAGAGAGAAGGAGGGCGGTAGAGAAGGAGAGGGGTAGAACGAGAGAGAAGGGAGAGAATGGGACGAGGAGAGAGGAAGGAGTGGGAGAAAAAGAGAAGCGAGAGAAGGGTGAGAAGAAGAGGGAGAAGGAGAGAGGAGAGAGAGAGATAAAGAGAGTGGGATAAGGAGAAGAGGGACAAGGAGAGAGGGAGAGAAGGGAGAGAGAGAAAGTGATAGAGACGGTGAGAGAAATGATAAGGGAGAGAGGTGGAGAAGGATAAGGAGAATGAGTGGGCAGAGAAGAGGGAAGATGGGAAGAGAGTTGAAGAAGAGGGGGAGAGAAGGAGAAGAGAGAGGGGTAGACAACATAGGAGAAGAGAGAAGGGAGAGAGAGAGAAGGATAGAGGCAGAGAAGAGAGAACAGGGATAAGGATAAGGAGAGAAGAGAGAAGGAGAATAGAAAAGAGGAGGTAGAGAGAGAGAGAAG